>CM035426.1:10114836-10714836 GCA_020310875.1 Ceratopteris richardii
GTTGAATTCCCTTCTTCTCCTTCACAATATCCTCCTATTTTGTCAATAGGAATATACCATAGTTCCTCTAATTCTTGTGTTGGTGAATGAAGGTTTCCCGATATTGTTTCTCCTTTGTTCATCTTGTTTTGTAGGTGAGGATTTTGTTTCAACAAATTTTCCCATGTTGTATGACATGTAATACTACAATGTTCATCTAAGATCATTTGGAATGTTATTTGTGGATTTCCTTCTTTATCATCTTCCTTGGTTTTTATTTTTTCATGCTGATCAAATGTTCTCCGAGAGCTTTCTTCTTCCCCTAATCTGAGTTGTGTTTCCTGGATAATTTGTTTGCTTTTTAGCATCCTTTCATGCTCTAAATCCGGTATGGGATAAGCCATTGCATGATCTGCAGGGCTTGGTCCCTCTTGAATCCTTCCTTTATAGGCTTTGATTAGGGTGTCTAGGCTCTGAGAATTTCCTAATTCAGACAGATTTTGGGTCTTTTGAGGAGAAGTATGTTTTGAATTTGTTTGTTCCTGATTGTCTTCTTCCAGACTTTTGCCCACTTTCCTTTTCTTTTCCCATTTCCCTTTTTGTCTATTTTTCTTCCCTTTTGATGTAGAACCCTCATTTTGTTCTTTAATTGTTCCTTGTTGTTTGGCTTGTGCCCTTGTTATAACATTAAGTTCAATTTGATCATTGTCACTCAATTCCTCTTGTTCCATAATTTTGACTGTTTTTAAAGGTATGTTATTAGGTGTGTTCTGTTGTTTTTGGGGATTTTTTGGACAGTCCTTGATCAGATGTTCTCTACCACAATCCTTACAGTATGCTCCCTCTATCCTGAATGTTGGAGGTTGTGGACAATCTCTAATGAAATGTTCTCCCCCACACCTATAACATGTTATCTTTGGTCCCCCTTTGAATTGAGGTTTTTGATTGGACATGTAGTTGTTGGTAATGTACATGAATGTTGATGTGTCCATTTCAATTTTTCCATTTCCCAAATCTAGGGCTTTAAGCTCAGGTTCCCTTATTTCATAATCTTCCCATTCTTCCTGATGTCCCTCACTCCATTGATACTCTTCCTTATAAGGTGATCTGAATCTTGAATTTCCTTCGTCAATGGGTGTATATTTGACTGGTACCACATTAGTTGGAATAGGAGGTTGTTGTCCCAATACTGGTCTTGGTTGCTCAGTATAACCTGATTCCCTCTGAGCCATGTAGTCTCTTTCCTTGACAGGTTGTTTGTTATAGAAGCATTCCTCCCTGGTATGGTTTCTCCATTTTCTCTCTAGTGTACAATACTTGAGTGTCTTCCTATCTTGTAAGTGTTGTGGTTTCTGATAAGGGCATTGTTGTGCCAGATGATTTTCTCCACAAATATAACATTTCTTGTTTGTGTTTATCCTAGAGTTTATCAGATTAGTTTTAGTGCTTACCTCTAGGGCTTTAGCAATAGCCTGAACCAACTCTTCTGCTGGAGGAATTTTGTCTTCATAAGATCTGGGTTGATCAAATGCTAACAAATCTTGACCTCTGTTGTCCTCCAAATCTATTGCTTCCTTAACACAGGCTGCTAAATCAGGACATCTCCTATAGTACACTAGGGTCCTTAATTGGGCACTTCTCAAACCCTCAATGAATAAGGATACTTGTTTTGCCATGGAAGGTACTTCTTCTCTTGGGCATCTATCAATGTACTGTTTAAACCTTCTGGCTGCTTCTCTAACATTTTCCTCCTTTTGTTGTTTGAAGCTGTGTATCAATGTGGCTGTACTATGTTTGATTCCAGTCTTAGAGAATTCACCAATGAAAGCTTCTAAGAAAGATTCAATGTCTAGGTACATTTCTTTTCTCAAAGGAATGAACCATGATAAGGCTGGCCCTGTTAGGGTTAGACCAAATGCCTCAAATTGTACCTTGTAATCTTCTACTTCCTCTGCTCTAATCAGTTGTCTAAATTCTGCAGCATGAGCATGAGGATCTGAATACCCTTCATATTGGTTCTTCATGCATTTGGCTACTTGGTATGGTCTAAGCATCCTACCCTGAGGTTGCCAATGAGGTCTTCTTCTGAGTGGGAAGTCATTGTATCCTTCTGGTTCTTTGTCAAAGGGATTTGGTGAAGCATGTGTCCTTCTCCCATGATGTTGCTCATTATTAGTGTAGTTTTCATTTGGTCTAGGTATATCTGGTTGTCCCATGTTATGTTCCCAAGGTCCTTTGTCAGCACATTGCCCTAGATCATTTGAATTTTCTGGGTCTTGAGAGAAGATGTATACACATCCTTGCCTGTCTTCATATCTTCCATCTTTGAATTGGGCTACTGGAGTTATATTCAGGGGAACTTCTAAATTTCTCAGTCTAATGAGGAATTTATGCATTCCATCCTGGTATACATAGGTTCCAAACCTATTTGTATACATGTATTTAAGGATGTTTCTAAAATCCCCTGTTTCTATTGACTCATTTGTTTCATTTAAGTTTTCCATGTTATTTTCTTGGCCTAAACTTCTTTCTGATCTTTTACTACTTCCTGGCTCTTTTTCCTTCCTTGTTAGGTCTTGTTTAGGAAGTGAATTTATTTTATTTCCAGACCTTAGTATCATTCAACTATTTTTGACAAATTTCTAATACTCAAAAGAGTGTTTGTCACAGTTTCCTAACCAATATATTGGTTTTCCACAATTTTCTGTCCAAAATTGTGTGTGTTTTAATTTTCTTCCTATGTTTTGTGCTTTTCACAACTTCTTAATGAATTTAGGGTTTTTTCACGATTTTCTACTGCCAGTAGTGTTTTTTCGCGATTTTCAGATGAAAATCGTGTTTTTTCACGATTTTATGATGCAATTAGACTTTTCCACGATTTTCTGATGGATTTGGGGTTTTTCACGATTTTCTGATGAAAATCGTGTTTTTCACAATTTTGTGCCTACTTGTGAGTTTTTCACGATTTTCTGTTGAAAATCGTGTTTTTCACGATTTTCTACCTACTTGTGAGTTTTTCACGATTTTCTATTGAAAATCGTGTTTTTCACGATTTTCTACCTACTTGTAAGTTTTTCACGATTTTGTGTTCAAAATCGAGTTTTTCACGATTTTGTGTGAAAATCGTGTTTTTCACGATTTTGTGTTCAAAATCGAGTTTTCTACGATTTTGTGTCAAAATCGTGTTTTTTGCGATTTTGTGTCAAAATCGTGTTTTTCACGATTTTGTGTCAAAATCGTGTTTTTTGCGATTTTGTGTCAAAATCGTGTTTTTCACGATTTTGTGTCAAAATCGTGTTTTTCACGATTTTGTTCACAAAATCGTGTTTTCCACGATTTTGTTCCCAGACAATCGTGATTGCTCACAGATTGTAAAAAACACGATTTTCTTATGAAAATCGCGTTCTGGGAATCGCGATGTTGATGGCACTTTTTCACAGAATCGCGATTTTGAGTTAAAACTGAGAATCGCGATTTTGTCCAAAATTTGGCAGATTTTCAACTTTTTGCTTTTTTCAATATTTTTTCACCTATAGAATCGCCTTATCAAAATTTTAACATGCAATGAAGCAACTAAAGCAAAAACTAATGATTCCTTAGTACAAACTCAAGAATTCAAAAAATCGCGATTCTGTCCTCCTCTGATTTTTTTCTATTTTTTGATGTTATTTTCCACTTAAAACCAAAAATATGTGTTCAAAAATGATGTTAGGATTCTTACCTTTCTTGCTTGGGTGAAAATTGCTCCAAAGTCCACTGTTTGCAGAAAGTCGCGATTCTGGCAGCTCTGCTCACTCTCTCTCTCTCCCTCACTCTCACTCTCAAATGAGTTTTTTCTTCAATTATCTGATTATATAGTGCTCAAAAAATCACGATTTTGTACTCAGAAAGTCGCGATTTTGTTCAAGTTTCAGTTTTTCACACTCTTTCAATTATTCCTCTTCACTTACTCAATCCACCTAATCTTCCTTACACTTCCTTATCTCAATGTACCCAAATTTACCACAGATTCTAAAAAACTTTCTTTACAGAAAATCACGATTCTGTTCAGAGAATCGTGTTTTCTAATTTTCTGGGTTTTTTGATAACTTTTTTATTTTTTAAACTTTCTTTCTCTTTGTTTTGCTTCAATTCCTTCTTTTCTTTGTAATTAACTCTGCTCCTGAATTTTTGCACCAAAATCACAATCTTCCTCAGAAAATCGTGACTTTGTGCAGAAAATCGTGTTTTTCTCTATTTTTGATTTTATGCCACTTTGAGTAGTTTTTTCTTCTTGATTACCTTCAAAACCCTTCAACAACTTCAATTCAACTTTCACTTAAAATGTTATTTCAAAATCAATCACTTTTTTCAGAAAGTCGCGATTCTGTGCAGAGAATCGTGTTTTTTAATTTTCTGGTTTTTTGATCATTTTTTGTTTTCTTTTCCAGTTTTCCACAATCACTCCTAACCACAACACCTCACTTCAACTTCTTATCAAGAAAAGAAATTTGTTTGATTGTTTTTTATGAGTTTTGTGAATTTGTTTGGTATTTTTGCCCTAAAAATAAAGGTGAACACTTTACTTAGGGTTTCTGGTTTTGGAAATCAACTGATCCTATGGTTCTTGATTGGTTATGAGTTTCTATGTCCTTAGCTATCACTAAAGTACCAAAGAAAGGTTCTCCAATGAAAAAGTGTTATGAAAGGCAATCAAATTTTGTAAAGATAAACTCAATCATATGTTTTTTTCAAAATGCAGAACAACTCAAGATTTAATGCTCAGACTTGGTGAACAACTGAATCCCTTATTCTTACATCTAGCTACTTTAATTGTCCTTTCCTTAATAACACCATGTTATCTTCCCAAGATCACCCATGGTGTCTAGTACTTGGGCAAAAAGAAATCTAGAAATGCAAAAATAGATTCAAGTTACCTCCATCTTCAGCTCCTTGGCTCAAATCCTCCACACACCTGCACTTTTACTTCACCAATATGATGAGCAACTATCAATTTACAAAGATTTCAGCACTTCCACTTCTACAAGACATCCATTGCTTTCTTCTTCCCTAAAGACAAACAATGATATCTACCTATCCATGTGCACTTTTCCTAATTGATGAGCTTTACCTTGTTCACCATCATCAACTGAAGATCCAGCAAAGGTCCAACTTCAAAGAAGTTCTTGGAATGATCCCCGGCAACGGCGCCAAAAAATGTTTTGTTTTGGACTCCAAGTTGTCCTCTCCAATCATGAAGTAACAAAGAATCAACAAATCATCTTTATTTTGTCAATCCTAGGAATATCCATAAGACCACAGCCCCTTCAAGATAATAGATTCAAGGAAATAAGAGATTGATGGCTGGATTGCTGAGAGAAATTGAAGATGAAGAGAAAATCTTGAGTTTACCATAACTAAGGCAAATCTCCATCATTTTCTATGTTCTTTATGTCAAAACCATGCCATTTCATTAGCAGAATACAAATATGAACTCAAAATTGAAAAATATCACCTGTATCACAAAGACGAGACAATCGCGATTCTGTACCAACAGACGATTTTCACAATTTTGGCACTTCCTTCAGTCCTTTTCCACTTATTACAGCAATAGGTCTCTCTCTTCATACAACTTACTCAGTAATACACAAATGTAACTCACAAATCTCCATGATTAAGCAAGAGACAAGCTCACACATCAAAGGAAATACACTCAACAGGAGAAAACACGATTTTTGCAGAAACTCTTTCTTCTCTATTGATAACTTGAGCAAATGACTAACCAACCTCTCCAAAATAGAGAAAATTGACTTATATACATTTTCAAGTGTCCCTTTTCACACTTGAAATTAGGTCTTTTTCTCTAATTTTCTAAAAAATGCTATCTAAGAGTTTCTAAAAATTCTACAAAAATTACATGAGATCCTCAACCACATAAGGAAGACTCTTCCTTATTTTTACAACCATTGCATAAATATTTTACAAGTTTTTTGACTTTTTACTAATTTTTTACATCAAAAATGCTCTTCCAAAAATACACCTTCCAACATCCTTCCCCTCCTAAGCCTTTCGGCTCCTGACGAAAGATTTTCTGATCCTCTACTTTGGTCACTTTTCTTCATTTCTTCTTTCTTTGATATACCTGTGACAGTAAATCATGGCTTTTTCTTTCTGTTATATTCAAATTGTTGACCATCTCGAACAAAGCTTTTCTCCATTGTATCGCAGCTTCAGGTTTGTCAATAACGTCCTTTTTCAAATATTCTGTATAAGCAGCTTCATAGGCAGTAAGTCTTGCTTTTGTAACAACAGATAAGTTTCCAAAAATTTCTGACTCCCTTTCAAAGAATCCATAATCAAAAGCATCTTCAAATATTTGCAAAAAATGACTGCCCAAAAATATTATTCTACTGTAGTAGGCCATCAAACAAATCCTGTCTGGTGTCTCACTCAAATCAAACAAAAGAGCATCTGTTGGCGAATTAAAACCTATGTAGTTCAAAATTCTGACATCTGTATCAGTGTAGGTCTCTATACAGGCTAGAATTAACCTCATTATTCTGACAAGTAATATACAAGCCGGATCATTAACATCTTTATATGTTGTTAAAACTAATTCAGCAGTGTTCACCATGTAACTTTTTGTAGGCCAAGTTCCTGCCTTTGGACCTGCTATTTTTGGAAAGTTCAGCCATTTTGCTGGAATCTGCCCTGTTTTTCTTCTTTCCCAAAAAACAGTCCATTCTCTTCTTCTGGCAACTGGGCAATAAGCTGGGTTGATCTTTAAATTCAAAGGTGCCTCTTTCCAGATTTTCCTACATTCCTTATTGGCATCCAACCACTTATTTCTCCATTTAGGATTTGCTCTTTCAAATAACTCCTTCGTGACATTAATATCTTCTTCATACTCAAGGTATTTGTTTGGAGATAGCCCTACTCTGGCCAATTGATAATTCTTTATACTCTCCAAAATCATACAGAAAGGTATTCCCAATCCATCTGCAGCCCAATGATGCTGATCTGGATTAATGCCTTTATTCAGAGCAAAGGTAACTATTTGATCTTCATACTCATCATGCATTTTTCTGATAAATTCCATTCTTGACTCTCTATTGGTCAATAATTTCTGGACAAAATCTTCAGAATACTTTTCCTCTGTTTCTTTGGCTGCTGGTTCCTTGTTCTCTTGTTCCCTGTCAAAATCCCCTGTTTCATATTCCCTTTTATCTGTATCTTCTACCTGTACTTGATCTTGAATTTCTTCTTGAACTTTTGATTTCTCCAACTGTTTCTGTAATTCTTTTATAGTCATCATTGAACTTTTGTTCTGAGCTGCCCATAACTCCTTTTCCTTCCTCCACTCATTTCTTTCTTTCTCCATCTTTGTTTGCCATTCACTTCTTTCCTTCTCTACCTCCATATGTAATTGATGATACCCTCTCATTGATGTGGCAGCATGAGTGTTTGCCTGTCTCTCCATTTCTTTGGCCTCTTTTAATTCTATTTGAAGTCTTTGAATTTCTTTATGCAGCTCCTCCTTTTCTTCCTCTGTCAATTGAACAGGTTTACCTCCATCTTGTAGTTGACCTTCTTCTAACAACACTTTATTAATCTCTTCATGTGCTCTAGTCAGAATTTGATAGGATGTTTGTAAAGTTCTGTATCTTCCTCCTATGGCTTTTAGTTCCATTTCCATTCTGGCATTCTGCTCTGATAACTTTACACTCTTTTCTTCCAAATATTGGATCCTGTTCTGCTTCTGAATCTCAGCTTCTTCCAAAGCAATGATTCTATTGATATATTCTTCATTCCTTTCCTTCATCACCCTTAATTGCTCTGTCATCTGCTCTTTTTCCCTCTTGTGTTCTTTGATAATTAAACTTCCTTTTTCAAATTCTGATTCAGCCACCATTCCTGATATGATCATATTTCTACTAGATGGTCTGAACTGTTCAATGTTGCTCATAATCATTCGACAAGCTGATCTTATATTTTTGGGTATTCTTTCCAACCCTACTTCTATTTCTGTCTGTCTAACTTCAATTTGCTTATCTTCTTTACCCACATCCTCTTCTTCTACTGCTGTTTCATCTTCTATGTCCTGAATGTCTTGTTCTTCATAACTGTGATCATCATTCTTTGTATCCTGATTAGTATCATCCTCTTCATAAACTAGTGCTTTGTCATTTGCACTCTTCTGTTCTGAAAAATCTGAAGCCCTCTTCTTTTCTAATGACTTCTTTTCTTCCAATACTTGTTGCTTCTCTGTAAAGAGCTGGTCTCCCTTAGTTTGTATCTCCTTCTCTTGAGTTAGGGTTTCCTGACTTCTGTTTGAGTCCTTTCCAACAAGAGTGTTTTGAACTTTCCTGAGTTGCTCTTCCTGCTCCTGTTTTTCCTGAACTTCAACTGATTCAATTTCTTTTGTACAAGCAACCTGGTCATTACTTTTCTCATTTGTGTATTCTTGATCTTGCTCCTCAATGTCCATAAAATCTGCTTCTACCTCTTGTTCTTGATCATTCTTAGATGTAAATTCCCCACTGCTTTTTATATCCTGCAGCACATCCTTTATACTTTGAACAATTCCTTCCTCCATTACTTGTCCCAAGACCTCTTGAGCATTCTTTTCTGGTTCTAACTTCTTGCTTTCCTGTTCTTCGGATGCATCCTTCTGCTGATTATTTGAACTGCCGAATACCTTCTTTGCTAGTTCCTCTAAACTTGCAGTCAATCTTGCATTCAATTGGAATTGTGTCTGTGAAGGTTCGGTCCATATTGAATTTTCATCAACATTCATTATTCCAGAGCTATCTTCATCTCTCTTCTGGTTTTCCTCTTCTGTCATTCTTGCCTTTCCTTTTAACAACCTTCTTTTTTCTTCAGCACTCATCTGTGGAACTATTTCCTCCTGTGTCTGCTTCTCTTGAGATTTCTTACTTGAATCCTCAGGTGTCTTCAGCTTCTCTGTGGCCTGTGTAACCACATTAGGAGTATTTGGTATTGAAAGATTTAGACTTTTTAACAAGAAGCTTTCAATATCACTATCTGAATCAGATGAGAATCGTGAGGATCCTCCTACTTCTTGTTCTGTAGACTTTGATACTTCCTTTACCATGATTAGCTTCTGTGTTTCTTTTGTAATTACTTGTTCCATTTCTTTTATCACAGGTTCATCTGCCATTTTTCCTTTCCCTTTCTTTATCATCTTCTTCTTTTGGACAGGTTTCCTTGGCATCTTCTTTTTCACTATCACAGTAGTCCTGGCCTCTGGAGGTCCTTGCAACTCTTTGAAGTATGCCAGCAATTCTACCTCCTTCTTCACAAATATCTCTTCAGTTTCGGCTGCCATCATTTCTTCATGTAATGCTTCATAGTGCTCCACCTCTTCTTGGATCCAATCTGTAGCTTTGCATGAAAAATCTTCCAACATTTTTTGATATTGTGCCTCATATATAGCTCTTTTGTTGTTTCCTTGAGTGAGATAAGTATAAAGCTGTTCTTTACTTGTCTGCGGAGGGTGAGGTTCACTGGAGGATTGTACCTTTTTCTGTGCTGCCACCTGTTCCTCTCTTGTTTCTTCTGCCTGTTCTAATTCTACTTTTCTGGGGTCCAACTTTCTTTTCTTTACTGGAATCACTTCCTCAGATATTACTTTTCTCTTCATTCCTGTTCCCCTCATGCGAGTTTGTCCTTCTGATTCTTTTCCAAGTGCTTTTCTTGGGGGACTTTTGATTCCTGACATCAGATTTCTGAAGTAATGTGCTTCAGGAGCTAACTTTAACTGTTCTTCCATTCCTAGAACATGATAAATGATTCTTGTCAAATACTGGGCCCCATTCATGAATTTCTTCTGCTCCCAGTGTTTTGCTGCCTCCTTCAGCTGTTCATGGATGTATGGTGAGACATCCATCACCCCAAATGGCTTGGTTCTATCTTTGTTATTGAACATCAATAGAGTTACTGACTTATGAGGCATGGTGTACCTTGGTAATTTTGGAAAACAAAAGAACTGCAAGAACATTCTTATAGCATATTCTTCATTTTCTCTTCCCTTGAAGTCAGTGAACTTTACATATCCAGTGTAAGTCTCCTTATTCTTCTTGACAAAACTTTGGTCCAGTTTGGTGCCCATTGGATAGAACTGTAAGGCGGCTCTGATATGTTCTGCTTTGATAACTATCCGTACCTCCTGATTGTCCTTGTTCTTCACTTTGCATCTGAAGTAGGCATCATTACCTTTTCCCACTTCCTCCAAACTACCCATCACTTGTGCTACTCTTTCAAAGTCAATAAAGAAAATAGGTTCTTCCAAGAGCTTGTGCAATCCCACAGCTTTCCATCTCTTGAGGTTGACAGAAGTTTTCTGAAATCTGTAAAATTCCTGGCACAGCATAGTGTACTTATATCCTCCCACTGCTACTGTGAAGATATGCTGTCCTATTACTCCCAGAATTTCTTTAAGTTCTTTTGCTATTTTTTCAGCTTCTGGGATTTCCTGGTCTTCATCTGATTCTAAGTCCACTTGTTCTTCAGCTGCATCACTATCCAAAAACCAGTGTCCTCTGGACAAAGTCACTGAATCAGCTTTGAAGTCATGGATTGTCAACTCCTTTGCATTCACCATCCTGTATTTATATATAACAGAAAAGAAAATACTCCACCCACATGAGTCACAAGATTTCACAAGAAAATACTATATTATTCTGGAATGTTACTGACATATATAAAAAATAAGAAAGACAAGTTCCAAGCAATTTTTGCTTTTTTCCAAGAGACTCAATTTTAAGTGAGCAACACAGGTGTAGCAAGACATCTAATGTGCTCTCTCCAATTGTCACTTCCTTGCTCAAAAAACAAATTCCTGAAGAGAAAGATGATGCTAGAAAAGATGATTAATGAAGAAACTTGAAAAAGTAGTGGTCAAAAAAATGATCACAAAAAATTTAAACAACAATAAGACAAAACAACTTTTTTCCATAATAAGTTACTCTTTCCCTTCCTATATCTTGCTTTGTGTTTTTTAATTTTAGAAAGAAAATCAGAAAATAAAATATATTTTTCTGGGGTTTTTTTTTTTTTTTTTTTTTGGTCTTCTTTCCTTCCCCTCCTAATTTTCTTCTAAGGGGAAAGAAGGAAATATTTTTTTGTCATTTTCAAAATTCCAAAAATAGGTCCACTGTGGATTATCCCTCTTCCATTGACCCAATTCTGATTTTTTCACCCAGTAATGTTTTACTCCATTTGTCCTTCTGTTATGGAAATATCCATGCTCTGTGGATGAACATTTTGTGACACTTTTTGGCTTCCATATCCATTTTGTTCTAATTTCCTGTTTTGGTGAGCAATAACTGTGCATGACCTGTTTTCATATTCCTCTTGTTCTGATTTGTTGATATTGCAAATTTGGCAATAATAGTCTTCTTTGTTTTGTCTCCTCATCCACCTTTACCTCTTCAGTCTTTTGCTGGTCTTGAGTGTATGAAGCTTGATCACTTTGTATTGTCAAAATGTTCCTGTCCTCCATTGAGAAAGTAAATCCTTCGAGATCTGGGTCATGAACATCCATATGAACTACCTGTTCTTCATTACTCAGAAAGAACATTAAAAACTTTTTGTCCTTGATGGTCAAATTAAGCTTCATTTTTTCAAAATTTAAGATGACTTTACCTTGTTTGAGCCATGGTTGCCCTAAAATCAGCTTTTCAGCCATTAAATGGTCTGGCCACTCTTCACAATCTATCTCCATATATTCATTATTAAATTTAACTTTAATAGAAAGTGAAGATATGCTCTGAATTCTTTTCCCTCCCAGGGTTTTGATCAAAATTCTGCTTTCAGCTCTCTTAAGGTTAAACTTATTGATCAAGGCTGAGCTAATTAGATTCACTTGAGCTCCTGAATCTATCAAAACCCTTATGTTTTCATTCTGATAATTCATCATAATCAAAGGCAAATGTTCTTTTTGCTTTAGAGTGTTTTCACATAAGCACACTTGTTTCAATTTTCTAATTCTCTCTTTGGCTTCTAGTTGAGCCTCCTTTCTAATACTTTCTTCTTCTTTTTTCCTGTTTTGGGCCTTTTGCAATCTTCTCCATTCCTCAGTAGTTAATGGGCACTCATACCTCTTCACTCTACATCCACTGATGAAATTTGGCATGATTTCCCCATCAATGTTGGCTAATTGAATAGCTCCACTCTTACTTATCTGATGTATGATATATGGCCCATGAACTTTTTTCTGAAACTTTTTCTGATGTTCCTTGATTGTGTAAGCTAAGACTAGGTCTCCTTCTTGTAGATCTTTGTCTTTTATGTGAACATCATGATAAGCTTTTTGTCTTTTCTTGTTTGTGTATATACTCATTACTGCTTGGAGTCTCGATGCTCCCAGTTTTTCCAAATCTATGACTCTCTCAGATAATTCATGTCCTGTCCAATTGTATTGGCTACCCACCTTCAATGTTGGAATAAGAAATTCCATGGGTAAAACTGCATTCTGGCCATACACCAAATTAAATGGTGTAGTCCCTAAAGCCGTTTTGTATGCCACTCTATAAGCCCAAAGAACATGATTGAGTTGAGAATCCCAGTCATTTCTGTTTGTGTTGACTAATTTGGACAATACATTGCAAAGTACTTTATTAGTACTTTCTGCTAACCCATTAGCTTGTGGGTGATATGGGGCTGACTTATTGTGACTAATCATGAAATAATTGGTCATGTTTTCTATGATCTGATTCAAAAAATGAGTCCCCCTATCACTTACCAATTCAATTGGTAGTCCAAATCTAGTGATAATGTTTTCATACAAAAATCTAGCAGTGGTGTGAGCATCATTTCTTCTAGTAGCTTTGGCCTCAGCCCATTTTGTCAAATAATCTGTAGCTACTAGTATGTATTCTGCATGAGATTGTCTGGCTGGAGGATGTATTGGTCCAATAAAGTCCAATCCCCATTTACTAAAAGCTCTGGCTGAAATTAAAGGAATTAATGGCATGTTATCTCTTTTGTTTGGTTGACTTACCCTTTGACAGACATCACATCTTTTTACATAAGTTCTAGCATCGGGAAATAGGGTTGGCCACCAAAAGCCAGAATATAAGATGAGTTTGGCTGTTCTATCACTTGAGAAATGTCCTCCAGCTACTCCCGAGTGTGCCATTTCCAACATCTCTAAATACTTTTCTTCTGGAACACAAATTCTCAGATATCCATCCATTCCTTTCTTGTATAATTGTTCTCCTATGAGTTGATATTCCTCTGAGATCACTTGTAGATTTCTTGAATCAGCACCAGCTATTACCTGTTTCCCTTTCTCCTTTCTCTTCAACTTCTCAACAATATTTTCACTCCATTCAGGGTTTTTCTGAAACCAATATAAAGTTATTAATTCTGATTTCTGCCATGTTTGACATTTTTGACAGTTATCAATATATCTCTCCACATCTTGAATCTTATTTGGCCAATGTACTCCCATCCTATTAAGGTTACTTAGAGTGACAATTGTAGAAGCATGAGTACATGGATTCCAGCAATGAGCTTTTCTTACATATTCATGTTGCTCCTCTTCTGGAGTACAATATTCCAGTATACCTGACTGATTGAGGTGATACAAATGTCCAGCTAACAACATGAAATTCCTGCTTTGTAACACCAGATGTGTGTTATTTGCTAATGACCTACAAGGTCCCATGGTTAGCAAAGGAATTAATGACATCGACCATTCAGGAACACTTTCCACCTTGAATAAGTATGTATCTGGCAAATCATCATCTATAGGTGAACTAGGTTCTTTTGACTGGATTCTTGATAAATGATCTGCTCTCAAGTGTGTTTTTCCTTGTCTAACCACCACCTCAAATTCAAATTCCATTAGTAAAAGAAACCATCTTACTATTCTTCCTGTATGACATGGTTTATTTACTAAATAGAGTAGAGCTTGGTGATCCACAAAGAATTTAAACTTGTTGGCCAATAGATAATGTCTGTATTTTTTGACAGCAAAGATCATTCCCAATCCTTCTCTCTCAGTGGTTGTGTAATTTTTTTCTGCAATGTTTAATTGTCTACTTGCATATGCTACTGGGAAATCTAATTTGCTTCCTTCTATAGGTTGTGCTAACACACATCCCAGAGCATAATTTGAAGCATCGACATGTACATGAAAGATTTTATCCCACTGAGGTGTTTTTAAAATTGGTGCTGTCACCAAACAAGTTTTTAATGTTTCAAATGCTTGGTCACATTCTTCAGTCCACTCAAACTTTGTGATGAGGGCATATAAGGGCTTGGCTATATCAGCAAATTTGTATACAAATTTTCTGTAGTACCCACAATGTCCCATAAAAGTTTGGAGTTCCTTCACATTTGTAGGTCTAGGAAGCTCTATTATGGCTTTTATTTTCTTCTCATCAGTAGAAATTCCATTTTTTGACACTATGTGACCCAACATTCTTCCTTGTCTGACATAGAATACACACTTTTCAGGGTTTAAGCATACTCTATATGTCCTGCACTTCCTGAATATTCTTTCCAAATCTTGTAAATGATCTTGTCTTTTTAAAGAAAAAGTGCATAAATCATCTACATAGATTTCCATCACATTTCTCAGGAATTCTTTGAAAATATGACACATCAACCTTTGAAAAGTTGCTGGGGCATTGGTCAATCCAAAAGGCATAACCCTAAAAGCATAAACCCCCCATTCTGTAGAAAAGGCAATCTTATGTTGGTCCTCTAAAGCTATAGGTACTTGATTGTATCCTGAGAAGCCATCTAGAAAACTATAGACTTCCTTTCCTGCAACTCTCTCAAGAAGATGATCTGTTATTGGCAGTGGATAACTGTCCCTTATAGTTGCTGCATTCACTTTCTTCAAGTTAATGCATACCCTAAGTTTCCCGTTCTTTTTTGGCACCACAACTATAGGTGATATCCATTCAGTGTACTCTATTTCATAAATGAAATTAGCAGCCAATAACTTGTCAATTTCTTCCTTTATTTTGGCAGAATATTTATCATTAAATGTATAATGTCTCTGTTTGCTTGGTTTTGCATCAGGTGTCATAGGAATCTTATGCTCACAAATTTTTGGATCAATTCCTTTCAAATCTTTATAACTGTAAGCAAATACATCCCTATAGTTCTTTGCCAGGTTCCTTAATGCTTCTTCTTCTTGTGATGTCATGTCATCAGCTATTACTATTTGTCTCTCTTCTCCTTCTTCCTGTGTAATTACAATTTTCTTTGTTTGTTCTTCATTATCATATGCTTCCCCTTTCTTCTTCTCTCTTTTTGGTTTCATTTTCAGAAGTAGTTTGTCTTCTACTTCATAAGTTTTAAAGTTTGCTGGTACATCAAAGTATTGATCTCTTTTTATCTCTTTCTCTTTCTTTTCTTTCTCCTGGTCTCTTTCTATTTCTTTGTGTTTATGTTTGGCACTTCCTTCAGTCCTTTTCCACTTATTACAGCAATAGGTCTCTCTCTTCATACAACTTACTCAGTAATACACAAATGTAACTCACAAATCTCCATGATTAAGCAAGAGACAAGCTCACACATGAAAGGAAATACACTCAACAGGAGAAAACACGATTTTTGCAGAAACTCTTTCTTCTCTATTGATAACTTGAGCAAATGACTAACCAACCTCTCCAAAATAGAGAAAATTGACTTATATACATTTTCAAGTGTCCCTTTTCACACTTGAAATTAGGTCTTTTTCTCTAATTTTCTAAAAAATGCTATCTAAGAGTTTCTAAAAATTCTACAAAAATTACATGAGATCCTCAACCACATAAGGAAGACTCTTCCTTATTTTTACAACCATTGCATAAATATTTTACAAGTTTTTTGACTTTTTACTAATTTTTTACATCAAAAATGCTCTTCCAAAAATACACCTTCCAACACCTTGCTTCTCCTTAACTTCATTGTTGAGAGTGAGAGCATAGTCTTTTGTGCATGTAAGAGTTCCTTGGGTACCCACATTTGTAATTGCCCTTGTTGAGCTACAACTAATTCCTTAGGCACCCAAATTTGTACGTTATTGTGGTCAGCCTTCATTGACTGCTTTGGTACCCAAATTTGGAGTACTCTTTGAGATAGAGATCTTCGTTGTTCTACTACTTGTTGAAAGAACTTGGAGAAGCTTAAAGAAGGTAGAAAAGTGCGTTTCGAAGCGACGAAGTTTGGTCAAGCCAACCGGCACAAGACCAGCCCTTGAGCTTATGGAGAAATAAATAGAGCTTATATGCATGCTATAAGTGAAAAGAAACAACACTATGTACTTTGGAGCATCAAGGAGTATGAGTCGATACAAAACAGATAGGTTCGCGGGTCGACTAGTGCAAAAAACTTACTATCTATGGAAGAGACAATGAACTTCAAATGCCCATAGCGACCAACATGATTACAATTAGAAAAAATCCTTTTATGGGAGTGATACAAATAGGGTTGAGTCTATGGAATGCATAAAAGTATAAGGAATAAGCAAAATATGCTATAGAAATGAATGCGACATTCACCGATGGTACTTCCTATTTTTCAGGAATACATAGAGATTGACCCTGAGACAGAAACACTGAGATTTCTCCCAATCTACTAAACCAAATTCTATGAAATTTTATACACATAAACTAGACACTAATATCTTTCCAATGAGTCATCATTCACTCAATTTGGACCTCTGGGGAGAGAGCAGCAGCCTCTGCAAGATTACTGTTGGCGAAGAAGATGATGCAGAGGATTGAAGGAGCAAGACAATGATGGTCACAAGTGTATGTATATTGCTTCCATGTATTGTACAAGTGATTTCAAGTCTTTATAGATACTCTAGGAGTGTTCCACGACTTCTACAAGTGAAATTTGAATTCAAATGAAGGTGGGAATGGTTGTTGGAGGGAATCAATTCACTTTCCTACAATCTAGGAAAAGTGAAGATCTAGTTTGATCTACTTTTAGGTGATTGATTGCTTGATTGAATGCAACTTCAACCACCACAAATTCGTGGGATTTGGGCTCTATCTTTCTACCTTTACAACGGTAAATGAACCATCAAAAAATCTCTCAAACAAAAATACAATAAATGAGCATAAGAAAAAGAACTCTCCAACGGATATTCTTTCGACGCGATAGCCTTTTAAGTAGATCAAATCCACCTCAAGCATAGTGTAAGCTTGATGTTCCAACACTTGTTGCCTTGGATTTCTCCATTGCTTCTTTAATAATGAGTTTGACTGCAATGGTGTGATTGATGGCTCACCCTTGCATGCCCATATCTTCTTCATGCCTAGAACTACATTTTTCTTGATGTTTGTTTGTTTATTTGATATAGCAGTTGTCTTGTACAGTTGTGCTTGCCTTTGTGGTTGAACTATTTTGGATGCGTTAGTATTTGAAGAAGAAGAGAGATCCACTCACCTTCGATCTAGTTCTTTCATGATTGACTCCTTCTCCATCATAGAGCTTTTGACACATACAACATCTTCTTCTATAAGATTAGTCTTAGAAGAACTAAGAGAATGTGTGATTCCGGGATTTGTGATCACGCAATTATCTAAATCTAATGTAATGCATTGTTCATGTACCCAAACTTGATGAATTTGACTTCTTAGGTTTAAGTTGACTCCATGGTCATAGATCCAATCTTGACCCAAGACAAGTGGTTCCATAAGGTCCTCATCTTGACATACTAGCTTTTTGACTTTTATTGGGACATCCTGAAGGTAGATGGGAAGCTCCACCTCGCCCAAACAAGGGGCTTCCACACCTCCCAATCCTATGAGATAGGCTTCTATGGGATTGATGTTCACTTGCAAATCTTGGCAGTATGAGAGTCTAACTGCACTAATTGTTGCACCTGAGTCAATCAATGCCTTCATACTTCTTACATTTTGTCCTTGTCCTACCTCTATGGTCACAAAGGGATGTCGATCAATTATTCAAGAAGCAATTGCACCCAATGTTTGGCACATGGACATGTGATATCTTTGGGCATTGGGATTAACATCTAGGCCTTGTCACCATAACTTATTTGTCCTAATGCACTCTCGAGCCTCTACATGTGCTTCCTCTCTAACCCTGAACTCTTCTGCTTTTCGCTTCCTAGCAGTGTTGAGTCTCATTAGCATATCCGTTGTAAGAGGTTCTTGATATAGCTTGACTCGACATCCACTAATATAGCTTGGCAAGATGTCACCTTCTAGCATAGCCAATTGAACCGCAACACTAATGGAAATTCCATTAATGATCATGGGTCCATATCCTCTTTTTTCCAATTTACGAGCATGTTGCTTTAGTGTATAAACCAACACTAGGTTTCCCTCTTTCAATCGCTTATCCTTGATGCGTGCATGGAAGTATGCCTTTTGTCTTTCTTTGCAGTGTAGATGACTGTTGTTGCTCGTAGCCTAGTCTCACCTAAGCATTCTAGATCGAATATCCTAGACGACAACTCATGTCCATTCCATGAATGCTCTTGTGCTACTTTTAAAGTCAAGATTAGGAAGTCCAATGGTAACACAACATTTTCTCTAAAGCCCATATGAAATGGGGTGGCATTGAGTACCATTTTATAGGCAACTCGGTAAGCCCAAACAGGATGCTAAAGTTTTTTATTACAATCACAACGTTTATTATTTACCAATTCTTCCAATACATTACATAGGATCTTATTTATTCTCTCAGACTGTCCATTAGCTTATGAATGATAGGAGGCAGACTTCTTATGTATTGCCAAGAATTCTTGGAGAAGGTTTTCAATGACTTCATTCAAGAAGTGTGTGCCTCTGTCACTTGCTAACTCTATTGGTAACCCATATCTACTGAAAACGTTCTCAAATAAGAACTTGGTCATCGTTTGAGCATCATTCTTTGTCATGGCTTTGACATCTATCCACTTTGTAAGGTAATCTATGGCCACAATAATGTATTTTGTACGGGAGTTTCTAGCTAGGGGTTAATAGGACCTTCAAGAATGTGCGTCCTTCCATCATTGGCCTCAAGGGCATCTCATCTCTCTTGATCAGATATTGGGCACGTTGGCATGTGTCACATTTCTTCACATAGGTATGTGCATCCATATGAAGAGTGGGCCACCAAAGTCTTGAGAATAGAATGGTCTTAATTACTCAATCAAGACCAAAGTGTCCACCTCCAACGCCACTCTCTGTAGTTTCCAAGACTTTCAAATAGTCTGATTCATGAACGCACAATCTTAGGTAACCGTCTTTGCCTCTTCGGTATAGGTTGTCTCCAACTAAGGCATAGTCTTGAGCCTCTTGCTCCATGCTTCGTTTTCTTGTTAGACTAGCCTCACTAGGTAGTTGTCTCGATCTCATAAATTCTGCCAATCAAGCTCTCCATTCTGGAATTAATGACACATGATAAAGGGTGGCATGCTCCACTGGGGTTTTTTCTTGGCACATTGGACAATTCTTAATCCACTCATGTATTTCTTTGTCCATACTAGGCCAATACACTCCTAAACATTTCAGATTCTACAATGTTCATTGCTTAGAATAATAATTTCCTAGCAATCCTTCATGGGCTTGTTGCAACCAACTACTATGTTCATCCTCCTCGACACAACAAGCTAATACACCCTCTGTATCTTGTTTGTACATGCTTCCTGCCAATATTTGATATCTTTGTAATTTTACGATTTCATCTTTGTTCATTCTCACATTCTTATTTGCAGGCCCAAAGGTTAGGACAGGTACCAACTTATTTGCCCATTTAGGAACAAGTTCTAAATTGAATAGATAAGCATTAGTTAGTTCATCAGACACTCCTTGCCATGGCTCTCCTGAAGTGATGCGAGAAAGGTGATCCGCCCTAAGGTGGGTCCTACCTTTCCTAACAGCCACCTCAAAGTCATATTCCATTAATAAGAGGAATCACCTTAGAAAGTGTCCTGTATTGCAAGGTTTATTGACCAAATATAATAAAGCTTGATGATCAATGAAAAACTTAAACTTGTTGGCCAATAGATAGTGTCTAAACTTTTTCACAGTGTATAGTTTCGTTCAACCGCATTGAGTTGTCTGCTAGCATATGCTATAGGCGAATCTAGATTTCCCTCACCTATGGGTTGTGCTAGCACACATCCTATTGCATAATTGGATGCATCTACATGGACATGGAATGGTTTATTCCAATCAAGAGTGGTCAATACTGGTGCTGTGCACAAGCGTCTCTTCAACTCATTGAAGGAATTTTCACATTTTTCATTCCACTCAAAATTTTCCAACAAAGTATAAAGAGGTTTAGCTATGATCACATACATGTGAATAAACCTGTGGTAATATCCACAATGTCCCATAAAGGCTTGTACCTCTTTAACATTCCTTGGCCTTGGCAACTCTGCTATGGCTTTGACTTTGTCCTCATCTATTGATATTCCATTCTGTAAACAATATGACCTAAGATCTTACCTTGTCATACCATGAACGCGCACTTTTCTGGGTTCAGACAAACTTGATATTCTGTACAAGTGTTGAAGATCTCTCTGAGCTCAAGGATGTGGAGTCTTCTTTCTTGGGAATGAGCACATAAATCATCCATATATACTTCTACGTTCTTTCGCCAGAAATCTTTAAAGACATGACACATGATCCTTTGGAATGTCACAGGTGCATTGGTGAGCTCAAATGGCATCAAATGAAATGCAAAGATTCCCCATTTAGTGGAAAAAGCAATATTATGTTGATCTTCTCGGGCAATGGATACTTGGTTGTAACATGAAAATCCATCAAGGAAGCTATAAACTTCCTTGCCTGCAACACACTCCAATAAACGTTCAGTGATTGGAAGTAGATAGCTATCTACGATCATAGCAACATTAACTTTTTTAAGGTTAATACACACTTGCAACTTCCCATTCTTCTTGGGCACCACAAAAATGGGGGACACCCATTCAGTATGCTCAATCTCATAGATAAATCCAACTTCAATCAACCTGTCAATTTCTTCTTTTATTTTTGCAGCATAAGTGTCATTATATGTGTAGGCCTTTTGTTTGGTGGGCTTGGCATTAGCCATCATGGGAATTGTATGAGAACATATTTCTGGATCTACTCCCTTTCGGTCTCTATAGTCCATGCAAACACGTCCCTATATTCCCTTAATAAAGCTACAAGTTGTATTTCGTCTTCTACACTTAGGTCTTCTCCTATGTACGTGCATCGCTCTTCCTTCTCTTCAATGGTTACTACAACTTTTTTGGTCTTTTCTTTATTGTCATATGCTTCTCCTGTGATGGCCTCTCTCTTGGGCATTCGTACCAAAATTTTCCGGTCTTCAACTTCATATTTCTTGAAATTTTCTAGTGCTTCAAATAATGATTCTTCATTTTCTTGTTTCACTGCTTTTCTTTTCCTTTTCTTTTGAATACCTTCACTTTCCTCCCTTGAATTGATAGTTTTAATTCTTGTGAGAGGTTCTTCTTCTTTTTGTGTAAATACTCCTACATTTTCTAGATAGTGCTCTTCTGAGTCAAAGCAACTATCCATCACAATGGACTCTAGATCATCATCATTCTCTTCTTCTTCTATGACACTGCTGGGGTTGCATTCTTCCAGCAAGGGCTCACACATGAACACTGAGATATTGTAACCATCCTCATCACAATGAGGTTACCACTCTTCTTCATTGACAACAATGTCCATGGTGGCTAAGATTTCTACCCAACCGTGAGGCTCAAACTCCTCATCTAGAAAGATCATCAGTGTGTAGGTTGGGTCTCTAACTAGTCTATCTCCTTGAGAAGTTCCTTCTTCTCTCGCTTTTAGGTAGCTTTCCTCTTCCTCTGCAACCTTGCACATCCACAAGTGAGTATCTTCATGCATCCATGATGGATCAGATGAACCTTTAGAATGCACATAGATTGAATCTTCTAGAGCCTTATGGATAGGATTCCACTTTAGGAGTGGTACATCTCTAAAGGTATAATCCTTCAAATTCACCTTGTTTGTGACCCCTTAGTGCTACAAGTATAAGGAGTTGGTTCTGGAATCTTGCACTATTTGCAGTTATCATAGGAAGGGTCTTTCTAGGATCATCTCATAGACATTATTTTTACCAAAATCACATATAGCAAAGGTGTGTTCAAACTCTACCCCACAAGTGGTTAGAGTTATCCCTTCTAGCAATCCTAGAGGTCTTTCAATATGGCCATTAGCCATTTGAAGCTTCATTCTAGTTGTTCTTAATGCAAGTTTTCCCCATTGCTTCGACAAAGAGGTGGTCACAATTGCAGCACCAACACCTGAATCTAAGATAGATTTGGTTGTGTGACCTTGGTAGGTGATTGGAACATAAGTATTAGCTTCTTCACCTTCACTTATGTCTCCTATTTTATCTAGAGGTATCTCCGGTACTTTTTGCTTAGAGCTTGCTTTTAACACATTGGAACCAAGTTCTAGAACTTGATTTGCCACATGTTTCCATAGCTCAGATTTTACTTTGATTAGCTCTTCGAAGATGAGATGATACTGAACCTTAGTGTTCTTCATGACTTTAGTGTTTCTTGGAACCATTGAGTCTTCATTTCTTACGAGTACTATGGGAGCTCTAATATGAAGAGATTTAGATTCCCATGGGCTTGTTAATTGTGGCAACTCTTGTAAAGAATTAGATTCAAATCTAATCTTTCATCTTCTTGTTGCTCTACTTGGTCTCCGTAAATAGATGGAATGTCTTGGGGAAATTGATCATGAAGATCATCAATTTCATGAATAGGAGGGAGATTACCCTTCTCTTTGGGCCATTTCTCTTCTTGTATTTCCCCTAAGAACTCTTGAGAGTACTATTGAATTGAAAGAGGTGTTCCGTCATCCATCGAATCAAGAACATAACCTTCCATTGGTGGTGAGCTTTCTCTTTCAACAACTCGTTGAGCCTGTGGAGGTAAAGAAACATGCAGCTTGTTTACCAACTACTCTAATCTTTCTAATAAGCCTTGGAAATGCAAACCGGGTTTAATAGAATTTGTTTGATTCAAGAATTGATTGGCCTTGACCATAGCCTAAGCTAGTTCTACCATTTTCATGCACATTTTTGTCTGTTCAATCTCTAAATCAGCTCTAGGATAGATCTTATCTAGGTTTGTAGCTGTTGGCCCTTCTTGGAGTCGAGCCTGGTAGGCCTTGAACATCATGTCCAAGCCTTCTAGGGTTGGATCTACGAGAACAGACCCTAGTTGTGGTCTATTTACAATGGGTGGTGCGATGGGATGAAGTGGAGTGGATGGATTTTTGGCATGCAAGGGGTTTTTTGAGATGCGATGTCTATAATTTTGGTTTTTGCATCTCTCAAGCTTTCTTCTAGTTTGGATAACTTTCTAGCCCACTTATGATTGGCTTTTTCTCTGGTATCCTTCCATGTTCTTGTTTTCATCTTACTAGGCTCTCCTCATTCACTTGAATCTAATTGTTCAGCTGGTTTGGACTTTTGTAAGGCTTGTGCCCTCATAACTTCCTATATAGGAGCCACATTAATGCCACTTGAACTTGAATCCACCACTAAGCCTACCACATTCATATGTGTAACCTTGGGTACACTAGAGGGGTTCCTTGGACAATCTTGATGGAGAATATTAATCTCCAAAAAAACAAGCTATCCTTGATGTTAGAACACTTCTATATCAAGAATAACTCAAACCTTTGATCAATTTTGGAAGACCAATGCCAAACTATCAAGATTTGCACTAACTACGAAGAAAGTTACTACTCAGAAAAGTTTGCTGCACATAATGCAATCATTGATTGACCAAATGTGTGTTATTTTTCAATGAAACTTTGTATGAAGTTTCAGCTAATGTTTATGCACCTTCTCCAAGTTACATCTTCTCAAAAGATTCACTAGATCTTGAGAAATGATCCAAACAATCTACCTATGATTGAAACTGTCCTCCTGTATAGTTGACTTTGACACCTGCAACTTCGAATGCATGATTCTCCCAAAGTACAACCCATTTAATCAAATGCTTTTAGCCATAAATGGATTACCTTCCAACTTAGATTTTGAATCCTCACTTTTGTAAGACTTTACACTATCCACTAAGATTTGATCAATTCTTTGACCATTGAAATTGTGCCTATTTCAGAAGACACTCATCACTTCTTCACATACAAATGTTCCTATGCATAATTCTCTTAGCCTGTTTACAATTAGTCCCTCAAATCTTAACCATATAAGCATTAACTATGGAATTAGACATCTACAAAAGGATTCCTGAAATGATCAAACACAGAAGGAGAACACATCAAAATATCGGGTCCAACTTTTCTTTCTACTTAGAAAATTTTACATCTAAATGATGAGAGATATCTTCTTCCATTCTAAAGTGTCTAATGACTCTTAAAACTTCTAATTCTTCTCATCTCATACTCTCTCATACTTTCCGTGACTTTCTACTTGTATATATAGGCATATATGTACAAGCTCATGACCATAATAAAAGTATAATTGAGCTAGTTACAAGTTTAATGTACATATGTATACAAGTCTTCATTTCTTAAACATACACTATCTTTAAAACTTCATTTGTTGATCCATTCTTCATCTTTTGACTTCAACCCTTAGTCCGAGACATCAATTGATGGTTGACTTGCACCAACAGCTCCCCTCAATCATCAATTGAGGTTTTCTCTATCTTCTTTATACTTGGCATGCCTTTGAATCTCTGTAGCTTTGGTCCATCCAAGCTTTTGGTTAGCATATATGCAATCTAATCTTTTGTTGAAGTATGTATGAATTCAATCTGCTTATCAATCAACTTCTCTCTTAAGAAGTGATAATGAATCTCAATATGTTTAGTCCTCGCATCAAAAACGGGATTGGTAGCTAGATACAATGAACTCATATTATCTCCAGGAATAGTGGGTGTACTCTGAATGATGTCAAAACTCTCATGAGAGTCTTCAATAATATGACCTACTTTGCACCTTCAACCATTCCTTTGTACTCTACTTTTGTGGATGACAAAGCAATTGTATGTTGCTTCTTAGAACACCAAGAGATTAACTTATCTCCCACATAACACAAGTATCCATATGTTGATCTCCTATCATCAAGATTAACTGCCCAATCTGTATCACTATATATCTTGATGTTTTTATCTGATGTAAAACCATAATACAAACGTTCCTTGAGTGTGCCCTTAATGTATCTCAACACTCTTTGTCTTGCAACCCAATGGTCTTTCCTAGGACAATGCATGATTTGAGATAACACTCCAACTACATATGATAAGTCAGGGCTAGTTAATGTAGCATAGATTAGACTACCAACCAGACTTTGATATAGCTTCATGTCCTTGAATTCTTCTCCTCCATATCTGCTCAATTTGTGATTCACCTCCATTGGAGTAGGTGCTACCCTGCAATCTTCCATTTTAAACTTGATCAACAAGTTCTTCAAATACCTTTCTTGAGTCACATACACTCCATGTTGAGTATATGAGATCTCCATGCCCAAGAAATATGACAAGTCTCCCAAGTCACTAATCTTGAACTCTTTCTCCGTTTGTTTCTTGAGGATTTGTATGTCTTGTGAAGAGAGATGGTGGATGCAATCCAAAGATGAGTAGGTGCTGCTACAACTAGCTTCACACCAGCCAACTGAGACTTCAGAGTTGATTAGTACACCCTTTGAGCTTCCTAAATCCACCAAAATATCAGCCAAGTACTTTGGAACATGTATCCCAAAAGTTAAAGTCAAGACAGACTAGTTGCGAAATGACTAGCTCCCAAAACTTGCTATTTTTGGACATACACCTGCTGGAAAAAATGAACATTGCTCTCAACCTGGTATGAATTAGAAACATTCCTTTTGGGAATAGAAAATATACTTAGCAAGCTTCCCAATCCAAGTTAAAACACTTCAATTGATGGACTGAGCACTGAGAACAAGTTTCATCAATTTCTCAAACATGCCCACCATTATTGGGGCTCTGCAGAGATAGACCAGTGAGCCGTAAATTGCAGATATCGTCAAAACTATTAATTCAATGACCTTGAAAATTCGTTTGCAGAAACTAGACAGTAAGAGCTATCCAACGCATGTTAAATCACTGAAATAGGATCAGTAGAACATGAGATATGATCTTCTGAATGTACTGCTCTGAGTGAGTATAGCAGAGAACAAAACAGAGAAGTAGATGATAATAAATGTATAGATTCACATATGATTACAACCACATTGGCAATGAATCTTTGCACAATGGGAGTAGAATGATAGAGCTATGGAGTAAGCTCTTCAATCTTTACAAAATGACATGAAGTGGTCACGTACAAGGCTTGCTAATCCCCTCTTCCTTCTTGCTCCTTTTATAGCTATTCTTGGAGGGAGTTTTGAATTCGAATTCGAATGGCTCCACCTAAAAGTGATCCCCAAAGTTAGGAGATATTCCCTCAGCTCAAAAATTCGTGATTTTGGTAGTTGGAGCCACAAAAGTGCTTTTACATCATGGATGAGGTAAGCCATCCTTTTCCTTTTTCTTTTTCAAATTACAAGAGATAAAAATGAACTTATTTTACAAGAGGTGTTCACATGACTACTCAGGTGACTTACAAATGAGGATAATATTAAGCATATCAAGCATGTAGGCTTGGGAAAAATGCACCAACAGCTCCCCCTCAAGCCTAACATGCTTGGCCTCCAAATAAGTCTTCAATTGTCCTTGATTTCCTGCAAGCCAATCATCAACTTGAATCTACTTAACTTTGTACCATCAAGAGCTTTAGTCAACATGTCTGCACATTGTAGATCTGTAGAGACATAGGATAGTTGAATATCCTTGCTCATTAGCTTCTCCCTTACATAATGGAAGTGAACTTCAATATGCTTGGTTCTAGCATGGTATACCGGATTAGCTGCTAGATGTAATGAGCTTGTGTTGTCACCAAAAATATGAGGTGTTGAAGAATGAAGTCCAAGATCTGTGTACAAAGACTTTAACCACATGATTTCTTGAGTTGCATTAGCCAAACCTCTATATTCGGCTTCAGTAGAAGATAATGCCACGGTTGGTTGCTTCTTCGATGACCAAGAAATGATTTTTGAACCTGCAAATGATATATACCCTGATGTGCTTCTTCTATCATCTTTAGATCCGGCCCAATCTGCATCTGAGTAGACCTTTAGCTCAATATCTGAAGTATATGAATAGAACAAACCTTCATTCATGGTCCCCTTTAGGTACTTGAGGACTCTCTTGGCCGCTTCCATATGTGGTCTTCTCGACTTATGCATAAACTGACTCCATATGCTAACATTATAGCATATATCCACCCATGTGAGTATTGCATAGTTCAAACTTCCAACCAAGCTTTGATAGCTTGTGATGTCTTCAATTGGCTCTCCTTCCTAAGCACTAAGCTTATGATTTTGCTCCATAGGTGTACCTGCACACTTGGTATTTTCCATCTTGAACTTGACGAGCATGTCATGGACATACTTCCTTTGTGTGATGTATATACCTGAATCTGTGTAGATCAACTCCAATCCAAGAAAATAAGTGAGTGGTCCGAGGTCACTTATTTTGAACTCCTCCTTCATTTGACTCTTTACCTGTTTGATTCCTTCAAGATCATTGCCTGTGATAATAATATCATCAACATACACACATAAATAGATCACTTCATATCCATTCCTCTTTATGAACAAAGAGGTATCTGCCTTGCTAGCTTTGAATCCTTGGTCCTGCAAATAAGTCACCAATCTGAAATTCCAAGCTCTTGGAGCTTGCTTCAATCCATACAAAGCTTTCTTTAGTTTGCATACATAGTTAGGATGATGTGCATCCTCATATCCAGGAGGTTGTGCCATATACACTTCCTCAGAAATCCATCCATTCAAGAAAGCATTCTTTACATCAAGTTGATAAAGATTCCAATTTCTAGATGCAGCAAGACTAATGAGAACCCTAATTGTAGGCATTTTTGCAACAGGAGAGAAAGTCTCCTCATAATCAATACCATGGGTTTGAGCAAACCCTTTAGCAACTAACCTTGCTTTGTGTCTATTTATACTTCCATCTGGATTCCTCTTGATTTTGTATATCCATCGAGATCCGATTATCTTCATAGATGGCTTGTTAGGTACAAGCTCCCAAGTGTCATTCTCCTTTAAGGCTTCCATTTCTTCATCCATTGCATCTCTCCAAGCTTTCTTGCTTTGTGCTTCTTCGAATGTGGTAGGCTCTTCATTGCTTGAATCTTTTGCAATGTAGATTGAGTGCTTCGTGACCAAAGAAGTATCATAACCAAACCTCTCTGGTTTCTTCTTCTCCCTTGAAGACCTTCTAAGTGGTTGATGTGAGCTCTCGGGTCCATATGTAGCATCCTGCATCTTTGCTTTTCCTTTGTTCTTCCATAGCTTTAGTCTTTCCAAGTCTTCTAGGTTAATCTCTGAATCACTTTCTTCAATCTGCTTTGGCTCCTTTGGTTGAAGTGATGGAAAATCTTCATCCAAGTCATAAGGCAGCTTCACTTTCCTGTCATCATCAAACCATGATTTGTTTTCATCAAAAATTACATCTCTACTCACACAAAATCCTTTATTGGTTGGATTGTACAATCTATATCCTTTTTGGTTTTGATCATAACCAATGAATACACACTTCTCTGCCTTGGGATCCAATTTCCCTCTTACTTGAGAAGGAATGTGAGCATAGGCTAAGCATCCAAAGATTTTGCAATGCTCTAGACTAGGTCTTCTTCCATTCCACACTTCATATGGAGTGGTTCCATCTAGTGACTTAGATGGAAGTCTATTTATGAGATATGTGCTGTAGACACAGCCTCTGCCCATAGGTAGTTTGGAAATCCCTTTTCGTTGAGCATGGACCTTGCAGCTTCGACAATAGCTCTGTTCCTCCTCTCTGCTACACCATTGAGTTCGGGTGTATACCTTGTAGTGACTTCCCTTTTAATGCCTCTTTCATGCAAGAAGGCATCAAATTCAGAAGAGAAGTATTCTTCTCCACCATCTGATCTGAGTCTTTTCAAAGTCCTACCTGTTTGATTTTCAACAAGAGCAATATACTTCTTAAAGCAATTAAACACTTCATCCTTGTGCTTCGTGAAAAACAGAATGGTCCACCTGCTACAATCATCTATGAAAGACACATAATATCTTGAGCCTGATATAGATGGCTCCTTACTTGGACCCCACACATCTGTGTGCACTAGATCCAAAGGATTTTGATACATATATCCTTTCTTATTGAAAGGTTGTCTATGAGCCTTGCCGAGTTGACAAGCTTCACACTTATAAATCATGTGTTGCCTTGTGATATTAGGAAAACCAAGTACACTTTGGTCCCTGCAAATCTGTTTGAGTGTCCTCTCACCAATGTGAGCAAGCCTTTTGTGTCATATCTCCAACTCTGTTAGAGTTTGAGATCCATAGCTAAACAAAGCTATGTTCTTTGTATCTTCCACTTCAAAGGTGAAGAGCCTTCCTGTCTTTTCTCCTTTGGCAATCCTTCGAAAGCCTTGCCTTGGGTCTTCAACATATGCTCCAAATCGGTTGAATCTAACCTGCAATCCTTTTTCAACAATCTGTCCAACACTTATTAAATTTTTGGTAATTGTAGGGACATACAAGACTTTGCTTAAGAGGTTCATATTCCCATCTGATGTCTTCACATTACCTATCTTTTTCACTGAGTGCTTTGTGTCATCTCCTATCTGCACTTCATGCTTGTTATGAGGATCTTCCAAATCAAAAAGTAAAGCCACATTTCCTGCTACATGGTTCGAGCATCCCGAATCAATGTAAAATATGTGATCATCATCCTTACCCTTCTTCGCTGATAGATTCATAATCAATAATGAATCTTCTTGACTTTGGTCCTCTGCATAGTTATTGTAATCTCTTCTTCCTCTATGGCCACTTTGATAGTTGTTGTTGTTGTTGTAATTGTTGATGTAGTAGTTGTTGTTGTTGTAGCCTCCATTGTATCTACCTCTATTTGATCCATAGCCACCTCTATTGAATCCTCTTCCTCTTGAGTTCCTCGGGTTCCTGAAACATTCTTTAGTAGTATGGTTAGATAAGCCACATATGTTGCAAGGTTGAGATGATTGGAATCTCCCCCTACCTTGCTTTCCACTTCTGCCTCTTCCTCTAGCTCTTCCTCTACCTGCAAAGTTTGCTTGGAAAGAGCTACCTTCATCTTCATTCTTCCTATTCTTTGACTTGTCCTTGACCTTAGCTTTATCAGAATATAAGGCAAAAGTTTGATTACCTCTTGAGGACTCACCACCTTTGCTAATCTTTGCTTCATGAGTGAAGAGTTGACCCATGAGTGTGTTGAGGTCGGGTACATGCATATCCATGTATAAATCCATGGCTATTGTGAATGACTCCCACTTGTCGTCTCCTTTGATGCCATTCATGATTTTTCTAATGATTTGCTCCTCTTCAATTACCTCTCCAATGCTTCCAAGCTGGTCCGAAATCTCCTTCATCTTTGTGACATAATCAGTCACATTTTGCTTCGGGCTTTTCTTCATTGTTGTGAACTCCATCCACAATTGGTTCTTCCTCGCTCGAGTGTTGGAAGAGAAGAAAGAAGCAAGTGCATTCCAGGTCTCTCTTGATGTCTTGCATCCCTTGACATGAGGTAAAAGAAAATCAGAGATTGACTTTAGAATATAGGACCTTGCAAGTGCATCCTTCGAACACCAATTCGAAAGTCCTTCCACTTCTTCATGTGATGGTTGCCCTTTGTTCCTCATGGTTGGCATTGCTTCATCTCCGGATATGAATCCATATAGATTCCTCCCTTGAAGGTAAGCTTCCATCCTTAGAGACCATGCCGAGTAGTTGTTTTGATCCAATTTGTCAATTGTTGATGGAAATCCATCTCCCATGTTGCTTGACTATGCTCTGATACCACTGTGAAGAGAGATGGTGGATGCAATCCAAAGATGAGTAGGTGCTGCTACAACCAGCTTCCCACCAGCCAACTCAGACTTCAGAGTTGATTAGTAGACCCTTTGAGCTTCCAAAATCCACCAAAATATCAGCCAAGTACTTTGGAACATGTATCCCAAAAGTTTAAGTCAAGACAGACTAGTTGCGAAATGACTAGCTCCCAAAACTTGCTATTTTTAGACATACACCTGCGAGAAAAAATGAACAGTGCTCTCAACCTGGTAGGAATTAGAAAAATTCCTTTTGGGCATACCAAATAGACGTAGCAAGCTTTCCAATCCAAGTTAAAACACTTCAATTGATGGACTGAGCACTGAGAAGACGTTTCATCAATTTCTGGAACATGCCCACCATTCTCGGGGCTCTGCAGAGATAGACGAGTGAGCAGTAAATTGTAGATATCTTCAAAACTGTTAATCCAATGACCTTGAAAATTGATATGCAGAAACTAGACAGTAAGAGCTATCCAACGCATGTTCAATCATTGAAATAGGAGCAGTAGGACGCGAGATATGACCTTCTGAGAGTACTACTTTGAGTGAGTATAGCAGAGAACAAAACAGAGAAGTAGATGATAATAAATGTATAGATTCACATATGATTACAACCACATTGGCAATGAATCTTTGCACAATGGGAGTAGAATGATAGAGCTATGGAGTAAGCTCTTCAATCTCTACAAAATGACATGAAGTGGTCACGTACAAGGCTTGCTAATGGCCTCTTCCTTCTTACTCCTTTTATAGCTATTCTTGGAGGGAGTTTTGAATTCGAATTTGAATGGCTCCACCTAAAAGTGATCCCCAAAGTTAGGAGATATTCCCTCAGCTCAAAAATTCGTGATTTTGGTAGTTGGAGCCACAAAATTGCTTTTACATCATGGATGAGGTAAGCCATCCTTTTCCTTTTTCTTTTTCAAATTACAAGAGATAAAAATGAACTTATTTTACAAGAGGTGTTCACATGACTACTCATGTGACTTACAAATGAGGATAATATTAAGCATATCAAGCATGTAAGCTTGGGCAAAATGCACCAACATGTCTTTCTCATCTGTACCTGTAAGAATTATGTCATCAACATATATGGACATGTAAACGAACCCATCATCACTTGCTTTAACAAGCAAGCTACTATCAGCTTTAGATACTTGGAAACCTAGTTCCTTCAATAACTTCACAATTCTATAATTACATGCCCTTGGGGCCTGCTTCAAACCATACAAAGCTCTCTTGAGCTTACATACATATTCTGAATACCTTTTATCTCTGAACCCTTCTGGTTGCTCCATGAAAACATCGTCTGAAATATAGCCATTAAGAAAAGCATTCTTCATATCTAATTAACATAATCTCCAACCTTTACATGTAGCAATGACTATAAGTGTCCTGATGGTTGCCATCTTTGCCACAGGACTATAGGTTTCATCATAACCTATACCATATGTCTGATCATACCCTTTCAAAACAAGTCTAGCTTTATACCTAGACACACTTCTATCTACAAACCTCTTTGTCTTGTAGACCCATTTGCATCGAATGATCTTCTGACTATTTGGTTTAGGAGCCAAATCCCATGTCTCATTCTCCATCAATGCATCATACTCTTCATGCATAACTTTCTCCCAATTTTCCTTACCTTTTGCCTCTTCATATGTAGAAGGGTCTTCATCTACTTTCACCATGTAAGCATAATCTTTAGTAGTCAAAAAAGAAGTGTCATAGCTATACCTTGTAGGTTGCCATTTGTGTCTTGATGACCTTTTGAGTTCTCCACTTCTTGAAGTTTCTAGTTCATCACATTCTGGATCAAACCTTGGCACTTCTTCAACTTCAACTTGTACTTCATTGCTCTCTTCTTCATCAAATATCTGAACCTTTGATTAACCTTTTGTCTAATTCATAACTTCTTCATCACCTGCATGATTATTGATTGTTCCTGCATACCAAGTGCTTTGCTCATCAAATGTAATATCCTTTGATACAAGGCATTGCTTTGTGAATGGACTCCACAACCTATAACCCTTCTGCTTATCATCATATCCAATGAACACATATTTTTCAACGTTAGGTTCCAATTTATGCCTCAATTGAGATGTCACATATGCATAAGCGAAACATCCAAATACTTTGCAATGATCTAAGGTAGGTCTCTTACCCCACCAAGCTTCATATGGTGTCATACCTTGCAAAGCTTTACATGGTAACCTATTAACCAAGTATGTAGCTGTATTTACAGGCTTAACCCACAAATAATTTGAACAATTTTTCTCCTTCATCATTGATCTTGCAAACTCAATAAGAGTTCTATTTCTCCTTTCTGCTACACCATTTTGTTGAGGAGAGTACCTGCAAGCTACTTCCTTTTTTATACCTGCATTCCATAAGTAATCACTGAACTCATTAGACAAATACTCTCCCCCTCCATCTGACCTTAGTCTCTTCAACTTTTGACCTGTGATTCTTTCTGCATACACATGATAATGTTTAAATGTATTGAATACCTCTGATTTATCTTTGATCACATATATAGTGATCCACCTAGTAGCATCATCAACATAAATCACATAATATCTTGAACCATTTATACTGAAATCCTTTGATGGTCCCCACACATCTGTGTGTACCAACTCAAGCTTCTCTAAATACATGAAACCATGCTTAGAATATGATTGCTTATGAGCCTTACCTAATTGACATGCCTCACATCTGTATGTCATATGTTGACTTGCAACATTGGGAAATCCAAGCACTGAACCATTGTTAACCATATCCTTAATACCTCTTTCATTGAAATGTCCAAGTCTTTTATTCCAAATATCTAATTGAGAAATCTCATGTCCTCCATAAGTAAACAAGGCATGACCAACATTACCTTGAATCTTCACTGTGAAGAGTCTTCCTTCTTTCTTCCCTGAAACAATTTGTTTATACCCATTGCTAGGGCTTCCACAAAAACTCCATCATTAGTGAACCTTTCTTCATAACCTTTTTCAACAATTTGCCCTATACTTATCAGATTCTTTGGAATTGTAGGAACATACAAGACCTTACTCAAAAGAGTACTTCCATCCTTGGCCTTCAATGATCCAATTGACTTCACATTGTGCTTTGTATTATCACCTGTTTGAACTACATGATTAGTTACCTTATTCTCCAAGTCAATCATCAAAGCTATGTTACCACTCAGTTGATTGCTACACCCTGAGTCAATGTAGAAGACTCTTTGATCTTCACTTTGTCTTTCACAAGTTGCATTCATAATCAAAGTTGAATCCTCCTTCTGATCCGAAGCATAACTGTAGTAGGTATTTTTGTAGAATTGACTTTGGAATCCTCTACCTGCATTTCTTCCAAAATAACCTCTACTACCTCTTCCTTTGAGATTAGCTCTTTGGTTTCTACCACCTCTTCCTCTTGAATTAAAGTTCTGACTATATCCTCCATTATTCTTATTATTATGCCACCAATCATGAGCTAAATGATTTGTCTGACCACAAATCCAGCAAGCTTTGGCTCCATCTTTTTTGCTTTTGCCTCTTCCTCTACCTTTTCCACCTCCTCTTCCTCTTAGGAAGTTGAATTGGCTAGTTGTACCTTCTTCTTCATTTAATTGTTGTTTACATTTTCTATTCTTCTTCTTGTCCTTTGAATACATTGGTTGACCTGTACTCTTATCAACAACACCTTTGATATCCTGTTCAAAGGTTAGCATATGTCCTAGCAACTGATTTAAATCAAGAGTGAAATGATCTGGTGACAATTCAGTAGACAAAATGAATGGCTTCCATTTCTCATCTCCTCTCAAACCTGTGACGATTTCCCTTACCAATTTATCCTCCTCAATATCTTCATCAACTGCACTCCTTTCATCTATTTTGATGATTCTTGCTCTGATACCATGGACGGAGAGTGTTAATCTCCAAAATAACAAGCTATCCTTGATGTTAGAACACTTTTATATCAAGAATAACTCAAAACCTTGATCAAGTTTGGAAGACCAATGCCAAACTATCAAGATCTGCGCTAACTATGAAGAAAGTTACTTCTCACAAAAGTCTACTGCACATAACTCAATCATTGACTGACCAAATCTGTAAGTTTTTCAATGAAACTTTGTATGAGGTGCTCCCTAATGTTTGCGCATCTCCTCCAAGTTACATCTTCTCAAACGATTTATTAGATCTTGAGAAATGATCCAAACAATCTACTTATGTCTAAAATTATCCTCCTGTATAGTCGACTTTGACACCTGCAACTTCTCCCAAAATACAACCTGTTTAATCAAATGATTTTAGCCATAGATGGCTTACCTTCCAACTTAGATTTTGACTCCTCATTTGTGTAAAACTTTACACTATGCGTTGAGATCTGATCAATTCTTTGACCATCAAGATTGCACCTGTTTCAGAAGACACTCATCACTTCTTCACATATAAATGTTCCTACACATAATTATCTTAGCCTATTTACAATTAGGCTCTCAAATCTTAACCATATAAGCATTAACTATGGAATTAGACATCTACAAAAGGATTCCTGAAATGATCAAACACAAAAGGAGAAGACATCAAAATATCGGGTGCAACTTTTCTTTCTACTAAAAAACTTTTACATCTAATTGATGAGAGAGATCTTCTTCCCTTCTAAAGTGTCTAATGACTCTTACAAATTCTAATTCTTCTCATATCATACTCTCTCATACTTGCCCTGAATTTCTACTTGTATATATAGGCATATATGTACAAGCTCATGACCATAATAAAAGTATAAGTGAGCTAGTTACAAGTTTTATGTACGTATGTATACAAGTCTTCATTTCTTGAATATGCACTATCTTCAAAACTTCATTTGTTGATCTTTTCTTGATCTTTTGAGTTCAACCCTTAGTCCAAGTCATCAATTGACTCTCGAGAGATGTTCTTTGCCATAGTCAAGACAAAAGCCTTGTATTATAATGTTCAATCCTTGTCCTAGAGCAGGTGGGTGGGAACATTTACGAATGAAATGGTCTCCTTGACATCTAAAACATGGTCCTCTAGGATCTTCTGGTCTTACTTGTCTCACTTGGGGCCCGGTGTTAGGATTCGTGTACATGAAATCGGAGTATTCTAGCTCCCAATTTGGTTCCATAGGTGGTGCCTCGTATTGATATGAATAAATCTCACTATGCTCAGGTGACTCTGTGTAATAAGCTTGTGGACTATCTTCATAGGAGTAGTCAAGACTTTGGGCATGAGGGTCATTTTCTAAGACCAAAGGAGTTATTGGCACTAATGCTCTATTAGGGTTATCCTTTGCCACTGCATACTTAACTACGATTACATTGGAAGGAGGTGGCGGTTGGTTTCCTAGGACAGATTGTGGCCTATGTGGGGCATGATATTGCTATTTGTATTGAGGTTGATATTGCTATTGTGGCCTATAATATGGTTGTTGGTATTCGTTCTAATACCTACCTTGTTGGTAAGGCTGCTGATAAGTCTGCCTAACAACCTATCTATTGTACAAACAATCTTGAGTTGTGTGGTTTGTGTATTTCCTCTCAATAGTGCAATATGGAGAATTCATTTCTCTCATATTTTGGTTTTGCAATGGGCATACATTAGCCATGTGTTCGCTTCCGCAAGTATAACATCACTTCAACAAACTGACCTTGGTGTTTTTCTATTTTGAACTCCTAGCTTTCTTGCAATCTGCTCAGCTAGCTCATCTATCTCAGTGGGGGTTCTGGAACTATGACTAGTAGAACTGTCAGAATCCTTATAGAGTTTCGACAATTCTAACTCCTCACCTAGGTTGTCTTCTATGTCTATACACATGCGTACACACTCCTCTATGGATCTGGTCTCTTTCAAGTACACATATGATCTTAATTTTGTGCTTAGTAAGCCATCTAAAAACAAGGCCACTTGTTTGGTAGGAGTGGGTAACTCTAGAATATGGCATCTTTCTAAGTATTGTCTGAACCATCTTCCTGCAAGTTGCACTGTATCTTGGGGTGTCTGCTTGAAGCTATGGATCAAGGATGATGTGTTGTGCCTAATGCCACTCTTGGAAAATTCCACAATCAATGCTTCTAGCAGTTGACCTATATTTTGGTAGTTACGACTATTTAGAGGCTGAAACCAAGCTAAATTTGTACCTTGAGGGTCAAACCAAATGCCTCGTATTGTATGAGCAAATCCTTGACTTGTTCAGCTGCTAACACTTGTTTGAACTCGGCAACATGATCATAAGGATCTCCTGACCCATCAAAATAGTTTTTCATTGCCTTGACCACTTGGGAGGGTCTAAGGGTTCTTGGGTACTCTCAAGGTCTAGGCAATGGAAGATCATGTTCATCTCTTTGATGCCTATGTGCTCTATGTCTTTCTCTTTCAAGTCTTTCACCTTCAAGTCCTGATATGTCTCTGCCTATGGTGTTTACAAAGCTTACCTCAGGTCTCTCTCTAACTCATTCTTGTTGGGTTTCATGAGCCTAGGATAATCCTACACCCTGCTGGCCATGGCAGAGATTAGATCTTGGTGGCGGGAAAATCAATTGACCTTTCCAAGTGTATGCATGCCTGTCTTGCTTTGTTACCATGAACACTCTCTTCGATGTGTTGTCTAAGTAGACCACTTTGCCTGGGGTATCAGTGTTGGAACACGTCCATGGCAAGTCTAAGTGGTGGCTTGAGTCATCAAAAGACATAGGAGCTTGAAGGAAATGTCTAGCCTTTATAAAGTTCACTTGTGAACTCACCCTTGTAACGTTTTGAGTACTTACTTCATGTAACCGTAAAGGAATCTAAAGTGGTTGAATCCACTTGAGAAAAAGGGAAAGACAAGCCACAAATTTGTGATTGAAGTAGTTGGAGAATCAATCAATCACTAAAACATTGGAGAGAGATTCTAGGTGAGATTCAAATTGAGATTTGAGCTCCAAACGTCACTATAAATACATGGCCTTTTAGTCACAACTTTATACCTCCATGAGCAGGGCTTCATGCCAATTCATAGTGTGGTCTCAAGGCACACATATGTACCAGTAGCTCCATTGTACTCTAGAATCAATATACATTCATTTTCATGATCATTTGTGTCCATATCTTCATGCTTTTGTAAGTATACTGTTCACTGCCATATCTCTCAGTTTTCTCAGCCAAATTGTAGAGATGATTTCTCTGTGCTTGGTGCATCACTTTTAGTGATTCAACTTGGTAAAGTAGCTCTCTAAGTCTACTATATACTCACAAAATTTCAATTCATTTGGAGTTCACAACTCTATGATATGTTCAATTGAAGTCACCTATATCTCTACTAGTTCACTTCTCTGTTAGTACTCCATGAGCACAGTGATCTTCTCAAGGCTTGTTCTCATTGTATAGTTTGTCACTTGCAATGATTTTAAGTGTAATAGAATCAACATACTGTACATTATACACCTACAAAATCTCATAAGCATTGCATCTTGGAATCTTGAGATATTAAGAGGAATTAAGTCAATTGCTACTGTGGCCAGAGAATTGTTCAAAACATTGAACAGGTGTATGAACCAAAATAACAAGTTTTTTACCCTTGGTTCAACGTCTACCTATCTATTTTGATTTATCTTTTTGAGAGTGATCTTCCAACATATATAGGGTGTCAAATACATCCTTTGGCAAGATAAAAGGGCCCACCACATATCTCTAGAATTCATTTGGCTGGTATAGTGCAAAGTTTTTGCAGCACCACTTCATCTTCTCCAAGTTCAAATCCATCCCTTCACAGTGGTATCAGAGCAAGGTTGGAAAACATGGCAAATGGATTTCCTTCATCAATTTACAAATTGGATAGAGGTAACTACTCAACCTGGTCATGAAGGATGGAAGCTTATCTTCAAGGTAGGAATTTATATGGTTATATATTTGGAGATAAAGTTATGCCAAGTTTCAGGAACAAAAGTCAACCAACACAAGAAGAACAAGAAAGATTGACCACATGGTGCTCCAATGATGAACTTACAAGGTCTTATCTCCTCAACTCTATCTCAGATTTTTTGTTTCCTCACATTAAAAGTTGTAAAACATCTCACAAAGTGTGGAATGCACTTGAAGCCTTCTTCTCTTCAAGTACAAAGGCCAGTGTTGAAGCTCAAAGTCAAGGACAAAGCATGGAAGCACATCAAAAGGTGGACACACAAGGAAAGGGAGCAAGTAGGGAGCTCTAAGAAGTGTGTGTCAAATTTTCAGAAGAATCCCCTACAAAAATAGTGATTTTCATCACTAAAAACCATTGTAAATACCATTATCTATTTTTATAACTCCATTTTGTTCAAGCCAAGGAGTTCTCGAGCTTGAGGAGTATTAGAAGTACCATCGTACCAATTTTCATAATTTTTAGACTTCGTTTGAGCCCTCAAATAAGCCCTGGAACCTAATTTTTAACTAGGCTGGACACTAGGTTTGGACAGGGCCAAAACTAGTCCAAAAACTATAAAAAGAGCTAGAGAGCTCATTTTTGAGGTTAGCTTGTTAGAGAATAGAGCTTTTGTAAGAGAACTCATTTGCAATCGAAGCTTTCCATTGTTCCTCTCTTTGATCTTACCTTGTGCCCGTGTGTGTATGTGTGTGCATGTTTGTGTGCTTTCACTCACGCACTTGTGCCTTCACTTGCTCGTGGTCTTCATACCGGTCCTCACGTCTCCATGGATTGACAAGTAAAGGAGGTGGTGCTTACGCTTGAGCTACACCAAATTTTGGCGCCGTTGCCGGGGAGAGAGCTTCGAGGACGAGCGTTGTGATGATAAGATCGTAGATTTGCGACGTTGGAAGGTAAAAAAACTGTCATTTCAGTTCATTTTCTGTTTTTTCCTCTTCATCTTCATCATCATCATCATCTCCACCTTCTTCCACCTTCTTCTTCATAGAAAATTCTTCTTTTTTAGTGCATTTTCACCATTTCCATACCATTTTTCATGCATTATTGGATGAGAGGGAGATAGGAGGTGTAAGGGAGAGAAAGCGCTGTGTTTTTTCATGATTTTCTGCACATACGGAGCTCGCCATTGCTCGGCGCTCAAAAATTCGAAGTTCCCGTCAAAAAACGCGATTCTGTGATGAAAATCGCGATTTTGTGAAAATTCAAAATTTTTTGAAAAATCACGATTTTCTGTTTTCCCGCCTAAAAGTTGACTGAAAGAATCACGATTCTGTGGTCATTCTCAGAATCGCAATTCTGTGATTGTGCTCAAAATTGCGATTCTCACAAATCACGATTTTCAGCCAAAAAATACGATTCTGAGAATCACGATGTTGTGAAAACACGATTCTGTGAACCACGATTCTGTGAAAACACAATTCTCTACTCAAAATCGCGATTCTCACCAATCACGATTTTCAGCAAAAACACGATTTTGTGAAAAGGTGATTCTATGAAAACACGATTTTCTGCTCAAAATCGTGATTCTCACAAATCACGATTTTCAGCCAAAAACACGATGCTGTGAGAACACGATTCTCTAAAACACGATTTGGTGAAAACACGATTCTCTGAGACAAAATTGCGATTTTCATGTAAAAAAAACACGATTCTAAGAACCACGATTTTGTGAAAAACACGATTCTGTGAAAACACAATTCTCTGAGACAAAATCACGATTTTCATGTCAAAAAACACGATTTTGTGAAAAACACGATTCTCTGCTCAAAATCGCGATTTTCAAAAACACGATTCTCTGCTCAAAATCGCAATTTTTAAAAACACGATTTTGTACTCAAAATCGTGATTTTTAAAAACACGATTTTGTACTCAAAATCGCGATTTTCAAGAACATGATTCTGTACTCAAAATCGCGATTTTCAAAAACACGATTTTGTACTCAAAATCGCGATTTTCAAGAACACGATTCTATACTCAAAATCTTGTATTGTGATAGCTTGTCCTTGACTGGGGGATGGTGGATGGGGACAATCACGAAGGAAATGGTCACCCTGACATCTGAATCATGGTCCTCTAGGGGCTTGTGGTCTTACTTGTCTCAATTGGGGCCTAGGGTTAGCATTTGTGTACATGACATTGGAGTATTCAGGCTCCCAATTTTGTTCCATAGGTGGTGCCTCATATTGATACGGATAAATCTCACTATGTTCAGGTTACTCTGTGTAATATGCATGTGGACTACCTTCATGGGAGTAGTCTGAACTATGAGCATGAGAGTCATTCTCTGAGATCAGTGGGGTCACTGGCACCAATGCTCTATTAAGGTTCTCTTCTGCCACTGCATACTTAACTGGAATTGTATTGGCAGGAGCTGGTGGTTGGTTTCCCAAGACTGGTTGTGGCCTATATGGTGCTTGATATTGCTGTTGTGGTCTATAATATGGCTGTTGGTATTGGTTTTGATACCTACCTTGTGGGTAAGGTTGCTGATAATTCTATCTAACAGCCTGCCTATTGTAGGGAGAATCCTGAGCTGTCATTAGGAAAAAAGGTGAACCCTGGATGGGCCTTTTAGCTCAAAGAGTGATTAGTGATGGACCAATCAGAAGAGGGTGGTGGCCACAGTCTATACCCTATAAAATACTAGGCTGAAGGGGGAAGAGGGGACAAGATTCCTCTATGTTCAGGGTTGTCTTCTAGAGAGAGAAGAAATCTCGTAATCAGGCTGGGCCCAAAAATTCAAAAATTTTTAAAAGTTGTAAAACTCATCATAATACCATTAAATGACCTCCATATCACTTTTCAGGGTCAAAAGTGCTATTTTTGACTTCTAATTCAAAATCCGTGCATATTTGTGGACTAAAAAAGTGACTTTTTTCGAAATGACTCAAAAAACTCTATTTTCCCTCTTCAAAATCCCATTTTCATACCCAAAACCCAAAAAGTCATATTTTTCACCTCTATTCCCTCCATACCATACAACAGAAGCATTGTTTCTCCTCCTACCATTCTCCCAACTTCTGCAGCAATGACAACAACTCTTACTCCCATGGAAAGCTCCAGAGCTCGTAGGAGACCAAAGGACGAAGTTCACACAATGACGTGCCACAACATCAAAACAATGGAAGGAAGTTGGCTACCACAAGAGTTTTGCAAAGGTGCATGGGTGTACATGCAGCCATCTGGACTTGGTCCTCATCGTGTTCGAGATCGTGGAAATTTGGATCTTCATTGGAAAGGTAAGCTCTTAGGCTTCAAGCAGCAAACACATGGTGGGATGGTTGCTATTGTACAACATGTCTTCACAGTTTCAACCATGAAGTTAGAAAACTCCAATAGAATTAGATATCCAATCCATTGTGAGTATTTCTATTTTCTCAATGCTTCATGGTGTTAAATGTCTTAATTACTCATCTCATATGTTTTTCATTGCTACAGTCATATTTCCTTCTAGTTTAGTGGAAGAGCAACCACTTCATAGTCTCACAGGAACTTTCAAAGCATTACATGCAGACATTGGGGCATTAGTGTTTCCAGATGTACCTCCTGCTAAACTTATTCGTGAAAGGATCTTCTTTTACACTCACGAGTACATTGTTCCTTCCACAGATGGTGAATATGGAAGGATGGAGATTATCAAAGTTGACTCTCTTCTTAGTTTAGAGTGGCCAAAACCTGATTTTTGGTCCATATCATCTTTCAAGCGTAAGATGGTGATGGACATACATAACTCTTTGAAATTCACACGCGTATCTAGATCAATAGGTCTTCATTGGACTCTACCAATCCATTGCTTTGTTTTCATATTTCAAGGCATTCCTTTTGTAGAAACTCCTACAATGTTCCTATGTAAAGATATTACATACGAAGCAGTAGAAGGATTGTTAGGGGAAAACTGGGGTTATGTAGAAGGATTGTCAAAAGGGGATAGATATCGTTGTAGAATTGGTGACACAGGTATAGGGTTTCGCTATTTAAAACATCGCACCTCATTGTACATCAGATTTTATTATGATCGTTGGATGTGTAAACTAGGAGAGTGGATACCTTTGCAAAGCTCGGAGGGATCTTTAGCTTCATTTGAAATTAATGTGAAGTTACCAAACAATGATATGGAGGTGGTTTTAGTTAATCAACATTGGAACTTGGCCAACTTGAGAGAGCACTTACTTATCATGGGATATGATGATCTTCATGATTTCAAATTTCGAATACGAGGGAACAAGGTAAGAGTTGTATTCCATATTCTATCACTATTGTTCATGATTTGAAAATGTTTTACTCTTTTATGAATTGTCCACAGATTGGAAAGAGATTGGAAGACAAAATCAAGGTTCTTGCAGATTGGAGCATGGATGGAACTGACATTTCATTGTCATAACTCTTTTTTGTAAAGATACTGTGAAACCTGTAAACAAACCTATTTTTGCAATGAAAAATTTTTCACATTTGCTTCAAGGATATTTTGACCACATTCTAGTTGTATCTGTAAATTCTCAAGGTTTTTCTTGAAAGAGCATTCTTATTGTTTATTTCCTTTGATGTGATCTCGAATGTCAAAGTTTTCCTTTTCAAGACTCTTATGTTTTAATTTAAGGAAAAGTCACTTCTATGAAAAAGTGGGACCCATCACTTAAAAATTCTAGAAAAGTTATAAATAGGAGTCCTCTCTCCTCATTTCTCACTTTTGCAACCACATTGAGTGTTAGAACAGTCTGCATTTGCAAGCTATGGCTTCCACCTCTGTACCTACTAAGAGTGCACGCCACAAGTTTCTAGAATTTTTGGAGGATTCAGATTACAAAGGTCAACATGACCTATATGATCTTCTCTCCAAGGTTCCTGACCTCCATGGAACCGTGCAAATGAATGCCGATGCTTTGGAGGAGCTACTTCAATATATGCAAGTTCATATATTGCGTTTCTCCATTGAAATACCACCATATGATGGAACTTGGGTTCCATGTGACCTTCTCACCTACATTCACAAAGGTGATGAGGCTTTTGCAAAACGATTGAAACGGTTCCAGGCAATTGCAGAGGAAGCAGGGCACCTTCTTGATGAAACTGTGCCACTTATAAGGAAATTGAATAGGAAACGCAAGATGGGTCCAAAATATCTTTCATTCATTGCTGCCACAATTTTCTTTGTGAATGAGGAACCAGAACCAATTCCTCATGAGATCCCTCATCTTCTTACAGGTGGTTTTGTCGAGGATAAAAAGGAACCACCTCAAGAACCCTTGAATCTCCTATTAGAGAGAGAAGCTATTGAGAAAACTTATCCTCTTGGTGTGGATGATAAGTTGAAAGAAGTGCCTAAGCCATCCACCTCTTCGGAGCCAGAAGCAACTATTCCAGAGGTGGAGATTGAAACTTTTTCAGTGGTTCTTGTCGAGGGACAAGAATATTTGTTTTTACATGATGTAGAGAAGGCATTTGGGCTACGGCTTGATGAATGCCTAAGTTTGTTTTGTACTTTGTCAGAGTGTCCTTTGGATAGTACCTCTGAGTTGTTGGAGAAAAAGTGTTTGCCATTTGGTGACTCAGTGGCCGACACAATAAAATTGGTTTGCAATGACATACTCACAAGTGAACATGAACATATCACAGAAGAACAATTTAATAATGCACAAGAAAGGATATTGGAATCAAAAATTCCCTCCTCACCAGTAATCGAGCAGAGTGGGATGTCCCACTCCAGCATTAATTTACAACTTCAAGAGAGAGGAGAAGAAGAAGATAGAGTTCAAGATGTAAGTATCTTCAATTCATGTCATTCATTCTTACAAACACATGCAGCTACTAATCATAAAACTTTGCGCAGGAGGTGATTGAAGTCGACAAGTTTGCAGCAAGGAGCGGAGGTGATCGAGTGGCTCGTGGAGGTGGCTCATCCCTTGCAAACTACATTGGGAAACTTCCCAAAGACCATTTTGTAATTATCCATAAAGAGTTCAGTCCTCAGGGCCACTTCATGACATGGTGTCTAAAGGCCTTAAGTAAATTGCTTTGTTTATCAACCATTACACAGGGGAGTAATTGTATCTTTTTAGTTAAGAAATCCCTTGTAACTACAACCTTAGGTTCCAACTTCCGTGGAAAGGTCTTAGGCCAAATAGGTATATCTCTAGGTCTAGGTGTTAGAAGTGTTGATCAAATAGCAAACTCAATTTTGACTTACACCCTACCCATGGCTTTGGAGCGTCGAAAGAGAGTCATTGAGAAACTCAAAGCCAATTGATGTAAACAATTGAATTAATATCAAATTTTCACTTTGCTTTATTTACAATTGTCTCAAGTATTTCTTTTTCAGTATATTATCTAAAATTCTTTTGCACCTGCATGTGATGTATTGATGTCATGTAGGGCATTGGGAGGACCTTTAGTTTCATTCTTTTGGACTCTTGATAATATCCCTGTAGGTCATGATCCCCTGATGGTTACCTTACCCCTGAACTAGCTTTACTAGTCATGATCCCTCTGATGCACTTTCAAAGGTCTTGTAGGGCATTAGGAGGCCAAATAAGGCCCTGCCACAGAAACGCGAGAGAAGGCCCTGCAAAACGTTTGCAGGGCCTTCTCCCGCGTTTCTGTGGTAGGGCCTTATTTGGTCTCCTAATGCCCTACAAAACCTTTGAAAGTGCATCAGAGGGATCATGACTAGTAAAGCTAGTTCAGGGGTAAGGTAACCATCTTGAAAATATCCATCTAGTGAAGGTTGAGTCTCATGTAAGGTAACCTTGGGCATGTCAGGACCTTTAGTTTCATTCTTTTGGACTCTTGATGGGATGCCAAGATAGTTGCTCAAAAGACCAAGATAGTTGCTCAAGATAGTTACCTTACCCCTGAACTAGCTTTACTAGTCATGATCCCTCTGATGCACTTTCAAAGGTTTTGTAGGGCATTAGGAGGCCAAATAAGGCCCTGCCACAGAAACGCGGGAGAAGGCCCTGCAAACGTTTTGCAGGGCCTTCTCCCGCGTTTCTGTGGCAGGGCCTTATTTGGCCTCCTAATGCCCTACAAGACCTACATGACCTTAAATAAAAAAGAAATTTCAGTACAGGGATATTATCACTAGATCAAAATGACAAGATAAGAAAACAATCATTCATATATGAGAGATTATCACAAGAAAACACATGGAAATGTAAAATGACTGCTCATGTTTCATTCTAAATAATGAGATTATAAATGGAATAGAGGAAAAGTGCTAATGTTTCATTGAAAATGGCAATATTTACAAAAAATCTCTTGTCCATAGAGATCAGTTACAAAACTTAGCTACGATCACCCCTAATTCTCCTAGCTAATTGTATGTCCTTCGGTTGTATAGTGACTCGCTTAGCATGGATGGCGCACAGGTTGGAATCCTCTAGCATTGATATCAAAAATGCTTCAGCTGCCTCTTGTAAAGCTTCTAAAGCTAGAGCTTGGATCCTTAACCCTGCACAATACCTTTGTAACTCTTCTTTGACCACCCTTGCAAAGGGTCTTCTAGGTATGAGAAGCTCAGCTGTCTTTTGATAGTGCCTTATCTCTGCAAATGCCTTCGTATATCTTCTTCTTCGTTGTGGTGCTCTAGCTTGTGGTGGTGGTGGTGGTCTTCGTTGGACATTTTCTTGTGGTCTTGGTTGGGGTGGTCTACGACGAGGTTGAAAGAATTTCTTCTTCCGTTGCACGCGTCTTGAGCTTTCTCCTTGTTCAGGATGTTGTTGCTGGCTTTGCTCTCTCTCTTGATCATTGGGTATGGCCCCCTGATTTGATGGTAATGTCTTTCCCGCTACAGTAACCCTATGATTTGTAGGTATTTCTTCGTTACCCCATGGTGGCAATCTTTGACTCTCATCACTTGCTTGTGAACCTTGTTGAGACACATCCTCATGCGATTCATCAAAATCATCATCAGAAACTACCTGTCTATGAGCACGCTCCTTCACCCTTCTCTTTGTTGGTCTCTTTGGTGATGGAGGCTCATCATATGATGATGGTGGTGATTGGGGTTGATTTACGGCCTTTTCCTTGGATTGCCCATGTTCCACTTGTTCATGCAACTGTTCACTCCCAGAGGTATGGCCACCACCTGTTTCACGATGGGATGCAGAGTGCGAGACACTACGTCGCCTTTTGTGGTGATTCATCCATGGTGGCTTCTGAGTGCCTTGCACATAGCTAGGAAAGTTAATGGGATCCTTCCTTGCAGTTTGCTTTGTTCGTGCCATCCTCTATAGTGCTAGAATGTTGAAATGAGACAATGAGTCTCCTTTTATAATGTTTCACTTAAAAAGGTTCTGTTCACACCTGAATGGACAAAAAATAGTTTAAAAATTAAAAATTACCTGAAAAAATTGCAAAGAAGAGATTAGTGTGTAGCAAACCTTATGAATTATTCAGAAAATGCCATGAATGTATTAAATGACTTCACTTCCATGATGAACCCTCTCGTGTTCTTGTAGCTCGCCATTGAGCATGACGTAAAGGTCCCAATGATGACTTCCATTTTTCACTAGCTAAGTTGTGTTGATGAAATCTTGCAAGTTTTGCAACTTTTGACTCCTTGGCTCGTTCCATTGCATATGTCCTTGAAAATGCAGTACGATAAAACCAATTAAACATCTCTTCCATATAGTTTGATTGCATTGCACCACCACCATGTCGTGTGTTCTTGAAGTAAACACCTCTAGCCTTGTAATGTGACTTCTCCATTCCTTGTGTACTAAAAATCTCCAATGAACCATATCGATGCATAAAAAATGCTCCATGTGCAAATAAAATATGCTGAAATGATATAAGTACATATAACACAATCTTATCAACAAGAAAATTGAAAAAATAAGAAAACTTACAATGTAATGTGTAATATTGCTCTCTCCCCAAGATAGGATGAAACACTTTGCAAACTCCATTAATGTATCTTGAAACAACTGACGGTCATTTTTGTTGGAGCTATTAAGACTCATTAAACCTACCAACTTATCTAAGCATGACCAAACCTTCTTTCGCCTATTACTAAGGTCAATTTGAGAATCATTATCAGTGGTGATCATGCACAAGTCTTTCCATAGCTCCCTGCATTCATTTTTCTTAGGGCTTACACCTGTTCTGAAAAATTTTCTTGCCTTCTTCCCTGTCATTGACACTTGTTGCAAACTATTTTGCGATTCACCAGGTTTTTTGACAACTAGAGTTACATTACCACCATGACAACCAATCGAATTAAGCAACTCTTCCAATTTTTTGATTGCTTGTACAGATTTATCAATTGGCTTCATGGAAAATGCATATTCTATGTGGAGCTTCAATAATCTATCAAATATTCTCATGAAAGCATGCAATGTGCAAAAGTGAACATTAACTAATGGAAATGGAATAATGGGATTCCAATCTTTATCTAATGTGTCACGGTTAGGTATTTCTAACATTGGACACCTTAGCAAAGGTCTATCCCATTCCGTGGAAGTAGGTGCATCTATGTATTCATCTAAGCTAGATAGTACTTTTTGTTGTCCCTTTGTTACTTTGTAGCCTCGAGTACAAAATGGACATGGATAACGAGCAGATGCACCTTGCTTGCAACCTAACATGCATTTGATAGTTTTTAAATCCCCACCCAAGTGCCAATCTATCTCAAAATCACCCAAGTTTTCTATGTGGAGCTTTGCACCATGAATTTGAGAAAGTATTACTTTAGTGATCCATGGGGTCCTACTAAAAATCCATGAAAGAACATCATTGGATTCTTTAGGTACTTCAATAGCACCTAACCACCATATTTCTTTCTCGGATTGAACACTATATGTAGACTTAGAGCTAGAGTTACAACTTTCATCAGATATGGCATTTCTGATAGCTTCATTCATGAGTGTCAAACTCAATCTCTCCATTCGTCGTCCCTTTATAATCTGGCATTCATCTAACTTCAATATAAACTGTAATTTGGTATTACAATCTGCATAAATTAGCAAAATCTTTATAACATCAAAATACAATGTATATCAAGGTAACAATAGTGCACATACCTGGTATAGTAGATTTGTAAAATTGAACCATTGCCTGTTGAAGCCTCTCCAAATCCACGAATATGTTGTTGTACTTTGTGTAAGGAAATCCATTTCCAACTGCGCTTTTCAACTCTTTTTTGGATGTAGATAAATGATAAATAGACATAGGCATAATATCCTCTATATATAAGTAGTTTCCAAGAATACTAGTTATATCTTCATTGGACATTGACTTCTTTAGCGATACCTTGTAAGGAGATGGAAACATATTCTGTAAAATACCTTCTCTTTCTAATGAATGCTTCAAAAGGTTGTACAATGCACTGTATCCTTTAGTACTAATTCCTGCTTCATCACATACCATCTGCACGTCTCTAGGAGTGATAATATCTTGTAACTTTTTTGTGAAATCTTTAATCACTTTCTTCTTGATTAGGTTTCCTATCCGTGACTCCAAAATACTAACCACCTGCTTGTTGGTCAAACAAGAATTTAATAACTTGAATTGATCCTCTGTTGTTGATGATGCATTAACATCTTCAACGAATGACCTACATAACAAGAAAAAAAAAAATATATATATATATATATATATATACATATAAAGTCTTCCAAAAAGAGAAACGAATACAAGCCAAACCTTATTGCAAAAACTCGTCGTTTGCGTGCTCCACCACCAATTGAAAGAGAGTCAAAGGATGTTAATGATCGTCTCCTACGTCGCATCCCAAGTGGAGTCTCTCTCAAGTGTTGGACAGTGTTTTTAAATTTCTCAATTGTTCTCTCCTTTTCTTCCATATGCTTTTCAAGCTCTGCAAGCTTTTCTTGTAAAGATATGATTGTGCTTTCAAAAGTGACCAACCTTGTATGATTTAGTTGATATTGTTGAATCCAATACTCAGTAATGGCAGTTGAATGTGTAGATAATCGTTGACAATAACCTAAGAGCCCAGCTTTACCGGCACCGATGAACTGAAGTAAAGTTGAGAGGTTATGGAATGTTGGATGGTAAGAAGACATTGGATCAGGAGGGTATAATGAACCATGAGTCCAAAGATCAATATTCTTTTCTCCAGCTTCACGACGCTCATTTTGAGAGTTCACATCATTGTTGCATTGTGTATTTGGAGCAAACTCTCTGGGCACACGAACATGGATACTTGTTGATGCTGGGGCATGAGGACGTCCTAATGTGAGGTTTGTAATAGGTGTCAACACCATCTTTTCCAACAATTAAACAATACTGAGAAAGAGACCAGAAATTTGTTTGGAAGAGATGCTAGAGCATGATTTTCTCAAGAAAAGTTTGTTTTCTTGGATGAGGATGGGTAACAGTGTGTTTTTCCACTGAGAATAGCCAAAAATGTTGAAATTTTGAAAAAGTCATTTTTTGGGTGAAGAGTAGTTACGGATTTGATGATGTGGCACTCTACTTTTGGAGGGATTTTAAAAATATTGCTTTTTCAAAAGGAAAATTAAAAACTAAACTCAAAAAAGGTCAGTTCTGACATATATATTAAAAAATGAGCCCTTTCAAGTAAATAAACACTGAAATTGAGACTTTAAAAAAAACATCATTTTTTTATTCCCATACATGCTCGAGTTTGATGATGTGGAAAGTAGATTCCCTTTCTCTCTCTCTAAAAGAAGAGAGAGAGGAGCCTAGTAAGCCTTAAAAAAAGCCTACTCCAGCCTACTAAAAAGTGCCCTATTAAATGCACTTTGTCCCCTTAGACAACAGCAGAATGAGGCTTAATCCCTGAAAATTAGGGATCCTTACAAGGCCCATGCAGGGTTCACCCTTTTTCCTAATGTATGGTTTGTGTACTTCCTTTCAATAGTGCAGTATGGGGTATTCCTTTCTCTCATGTTCTGGTTGTGCATTGGGCATACATTAGCCATGTGGTCGCCTCCGCAGATATAACACCGATTCAATGGGGTGACTCTCTGTGTTTGTCTATTTTGGACTCCCAACTTCTTGGCAACTTGCTCTGCTATCTCATCCAGCTCAGTGGAGGCTTTGGAGGTGTGACTCGTAGAACTATCAGAGTCTTTATAGAGTTTGGATAGTCCTAACTCCTCACCCAAGTTGTCTTCTATGTCAATGCAGGTCCGCACACACTCTTCTATGGATCTAGGCTCTTTCAAGTACACATATGATTTTGTGCTGATTGTGGCAAAGACCATCTCCCCAGAGATTGTCCAAGAAACCCCTCTAGTGCGCCCAAGATTACACCCATTAATGTGGTAGGCTTAGTGGCGGAATCAAGTGCCAGTAGCAGTAATGTGGCACCTGTACAGGCAGTTACTAGGGCACAAGCATTAAAACAAGATAAACCAGCAGAACAATCGAAGTCGAGTGAATCAGGAGAGCCTAGTAAGAGGAAAACAAGAACATGGAAGGATACCAGAGAAAAGGCCAATTGTAAGTGGAATAAAAAGTTATCAGAACTAGGAGAAAGCTTGAAAGACGCAAAAACAAAAATAGAAGACATTGCATCTCAAAACCCCTCGCATGCCGAAACTCCATCCACTCCACCTCATCCCACCCCACCACCCATTGTAAATAGACCGCAACCAGGGTCTGTTCTTGCAGATCCAACCCTAGAAGGCTTGGACATGATGTTCAAGGCCTACTAGGCTCGACTTCAAGAAGGGCCTACAACTGCAAACCTAGACAAGAGTTACCCTAGAGCAGATTTAGAGATTGAACGGATGAAAATGTGCATGAAAATGGTAGAACAAGCTCAAGCTATACTGGAGACTAGTCAAAAGTTCAATCAGACAAACTCTGTCAAACCGGATTTGCATTTCCAGGGCTTACTAGAAAGATTAGAGCAATTGGTAAACAAACCACAAGTTTCTTTACCTCCACAGGCTCAACCAGTTATTGAAAGAGGACGCTCACCACCAATTGGAGCTTATGTTCCTAATTCCACGGATGCTGGAATACCTCCTTCAATTCAGGAGCACTCTCAAGAGTTCTTGCGGGAAATACAAGAGGAGAAATGGGCCAAGGAGAACAATAACTCCCCTCCTATTCTTGAGATTGATGATCTTCATGATCAATTTCCCCAAGACATTCCATCTATTTACAGAGATGAAGCAGAACAACAAGAAGATGAAAGATTAGATTTTGAATCTAATACCCTAGAAGAACTGCCTCAATTTCCAGGCCCATGGGAATCTGAATCTCTCCAGATTAGAGCTCCCACAATACTAGTAAGAAATGAAGACTTAGTGGTTCAAAGGAACGCTGATGTCGTGAAGAACACTAAGGTTCAGTGTCATCTCTCTGTAGAAGAGCTGCTCAAAGCAAAACCTCAGCTATGGAATCATGTGAAGGATCAAGTTCCAGAACTTGATTCCAACATGCCAAAAGCAGGCTCTAAGCAAAAGGTACCAGAGATACCTCTAGACAAAATAGGGGACATGTGTGAGGGTGAAGAAGGTAATACTTATCTTCCAATCACCTACCAAGGTTACACAACCAAAGCAATCATAGATTCAGGTGCTGGTGTTGCTATTGCAACCACCTCCTTGTGGAAGCAATGGGGCAAACCCACATTAAGACCAACTAGAATGAAGCTTCAAATGGCTGACGGTCATTTTGAAAGACCTCTAGGATTGCTCGAAGGGATAACTCTAACCACTTGTGATGTGGAGTTTGAACATACATTTGTTGTATGTGACTTTGAGAAGAATAATGTCTATGAGATGATCCTAGGAAGACCCTTCCTACGACAATTGCAAATAGTATAGGATTGGGGAACTAACTCCTTGTACTTACAACAGTTAGGGGTCACCACCAAGGTCAATTTGAAGGATTACACCTTCAGAGATGTACCACCCCTGCAGTGGAATTCTATCCACAAAGCGGAAGAAGATTCCATCTCTGTGCATTCTGAAAGTTCACCTGATCCATCATGGCTGCATGAAGATACTCATTTGTGGATGTGCAAGGTCATAGAGGAAGAGGAAAAACGTTTAAAGGCAAGAGAAGAAGGAACTTCGCCAGGAGATAGACCAGTTAGAGATCCAGCCTACACTCCGATGATCTTTCCAGATGAGGAATTTGAGCCTCATGGCTGGCCAGAAATCTTAGCCACCATGGACATTGTTGTTAATGAAGAACAATGGACACCTCATTGTGATGAGGAGGGTTATGATATCTCAGTGTTCATGTGTCAACCCTTGCTAGAAGAATGTGACCCTAGTGATGTCATAGAAGAAGAAGAGAATGACGATGATATAGAGTCCATTGTGATGGATAGTTGCTTTAACTCAGAGCAGCACTATCTAGAAGATATAGGAGTCTTCACCCAGAAAGAAGAAGAACCTCTCACAAGTATTAAAACGGTAAATTCAAAGGATGGAAGTGAGAGCAGTCAAAAGAAAAAGAAAAGAAAAGCAGTGAAACAAGAAGAGGAGGAATCATTGTTTGAAGTACCAGAAAACTTCAAGAAATATGAAGTTGATGACCGCAAAATTTTGGTACGAATGCCTAAGAGAGAGGCCATCATAGGAGAATCACATGATAATAAAGAAAAGACCAAGAAGATTGTAGTGACCATCGAAGAGAACGAAGAGAGATGCACATATATAGGAGATGACCTAAGTGCAAGAGAAGAAATGGAGCTTGTAGCTCTATTAAGGGAATATAGGGATGTGCTTGCATGGCACTATAGAGACTTGAAAGGGGTAGATCCAAGAATTTGCTCTCATACTATCCCCATGACTGTTGATGCCAAGCCCACCAAACAGAAGCCCTACACATATAATGATACATATGCAGCCAAAATAAAAGAGGAAATTGATAGGCTGATTGAAGCTGGATTCAACTATGAGATTGAGCATACTGAATGGGTGTCCCCCATTGTAGTGGTGCCCAAGAAGAACGGTAAGTTACGAGTGTGTATTAATCTTAAAAAAGTTAATGCCGCTACTATCAGAGATAGTTATCCGCTTCCAATCACGGAACACCTATTGGAGCGTGTTGCAGGCAAGGAAGTTTATAGCTTCCTTGATGGATTTTCACGTTACAATCAAGTAGCCATTGCCCCAGAAGATCAACACAAAACAGCTTTTGCCACAGAGTGGGGAATCTTTGCATTTCGTGTGATGCCATTTGGGCTCACAAATGCACCTGCAACATTCCAAAGGCTCATGTGTCATGTCTTCAAAGAGTTCTTGCGAAAGAGCTTAGAAGTATATGTGGACGATTTATGTGCCCATTCCCAAGAAAGAAGATACCACATCCTTGAGCTCAGACAAATCTTCAACAAGTGTAGAGAATATCGAGCGTGTCTGAACCCAAAAAAGTGTGTGTTCATGGTGCGTCAAGGTAAAATCTTAGGTCATATTGTTTCTAAGAATGGAATCTCAACATATGAAGAAAAGGTACGAGCCATAGCGGAGCTGCCAAGACCAAGGAATGTTAAAGAGGTACAAGCCTTTATGGGCCATTGTGGATATTACCGTAGGTTTATCCACATGTACGCGATCATAGCTAGACCCCTTTATGCCTTGTTGTCTAATTTTGAGTGGAACGACGAATGTGAGAATTCTTTCAATGAACTGAGGAAACGTTTGTGCTCAGCACCAATACTGACCACTCCTGATTGGAATAAACCATTCCATGTCCATGTGGATGCATCTAATCACGCCATAGGATGTGTGCTAGCACAACCCACAGGTGAAGGAAACTTAGATTTGCCCATAGCATACGCTAGTAGACAACTAAACCCAGCTGAAAGAAACTATACCACAACTGAGCGAGAGGGCTTAGGCATGGTATATGCTGTGAAGAAGTTTAGACACTACTTATTGGCCAACAAATTCAAGTTTTTCACTGATCATCAAGCTTTGCTATATTTGGTCAATAAACCTTGCAATACAGGACGATTAGTAAGATGGTTTCTCTTACTAATGGAATATGACTTTGAAGTTGTTGTCAGGAAGGGTAGAACCCACCTTAGGGCGGATCACCTTTCTCGCATAACTTCAGGTGAGTCACCGCAAGGAGTGCCTGATGAGTTGCCTGATGCTTATTTGTTCAATTTAGAAGTTGTTCCTAAATGGGCAAATAAGTTGGTACCAGTCCTAACCTTCGGCCCTGCAAATAAGAATGTGAAAACATCACAAGAAGAAATTGTAAGATCACAAAAATATCACATATTGGTAGGAAGCATGTACAAACAAGATATTGACGGTGTATTAGCTTGTTGTGTGGAGGATGATGAACATAGTAGTTGGTTGCAGCAAGCTCATGAAGGATTGCTAGGAAATCACTATTCTAAACAACGAACATTGCAGAATCTGAAGCGTCTAGGAGTGTATTGGCCTAGCATGGACAAAGAAATACATGAGTGGATTAAGAATTGTCCAATGTGGAGAGAGAGACCCCCAGTGGAGCATGCGACCCTTTATCAAGTGTCATTAATTCTAGATTGGAGTGCTCCATTGGTAGAGTTTATGAGGTCGGGAAGATTACCCAAAGAGGCTAGTCTAGCAAGAAGATGAAGCATGGAGCAAGAGGCTCAAGGCTATGCCTTAGTAGGAGAGAACCTATACCGAAGAGGCAAGGATGGTTACTTAAGACTGTGCGTTCATGAATCAAACTATTTAAAGGTCTTAGAGACTGCACACAGTGGTGTGGCAGGTGGACATTTTGGTCTTGACCGAGTGATCAAGACCATTCTATTCTCAGGACTTTGGTGGCCCACTCTTCATATGGATGCACATACCTATGTGAAGAAATGTGACACATGCCAACGTGCACAATATCCAGTTAGAAAAGACGAGATGCCCTTGAGGCCAATGATGGGAGGGCGTGCATTTTCCAAGTGGGGCATAGACTTCATAGGTCCTATTAACCCCCCAGCTAGAAACTCCCATGCAGAATACATTATTGTAGCCACAGACTACCTTACCAAGTGGGTAGAAGTGAAAGCCACAACAAAGAATGATGCTCAGACTACGGCTAAGTTCTTATTCGAGAATGTGTTCACGAGATATGGGCTACCAATAGAGTTAGTGAGCGATAGAGGCACACACTTCTTGAATGAGGTCATTGAAAATCTTCTCCAAGAATTCTTGGTGATACATAAGAAGTCTGCCCCTTATCACCCACAAGCTAACAGACAAGCCGAGAGCACCAATAAGATCCTCTGTAACGTATTGACAAAACTGGTAAATAATAAACACTCTTATTGGGACAAACAACTTCATCATGCTGTTTGGGCTTACCGAGTTGCCTACAAAACAATACTCAATGCTACCCCATTTCAGATGGTCTTTGGACAGAATGCGGTGCTACCACTGGATTTCTTAATCCCTGTTTTAAAAGTAGCACAAGAGCATGAGTGGAATGGACATGAGTTGTCCTCCAGGATCTTTGATCTAGAACGCTTAGGTGAGACGAGGCTACGAGCAGCAGCAGGCATCTACGCTGCAAAGAAAAGGCAAAAGGCATACTTCGATGCACACATTAAGGATAAGGGATTGAAAGAGGGAGACCTAGTGCTGGTTTATACGCTAAAGCAACATGCCCGTAAGTTGGAAAAAAGAGGATATGGACCCATGATCATTAATAGAATTTCCACTAGCGGTGCAGTTCAGTTGGCCACTCTAGAAGGAGACATCTTGCCAAACTATATCAGTGGTTGTAGAGTCAAGTTATACCAAGAACCTCTTATAGAGGATATGCTTACGAGACTCAACACTGCTAAGAAGCGAAAAGAGGAGGAGTTAAGGGTGAGAGAAGAAGCCCAAGCCGAGGCTAGAGAGCGCATAAGGCGAAATAAGTTAAGGCGACTAGGCCTAGATGTCAACTCAAAAGCCCCAAAATATCACATGGATATGTGCCAAAAGTCAGGCATAGTGACTTCTCAAGTCATTGACCGAAGACCCTTTGTGACCATAGAGATAGGACAAGGAAAGGATGCAAGGACTGTGAAAACATTGATTGACTCAGGTGCAGCAAGTAGTGCAGTTAGACTATCCTACTGCCAAAACTTGCAGTTGAACATCAATCCCATAGAAGCTTATCTCATAGGATTGGGAGGTGTGGAAACCCCTTGTTTGGGCGAGGTGGAACTTCCCATCTACCTGCAAGATGTTCCAATGAAAGTCAAAGTGCTAGTGTGTCAAGATGAGAACCTTACAGAACCACTTGTCTTAGGACAAGATTGGATTTATGACAATGCAGTCAACTTAAACCTAAGAAGTCAACTTCTTCAAGTTTGGGTCTAGGGACAATGCTTTACATTAGAACTAAAAAATGGCATGCTCACAAATCCAGATGTCACATCTTGTAGTTCTTCTAAGACTAATCATATGGAAGAAGATGTTGTATGTGTCAAAAGCTCTATGATGCAGAAGGAGTCAATCGTGGAAGAACAGGTTCAAAGGCAGGTGGATCTTTCTTCTTCTCCAAAGAATCAAGTAGCCATAGTAGTGAGTCCACCACACAAGCAAACACAACCGTTCACGACAACTGCTCCATCAAATAGAAAGACACCATTCGATAAGAAAGCAGTTCCGAACATGAAGTAGATCTGGGTACGCAAAGGAGAGCAACCACCAGCCTTGCCCCCACAAATCCCATCCAGGCAAGCCAACCAGGCCAGAAGACGAAGGAAGCAGCTCGGACAAGCTCAATCACAAGGTATCCAACAAGTTTGGGTGCCTAAGAAGTTAGCTGCAACTCAACAAGGGCAATTACAGATGTAGGTACCTAAGAAGCTCTTACATCTACAACAACCTATGTTCTCCCACATGCGAAAGGTCTCAACAAAGAAGCCAAAAGGAGAAGAGGGTAAGAACCACGTACAGAGACCGAAAGGAGATCAAATCAGCTCTTCAACAATAGTAGGAAGACGTGCAAAAAGGATATGGGTTTGGAAGCCAAAAGTACAAGTTGCCTCCATCGAACCAAAGCGCCAACCACACTGGATACCACAATTCAGAAAGCATCCAACGAGGAAGACGCCTGAAGTAATCTCTACAGTGCCAAATGCTGTTCTAAAAGGGGTCCCTATCAAGAGAAAGGATCAGTGGTCATCTTGAGATCGAATGGATACCTCCAACAAAGATGACATCAACATCTGTAGGTGACATCAGGCCTCGACGAGCGACACCATGTGCTCCTTGCACAACCTTGTCTTTTGCACCATTCAGGTCATGCATTTCCAAAGTATGCATTAATATAGGGCCACATCACACGGCCGTGCATAGACACACTTGAGAATCCCAGGCACAAGAGCACATTGACATATGTCAAAGATTTTTATTGATTGATACTAAATTCTGTCTTCTTGTTTTGTGATATTGTTTCTATTAAATTTTTTTAAAAAAAAAGAAGAAAAAAGAAGAAAAAAAAAGAAAAAAAGAAAGAGAGGAAGAACTTGTTCCCAGGTTTGGCTCATGAAACATGAATGAGTCATGCTTAGTTGAAGATGGAACCATCGATTACTGGGCATTTATCAGTTTGGATAGAAGTGTGTCTCGGCTAGCAGATGATGTAATTGCTGCCTTATCTGGTAGATGTCAAGAACTTAGCATGAACATGGCATCCACACCTATGGTTTCCCCTTACCATGGTGGGAGTGAAGATCTTGAAGGTCCACAACTTGAGTGATGCTTAACTACTGTATGTATGAGAGCATCCAAGGAGATATTTGCAAGAGTTTGTTTGGTACCCCGAAAATCCTTGTCTATATACTAGATGAGCAGACTCCTGCTTATGGTGAACTAAAGAGAATATGTGAAACTAAGCTTGGTGTAGTTACCCAATGTTGTTTGTCAAAGAATATAACAAAATTCAATTCTCAGTATTTGGCAAACGTTGCTTTGAAAAGAGAAGACAGAACCAGGCACTCAAAAACTTTTTCGGTGGACCAACAACATGGACATTCATCGACAATGTTCCATCACAGATGCCGGGTATACAACATGAAGAGATAGACATCAATCAACCCTTCACCACGATAAGTATCTTTACTCTGGCAACACCATAACCATGATAGATTAGGAAACCTCTTCGTCAGCATACCCTTCGGCACTTAGCTCAAGACCCGCAATTTTCACACCATACTTCTTCCAATGCATTTTCCAAGTAAGCACACGTAGGGCTACATTACAAGGCCGTGCACAAGGCACATACTTTTTTCAACCCATGCACATCCACACTTACCGATCATTCACTATGGGTTATGAGTACTTGGCATGACTACCCTGAACATCATCTTTAGAAGTGCTAGAGGACATCCTAGGGCAACATCAATACCTAGGAAGCAATTCGAAGCTAGCAGTTGCTCCAACTCAATCTTGATACGCATTCATGCGGGAATCCACGGAAGAAGCACATACCAAGGGACTACGACTTGCAAAGGCGTGCAGTGACAAATGAAGGACCGGACAACCAACACTGCCAAATTTGGAAGATAGACGGCTCTTGTTCATACAGAATGGATACTACCTCCCAAGCACTACATGGAACAACCACTACAACAAGGGTCTGTCAGGGATGACAGACTCGAGAGGGGGGGGAGTGTTGAAGCTCAAAGTCAAGGACAAATCATGGAAGCACATCAAAAGGTGGACACACAAGGAAAGGGAGCAAGTAGGGAGCTCTAAGAAGTGTATGTCAAATTTTTAGAAGAATCCCCTACAAAAATAGTGATTTTTATCACTAAAAACCATTGTAAATACCATTATCTATTTTTATAACTCCATTTTGTTCAAGCCGAGGAGTCCTCGAGCTTGAGGAGTATTAGAACTACCATCATACCAATTTTCATAATTTTTAGACTTCGTTTGAGCCCTCAAATAAGCCCTAGAACCTAATTTTTAACTAGGCCGGACACTAGGTCTGGACAGGGCCAAAACTAGTCCAAAAACTATAAAAAGAGCTAGAGAGCTCATTTTTGAGGTTAGCTTGTTAGAGAATAGAGCTTTTGTAAGAGAACTCATTTGCGATCGAAGCTTTCCATTGTTCCTCTCTTTGATCTTACCTTGTGTGCGTGTGTGTATGTGTGTGCATGTTTGTGTGCTTTCACTCACGCACTTGTGCCTTCACTTGCTCGTGGTCTTCATACTGGTCCTCACATCTCCGCGGATTGACAAGTAAAGGAGGTGGTGCTTACACTTGAGCTACAGCCAGGAAGCATCAACTATGGCTAGACTTCACAACTCTCAAGAAAGCTCCCAAACAAAATGTGACTGATTTTGTCATAAAGCTCAAGGACATAGAAAATTAGTTGGGAAGCATTGGAGAGGTAATAGAGGAAGAGCAAATTGTAAGGCAGGTCATCAATGGCTTGAAGGTAGATGGCAAGTGGGAAGAATTCACCACAGCTATGGATCTATACATGGATATGCATGTACCAGATTTCAATACACTCATAGGACACCTACTTACTCAAGAGGCAAAGCTTATCAAGAATGGATGAAGCTCCAAAGATAATCATTCTTCTACCTTGTATAATGATAAAGTAAAGTCCAAAGAAAACAAAGGAAGAGGAAAGAAAGTGGATGATGAACTAGGTACACATCAAGCTAACTATGCAGGTAGAGGAAGACATGGTAGAGGTAGAGGTAGAGGAGGAAGGCAAGGCAGAGGGAGATCACAAGACTCTAATTCATGCTCTATTTGTGGATTAACTAATCATACAATTGAAAATTGCTTTAGGAATCCAGGAATCAAAGAGGCACAGGCTACAATAGAGGAAGTTATGGCTACTCTAGAGGAAGAAACAACAACTTCAAAGGCTACCACAACAACTACAACCATTCAAACTATCAAGGAGGCAATAGGGGAAGAAGAGACTTCAATAACTACACAGAAGTCTCAAATCAAGAGGACTCATTGCTAGTCATGAATATGGCCATGCCACAAGGTAAATCTGATGAGCATGTTTTCTACATATATTCAGGTTGCTCCAATTATGTGGTAGGAAATATGGCACTCCTATCAGATTTAGAAGATCCAAGGAACAAGCATGAAGTGCAGACAGGTGATGATACATGAAATTTGGTGGAAAAGATAGAAAATAAGAAAGAAACAAGCATGAAGTGCAGACAAGTGATGATACAAGACATTTGGTGTAACCTACTTAGCAAGGTACTCTATGTCCCTACCATCATAAAGAATTTGATAAGTGTAGGAAAAATTGTGGAATAAGGCCTACAAGTTAGTGTAATAAATTGATAGGTTGGAGATGTTTGAACACACCCTTGATAGGTAGGAGATGGTTGAACTACACCCTAAGAGGGAGGATTAGGAAGTAATCCTCAACCATGGCTTTTGGGGCAAGTGGTTAGCCCATCACATTCCTAACCAAGAGATTGTGAGTTCAATTCCTTACATTGGTATCAGAGCCTAGGAAGTAGGCTTGGGAAAGGTGGATTGACCCAATGGCCTCTAGAAAAGGCACATGGGCACTCTATCATGTGAAAGGGAAGGAATTCGCGAAGCGGCGCTTTGGGAACTCTATCCAAGAGAGATTGGGGTGTATCTCTCAATCTGTAGGTCTTATTGAGGCATGTAATATATCGCTCGAAAGATCTCAGAACGAACTTTCTAAATCTGATGAGATAGCTAGAAAGTGTGAATCCCTTGGGAAACCATGGGTGGCACTTGATTGAGTGTTCAAGATACCAAGCATGAGTGAGAACAAGGTTCAAGACTAAGGTTGAGAACAAGGGCTCGAGACACCAAGGTTGCGAACAAGAAGGTTCAAGACACCAAGGTTGAGAGCAAGGGTTCAACAGACCAAGGTTGCAAACAAGGTTCAAGAAACTATGGGAGGTTGAGGATATCAATTCAAGGGTACCAACGGATTTCAGGATTGGATCACCGAGGCTAGAGGGATACAAGAGCAAATCATTGAGGACAATGATTGACCAAGGGGGCGAAGTATGTAATAAAGTGATAGGTTGGAGATGGTTGAACCACACACTTGATAGGTAGGAGATGGTTGAACTACACCCTAAGAGGGAGGATTAGCAAGTAATCCTCAACCATGGCTTTTGGGGCAAGTGGTTAGCCCATCACATTCCTAACCAAGAGGTTGTGAGTTCAATGTAATAAAGTGATAGGTTGGAGATGGTTGAACCACACACTTGATAGGTAGGAGATGGTTGAACTACACCCTAAGAGGGAGGATTAGGAAGTAATCCTCAACCATGGCTTTTGGGGCAAGTGGTTAGCCCATCACATTCCTAACCAAGAGGTTGTGAGTTCAATTCCTTACAGTTAGGTTCACAAAATCAAGAGCATTTGTTGAAGATCCAAGTCAAGGATTCAGGAAAATTGCAAAGGGTGAAAAGACAGGTAGATTGTTCAAATTTGAATTACAAGACATTAGGAACATTTCCCTCTTAAATTATGGTATTTAGACACTCAACAAAATTGGAACTATGGCAAAAACGTTTAGCACATATTGGTGAAAGATCATTAAACGAAATATGTAGGGACCAAAGTTTACTTGGACTCGCTAACTTGTCAAAACAATATATGATTTATAAGTGTAGTGCATGTCAATTTGGTAAGTCTCACAGGTTACCATTCATGAAGAAAGGATATATGCATGGAGCTCTCTTAGATTTGGTTCATACAGATGTATGGGGACCTAGCAAGGATGCTTCAATATCTGAATCAAGGTATTATGTCTCCTTCATTAAAAATGATTGTAGTAGATGGACTATATTATATTTTATGAAACACAAAGATGAAGTCTTTTCATGCTTCAAAAGATATTTGGCTCTTGTGGAGAATCAAACAGATAAAACAATTAAAAGGGTAAAGTCAGATGGAGGGGGAGAGTACTTCTCCCATGAATTTGACTCCTTTCTTCAAGAGAGGGGAATCAAAAGAGAGATCACTACAAGGTACACTCCTGAGCAAAATGGAGTGGCAGAAATAAGGAATAGGACAATTGTTGAAGCTGCAAGGTCTATGGTAAATGAGAAGCACTTACATAATTACTTATGGGCTGAGGCTATATCCACAACCACTTATTTGATTAATAGGTTACCTTCAAAATCACTAGATGGCATGACACCATACGAAGCTTGGAATGGAAGAAGACCAAGCTTGGATCATTGTAAGATTTTTGGATGTATTGCTTATGCTCATGCTCCTTCACATGTTAGAGGCAAGATGGATCCCAAAGCAGAAAGGTTTGTATTCATTGGATATGACAACAATCAAAAGGGCTACAGATTATACAACCCAATAACCAAAGGATTCTTGGTGAGTAGAGATGTAGTATTTGATGAGAATAGTTCTTGTTATGAAGATTGATATAGAGAGTTCAACTTACCTTATGATCTTGAAGAAGATTTTCCAAAACTTGTTAAGGATAATCCTTCTAAAGTTGAAGAGCAGGATACCTCATAAGATGATGAAGGAACTCTGTATGAAAAACTCAAAATGTGGAAGTCTAAAGGTAAAACGAAAATGCAGGAACTTACAAGAGCCAAAATCATCACATCATGGCCTAAGAAGGTCCATCCATGAGTGTGTACCTAAGCAAAAACTTAGGGACTTGTGATGAAAGAGACTATTCCTCTATCACCATCAAGTGCATATAGTGGGGATCACACATTTAAATTATCAATTTGAGAAGTATTTTGAACCTAATGGAGTGAGATAGCTATTGTGGCATGCAAATGAGTATTATCTCTCACAATCATCACTCACACATGTGGAAATGGTGTTGTGATACATGAAACAGTAGTAAGCACAAAAACGGACTTTTCTCCCAGCTCCAAACTTGGAATATGGTCAACAATGGGTTCCTTTCGAAGCTCTTGATGAGACGCATCCAATGATTAGTCTTGTCAGATTTTGACAAACCTACTTCAAGATATGGGCAAAAATCAGAGTTGTGCAACTCACCTAGTTTCACTACACACCTCCTCACACCTCACACACACATTACATACTTTAGAAAAGTAACAAATTGGATAGACAACACTTCTGTGCACTCATTCCAAGCTACAAGCACATATGCAAGCTCACAAGCATGGAGATACAAGAGGAAGAAGAAGTAAATTCCAAATTCAGAAACTCTTTCTTACTCACAATTGCCAAAAGTCCTTACAAAGTCTCCTCAAATGACTTATATACATGTGCCCTAAAAATGGTCCTTTCACACAAGAGATTGGCACTTTATTATAAAAACTCTACTTTCCTACTATTTCAAAAGGATTATGATACAATGCTTGGGATTTATGCATCTAGAGGACTCCTCTAGTGCATTTACATGGCTTTATGATGTTTTCATAGGAATTTGAAGAAGAAAAATTATGCCCATAATTTTGAAAATTTTGGGGCTCCTCTTTTATGCTCTTTTGCTTTGTAACACTCTCCCCCTCTTTGTCTCTGTTGTCCCTTGATAGGATTTTCTTCATGTCTTCGTTGGCTATGTTCATTTGAGCTTCCATGCACGCATCCATCGACTAGGAATGTGATATTCTTAGTCACCCTCTTCAACTTTTCAGCCTCTCCCCTTTCTAGATTTTGGTCTTTGGATTGCTTTGTTCTCACACAACTAACCCTGTTGTATTTTCTGTAGCCTGATTACTTCTTTCCATCGCATGCACCTAGTGGATGAGGAAGTGGTGTGCAACCTCCCCTTGAAAGGTTCTTGTTGTTATTCTTTGTTACCACTCTTCGGGACCTAGTCCATTGGTATTGCAACTTGATGCATGCCCCTGCGGGGCTTTGGGCAGAGGGTGGTACTTTCTATTGAACAATCTTTCTTTTTTATTTTCTTCTTCTTCTTCTTTTGCTGGATTCTCCTATCTCTCCTTCCACATGTCCCCCCTCTTGAACTCTGTCATCCCCGATAGGCTTGGAATTCGATAGGAGTACATCTTGTATACCTTTTGCTCTGTTTCATTTAGCAGATTAGCTTCACATATCATTAGTTGCTTCCACTGTTCGGACTTAACATCGACCTGTGGTGGTTGGTGATGGCCAGCAAAAAATTTAATTGATAAGCTACTAGTCTTGCATTTTGGTTAGCGGGCATCTTTAGGAATATCTCTGAATCGATTTCAAAAAAGCCGGTGAAGAAGGCTTCTTCAAAAGTTTGCATATACGTGCTAGGCAAAAACATTATCCGTGAGTAGTAGGCCATAATATTTAGTGTGCTCGGCATGATAGAAAGATCAAATACCAAATTATCTATTTCTTGATTGATGCCAATAAAGTTCAAAAATGTATATTCTGCGTGCTTGAAGACTTTGAGTACAGTTAGACTCATGCTGAGTATTTTATTCGTTAGCTTGATGGTGAGATCAAGAACTTTTTTGTACCGAGATAACCAAAATTCTATGATCCTAATCACGTACTCTTACATAGGTAGATAATTATGCGGCGGTCATGGGAGTAATGGAAAATTGAGCCATTGCTTATTCAATTTACCTTGACTTTGCAATTTCCAAAATTCTGGCCAGTATCATCAACGTGGCACAAGACAAAATGATGGATTAACTTGAAGTAAATATGGTGCTTCCTACCAATGCACCCGCAATGTTGGATTTTTCTCCAAAAAGTTTCTCCACCAGATGGGATCAGCAGCTTCGAACTCCTGTTGAGTGTACTGAAAAGTGTTTGCTTTAAAATTCAGCTGCTCATCCCGATCCTTTTCCATAGTCTTCTTGATGTATCTTCGGGTTTGTTCTTTCATGATGTCATACGGGAGGTTGAAGGGCCTCATTATTGCATCTAGATCTTTACTTTTGATTTGGGCCTCTTTCATGACTTTTACTACTTCATTTTGAAAAATTTATGTAGGCCGAGACACTAGTAGTGCTCGTTCTTTCTTGCTTAGTTCTGCACTATATGGCATTGGGTGATCATCATATTCCTCCATAGTCAGTTCCTTTATTGGTGAATGAAGGATTGGGGGAGAAAGAAGGCATACCTCACTCTCGTCAATAGCCATCGTGGATGGTTGCACTACTGGTGTCCCCAAGTTTTTGTCCTGTTCTAATTGTGCCCTGAGCTCTGCTATGAGTTTGTCTTTCTCTTCATGGTGTCTCATACTAGCCTTGACCTCATCCTCAACTTTTGTCTTTGCTTCACATATAGTCTTTATTTGATCACCATCCTCATTACATTGCTCCATGTATTTGTGAACTGCTTCATTCCATTTAAGTTCCCATGACTTGGCCTGCGCTTTATATTTGGTTGCTAACTTGGCCTATTTGCTCTTTTCTTGTGTAAGATGATCTTCCATTGCTACCAACCTTGCCTGCAACTCTTGTATTCTTGTATCTTCAATGCTTTCAAATGGTTGATTCAACAAAATAAAGTTCATTAGTTCTTTATTCCTCGTACACAAATTGGCGGCTTCATCCATGTACACTTTAATCTAATTTTCTAGTAATTTACTACGATTGAGCATCGTTATTCTCTCTGCTTCATACATTTCTTGTTGCTTTTTCATGTCTTGACTTCAACTTGAAGTTTTGATATAGGAGTAGTCATTTCCTGTAATTTTTCTTTTAGCAACACATTTTCTTCCTGGACACGATTGCATTCTTCTCTCTTAATTGCTTAGTCTTCTATTTTCTGAGCAAGCTCTTTTTGAATGGCTATGTTCTTGGCGGAGAGCTCTTCACGTATATTCTAGAATTGACTTCTTGCTTCACATAATTCTCCCTTTTCCTTCTCCTCCTCCATTGTTGCAGAGCTAAGAAGTGCAAAAAGGCAGAGAAAAAGACGGGCCCCAAAATTTTTTCGATTCGGATACTTTATTTTTGTATCGTAGCCATTTTGTAACATATTTTCCAACGTAAATGCACTAGAGGAGTCCTCTAGATGCATACCCATGTAAATTAGTAGGAAATTAACCTTTTAGTGAATAAAGTGCCGGTCTCTTGTGTGAAAGGACCATTTTTAGGGCACATGTATACAAGTCAATTTGTGACTCTTTGTAAAGACGTTTTGCCATTGTGAGAATCAAGAGCATAGAATTTCGAATTTGTGTTTTCTCCTCTCTATATCATCTTCTTCGTGAGCTTGTGTGCATGTGTGATGCTTGAAAAGAGTGTTTGGAAGTGTTGTCTATCCATGAAAGTGCTTGTTTGTTGTTGTTAAGGTGTGTGCGAAGTGCAAGAGGTGTTGAAGTGTAGGAAGGTCATTCCCGCGACTCAGTATTTTGCTCATAACTTGAAGTAGAAGTGTCAAAATTGAGTGAAATGACTAGCATTAGATGCATCTCCTTGAGAGCTTTGAAACAAACCCGCTATTCACTATATTCGAAGTTCAAAGCTAAGAGAAAAGCTCAATTTACTTTTGGTTGCTGCTCCAAGTATCGTGACATCTCAACAGATCCCTGAACCTTGTTTGGATTAGACTTAGACTTATTTGCACTCTTTGGGAAGCTCATTTGCATTGATCATCATTTGAATGCATGTCTTCATACACTCGGCTAGGTTTTGACACTCCTCATATTGATAAATAAATCGTGAATCCCCACTATATGCACTTGAGGGTGGATCGAGGTATAATCTCTTTCTCCACAAGTCCCTAGGTTGGTACTTAAGTACACAGGTTTTTGGCACCACTGCCGGGGAAGCCGAATCAAAACGAGGCACTCGTGTGATGGTAAGTAGCTCTTAGCATTGAAGCAAGTAGATGAGTTGTGAATTTCTCTTCTTTGGTAAGTCACACTCATCCGCACTTACTACTTCTCGCTCTTGGAGTGTGTGTAGTGAGTTGATAGTCTAGGGAAGCGAGTGCAGTGAGTAGAGTAGGAGGAAGAAGGGAGTAGGTTAGGAAGGTAGAGTAGCAATCAACTTTGGTCTTGTTAAGTCTTTATAGTTAGGAGAAATTTTCAAAAATTATAAAAACCAAAAATTATCTTTTTCAACTCACTTGTCTCCAAGCAAGTATTGTGAGAGCTAGAAGTCGAATATCATGTTCTGAGATCAAAGAGATTGGGGCTGCGTAGAGCAAGTGAGAGTGTTAGAAGAGCTGAAAAATAGCTTCCAAGGTGAGCACATCAATCTTTTACTCATCACATCCAAGTAAAACAAGCATTTCAGTAAAACAACCTGCGGCAAGTATCGTGAGGGTCCTCCCGAGATAAAGAAAGTTCACTTTTGTGATACAGATTGAGGGGAGAGGGTAGATGAACTCTAGGAACATTTTTATGCAATCAAAATCCAAAAAACACTAGCTAAAAGTTGAAAAAATGTCAAGTATCGTGTTCTCCCGCGGTTGAGATATCGCGATACCTGGATATCGTGAACTCCTGTGGTCGAGTATCGCGATACTTGCAGTGGACAAATATCGTGTATCGTTGAGAAATCCTCACAATACTAGTCGCATATCGCGTATCGTGTATCGTGAATTTTCGATCGCGATACCTATCGTGTATTGAGTATCGTGAAAATTTTGATCGCGATATCCATTGCATATCGTGTATCGTCGAGGTAGCTTCGCGATACCTAATGGATATCAAGTATCGTCGGAAAATTTTTCGTGATACTTGCTAAATATGGAGTATCGTGGATATCTGAAAATGATATTGGACTAGTATCGAATATCATGGGAATTCTTTTGGTCGAGTATCGTGTATCGTTTAGTTCCAAGTATCGAGTATTGTGTATCGTGGGATTACCTCTTTGCGATACCTGTGTAATATCGAGTATCGTGAGGGTCCTTCTGCGATACCAACTGAATATCGAGTATCGTGCTATTGGCCAGTTGGACAAGTATCGTGTATTGGGTTCTGTCTAGTTGTTCGAGTATCATGTATCGTGGCATTTTCCCAATCATCCAAATATCGAGGATCGTGGAATTCTTTTGGGTGAAGTATCGTGTATCGTGGATTCATTGTCAGCCTTAGTTCAACCAAATATTCCCTAGAATTCAGGTCCTCAGTAGAGAACTCTAGGAGCTGGAGGTTGGCTAAGTTAGACTAGAATTCTTCAATTGAATGAACCTAAGATCCAGAAGAACCCTAGGGAGTCGAAGAAGTGTGATTTCTTTTGTAGGAAGTGTAGCGGAACCAAGTAGCCATTCACATTACTCTGAAACCTTGAGTGAGTCGGAGGAAGAAATTCCCATAATATCGGACATCATTAGAATATGTGAGAACCAATCAACATGGGATACCTATCTAGCTAGATGGTCTAAACCGATTAGTGGCCAGACTAAAGAAAGCTACAGACGCTTACATAGTACCTAGGCCAGCAGTTAAATATGCAGTAGGGTTCTATTTGGACAAAAGAGATATTCAGTACATAGTTACAGAACACCCTCAAAGCATCAACGAACAATGGGAAGAAGGCAATGCCTACAACCATAATGAAGAGGGACATGAAGAGCAGGTAACCACCCCTAGAGGGAGATCCACAGTTGTTAGGGTTTGGAGAGGAGACCTAGTTTCCCAAGATGATTTCCTAATGGATGTCTATTTGATCAATGGGATGGAACATCTCCTCAGAGCCCACTCTTCGTTATGGGAAGTGGCCAATAACCCAGTCACCATCTATGAGTTACAAGATCTTGAACTCCCCACCATTATCACGTATTTGGACAAAAACCAAAGGAGGTATTGGCCTCTAACGGAGTTAGAAAGAGCAGGGTTGAAATATAAGAACATCCTAAAGTTCCCTCCTAGGGATCAAGCTACTACTTCTCAGAATCCCCAAGGAACTTATCAAGATAATTCTTATCAGCATTCTGGACAGACACAACAAATGTATATACCGGTCAGCCCCCATGTACAGTTTGCTATGCCTACCAATAATCCTAACTATCGGCCTCAACCACCTATTGAACCAAGGAATAGAATTCCTGTCCTAGATAGAACACCTGTAGTAAGAAGACCTCGCATATCGATAGGAAGACTAGTTCTCCCTGTGATGCCTAGACCACCTGAAGCAGGAAGAAGATTAAGACCTATTCAAGTTGCTAAATGCATGAGAAACCATTATGATGGCTCTAGCGAACCTTACAATCATATAGCTGAATTCAAGCAAGTAATTAGAGCCAAACAAGTGGAAGTTTTTTTGATTCATTACGAATCCTTTGGTCTAACTCTGCCAGACACAACTTTGGCTTGGTTCCAGCCATTAGACCCTAATAATTTTCAAAACATGGAACAAGCCTATCAAGAATTAATTAAAGAATTCACCAAATCTAGGATTAAAAACAACTCTTCCTCATTGATCCATAGTTTTAAGCAAGCTCCCACGGAATCAGTGAGATTGGCAACAAGAAGATTTAAGCAGTATGTGGATAGATGCCCGGTTGAAGAGAGACCCACTCAAAACAAGATGGTGTCATTATTTTTGGAAGGATTAGTGAATGGATCATTAAGATCTCTGGTATATGTGAAAATAGTTCAAACTTTGCAAGAATGTATGAAAGAATGTATTGACCTAGAGGACAATCTAGCAGAAGACTTGAAAATACCTTAAGGTAGTGTGAAAAGTGAAGATTCTACCAGTAGCACGCCAAACTCTAAGAACAATGTAGAGGAAATAGCTGACTTAGTAGCAAAGAAATTGAATGTTCAAGGGCCAAGGAACTACCCCAACAACCCAATAAGAGTACCCATGCTTAGAAGGTGTGTGCATTGTGGAGATGATCATCCTAGGGGAGTAGTCCCACCACCTGCTTATGCGTACAATAGACCACTCGTCCCGGGCCCTCTACAATATTGTAGCAAAGATACACAAATCATAGCATAGAAAACTGTCCTTACAATCGGAAGTCAAGACCAGTACAACCTCTCATGAGACCTTATGGATACCGTTCGAGAGATCAAGGAGGTGAAGCCTTTAGATATCCCACATATCAGCAGCAAGCACTAGCACCACGACCTTATGCTTATCAAGGTTACGTTGTCCCAACCGCCCCACCTTCATAATGTTGTCCCAATGAAAACAGCTCAACCTCAAGAAAACCCCGAGAGAGCAATAGTCCCAGCCATGCCCTTGGATAGTAACAAACTGTACGACTCATCGTATGACCATAGTCAAGGAAATTACTCCGCTTATGAGAGCTCTATAATTGAATATGGACAATCTTATGAGCCATATGCATATGGCATGGAAGGACCAGTTAGTTCTTACGGATATGAGCAGGATTATGTGTCATTAATGTATACTGCTCCCAGAGCACCCATACCCTCCTGACCTATGAATAGATCACCTGCACCTAGAGGACCATGTTACAGGTGCGGAGGTGATCATTTTATCATAGAATGTACATTACCAAACCCACCACCACCATAGTGAGTTAGGGAAGGATACTGTAGTGAGTGTGGTAAGGAACACCTTTTCAGAGATTGCCCCAAGAACCCCAACAAAGTTAACTCGAACGTGCAAATCAAAGTGATAGAAGTAATAGAGTCGTCAGGGAGTGATAAGGAGTACACCATGCCATTGAAAGCAATAACAAGAGCTAAAGCTAGGGAGACCCCAGAAAAAACTAGAGAGAATGAGCAAGTTGACAGAGAATTGAATATACCCACACCTCAAATAGTTGAAGACTTGGAAGAGCCGTGGAAAAGTATTACAAGTAAACGAACACAAAGATGGAAGAATCGTAGAGACAGGATGAACGAAAAGAAACTACAACAAAAGAAGGAGAAGGAAAATAATGAACAAGGTCAAGAAGAAAAACAGAAACTTGAAGGAGAAAATCAGAAGGGAAATTATAAAAAAGGAGAGGTAGGATCAGTTTTAGCAGACCCCATGCCAGAAGAGTTAGCCATGTGGATTCAGGCGTACCAGGCATGAATAAGAGCAGGACCAACCATTGAACAACATGAAAAAGAATATCCTAGAGACGACTTAGAGAAAGAAAGGTTGGAGATATGCAAGAAGTTAATTGAAGTAGCTCAACAGACCCTAGAAAAACCTATTCTTCAACTACCCAATTCACGAATTCCCGAAAAAGAATTCCAAGAGTGTGTCATTCCTAATGATCTCGAGAAAGGAAAAGAAGGTGAGACACGTAATGGAAATTCGAGGATAAAAGAGAAGGATCCATTGTCCCCGAAGTACATGGGGAGTGGCCTAAAGACTTGTGGGCAAGTGTCCAAGAAGATAGATGGAAGAAAGTGGAAGGAATTGAACCACCCTTTGAGGAGCTAGAAGCAGAAGGTGAATTGGAAGACTCAATACATGAGCTGAATTCAGAAGGATTATTACAATTTGACAAGAGCAACAAGGAGAATGACAATGTGAAGGTTTTGCCAAATTACACTGCGGAATACGAACATAATTCTGAATTATACTGCATTCCCTCAATAAGAAAAAAAGAGTAGAACCCATCAATCCAGACATCGGACAACATACACCATCTTAGAAAGGTAAAAATTCCTTGTACTCTGACATTGGAAGAACTCATGAAGATAAAACCACACTTGAAGGAGAAGCTAACGAGTCATTTGGAAACTAAGTCAGAAGAGAAGGAGTTGCTTGATGAAGTCACCATAGTCAAAATCCCAGTCGATAAGGTTGGAGATTTTAGTGAGGGAGATGAAGGAAACACATGCCTTCCAATTACTTATAAGGGTTACACCACTAAAGCTATCTTAGATTCTAGAGCTGGAGTAGGAATCACGACTAAAGAAATATGGGAGAAATGGGGAAAACCAGCTTTAAGACCAACACGCATGAAGATACAAATGGCAGACAAACAAAGACCATACACATATAACGACGTTTACTCAGCAAAAATTAAGGAAGAGATAGATAAGTTGTTAGATGATGGGTTCATTTATGAGATCGAACACACGGAATGGGTGTCACCTTTGGTGGCCGTACCAAAAAAGAATGGCAAGTTAAGGGTATGCATTAACTTGAAAAAAGTAAATGCTGCCACCATAAGAGATAGTTACATGTTACCCATCACTGATCATCTTTTGGAAAGAGTGGCAGGAAAGGAAGTTTATAGTTTTTTAGACGGCTTTTCAGGGTATAATCAGGTAGCAATTGCTCTTGAAGACCAACATAAAATAGCCTTTACAACTGAATGGGGAGTGTACGCCTTTAGGGTTATGCCTTTTGGTCTAACCAATGCCCCAAACACTTTCCAAAGACTGATGTTCCATGTATTCAAAGAGTTCTTGAGAAAAAGTATGGAAGTATACATAGATGATTTATGCACTTATTCGGCTATATGATTAGAACATATCCCGGAACTAGGAAAGATTTTTGCCAAATGTTGACAATATAGAGTGTGTCTCAATCCAGAAAAGTGTGTCTTCATGGGTTGACAAGGAAATATATTAGGACACATTGTCTCTAACAATGGAATTTCCACAGATGAAGACAAAATCAAAGTGATTCTGGATTTGCCGAGACCAAAGACCACTAAAGAAGTGCAAGCATTTATGGGACACTGTAGATACTACCGTAGATTTATACACATGTATGCCATAATTGCTAGACCTCTTTATGCATTATTGTTTCAGTTTAATTGGATAGAAGAATGTGAAAAGGCCTTCAACGAATTAAAGAGTCGATTGAGTTCGGCACCAATCCTTTGAGTACCTAATTGGAACAAACCATTTCACATTCACGTCAATGCTTCCAAGTTTTCCATTGGTTGCATCTTAGCTCAACCCGCGGATACATGGAAGTTAGACCACCCTATAGCCTATGCTAGTAGACAATTGAATCAAGAGGAGCGCAATTATACCACAACTGAGAGAGAGGGTTTAGGGATGGTGTATGTAGTGAAGAAGTTTTGACACTACCTTTTGGCAAACAAATTCAAATTCTTCATCGACCATCAAGCTCTATTGTATTTAGTCAATAAGCATTGTAATACGGGACGACTAGTACGATGGTTTCTATTGTTGATGGAATTTGATTTTGAAGTAGTAGTCAAGAAAGGGAATACGCACATTAGAGCAGATCACTTATCAAGAATGACACATGGAGAACCCCCCATAGGAGTACCAGATGATCTGCCAAACACTTACCTTTTTAATCTTGAAGTATGTCCCCAATGGGCAGAAAAGTTGATCCCTATCCTCACTTATGGACCTAAACGTGGGATCACACCAAACAAAAACCAAGACCTGTGGAAAACTAAAAACCTCCACATCATTGCAGGAAGTTTATATCACCAAGGCTCAAGTGGATTACTTATGAGATGCATGGAAGAAGAGGAACAAGAAATGTGGCTTCAAAAAGCACATGTAAATCAATGGAAAACTCATCTAAATGCTAACAGAACATGGCAAACACTGAAGAGATTATGCATATATTGGCCAACCATGTAGAGGGATGCACATAACTATGTATCAGCCTACCCAACTTGTCAAGAACGAAATCGAGAAGAGAACTCTACTCTATGCTACTCCACAGTAGCACCAAGATGGAGCATGCCTCTGGTGAAATTCTTGAAGACCCAAGAGTACCCAGAAGGAGCCACTCTAGCAAGGAAACGTGCACTCACAGAGCAGAGCAAAGACTATGCTCTCATAGGAAAACAATTCTTCAAGCAAGGAAGAGATAATCATTTACAAATGTGCATTCATGAAGATGACTATCTTGCTGTTTTAGAGATGGCACATACATGAGCTGTAGGAGGACATTTTTCTACAGATAAAACTGCAAAAATGATTCTCTTTGCAGGGATGTGGTGGCCAACTCTACATCAAGATGCAGCCACATATGTTCAACGATGTGATACCTGCCAACAAACAAAATATCCAATTAGAAGAGATGAAATGCCGCTGAAACCCATGATGAGTGCCATATCCTTTACTAAATGGGGAATAGACTTCATAGGACCTATTAGCCCACCAGATAAAGGATCCCATGCTGAGTACATAATTGTATCCATATAATATTTGACCAAATGGGTTGAAGAGAAAGCAACCAAGAAAAATGACGCAAGGACTACGGCCAAGTTTCTCTTTGAGAACCTATTCACTAGATTTGGATTACCGATAGAAATTGTGAGTGATAGAGGCACACACTTTGTGAATGAAGTGATAGAAGCCCTAGTGAATGAATTCTTAGTAATTCATAAGAAATCGGCCCCATATCACCCACAAGTCAATGGACAGCCCAAAAGTTCAAACGAAATCTTGTGTACAGTCCTCACTAAAATTGTTAACAATGGTAGATCTGATTGGGATAAGCAATTACATCATGCTTTATGGGCATTCTGAGTAGCCTACAAAACAGCCATAAGAGCTACTCCTTTTAACTTAGTGTATGGACACAATGCCATCTTGCCAATTGATTTCCTAGTACCCACCCTCAGAGTAGCAACAACTTACGAGTGGATTGGACATGAATTATCAGCTCAATTGGACCAAATAGAAAAGTTACACAAAACAAGGTTACCAGCTGTAGCAGGGATTTATGTTGCTAAGAGGCGATAGAAGGCATATTTTGATGCTCACATTAAAGATAGAAAATTGACGGAGGGAGATTTAGTTTTGGTTTATACTTTGAAGCAACATGCAAAGAAACTGCAAAAACGAGGATATGGCCCATTGATCATCAATCGTATATCTACCAGCGGAGCCATTAGCTTAGCAACCCTGGATGGAGAAGTATTGCCAAACTATATCAATGGTTGCGGAGTAAAAAATATTTAGAGCCATTGACTGAAGAGATAATGTCACGACTAATAATGGGTAAAAATAGGTGCATAGAGGAGGAAAGAATACGAGAAGAAGTTAGACAAGAAGCGCTAGAATGAATCAAGAATTGAAAGGAGTGGATGAGAGAGAGAGATGAGAGATATCGACAAGGAGAGGAACTCATCCCAATGGCTAACTTTAGAGCCACTAAAAACCTAGGACAACAAATAAAGAAACCTTGTTTGCATTTGGGTGTTGGAACAGGAGAGTACAACTTGGTGGATGCTCTCATTGACACAGGAGCGGCCATAAGTTGTATCAAATTTTTGTTGACCCAAAAACTCAAGGAAGAATTATGCCCATCTAAGGCACAGTTGATTGGAATAGGAGGAAAAATTACTCAATGTATAGGTGAGATTACCTTACCTCTACATCTTGGAAACAACACGATGGAACAAAAACTCTTAGTATGTCATGATTAAGACTTATTAGAAGAGCTCAGGTCAAGATTGGATATATGAATATGAAGTGACTATCCAATTGGCCCTAGGATACATCTCGGCCAAGATAGGACATCGTGAGGTATTCAACATGTTAGACGAATGACCAGTCAAAGCCAAATGTATAGACCCAAGAGATCACTTAAACGAGCACAATGATGAATGTATGTTCACTCACACTATGGAAACCCCACCGTCAAGTACTTCAGGTGAGAATGCACCAAATCTTGCTTTCACACAATCTCCTAGTCCAGCAAATCACCTGAGTAGTATCGTATCCAATAAAAGCCTCAGTGAGAAACCAAGCATAAGAGGGACTATTCAGTAAGACTATAAAAAACTTGCACACATTAGAATATACCCCATTCCTTACACTAGACAGGCGTGGATCAGAAAAGATCAAGTGACAGCATATCTTCAACAATAGGACTACTCTTGACATCGGAAACAACAATAGAATAAGACTGCAAGTCACATTGGACAGCCAGGTCCACAAAGGATTGCTAGAGTATGAATTTTGAAGAAGGTGATAGCCGCACAGCCAACCCAAATGCAAATATGGATTCCCAAATCATGTGCCCAAGTGACAATCATCAAAAAGGAAAAGTCAAGACATATCTCTGCAAGAAGCCCCACAAGGGCACGCAACACCCGTCTCTGCACAGAGCCCCGCAGGGGCACACATCAAGGAAAAGCACGTAGGAGGGAAGGACGGACCAAGGCCACGAAGTATCCATGAATAAGTGCAAGAAGATACTTGGCAGGTAATAATCCTCCTGCTGATAGCGTGTGGTGAAAAGAAAGTAAACAGGCTCAAAGCAAGACAATAGGGTGCGACGTATGAAGACAAAGACAAATCAGAAGACCAAAAGTTAGAAAGAGGTAGAAGCTAAAAAGTTGAAGATGGTGACTAAGAACATCACATTCTTAGCCGCTGATGGCATGCATGGCAGCCCGACTGAATACTCCAACCTAGATTTGTGATGTACAGAATACCAAGGGGCAAATAGAAGCAAAGGACATACCTCGTATAAGATAACCAATTGTCTGACAGTCCTTGTTGCTTCTTCGACCACTGGGTGCATGTATTCAGAAATCCTCGACAAGCTACCATCGAGAAGCAAAGCCTGTCAAGGGACCATAGAGACAAAGAGGGGGAGAGTGTTGCAGAGCTAAGAAGAGCAAAAAGGCAGAGAAAAAGATGGGCCCCAAAATTTTTTCGATTCAGACACTTTATTTTTGTATCATAGCCATTTTGTAACATATTTTCCGATGTAAATGCACTAGAGGAGTCCTCTAGATGCATACCCATGTAAATTAGTAGGAAATTAACCTTTTAGTGAATAAAGTGTTGGTCTCTTGTGTGAAAGGACCATTTTTAGGGCACATGTATATTAGTCAATTTGTGACTCTTTGTAAAGACTTTTTGCCATTGTGAGAATCAAGAGCACAAAATTTCGAATTTTTGTTTTCTCCTCTCTGTATCATCTTCTTTGTGAGCTTGTGTGCATGTGCAATGCTTGAAAAGAGTGTTTGGAAGTGTTGTCTATCCATGAAAGTGCTTGTTTGCTATTGTTAAGGTGTGTGCGAAGTGCAGGAGGTGCTGAAGTGTAGGAAGGTCATTCCTCCGACTCAGCATTTTGCTCATAACTTGAAGTAGAATTGTTAGAATTGAGACTGCCATTGGATGTGTCTCCTCGAGAGCTTTGAAATGAACACGCTATTTGCTATACTCGGAGTTTGAAGCTGAGAGAAAAGCTCAATTTATTGTTTGTTGCTACTCCAAGTATAATGACATCTCAACAGATCCCTGAACCTTGTTTGGATTAGACTTAGAATTATTTGCAATCTTTAGGAAGCTCATTTGCATTGATCATCATTTGAATGCATGTCTTATTTGTTGATATATTTAGGTAGTGATGTGTGTGAACACTCTAGGATCGCCGAGGCACTTTTTTCCCTCTTTAGGAGGTTTTTTTCCCCCGGCTTGTATATACACCTATTGCCCTAATGGGCTACTTATCTTTGTACATTCTCTAGTAATACATTCAGTCTTGTGTGTTTTGCTCCAAGCTTCTTCTTCTTCCTTGTGTTGTTCACGTGCTTCCGCAGACGTCTAACTCCAACAATTGGTATCAGAGCAGGTTGTCGCTTCTTCTAGGGCGCCGTCAACACTCCGTTTGCAGTCTCAGATTCGCACGAAATTTGGTGAGCATACTCAGGGTGTTTCCGAGATCAAAACTGGTTTGCTCTGTGGTGCCGAAATCGCGATCTGAGCTCGTTTCGGCCTCCGAACGCACTATCATAGTGCTTGTGCAGGCTATTTCGTCCTTTTGTGCCAAAGGTATATACTAGTTTCTGTTCGCCAGTTTAAGCGTCTCAAAGTTTGCTACAGGTCTAGCAGAACTCGTCTAGGCAGTTCCGTTCAACTTTTTGAGATACAGTCAATTTTCTGCATCAAGGTATTTTAGTCACCGGCCATGGCTGAAAGTAGTGATGTATTCAGTATGTTGGTTGTTGAGGATAAGTTGGATGGTACCAACTACCCATTATGGGCTTATATGATGCGACATGTATTGGTTGCAAAAGGACTGTGGAACATTGTGTAGGGTGTTGAAAGACGTCTTGTTACACCTACGACTACAGGTACTACAAATACAGGTGCTGGAGGTGCTGGAGCTGATGAAGATGGTGTCGAAGATGATATTGTGCAGATTCCTGTTCATGCTGCTGTTTCTGTTGCACCTACTGCAGAGCAGATTTGTTTGGATGGTAGAGATGCCCAGGCACATGCATTGATAGCTTTGTCTATCAAACGTGCCATTATTTCTCACATACGCTCTTGCAGAACAGCTAGGGATGCTTGGGATACACTTACCACATTGTACCAAGCTAGGAATGAGGCTCGTGTTGCTTATCTCCAAAAACAGTTGGAGAGTGAGCACATGAATGAAGGTGATTCTATGGACAGTTTCCTAACGAAGATCAAAGATTTGAAGGAACAGTTGATTTCTGCTTATGAGGTTATACCAGATAGCTCACTTGTGCAGACCGTTTTGAATGGTCTTCCTGACTCATATCAGAGTTTTGCTTCTACTCTTCGGTTGATGATGAAAGGCAATCCGAATGCCTTATCATTTGAGGAGTTAGTCTCTGTTCTGTTGCAGGAAGATCAGTCCAGGCAGAACAGGTCCATTATGCGAGTTGCAGATCAAGCTTTCCTGGCTAGTCAGAAGGGCAAAGGAAAATGGAGCTCTTCTACTAGTAAGCAGAAATCTGTAAATGCTACACATTCAAAGAACCAAGACAAAGATGAGAAAAAATCAGAAAAGAAGAAATTGTTTTGTAAGTACTGTAAAGGCAATGATCATATCATAAAGAACTGTCCAAAACTGGCTGCTAAAGAGGCAAAGAAGAAAGAGGCTGGAATGGTTGTTGCAGAGGCCTCTACACCAAAAACAGAGTCTGCAAATCTTGTGCAGGAAGAAGAATGGGCGTTTACTACTGTCTGCAGTTTTGACCCATCTTCTCATGATCAGTGCATGTCTGCAATAGACTCAAATGTTTGGTACTTTGACAGTGGGGCGACCAAACATATTACCTCACAGCGCAGTTTCTTCTCTTCACTCGAGCCTGCCCCTACAGGGAATACTGTCACATGCGCCAATAACTCCTCTTATCCTGTTATGGGAGTTGGTAAGATCATTCTGACTACTGCTGATGGTAGTTCTTTCACTTTGTCAGATGCTTTATTTGTGCCAGGGATCAAAAAGAATCTGTTATCAGTTTCTGCATTAGCCAAGATTGGCTTGGTTGTGAAATTCGTTGATGACAGGTGTACAGTCCATGATCTCTCAAATGGCGATGTGATTATTGCTTCTGGCATTTTATGTCGTGGGTTGTATAAGCTCATAGACTATGAAAGATCTGTGAATGATTCGGCATGTGAAGTTCATGATTCTCAGGCTATGTCAGATGCAAAGCTTTGGCATGCACGCTTTGGTCATTTGAATTTTGCTAGTTTGTTACGCCTGCAGAAATCTGAAATGGTGTCCTCTTTGCCCAAACTTACACCTGGAAAACATGTTTGTGAAGGTTGTATTTTGGGCAAAATGCAGCGTTCTTCCTTTCCAAAAGATGGTTCAGTTCGGGCTACGCAGAAATTGCAGCTTGTACATAGTGATGTCTGTAGTCCTATGTAGACACCCTCTTTTGGAAATTACCTTTACTTTGTGACTTTCATTGATGATTTTTCCAGGCATGCATGGGTATATCCACTCAAAGCAAAGTCCAAAGTGTTCATGTGCTTCAAACAGTTTTTGGTTTTGGCTGAAAATCTGTCAGCATGTAAAATGGGCACCCTCCGTTCTGATCGAGGGGGGGAATATATGTCTTCAGATTTTAATGCATTTCTGGCTGAACGTGGGATAAAACACCAGTGTACAGTGCCGTATACACCTCGACAGAATGGAGTTGCTGAACGGAAGAATAGGTCTCTCATGGAGATGGCGAGGTGTATGGTCAAGAGTCAGGCTTTACCTCATAGTTTCTGGCTTGAGGCTGTCATGTGTGCAGCATATATACTGAACAGGTGTCCCACTAAAGCGTTGCAGTCTATCACTCCATATGAGGCTTGGCATGACCGCAAGCCATCTGTTGCTCATCTGTGTGTTTTTGGTTGTTTGGCATATGCATTAGTGCCTGAACAACATCACAGAAAATTAGATGATAAGGCAGTAAAATGTATTTTTGTTGGGTACAATTCTGAAAGTAAAGGCTATTGTCTGTATCATCCACAGACTAAACGCATTCTGGTTAGCCGTGATGTTGTCTTTTTGGAAGATGCTATTCAGCCATTGCTTTCATGTACTAAGGAGACATCTGTTAGCTCCAAAGACATGTATGATACTTTGATGCCTCTTTTTACAGGTGGACAGTCTAGTGCTGGTCCTAATGAGGCAACTTCTCAGCCTTTGCAGGTTTCATATGATGATGCAGATCATTCCATTTCTAATGCAGATTTATATGATGCACTTGCTGATGAGAGAGCTGATATTGAGCAGGCAAAAACTATGCCAAAATGGCTGGTGCAGACTTTGCGTGACAGCAAATTAGATGCACCTTTGTCATATCCTACTCGTTCAGGCTCTCATAGTGCCTCCTTTGCATCAGATTGCTATGCTATGGCTGCATCTAGTCTTTGTGATGAGAATGAGCCTGTTTCTTTTGATGAAGCACAGAATTCGGAAAATTGGATGGCTGCTATGCAATCTGAATATGATGCTATAATGAAGAATGGTACATGGTCTTTATGTGACTTGCCTCCTGGCAAGAAGGCCATTGGCACTAAGTGGGTATACAAGCTGAAGCATAAACCTGATGGTACAGTTGACAGGTATAAGGCTAGGCTTGTTGCAAAGGGTTATGCGTAGGAAAGAGGCATTGATTTTGATGAGACCTTTGCACCTACATGTTGTATGACTACTGTTCGGAGCATTTGTGCACTTGCAGCCCATCATGGTTGGAATGTACATCAGTTGGACATTAAAACAGCATTTCTGAATGGTGACTTGCATGAAGAAGTGTATGTTTTTCAGCCCCGTGGCTTTGTGCAGAAAGGGCATGAAAATCACCTGACTCTTGTGATGGTTGGGGTGCCTCCAGGAGGGTTTGATGAGCTTGCTCGAGAGTGGTGTAGCGTTGATTGAGTTCTGTATTTTCTTCTTCTATACTGGTAAGCCGTCTTTGTAGTTGTTGATGATTCGTCGTCAGCTGATGATGACGGTCTTCTAGAGCCTGGTACTCAGTCTGAAGTTGATACACGCATTGATGTAAAGCTATGAATATATTATTTACATTAAACGATGTAGGGAAAGATGAAGATGCAGGGGGGATGGGGAAGGGGAAGGGAGTTGAGAATGCTGTGGAATCAAGTGGTGAGGTAGGTGGAGGGGGTATGGGAGATTGAGGTTGTGTGGGGGGTGGGACTGGTGCGGTGGCTGGTGATGTCTCCATTGTGTCGAATGTGTGTGTGACTATAAAGATGGGAACTGTGGGTGGGGTGGATGTGATATTTGTGAAGAGTGTTGTGTAGGTGGGCATGGTAACTCCTCGGACTTGGATTCCAGGAGAGAGAGGACTTCCCATGACGACTGTGGTAATGGCAGAAATGGGTGTGGTGGTGCTAGGTGGTGAGGTGACATGTGTAGTGAGAGGTGAGGTGGGTGGTGAGAGTGGTTCCTCCTGATGTTCTTCTGTTTGTGTGTTGCCTCCTGGTTCTGATACGTTGATGTGTATTTGTTTGCCAGATCGCATGGGACGGGTAGGCACATGTTTCTCAAATCGATTAATATAAGTCATGGCTGCATGAACAGCCTCATCTAAGCCCACTGCATCAGCGTGCAGGTTCATTGATTCGATGAACATGTCATCCACACCTTCCTCGGCTAACATTTGGCTCATGATCATCTTTCCTGTTTCGAGTGACAGTTTGTGTTGCTCCTGGACCCGCTTCATGGTTTCGTATAATCTTTTTATTTGGGCCGAGTATGCCAGGGCACTTGCTAGTTCTGAAAGTTCTTCATATTCTTGATCATACTCTTCGTGTGCTTCTTGTTCTTCTGTCTCTTCTTCACCATCTTCTACTTCTACTACTCCCGGTTGGGTCGGGGCTGAAGTGGTAGTCGTGGGTTGTTGTCCTTGGGTCTGCTCTGCTTCTGTCTCCAAGTTAGATTCATTGATCAATCGGGCGATTTCTTCATCTGTTAGATCAACAAGGGTGTAACCTTGAGGGAACTCCAAGTCTGCTGGAATAGGAGGGAACACCAGGTTGGGTCCTTCTACACTTGGTCTGGGTATGCAAATGGTGAATGGTCGGACACGCCTCGTTTGTGGAGGAGTCACCTCGGGTGTGGTAGTGGCTCCCTGTAGCTCAGTGATGAGTAGCACCTCCTTTAATGTCAATCCGGGAAGACGTGAGGATGGTATGAAGACCTCGAGCAAGTGACGGCACAAGTGCGTGAGTGAGAAGCACACAAGCATGCACACACATACACACACGCGCACACACGGCGAGACAAAGAGAGAGAATCAATGGAGTTCTTTAGAATACTTTCAAAAGCTCTTACAGGTTCGTTTCAATTACAATCTAACCTCAAAAATGAGCTCTCTAGCTCTTTTTATAGTTTTTGACTAGCTTTTGGCTCTGTCCAGACCTAGTGTCCGGCCTAGTTAAAAATTAGGTTCCAGGGCTTATTTGAGGGCTCAAACGAAGTCTAAAAATTATGAAATTTGGTACGATGGTACTTCTAATGCTCCTCAAGCTCGAGGACTCCTCGGCTTGCACAAAATGGAGTCTAATCTACCAAAAACGGGATTTACAATGTTTGTGTAGTGATTAAAATCACTTGGGTTGTACATAATCTATGGGAAAAAATGATCTGGCCTTGTTGCCGTATTGTGCATGACTCCTTTGTTGCTTTGTATGCCAACACTCCCCCCTTCCTAGCGTCTGTCGCCCCTGACAGACCTTTGTTCGCGCGGGTGGTCGATGTAATATTGGATGACATTGGTGGCCAGTTCATGTTCTCCTATCCTTAAGCCTCTGGCTAGATCGGCTTCCAATGCCTCCCAATTTATTGCACCGGGGGTTTCTGGTTGCGGGGTGGTGTAGTACTCTGAATACATTGCTTGTTCACAAGCAAACAGTTGAAGTAGATGTGTCGGCTTTGGTGCGAAAATCTCCGAGTGGTACTCCCAGAAACCTGATCTGAACATTTCTTCGAAGGTCTGTTTGTAGCAAGCGGGGAGGTACTTGATGCGTGCATGCCAAGCGTAAGCCACACGGATACTGGGGGTGGTGCTCATGTCATACACCAAGTCGTAATTTCCATTGCTAAACCCCGGAAGACGTACCTGTGGTGCGGCTGCATTTCTAAAGGTCTTCAGCACTACTTGCATCATATCTAAGATTTTAAGCATCATTTGCGCTGCTACATCTTGCATGGGCTTCAAGCGCGGCATCCAGTGGCGAATGGTCCCCATCATATATGCTACCGATGGTGGTCCTTGTGGTGGCGCGATGTACGGGTAGTTCAGCCATTCCTTGCATTGCGCATTGTTCTGTACTTTGATATTAAATGCCTTCCACGACCTGCGGCGGGGGACTGGACCGTAGCATGGGTTGTACAGGAGGTGCAGCGGCGCGTTGTTCCATGTGCATAGCATTTCTGGATAAGTCTCTAAAAGTTTCTGCCGCCATGTTGGTTGACGAATCTTGCCTTTTCGCACCTCTGGAGGAAGGTCTTCGGGTTGAAATTGGGTCGCAAAAGTAGGAATCTGACCCGTGACTCTTTGTATTTCTGCATTATAATCAGCCAAGATAATATAATATGGCCTGTACTGGAGTTCCGATGAGAGAATCAGGCGTCTCGATGACAAGTTCTTGAAGTACTCTGATTGTAAAACAGTCTCCTCTATGACCCTCATAGCCTGATTTTGCACTACAGTGCGCTCTTCATGCGAGGTCCCTATTTCCTCCACTTGTCGTAACCATGGCGGCCGTGGTGCCTCAAACGTGTCCTGCGCTTCTTCTGTTTGTTGGCCTCCTGGGAATGGTTGCGGATCATATTCTTCATCAAACGTTTGTTCCACAGGAATTTGCACAACTTCTTCGTCCGTGGGAGCCTGCGGAGGGGAAGATGGCCTCTCATATTGTAGTAGGCGTGTCTGCAATTCAGTTACCTGTTGCTGGAGATCTTTTATGGCCTCTGCGTCGGAGGGAAGCGAAGCTGCAGAGTGGGTGGTTGGAGGGGCAGTTGTTGGGCCTTGTTGGTGTTCCTGCTTCAGTTGTCCTAGCTCCTCCGATAGCTTATCATGTGCTTCGAGTAGCATGGCATAATCTTCCAATATAATCTTGATATTATCGGGGGTCACTGCTTGAAACTTGGATGGGCTGATGGGTGCCCCCGGTGTGCTCTCAATAGCTGCCTCCAGGTTCTCTTGATTTTGTATTTGCAGACGTCTGTTCTCTTCCTGAGCAGCCGCAAGATGGCGTTTAAGTAGCGCCATATTTCGCTGAAGTTTTGAGTTGCGTTCCAGTTGTGTCCGTAGGTGACTTTCTACCACCTGCACTGCTTCCTGATCTACGTTCTGTAGCTGTACTTCCAATATATTATGGGCGTCTTGGAGGGTTTGGAACTGTGTGTGGAGGCGAGCATTCTCCTCTTCTAGTACCGCAAGGCGGAGCTGTAGTGTCGCTGAGTGCTCTTGCAGGCGTGCGTTTTGTTGCTGGAGCTGAATGTAATCTGTTCTTAAATTTGATATACAAGCCAACATGGTGTCCAATGCATTACCTATAGATGAGTGGGGGGTGTTTACCGTGGAAGATGCATGGGAAGGGAATTGGGGAAGGGAGACAGTGAATGATGTGTCTACGAAAGTTGTGTGTGTGGGTGAAATTGGTGGAGGGGGAATGGGAGGAGGTGAAACCGTGGGTGGAGGTGCCGTGGGTGGTGAAATGTCCATCCCTTCAGGAGTGGGTGTTAGTGTGGGGCCTGCCATATACACTGGTATGGTAGGTGGTGTGTGTGTGGAAGTGGTGAATAGATGTGAAGTGGGGTGGGGAGCTGAAAAGACAGGGAATGGTTGAGGGCCTGGTTGAAAAGCCCTAGCAAAGATGTCCTGGAGGGATTGTAGAAATGGAGAGAGGGATATCGGGGGTTGGGGTCGTAAATTTGAGGAGGGCTGAAAGGGTTGCGTGGTAGCAGGGAAGCCCATGAATGTAGATCTAGGGTCAGGATGACCCGTGGCTGAGGGCGTTGGGGATGGTTGCCCTAGGGCAGGGTCTAGGAGGGGTTCGGCGGATTGTGTAGTGTTGGGGTTGTCTTCGAAGATAGGATTATCAGTGGTAGAGAATAGGGTGGCACTGGAGATCGGAGTACGGAAGATGAAGGTGGGGTCGGTGGGTTGAGTAGTCGATGTGGTTTCTACTGTTTCTCTTCTAGGAGGTGATGGTGGGGGAGTAGGTGGTGGTGGTTCGGTGGACTCCTCATGGGTGGCTGGGTGCTGTTGGCTAGCTGTCTGGGAGGTTGTTCTGATAGTTTCAGGTGTAGTAGTCGGCTCTTCTGCAACTGTAACGGGAATTTGAATATTTTTGCCTGGGCGAGGTCGTGTCTGGAACCTTCGTGGGTCATATTGAACTGAAGGCCTCTGAATGGCAGTACGCACAGCTTCTACAACTCCATATGTTTCTGCCATCAATAAGAGACCTTCCCTGTACTCTGAGTCAACTCCCGCTTCTTCCAACAACTGAGTCATAAGTACTCTGCTGCTCTGTTCAGTGAGTAACTGCTGCGATCGCACTCTTTCCATAATCTGATACAGCCTTCGGAGTTCTGCTGTATATGCTGGGGCTTCAGTGGTCTCTTCTTCATATGCTTCTTCTTCTTCCGGGTGTCCGTGTTGTTGGCTTTGCTGAGCGTCACTCCAATGGACATGTCTACCGTCTGTAGACTTTCTTCTTCTCCGTGAGGATGTGCCCTGCTCCTCTGCCTCTGAATAAAACTCCACATCAGAGAATTGTGTGCTTTGTAGGAATGCTTCGAAATCCTGGGGGTCCAGTCCTTCAGCCTCTCTAGTGGCAGCAAATTCGAACTCAGGTGTGATAGGAGGAGCCGATGGGGTAGGTTGTGTCGTAGTGTCGGATTCCGACCGGGGTATCCTAATGGTAAAGGGAGGTACCGTGCCCTCTCTTAATGGTGATGCCTCAGGAGTAGTCAGGACTTCCCTTGTCTGGACACAAGGGATCGCGCCCCTCATGCGCTTGGACTGATGTGTGGATGTCTTGAGCCTTTTAAACATTTGTAATTGTGCCCAAGTTAAGGCACGCTCAATGGGGACATCATATGCCAAGCATCGATAAATGATGCGTGTGAGTGCACAGCATCCGTTCACCACTAATTTCCTAGATGCCCGTTTGTTTGCTTCATACAACTGATCTATAATCCACACTGGTAGTTTAATAGGTAACGCACCTGCTTCCGCTAAGTAGAGAGCAAACCAGATCTTCTTGTGTGGTTGCGTGAATCGGTCTTGACCGGGGAAGGCGAAATGTTGCATGCACATTCGGAGAGGGATGGACACATTTGGGGTGAGTGCTGCCATGTCTTTCAGCTTCACTAGTTTCCTGTCCTTCATGTTGGTGGGAACGAGAGCATCCTTTTCTGAGGGTACATGCGTGCCATGCATATTTAAAGCATCACTCACCAGCTCCACAGTAAGTTCAAACCTCTTCAACTCGTTGTTGCCCAGTAGTGAGGGGAGAACAAATGATCCGGGTTGGTCCTTATCTTCATTAGCTTGTAATGTGGAGACCAAATAGTAACATCGGAGGAGATCGGGTTTAGGTAGTGGGGCTTCAAAATATTCCGCCAATCCTGCTCGTTGCCATATGGTTTGTAGATCTTCGGTGTTCTGTAAAGTCTCGAACTCCTTGGAGAAAAATTGGAATCGCACCCATGATCTGTCATATTCGCATTTAGACTCCCAGATATACTTGGCCTCACCTAATGGACCGGGCATGCCATTGAACCAATGAGAATTCGCATGAACTCTTTCCGTGATTCCTGTAGGTGGATCTGGCACCGGAAGTTGCTGGAGGTGTTGCATCTCCACTGGTCGTTCAGTCGGGGGCACATCCACGGGTAGGCTATCCACATCAATTCCTACAGTAAGGATCCCTACTTGTGAGCCCGAACCTGTCACTTCTGCCATCTTTCTTCTTGCCTTCTGATTCTGTGAGAATATAGAATCATGTGTTAACATCGTAATGGACAGAATAAATCCGTTGTTGTCCCCGTTACAACATTAACATGAGGTAGATGGTGAGTTAGTGGTTAGTAAGTGCTCAAGGACAGTGAGTGTAGTTAACGTTTGTGTATTCCTAGGAGACTAATGTCGTTAGTAAGTGGGGTGAATTTACAAATCGGGGTCGGGGGGTTTATTACAGATCTTAGACTGCCAAATGCAGTGGATGGGCTTTGCTTTCGGTTTTGTAGAGACTCCAGAGAGCTGTGTCGGTGTCGCTGTTTGGGAATGGGGCCTTTTAGGGACCCACTTATAAGTGATTACATGCATACTCATGGGTCTTTGTGTGTTCCTAAGTGTTGAGCACGAGGGAATTCTGGTGGTACTCGTAGATGGGTTATGCTGCATAGGTTGCGGCCTTGGCTTAACTACTTGTGCCCTCAAGCAAGCCTTAGGCACCCAAATTTGTCTAGATTGTGGGCTTGCCTTCGTCGACTTCTTGGGCACCCAAATAGATTTTACTTTAACAGAAGAATTTCTGAAAGACTCCTTATTAGTGTCGTGTTGTTGGTTACTAATAAGAGCTTTTGCCCGCGTAGTTGACGGTGGTGCACCCGGTCGTTCGCCGTTCCGCACCCACACCTGGTTTATTTTCTGGGACATTCTGCTGCGCGGGTACTTTTGATCTCGGACATAGGTAGTACTCGGCTTCTTCTGCTTGTGATCCGCCTTTGGTTGCTGCCTCCTTCTGGCCTTTGGAAAAGAAGGGAGTTCCGTTGCATCCCTGACTCCTTTTTTGCAAATATCATTCCTCTGCAATACAGGGTTTTGAACAAGAACAGCATGGTCATCTTCATGTGTACCCCTGGAAGGACCAGGAGTCTGTGCCTTTCCTAGTTCCTTGAGTGCTCCATTGTCTAATTCTACTGTAACTCGACTATGATTGACCCAAACCTGGAGAAGTCCACTTCTTAGGTTTAAGTTAATTGCTTGGTCATAGATCCAATCTTGACCCAAGACTAGAGGTTCAGTGAGATCCTCATCTTGACACACCAGTACTTTAACTGTCATTGCCTCATCATGAATGTAAAGGGGAAGTTCCACCTCGCCCATGCAAGGGGTTTCCACTCCTCCCAATCCTATAAGATATGCTTCCACAGGATTGACAGTCAATTGTAATTCTTGGCAGTAAGACAATTTAACAGCACTAGTGGCTGCACCTGAGTCAATCAAGGCTCTTACGGTCCTTGCACTCTTTCCTTGTCCTATATCTAAGGTTACGAAAGGACGTCTATCAATTATCCTATGCGAGCTTGTTCCTGCGACTTCACACATGGCCATAGGAAATCCTTGGTCTGCATAGTCATTCGCTCCAGGCTGATCTCTACCTTGCCTTTGTAATTTCATCCTTCTGATGCGTTCCAAAGCTTCAGCTTGAGCTTCTTCTCGAACTCGCTTTTCTTCCTCTTTGCGTTTCTTAGCAGTGTTGAGTCGACTGAGCATTTCCTCCGTGAGGGGTTCCTGATACAACTTGACTCTGCAACCGCTAATATAATTTGGGAGAACATCACCCTCTAATGTGGCCAATTGTACTGCTCCGCTCGTGGAGATCCTATTGATGATCATAGGTCCGTAGCCTCTCTTTTCTAGCTTCCTCGCGTGTTGTTTTAGTGTATAGACTAAAACTAGATCTCCTGCTTTCAAGCCCTTATCCTTCACATGGGCATCGAAATATGCTTTCTGTCTCTTCTTGGCTGCATATATTCCTGCCGCAGCTCTCAGTCTTGTTTCCCCTAATCGTTCAAGGTCAAAGATCCTAGAGGAGAGCTCATGACCTGTCCATTCGTGCTCTCGTGCTACTCTCAATGTAGGGATCAAGAAGTCCAAGGGTAACACAGCGTTTTGACCGAATACCATCTGAAAGGGAGTGGCTTGGAGTACCGTTTTGTAGGCCACTCGGTATGCCCAAACAGCATGGTGTAGCTGTTTGTCCCAATCAGAGCGTTTAGTGTTCACTAATTTTGTCAATACATTGCATAAAATCTTATTAGTGCTCTCAGCTTGTCCATTAGCTTGAGGGTGATAGGGGGCAGACTTCTTGTGTATTACCAAGAATTCTTGGAGTAGATTTTCAATCACTTCGTTCAAGAAATGAGTGCCTCTATCACTTACAAGCTCTATAGGTAACCCGTATCTTGTGAATACATTCTCAAACAAGAATTTGGCAGTTGTTTGAGCATCGTTCTTGGTTGTAGCTTTTACCTCAACCCACTTGGTGAGATAATCTGTTGCCACAATGATGTATTCCGCATGAGAACCTTTAGCTGGGGGATTAATAGGACCTATGAAGTCTATTCCCCACTTAGAGAATGCACGTCCACCCATCATAGGTTTCAGTGGCATCTCATCTTTGCGTATAGGATACTGAGTCCTTTGACAGACATCACACCGTTTCACATAGGTATGTGCATCCATGTGAAGGGTAGGCCACCAGAAGCCCGCAAATAGTATCGCCTTGATTACCCGATCTGGTCCAAAGTGTCCTCCTACTACACCTTGGTGAGCAGTTTCCAAGATCTTCAGATATTCACTTTCGTGGACACATAGTCTCAGGTAACCATCTTTACCACGCTTATATAGATTATTACCGATGAGTGAGTAATCCTGGGCTTCTTGTTCTAAACTCCTTTTCCTAGCTAGAGTCATGTCTGGAGGGAATGTGTTTGTTCTCAAGAATGATACTAGAGGTTCACTCCAATCTGGCACAATGGATACTTGATAAAGAGTGGCATGTTCCACTGGTGGTTTAGTGCAACAGATTGGGCATTCCTTGCACAACTTTTGGACATCAGCTTCCATAGTTGGCCAATGCACTCCGAATCTCTTTAGAGTCTGCAAAGTTCTTTGCTTCGAATGGTGTTGCTCTAACGCACCTACATGTGCTAATTGCAACCATTTAGCGTACTCATCCTCTTCTACGCAACAAGCCAAGATCCCTTGATCTGTGTGCTTGTACATGCTTCCTGCCATGATATGGTACTTTTGGGCTTTTACGATCTCTCTATTCCGTGTGTTCACCACTGGATGATTAGGCCCGTATGTCAATACTGGTACTATTGGCTTGGCCCACTGCGGTACAACTTCCAAATTAAACAAGTAAGCATCAGGAAGGTCATCTGGCACTCCTTGTGGGGCTTCTCCCGATGTGAGCCTAGAGAGATGATCTGCTCTCAAGTGAGTCCTACCTTTTCTTACCACAACCTCAAAGTCATATTCCATTAGCAAGAGAAACCATCTTACTAATCTTCCTGTATTGCATGGCTTGTTTACAAGATATAACAAAGCCTGGTGATCAGTAAAAAATTTAAACTTATTTGCAAGCAAATAGTGTCTAAATTTCTTAACTGCATATACCATGCCTAATCCTTCTCGTTCAGTAGTGGTATAATTTCGTTCAGCCGCATTCAATTGTCTACTGGCATAGGCAATTGGAAGATCCATATTACCTTCACCAGTAGGTTGTGCAAGCACACATCCAATAGCATAATTGGATGCATCCACATGAACATGGAAAGGCTTATTCCAATCTGGTGTGGTCAAGATTGGTGTTGAACATAATCTTTGTTTAAGCTCTTGGAAGGAATTCTCACATTCATCCGTCCACTCAAAGTTAGTCAGAAGTCCGTACATGGGCTTTGCAATGACAGCATACATGTGTATAAATCGTCGATAATAACCACAATGCCCCATGAAAGCTTGTACTTCCTTGACATTCTTTGGCCTAGGTAGCTCTGCTATGGCTCTCACTTTTTCTTCGTCGGTAGATATGCCATTCTTTGACACTATGTGTCCTAGAATCTTGCCTTGCCTGACCATAAAAACGCACTTCTCTGGGTTCAGGCAGACTTGATATTCTCTACATTTGTCAAAGATTTGTCTGAGTTCAGGAATATGGGTTTGTCTAACATTGGAATGAGCACAAAGATCATCAACATAGACTTCTAAACTCTTCCTCAGGAACTCCTTGAACACATGGCACATCAGCCTTTGGAAGGTAGCTGGTGCATTGGTAAGCCCAAATGGCATTACTCTAAAAGCAAAGATGCCCCATTCTGTGGCAAAGGCTGTCTTATGCTGATCCTCTGGAGCTATGGCTACTTGATTGTAACCCGAAAATCCATCGAGGAAGCTGTACACTTCCTTGCCTGCCACTCTTTCTAAGAGATGTTTTGTTATGGGAAGCGGATAGTTATCTCGAATTGTGGCTGCATTAACCTTTTTCAAGTTAATGCACACACGCAGTTTGCCATTCTTCTTGGGCACCACTACGATGGGGGACACCCATTCAGTGTGCTCGATTTCATAGATAAATCCAGCTTCAACCAATCTATCTATCTCTTCCTTGATCTTAGCAGCATAATTATCGTTATATGTATAAGGCTTTTGCTTAGAGGGTTTAGCATCTGAGGTCATGGGGATGGTGTGCGAGCATATGTCCGGGTCAACCCCTTTCAAATCCTTGTAACTCCAAGCGAATACATCTCTGTATTCTCTTAGCAAGGCAATCAATTCGTGCTCTTCTTCTTCTGTCAGGTCATGGCCTATATACGTGCATCTCTCCTCTCCTTCTTCTAGGGCCACTACGATTTTCTTGGTAGTTTCTTTGTTATCATAGGCCTCTCCTGATTGTGCCTCTCGTTTGGGCATTCTAATCATGACTCTCCTGTCATCTATCTCATACTTCTTAAAATTTTCTGGGACCTCAAACAAAGATTCTTCCTCTTCTGGTAAGGCTTCTCTCTTCTTTCGTTTCTTTCCTTCTTCCTTAGGGGTCACATGTGTTGCTAATCTTACGTCATTTGTCAGCTCTCCATGCCTCTGGGTTTGAAATTCTACCTCATGGAAGTATTCTTCATCTGATGCAAATGGTGGGTCCATAATGATTGACTCTAGATCGGAGTCACTTGCATCCTCAAATGCATCAGGGCTAGGTTCGCATTCTTCTAGAACTGCCTCTCCCATGATTGGCTCTATGGAGAAGACTGAAATATCATAGCCATCCTCATCACAGTGAGGTGTCCATTGTTCTTCGTTGATGGCTACGTCCATTGTTGCTAAGATTTCTGCCCAACCGTGAGGTTCAAATTCTTCGTCTGGAAAAACTACAGGTGCATAGGCTGGGTCTTGGATTGATCTATGGGTTTCTTTCGCACCTACCTCTCTGGCTTTCTCTCTCTTCTCTTCTTCTACTGCTACCTTGCACATCCATAAGTGGGTGTCTTCATGCATCCATGAGGATCCAGACCCTATGGAATGCACCGATTCTGTGTCATCTTTAGCTCTATGGATGGGATTCCACTGGATAGGAGGGACATCTCTATGAGAATAATCCTTGAGATTGACTTTGGTTGTAACACCTAAGTGCTGCAGGTACAAAGAATTGGTCCCCCAATCCTGTACCACTTGCAACTGTCGCATGAATGGTCTTCCCAAAATCATCTCATAGGCATGATTTTTGCTGAAGTCACATATGGCAAAGGTATGTTCAAACTCGACACCACAAGTGGTGAGAGTTATTCCTTCTAGCAATCCTAGGGGTCTCTCTATGTGACCATCTGCCATTTGCAATTTCATTCTCGTTGGCCTGAGTGCTGGCTTGCCCCAACGCTTCCATAAGGAGGTAGTGGCAATTGCAACTCCTGCACCTGAGTCCAAAATTGCCTTCGTGGTGTAGTCCTGGTAGGTGATGGGAAGATAGGTGTTCCCTTCTTCACCTTCACACATATCCCCGATCTTATCCAAGGGAATTTCTGGCACTGTCCTATGGGATCCTACCTGGGAACGAGGTTTTGCTATCTCTGGTACTTGTTTGGCTACATGTTTCCATAATTCAGGTCTAACCTTGAGTAGCTCTTCTAACCTGAGATTACACTGCACATTAGTGTTCTTCACTACCTCTGTGTTCCTAGGAATGAGAGTCGTCGTTCCTTACCATGACTGTGGGTGCTCTCATACATGTGGACTTTGCTTCCCATGGGCCTGTGAAGTGGGGTAGCTCTTGTATGGAATTAGACTCAAAGTCTAATCTCTCGTGAGACTGAACACTCTCATGCTCCCCGTAAATAGATGGGATGTCTTGTGGGAATTGGTCGTGTGCATCGTCCACAAGTTCAAAAGGAGGGGCGACCTCGCTTTCGTTATCCCATTTGTCTTCTTGAATCTCTCGTAGGAAGTCTGGTGCAAACCGATTCATAGAAGAAGAAGTGTCTGGCTCCGTAGAATTGGGCGCATAAGCAACCTGTGAAGGAGGGCTGATTCTATTGTTGACTCTCTCCTCGTTCTCGCAAATGGCTGGAGCACAAGCTTCTTGGGGAGGATTACTTATTCTATTACTTTTCCGAACAGGCTCACACATTCCCTGAGAAGGAATGTAGGCAACCTGTGGAGGTACTTGAGCTTTCGAGGGGGGCTCATCTGCCTTTTGGGGGGGAATATAAGCTTCTTGAGGAGGCCCACGGGCTTCCTGAAGAGGCTGGCTTACCCGTTCTCTTGCCCTTCCCTTTCTTTGAGGGGTAGATTCCTTTTCTGGCTGTGCTATTGGCCTCTCTATTCTTTCTACGGAGGGGAAGTTGTCCGGTTTAGGGGCATTGGCCACATACACTTCTGATTGGGTCTGATTCCTGTTTTTGCTTGCTTTTTCTTGGTCTTGATTTTTTTCTTCCTTGTCAGATCTTGCAATTATCCTCTCTAACTTCTCTAGGAATCCATCCAAGTGTAATTGCGTTTTGGCTGAGCCTGAGTAATTGAAAAGGCGACTGGCTTCAAACATAGTCTGAGCCAATGCGACCATTTTCGCGCATAGTTTGGTTCTTTCTATCTCTAGGTCAGCTCTAGGATAGCACTTGTCATGATCCGTGACGTTTGGCCCTTCTTGGATTCTGGCCTGATATGCCTTAAGCATCATGTCTATGTCTTCGGGAGTGGGATCAGCTAACACTGATCCTGTTTGGGGTGGTGGGTGGGTTGCGTGGGCTGTCTTAGAGGGTGAAGGGATGGAGGGTGATGGGGTTGGTAGCGGCGGGAATGTGTGAGAGTGCGGTTGAGACGTGATCTCTATGATTTTAGCCTTGGTTTCTCGTAAACTTTCCTCAAGTTCACTCATCTTCTTTGCCCATTGCCTTTTCATGCGTTCGCGGCTATCTTTCCAAGCTCTTGTTCTCTTTTTATTTTGGCTCTCAGCATCGCTAGCATCTAGGCTCTTTTCCTGGCCTACCCCTTGGTTTTGCTGCAATGCCTGAGCCCTAGTGACTACCTGTACTGGTGCAGTGGAAGTGACACTTCCTGAGGAGTCTACCACTAACCCAACAACGTTGATAGGGGTGATTTTTGGCATGCTATTGGGGTTCTTAGGGCAATCTCGTAAGAGATGCTCTTTTCCGCAGTCTTGGCAAAAGCCTTGGATAGTCACGGACTGAGTTTGTGTAGGCGGAGGTAAGGGACAATCACGAATGAGGTGATCACCTTGGCATCTGTAGCACGGTCCTCTTGGGAATGGAGGTCTGACTTGCCTAGATTGAGGCCTAGGATTGGGATTTGCATACATGACGTTCGTGTAGTCTGACTCCCAACTAGGTTCGTTTGTCTCTTCGCTATAATAGGACTCACCATGCTCAGGAGACTGCATGTAGTAGGCCTGGGGGCTATCAACATGGGTAGAATCAAAGCTATGATCACTTGGGTCATTTTTAGAGATCAAGGGTGTTACTGGGACTATAGCTCTATTCAGGTTCTCTTCTGCAGCAGTATACTTTACCGGAATCACATTAGCTGGGGCTGGGGGTTGTTGTGTTAGCACAGGCTGAGGCCTTTGTTGGTTTTGATATTGAGGTTGGAAATTTTGTTGTGGCCTGCCATATGGTTGTGGAGGGTACTGGTTCTGGTATCTGCCTTGTTGGTAGGGCTGAGGGTAGGGTTGCCTAACCGCTTGCTTGTTGTATGGGCAGTCTTGTGCGGTGTGGTTGGTGTATCTCCGTTCTATGGTGCAGTACTGGCTACTAGGGTTTACTTGGGGTTGAGCCATAATGGGACAGACGTTCGCCATATGGTCACCACCGCATGTATAGCACCTTTTCACAGGAGCAAACCTTGGAATTTGTTTGCTAGTCACACCTAATTTCTGAGCTACTTTTTCGGCCAGTTCCTCAATTGATGTGGCTTGTGTGGAAGATTGACTAGATGCACTATCTGAATCTTTGTAAATTTTGGACAGCTCTAGCTCTTCTCCTAGGTTATCTTCAATGTCAATGCACATACGTACACACTCTTCTATAGTCCTAGGGTCTTTCAGATACACATAGGATCTCAATTTTGGACTCAACAATCCGTCAAGGAATAAGGCTACTTGTTTAGCAGATGTGGGTAGCTCCGAAATAGGGCACCTTTCAAGATATTGTCTAAATCTTCTTCCGGCAAGTCTCACAGTCTCTTGAGGGGTTTGTTTGAAGCTGTGAATCAGTGAGGAGGTGTTGTGCCTTATGCCACTCTTGGAGAACTCAATAATAAATGCTTCTAGGAGTTGGTCTATGCTCCTGAACTGGCGCTCATCCAATGGTTGAAACCATGTAAGTGCCGTATTCCTCAGGGTTAGACCGAAGGCATTGTACTGCGTGAATAGATCCTCAACTTGTTCGGCTCTCAAGACTTGCTTGAACTCCGCCACATGATCATAGGGATCTCCTGTGCCGTCAAAGTAATTCTTCATGGACTTAACTAGCTGGGTGGGTCTCAAAGTTCTTGTGTGCTCCCTAGGTCTCGGCAGAGGGAATCCATCTACATTTCTTTGGTTCCTGTGGGCTCTATGCATCTCGGGTTCTACCCTATTCGTCTCGGTTCTCGTTCTTTCTCTGCCCACTGGGTTGGCAAAACTTACTTCCGGTCTATCTCTACTTCTGTCTCTTTGCGTACCATGAGCTTGGGAAGTTCCAGCCCCAGGGTGACCATAGGATACATTTGATCTAGGTTGGGGGAAAATAAATTCGCCCTTCCAAGTGTAGGCATGTCTATCATTTTCTGTCACCCCAAAGATCCGTTCTGAAGCATGATCTAAGTAAGTCACTCTACCTGGGCTGTCCGGATCCTTAAACTCATAGATCATGATATTTCCTATGTCTGTTGGCTGATTAGACTTATACCTCCAAAAGGCTTCATCAGTTTCTCGATTGAGGAGCAACTCTATGCTCTTGTTGTCTTGGGGGACCCATTCAGGCGTGATAATCCTAGTGAGAACTGATTTACCTCGAGGGGTTCTAGGTTCCACTCCCATGTTTCCTTGTTCCAAGTCACCTAAGTCCGCTTCTGAAATTACATTTCCAAATTCATCTGTCCTATCTGGATGACTGGTGACTACGTATATGGTTCCTTCCTTGTCCAGGTATGCACCGTTTTCAAACTTGACAGCTGGGTGCTCTAGTCCTATGGATTGGTCAGGGTTTTTAATCTGGACCACAGATCTTCCTAGGCCGTCCTCATAGATGCTCGCACCTAATCGGTTGGTCCTAAGGTATTCCAACTGTGTTTTGTAAGGGCCTTCCACCCTGTACAAGTAAGGCATACCTGAACTTCCCGTAGGTCTATCCATGCCTTGAGACATCCCTGATTCACTGGTATCCGAGCTAGGGTAATGAGAGTGGTGACTCAACTGCTGGGCCCAGGACCTAGCAGTGTGGTTGACACTAGCCTCTGAAGATCTAAGGCTTTGTCTCTCTCTTACTAGGTGTCGTCCTGATCTAAGGTTCATATGCCTATCTGATTAGCCCCAAATTTTTTCCAGAGTACAACCTCGTTGCCGCTCAATTGGTACCAGTCACTTGATTCTTTTTAGTTATTCCTCGTGTTTAAAGTCTTATCTGTTATTACGTCGTCAGGAATACTTGAATGTTCTCCGTACTTTCAGGTTGATCGTTCCACGTTAGGTTCTTTCCTTTATGTTGTCGACAGTACAGAGATTAAGTTTTTAGCTTGAACTTGAGTTTTTAAGTAGTCTTCAACTTGATAGTGGCCTATCGTCGCCCTGACTTGCTCCTACTTCTAATCGCTCTTAGCCTAAGCTAGGAATTGACGAAGAGGAGTTGAGAATATTCCGACCTTTCTTGCCGAACCTTGCTCTTTAGTGCTCGAGAAGTTGATTCTCAAGCGTGTGCCACACCGTTGCTTGGATACTCTCAGTCGCTTCTCAATAGGCCTGCATAAATCCCAAGATTAGCTCCAAGTAGATCTTTCAATTGACAGACAATTTATTTCAGACACTTTTTTAATGACCCTTGTTCCCCCTTTTGCATTGTTAGAAATTTACTCTAGAGCTCCCTTGGTGTTCCTACCCCTCAGTGTGTCAACTTCCAAATATCCTATCTGAAAATCAACGCGTTATTCTTATAAAAAATAGTTGAGGGCGTGTAGTATATGTCACGAGCTTTCCGACAAGCCCTAGAGCTCAGAAAATGGATTTCGTATGAAAAAGTTATGACCGTTCAGGGTTTAGGGGGTTAACTAGACAAACAGAACCTTTCGGGGGTTTTAATGCATTTTCTAAGGCCTTCGTAAGTAGATGAGTACATGAAAGTGCAAATATGCCCAAAATTTAGCCTAAATTTCCAAAAATTCACTCCTTAATTTTTTGCCGAAAATGCCTGTCTATCGCGATAGACGGTGTCTGTCGCGATAGACACAATCTATCGTGGGGGCTGTCTGTCGCGATAGACGGTGTCTGTCGCGATAGACGGTGTCTGTCGCGATAGACGGTGTCTATCGTGAAATTCTGTCTGTCGCGATAGACGGTGTCTGTCGCGGATTTCTGTCTGTCGCGATAGACGGTGTCTGTCGCGATAGACGGTGTCTGTCACGGATTTCTGTCTGTCGCGATAGACGGTGTCTGTCGCGATAGACGGTGTCTGTCGCGGATTTCTGTCTGTCGCGATAGACGGTGTCTGTCGCGATAGATGGTGTCTGTCGCGGATTTCTGTCTGTCGCGATAGACGGTGTCTGTCACGGATTTCTGTCTGTCGCGATAGACGGTGTCTGTCGCGATAGACGCTATCTATCGTGGATTTCTGTCTGTCGCGATAGACGGTGTCTCTCGCGATAGACGGTGTCTGTCGCGATAGATGGTGTCTGTCGCGATAGACAGAAAAAACGCAAATTTTTGAAAAACTTCTAGTGATCTAGAATGCCCTCAAGGTGTAGGTTACAGTGCTACTCATGCATTCACAAAATGTTAAGATTTTCTGTCTGTCGCGATAGACAGAGATCGTCGTCTCGGGAACTATGCAGAGCCTGTCGTACCTGCGCACACTGCTGGGGATGATGGTACAGCAAAAAACCTGCAAAATAGCTCAAGAAACATGCAAAAACAGCGCATGCAAATTCGCTCTCTCGCTCTCTCTCACAAGTGAAATGAGGGAAATGAGGTGGAGATGGGGATATAGTCAAAAACTGAAATTTTTGCAATGATGGAGATGGAGGTGGGAGATGGGAATGATGATGATGGTGATGAAGATGGTGAAGAAAGTAAAAGAAATTCGATGAGAGTGAAGAAAATACCTACCACTCCAACGCGTCAACTCTACGTCTTACCATCACACGCTCGTCCTCAAAGCTCGATCCCCGGCAACGGCGCCAAAATTTGGTGTAGCTCAGTGATGAGTAGCACCTCCTTTAATGTCAATCCGGGAAGACGTGAGGATGGTATGAAGACCTCGAGCAAGTGACGGCACAAGTGCGTGAGTGAGAAGCACACAAGCATGCACACACATACACACACGCGCACACACGGCGAGACAAAGAGAGAGAATCAATGGAGTTCTTTAGAATACTTTCAAAAGCTCTTACAGGTTCGTTTCAATTACAATCTAACCTCAAAAATGAGCTCTCTAGCTCTTTTTATAGTTTTTGACTAGCTTTTGGCTCTGTCCAGACCTAGTGTCCGGCCTAGTTAAAAATTAGGTTCCAGGGCTTATTTGAGGGCTCAAACGAAGTCTAAAAATTATGAAATTTGGTACGATGGTACTTCTAATGCTCCTCAAGCTCGAGGACTCCTCGGCTTGCACAAAATGGAGTCTAATCTACCAAAAAACGGGATTTACAATGTTTGTGTAGTGATTAAAATCACTTGGGTTGTACATAATCTATGGGAAAAAATGATCTGGCCTTGTTGCCGTATTGTGCATGACTCCTTTGTTGCTTTGTATGCCAACACTCCCCTTGGTTGAGCGCATGGTAATTGAACTCCCCCTCTCATCTTCTTCGATGGAGGACCCGCTGTTGATAGTCGTCTTTGGAACTCTTGAGCCCTGGACCACACTAGTGCTCTTTGGATGGGCACGTCGTATGCTAAGCACTTGTAAATTATTCTTGTGAGAGCACAGCATCCATGAAGTACATTTTTCTATTTCTTATTCCACCGTTGATGGGCTAGGTGTATTTGATCGATGACCCAGTGCGGTATGTTGATGGTGAGATTCTCTGTCTCTGCCAAGTACAAACTGAACCATATCTTTTTTGGTGGCATAGTGAATCGTTCTTGTGCAGGAAAAGCAAAAAGTTGCATAATAGTTCATAAGTGGAGAGCAATGGTAGGTGTCATTGCCACCATGTCCTTCAATTTGTTGAGGTCTTTATGCTTCATCCTACCTGGAACCACTGTTTCTTTCTCAGTGGGAATATGCATTCCTTGCATGTTCAATGCTGCCCGAACCAAATTGAGGGTCAGTTTGAATCTCTTGAGTTCGTGCCCTGGCAATAGTGAGGGTAGCACAAAAGTATTGTCGCCTCCCTTGGCCCTGCTAGGAGTGATGGTACTGATAAAGTAGGAGCAGCGAAGAAAATCTGGCTTAGGCAAATGTGCTCTGAAGTAGCTATCCAATCCCGCTTTGGTCCAAACTGATCGCATTACTTCTGCATTCTGCATTTTGGCCAAATACCATCTGAAAGGGTGTGGCGGGAGTACCATTTTATAGGCAACTCGGTATGCCCAAACAGCATGGTGTAGCTGTTTGTCCCAATCAGAGCGTTTATTATTCACTAATTTGGTCAACACATTGCACAGAATCTTGTTGGTGCTCTCAGCCTGGCCATTAGCTTGTGGGTGATAGGGGGCAGACTTCTTATGTACTACCAAGAACTCTTGGAGCAGATTTTCAATAACTTCATTCAAGAAGTGAGTGCCTTTATCGCTTACCAACTCTATAGGTAGCCCGTATCTAGTGAACATATTCTCAAATAGGAACTTAGCTGTTGTTTGTGCATCGTTCTTCATGGTAGCTTTTACTTCTACCCACTTTGTTAGATAGTCTGTGGCAACAATGATGTATTCAGCATGTGAACCCTTGGCTGGGGGATTAATAGGACCTACAAAGTCTATTCCCCACTTAGAGAATGCACGTCCACCCATCATAGGTTTTAGTGGCATCTCATCTTTGCGTATAGGATACTGAGTTCTCTGACAAACATCACACCGTTCCACATAGGCATGTGCGTCCATGTGAAGGGTCGGCCACCAGAAGCCCGCAAATAGTATTGCCTTGATCACCCGATCTGGTCCAAAGTGTCCTCCTGCTACACCTTGGTGAGCAGTTTCCAAAATCTTGAGATATTCACTCTCATGGACACATAGTCTCAGGTAACCATCCTTACCACGCTTGTAGAGATTATCACCAATGAGTGAGTACTCTAGGGCTTCTTGTTCTAGACTTCTTTTCCTAGCGAGAGTCATATCTGGAGGAAATGTTTTTGTCCTTAGAAAGGCCACTAATGGTTCACTCCAATCTGGCACTATGGACACTTGATAAAGAGTGGCATGTTCCACAGGTGGTTTAGTGCAGCAGATTGGGCATTCCTTGCACAACTTCTGAACATCAGCTTCCATAGTTGGCCAATGCACTCCGAGTCTCTTTAGTGTCTGTAGGGTTCGTTGCCTTGAGTAGTGTTGCTCTAATGCACCTACATGTGCTAATTGCAACCATTTAGCGTACTCATCCTCTTCCACACAACAAGCCAAGATACCTTGATCTGTGTGCTTGTACATGCTCCCTGCCATGATGTGGTACTTTTGGGCTCTTACTACCTCTCTACCTTGAGTGTTTATGACTGGGTGGTTAGGCCCGTATGTCAATACTGGCACTAATGGCTTAGCCCACTGAGGCACCACTTCCAAATTAAACAAGTAAGCATCAAGAAGGTCATCTGATACTCCTTGTGGGGCTTCTCCCGATGTGAGCCTAGAGAGATGGTCTGCTCTTAAGTGAGTCTTCCCTTTCCTTACCACAACCTCGAAGTCGTATTCCATTAGTAAAAGAAACCATCTTACTAATCTACCTGTATTGCATGGCTTGTTTACCAAGTACAGCAGTGCTTGATGATCAGTAAAAAATTTAAACTTATTTGCAAGCAAATAGTGTCTAAGCTTTTTAACTGCATATACCATGCCTAATCCCTCTCGTTCAGTGGTTGTATAGTTTCATTCAGCCGCATTCAACTGTCTACTAGCATAGGCAATTGGAAGATCCATATTGCCTTCACCTGTAGGCTACGCAAGTACACACCCTATAGCATAATTGGATGCATCAACATGAACATGAAAATGCTTATTCCAATTTGGTGTTGTTAAGATTGGTGCTGAACACAATCTTCTTTTAAGCTCATTGAAGGAGTTTTCTCATTCATCAGTCCACTCAAAGTTAGTCAACAGTCCATACAGAGGCTTTGCTATGATGGCATACATGTGTATAAACCGTCGGTAATAACCACAATGCCCCATGAAAGCTTGTACTTCCTTGACATTCTTTGGCCTAGGTAACTCGGCTATGGCTCTTACTTTCTCTTCATCGGTGGATATGCCATTCTTTGACACTATGTGTCCTAGAATCTTGCCTTGCCTGACCATAAAAACACATTTTTCTGGGTTTAGGCAGACTTGATATTCTATACATTTGTCAAAGATTTGTCTGAGTTCAGGAATATGGGTTTGTCTAATGTTGGAATGAGCATAAAGATCATCCACATAGACTTCTAAGTTCTTCCTCAGGAACTCTTTAAATACGTGGCACATCAGCCTCTGGAAGGTAGCTGGAGCATTGGTAAGCCCAAATGGCATTACTCTAAAGGCAAAAATGCCCCATTCAGTGGCAAAAGCCGTCTTATGCTGATCTTCTGGAGCTATGGCTACTTGATTGTAGCCCGAAAATCCATCAAGGAAGCTGTATACTTCCTTGCCTGCTACTCTTTCTAAGAGATCTTCTGTGATAGCAAGCGGATAGTTATCTCGAATTGTGTCTGCATTGACCTTCTTAAAGTTAATGCATACACGCAGCTTGCCATTCTTCTTGGGCACCACTACAATGGGGGATACCCTTTCAGTGTGCTCAATTTCATAGATGAATCTAGCTTCTACCAGTCTATCTATCTCCTCCTTGATCTTAGCAGCATAGTTATCATTATATGTGTATGGATTTTGCTTAGATGGTTTGACATCTGAGGTCATGGGGATAGTGTGTGAGCATATGTCAGGGTCCACACCTTTCAAGTCCTTGTAACTCCAAGCGAATACATCTCTGTATTCTCTTAGCAAAGCTATTAACGCATGCTCTTCTTCCTCTGTTAGGTCATGGCCTATGTACGTGCATCTCTCCTCTCTGTTTTCTAGGGCCACCACTATTTTCTTGGTGGTTTCTTTGTTATCATAGACCTCTCCTGATTGTGCCTCTCGTTTAGGCATTCTGATCATGACTCTCCTGTCATCTATCTTATACTTCTTAAAATTTTTCGGGACCTCAAACAAAGATTCTTCTGATTCTGGTGTGACTTCTCTCTTCTTTCCTTTCTTTCCTTCTTCCTTTGGGGTCACATGTGTGGCTAGCCTTACCTCATTTGTAAGCTCTCCATGCCTCTAGGGTTGAAATTCTACTTCATAGAAGTATTCTTCATCTGATGCAAAAGGTGGGTCCATAATGATTGACTCTAGATCGGAGTCACTTGCATCCTCGAATGCATCAGGGCTAGGTTCACACTCTTCTAACACTGCCTCTCCCATGATTGGCTCTATGGAGAAAACTGAAATGTCATAGCCATCTTCATCACAGTGAGGTGTCCATTGTTCTTCATTGATGGCTACATCCATTGTTGCTAGGATTTTTGCCCAACCGTGAGGTTCAAATTCTTCGTCAGGAAAGACTACAGGTGCATAGGCTGGGTCTTGAATGGATCTATATGTTTCTTTTGCACCTATATCTCTGGCTTTTTCTCTCTTCTCCTCTTCTACTGCCACTTTGCACATCCATAAGTGAGTGTCTTCATGCATCCATGAGGATCCTGATCCTATGGAGTGCACCGACTCTGTATCATCTTTAGCTCTATGGATGGGATTCCATTGGATAGGAGGGACATCTCTGTGAGAGTAATCTTTGAGATTGAGTTTGGGCGTAACACCTAAGTGTTGCAAATACAAGGAATTGGTTCCCAAGTCCTGTACCACTTGCAACTGTCGCATAAATGGTCTTCCCAAAATCATCTCATAGGCATGATTTTTGCTGAAGTCACATATAGCAAACGTGTGCTCAAACTCTACACCACAAGTAGTGAGAGTTATTCCTTCAAGTAGTCCTAAAGGCCTCTCTATGTGACCATCAGCCATTTGCAATTTCATCCTTTGTGGGCCTGAGTGCTGGCTTGCCCCAACGCTTCCATAGGGAAGTGGTAGCAATAGCAACTCCTGCACCTGAGTCCAGAATTGTCTTGGTTGTGTACCCCTGATGGGTAATGGGAAGATAGGTGTTTCCTTCTTCACCTTCACTCATATCTCCTATCTTGTCTAGAGGAATTTCTGGCACTGTCCTCTGAGAACCTACCAGGGAACGAGGTCTTGCTATCTCTGGTACTTGTTTGGCTACATGTTTCCATAACTCTGGCCTAACTTTGAGTAGCTCTTCTAAAGTGAGGTTGCACTGCACTTTAGTGTTTTTCACTACCTCCGTATTCCTAGGTATGACTGAGTCTTCATTTCTTACCATGACAATGGGTGCTCTCATACAAGTAGACTTGGCTTCCCGTGGGCCTGTGAAGTGGGGTAATTCATGTAAAGAATTAGACTCAAAATCTAATCTCTCTTGAGACTGGGTGCTCTCCTGCTCTCCATAAATGGATGGAATATCTTGTGGGAATTGATCCTGCATGTCATCCACAAGTTCAATGGGAGGAGGGACTTCACTTTCTTTAGCCCATTTGTCTTCTTGAATCTCTCGTAAGAATTCTGGAGTGAACCTATTCATAGAAGAGGAGGTGTCTGGTCTAGTGGAATTGGGCACATAAGCTTCCTGTGGGGGATGGCTTATGTTTTTGCTTGCCCCCTCTCTTTCTTGATTTTTTTCTTCCTTATCAGATCTTGCACTTATGCACTCTAACTTCTCTAGGAGTCCATCCAAGTGCAATTGTGTCTTAGCTGAGCCTGAGTAGTTGAAAAGGCGACTGGCTTCAAACATGGTCTGAGCCAATGCTACCATTTTCGCACATAGCTTGGTTCTCTCTATCTCTAGGTCAGCTCTAGGGTAGCACTTGTCATGATCCGTCACATTTGGCCCTTCTTGGATTCTGGCCTGATATGCCTTAAGCATCATGTCTATGTCTTCAGGAGTGGGGTCAGCTAACACTGATCCTACTCTAGGGGGTGGTGGGATGGTCTGAGGTAGGTGGACAGATGGTGGGTTAGATGGTGATGGAAGTGAGGGTGGTGGTGGTATGTGAGAGTTTGTTTGAGAGGTGAGTTCAACAATTTTGGCTTTTGTTTCTCTTATGCTTTCTTCTAAGTTGCTCATCTTTTTAGACCATTGTCTTTTCATTCTTTCTCGACTATCCCTCCAGGCTCTCGACCGTTTCTTGGCTATGCTCTCAGTTTCACTAACCTCTGCACTCTTCTCTTGACCTATCCCTGGGTTCTGTTGCGAAGCCTGGGCTCCAGTGACCACTAGTATCGGTGCAGTGGATGTGACACTTCCTGTGGAATCTACCACTAACCCAATAACGTTAATGGGAGTGATTTTTGGCATATTGCTGGGATTCTTAGGGCAATCTCGTAAGAGATGCTCCTTCTCGCAGTCTTGACAAAAGCCTTGAATCGTCACTGACTGGGGTTGTGTAGGTGGAGGTAAGGGGCAATCACGAATGAGGTGATCTCCCTGACATCTGTAGCATGGTCCTCTAGGGAATGGGGGTCTTACCTGCCTAGGCTGGGGCCTAGCGTTAGGGTTTGTGTACATTACATTGGTGTACTCTGGCTCCCAACTAGGTTCATTTGGCTCTTCACTATAGTAGGACTCACCATGTTTAGGAGACTGCATGTAGTAGGCCTGGGGGCTATCAACATGTGTAGAATCGAAACTATGGTCACTGGGGTCACTCTCTGATAGCATTGGGGTTACTGGCACTATGGCCCTATTCAGGTTTTCTTCTACAGCAACATACTTTACCGGAATCGCATTAGTAGGAGCAGGTGGTTGCTGCGCTAGCACTGGCTGAGGTCTCAGTTGGGCCTGATATTGAGGTTGGTAATTTTGCTGAGGCCTAGTATACTGTTGTGGTGGGTATTGACTCTGGTATCTGCCTTGTTGAGGGTATGGCTGAGGGTAGGTTTGCCTAACTGCTTGCTTATTGTATGGGCAGTCTTGTGCTGTGTGATTGGTGTATCTCCATTCTATGGTGCAATATTGGCTGCTAGGATTCACTTGGGGTTGAGCCATGATGGGACATGCGTTCGCCATATGGTCACCACCGCAAGTATAGCACCTTTTTACTAGGGCAAATCTAGGAATTTGTTTGCTAGAGACACCTAGTTTTTGAGCTACTTTCTCCGCAAGTTCCTCAATTGATGTGGATTGTGAGGAAGAGAGGCTAGAGGCACTATCTGAATCTTTGTAGATTTTTGAAAGCTCTAGCTCCTCCCCTAGGTTATCCTCAATGTCAATGCACATGCGTACACACTCTTCTATAGTCCTAGGGTCCTTTAAGTACACATAGGATCGCAACTTTGTACTTAGCAATCCATCCAAGAATAGGGCCACTTGTTTGGGAGGTGTGGGTAACTCAGGAACAGGGCATCTCTCAAGATATTGCCTAAATCTCCTTCCTGCAAGTCTCACAGTCTCCTGGGGGGTCTACTTGAAGTTGTATATCAATGAGGAAGTATTATGCCTTATGCCACTCTTAGAGAATTCGGTGATGAAAGCCTCTAAGAGCTGGTCTATGCTCCTGAACTATCTCTCATTCAATGGTTGAAACCACGTAAGGGCTGTGTTCCTAAGTGTTAGACCAAAGGCATTATATTGCGTGAATAGGTCCTCAACTTGTTCTGCTCTCAAGACTTGCCTAAACTCGGCCACATGATCATATGGGTCTCCTGTGCCATCGAAGTAATTCTTCATGGACTTAACTAACTGAGTCGGTCTCAAAATCCTGGTGTGTTCCCTAGGCCTTGGCAGAGGGAAGTCATCCGTATTCCTTTGATTGCTTGGGGCTCTAAATCCTTCAGGTTCCACTCTATGTGTTTTTGTTGTCATTCTGTCTCTTCCCACTGAGTTGGCAAAGCTTAACTCCGGTCTATCTCTATGTCTGTCTCTTTGAGTTCCATGAGCTTGGGATGTTCCAGCTCCTGGGTGACCAAAGGACACATTCGATCTTGGTTGGGGGAAAATAAATTCACCTTTCCAAGTGTAAGCATGCCTATCATTTTTTGTAACCCCAAAGATCCTCTCTGAAGAGTGATCTAAGTAGGTCACTCTACCTGGACTATCAGGATCTTTGAACTCATATATCATGATTGTTCCTACCTCACTCGGCTGATTAGGTCTATATCTCCAAAAGGCTTCATCAGTCTCTCGGTTCAGGAGTAGATCTATGCTCTTATTGTCTTGGGGAATCCACTCTGGTGTGATAATCCTAGTGAGAACAGATTTGCCTCGGGGGGTTCTAGGTTCTTCGCCCATGTTTCCTTGCTCTAGGTCACCTAAGTCCGTTTCCGGGACCACATTCCCAAATTCATCAGTCCTATCTGGATGACTGGTGACTACGTATATGGTTCCTTCTTTATCCAGGTATGCTCCATTTTCAAACTTGACAGCTGGGCGCTCTAGTCCAATGGATTGGTCAGGGTTTTTAATCTGGACCACGGATCTTCCTAGGCCGTCCTCATAGATGCTAGCACCTAATCGGTTGGTCCTAAGGTATTCGAGTTGCATCTTGTAAGGGCCTTCCACCCTATGTAAATACGGCACCCCAGAACTTCTTGTAGGTCTCTCCATACCGTGGGACATCTCAGACTCGCTCGTCTTAGAGCTAGGGTAGTACGAATGATGGCTCAACTGCTGGGCCCAAGACCTAGTAGTATGATTGACACTAGCCTCTGAAGATCTAAGACTTTGTCTATCTCTCCCTAGGTGTCAACCTGATCTAAGGTTCATAAGCCCAATTGAATAATCCCAAATTTTCCCAAGTACACTTGCGTTGTTGAGTTCCTTTGTATCAGTCACTTGTTCTTTTTCAATTGCTCTTAGGGTGTCACTTCTTGTCCAATTAATCTTTGTCGCAAGGAACACTTAAAGTTTTATCATACTTTGAGTGTGGTCGCTCAATTTAATTTTCTTTTCCCTTAGGTTGTTTCGCAATTGTAATCTCCTAGCACTTGCACTTGAGTGATTAGAGTTCTTGGACTTGGTTGTTCTTAACGTGTTCTTAATTAATCAAAACCTCTATCCGTACTTAGCCTATGCTAGGGATTGACAGAGGGTGTTGAGAATTTCCAACTTTAAGTTCTTCCCTTGGTTGCCTTTGTATGCCCAGGAAGCGTGTTCCCAAGCTCGCACTCACTCTTGCTTCGAGTACCCTTCGATGCTCTCAAAGAACTTGAAAAAATCCACAATTAGCTCAAGAAGTGAATTTAGTTGACAGACAGATCATTTTCATGCATGTAATTCACAGACCCAATTGCCTTTTGCCTCTATGGGAAACAATCCCAAGGGACCCTCAATTTTTTTCTTACCCTGGGATATGGTCAACTTAAAATTACCCTATCTAATAATCCTGACATTAATTCTACCGTAACCAGTAGAAGTTTTGGTTGTATTCCCGATGAGCTTTCCAACAAAACAAAAATCACCGCAATCGGATTTCGTATGAGGAAGCTATGTCCATTCAGGGTTTTGGGGCCAAATCAGGATTTTAAATAGGTTAGCAGGCAAACAGGACTTCTCGAAATACTTTGTGTAATGGCCATACAATGCAATGATGAACCCTTAAAAGTTCCCCACAATTTGCCAAAAATTAGACCACTATTTTTTGTCCTAAAAAATTGGCCAAATTTTCCCTTCAATCACGTTCGCAAGCTCTGTCAATCGCGATTGATAGGTCAATCGTGATCGACGTGTCGGTCACGATTGACAGGTCTGTCGTGGCTGTCAGTCGCGATTGATGGGTCAATCGCGATTGACATGTGGCCCGGATTTTCAGTCGGTCGTGATCAAAGGGTCGTTGACTCTGTCAGTCGCGATTGATGGGTCGATCGCGATTGACAGGTCCTTCGTGAGGGTCTGTCCGTCGTGGTCAAACAATCGTTGACTATGTCAGTCGCGATTGACAGGTCCGGCGGGCCTATCAGTCGCGATTGACTGGTCGATCGCAATTGATGGCTCGATCGCGATTGACACGTGTCACGCGTATGGTCTGTCAGTCGTGGTCAATCGGTCGTTGACTCTGTCGGTCGCGATTGACAGAGCCGTCGGCAGGTGTCCGTCGTGGTTTGTCGATCGCGATTGACAGAGCGATCGCGATTGACAGAAATATGAGGAATTTCAAAAATTTAAACACATTTTGGGAAGCTCTAGGCCTGTAGATCATGGTTATGTACTTTGTTTAGCAAATAGAGCATTTTTTCTATCGGTCGCGATTGACAGAGGTCAACGCCTCGGGACCTGCACAGTCAGATTTTTTACCTGCTGGAGCTGGTGCAGCTGCTGGGGATGCTGATTCCTGCAGAAAATCTCAAAAAACACAAAAAATCACAAGCACACAAATGCTCTCTAGCTCTCTCTCACAAGTGAAATGAGGGAAATGGTATGGGTGGGACGATATGATCAAAAACTGAAATTTTTTGTGATGATGGAGATGGATGTGGGAGATGGTGAGGATGATGATGGTGATGAGAAAACAAAAGAAAATAGATAGAAGAGAAGAAAATACCTATAACTCCAACGCGCCAACTCTACGTCTTACCATCACACGCTCGTCCTCAAAGCTCGATCCCCAGCAACGGCGCCAAAATTTGGTGTAGCTCAAGGAAGAGTAGCACCTCCTTTAATGTCAATCCGGGAAGACGTGAGGATGGTATGATGACCTCAAGCAAGTGAAGGCACAAGTGCGTGAGTGAGAAGCACATTAACATGCACACACATACACATGCACACGCGCACACACGGCAAGACAAAGAGTGAGAAGCAATGGAGTTCTTAGATTACTTCCAAAAAGCTCATACAAGTTCAATTCAATTACAAGCTAACCCCAAAAATGAGCTCTCTAGCTCTATTTATAGTTTTTGACTAGGTTTTGGCCTTGTCCAGACCTAGTGTCCGGCCTAGTTAAAAATTAGGTTCTCTACCCTATTTGGAGGTTCAAACAGAGTCTAAAAAATATGAAAACTGATAGGTAGGTACTCCTAAAGCTCCTCAAGCTCAAGGACTCCTTGGCTTGCACAAAATGGAGCTACAAAAATGTGAAATGGTATTTACAATGGTTTTTAGTGATGAAAATCACTATTTCTGTAGAGATTTCTTCTAGCATTTTGACATACATTCCCTGGAGCTCCCTACTTGCTCCTTCTTCTTGTGTGCCCAACTCTTTAATGCCTGAAAAACTGAAATGGCCTACTTGCCAGATCTTCTTTGACTACTGTGTCTGCCTGTGCTTTCTCTTCGTTCTGACTCCCTTCGTAGGCTTCCTTGTCTTGCAACTCCTTCGGTTCCTTGACTACTGCCAACAGTGATGCTTCAACCATTCGAGCTCATTTTGCACCTCTCATAGTTGCTTTGGAGCTAGTGCCAACTTCCTCCACTAGGGCTACACCCTTCCTTTTCTTTGGTACCCTGGCAGCCTTCACAGATCTTTCCATTTCTGCGGTTGACATCATAGGCCATAAACAGTCTTTCATGTTTAATGCTTGATATATAAGCAGTGTCAAAGCAGAGCTTCCATTTGAGAACTTCTTGTGGCCCCACTACTTTTTAGCTTCAAATATCCACTCCTAAATGTATGGTGTCAGATTGATTTGGTTCCCAATTTTCTTAATTGCATGGGATAACAATTGTACTATGACTTTCTATGGAGCTGTGTATCGATGCATATTGGGAAAACAAAAGTGTTGATGTACCAGTCTCATTTCTTCTTCAATATCGATTCTATTGATATCAAAGAAAGTTCTTTTCTTCGCCTCATGGCATTCATCCTTCAAATTTGTGAGACCATCCATTGTCCAGTCAAATGATTCTTGATCAGCTCATGGGGAAATGAATGGTCTGAGATGTCCCATTGTGATCTAATACCACGGCTTCAAGGACCGATGGGTCGAGTTTGTAGATGGGAAGCTTCAAATATGCCTCGATTCCAACTTGTGTCCACACATTCACTATGCTTGGCATATCATGCAAGATTCTAAAATCTTGATTCATTACTGGGAATTGATGCTCTCTGTCCATGATCTTTATAGTGATGAGAATGCTGGGCTGTCATCTCTGAATCGGTGTCCTCGGGCAATAGAGGAAGCTCTAATATTTCAGCCTCATGGGTAGCTTCAGAATCAGATGATGCTTCCTTGGTAGCTTTGGAGCTTGAGGAAGCCATCTGCAAATGAAGGATTTAATGATTAGTATCAACTTGAAGTAAGTTGTCATGGTGTTTTGATCCTTCACTCCATGTGTTGTGTCCCCACTCACAGAGTGTATAAGGAACATAGTATTGTCTCTAGTACAGCCCCATATAGCCTGGCCAGTATAGGGCCAATCATGATCGTCTGGTATGTAGCTGGATCCATAGTGTCACCGGACTTATGAATGGTCCTTTTATGATTTATTATTTTTTTCTTAGGCTGCAAAGGAAACAAAAACTATTATTGACATAGCCAATGTGCTTTTATCTATTTTGTTATTGTACAAGGTGTTCCCTATTCCCCTTGAGGGAAATGTTCTTACTTAGTTGTACATCGATTCTGTTGTGCCTAATGCATGTCCTTATGATGTGGCCCTATTATGCTTACTCAAAGTGCATAGGACTCATCATGAGTGCAAGAGGAAATTCCTACTTTGATCATTGGTGATGGTATTTCGGACTTGGGAATCCACATGTATCTAGCTTTGGTGCTTTCAATGTCCTTGTGGAAGCTTCTTATGTTTGCTAGAAGTAGTCAGTTTTGCTGTCTTTCCACTCTCCATTCGTATCGATTTTTTAGTGGAAGTTCCTACTTGTTTCATTGGTGGCGTCTGGGTTATGGTAGTTTCTTGTCTTCTAAAGAGTTGTTTGTATTGCCTTCGATCTCTTGGTAAATTTGTTGGCTACTCTTTGATGATCTCTATAGCTATGTTTGGTATCCATATTTGATTTCTTGAAGTTTGAGTTGCCTTCAAGATCTTTGGTATCCATACTTGCACTATGTGTGTGTCTTTAGTCAACGGTTCACGTTGATGTCGCTTTTGATTGAATTCCTTTTGGTTCTCCTTTACTTGAGATTTGTAGCACTTCAGACTGATCGTCTTTAGAGGTTTCTCATCTAGTAGACTAAAGACTTCTCTCTGTCCAATCTTCGCAGATATGTAGCCTAATGTTAGTTGGATTGTTACTTCAAAATTTTATATCTAGTCCTGACCCAACACTAGCTCTTCCACTAGATCATCATCTTTATAGACTAAAAACTTTTGATGTATTGAATTGTTACCCAAGTGTAGAGATAGGCTGACCTCTCCTACACATTCACTAGTGTTTTCTCCTATGCCCATCATGTAGGCCTTAGTTGGATTAAGTGATGCACTTAATTGTCTAGCTAATTAAAAGTGTATTGCCCCAGTATCAATCAATGCATCTACTAAGTGGTATTCCTCTGTTCCGATCCCTAGATCTAGGTACAATTGTCTAGCTTGTCGTCTTATAGTCATAGGCTCTATTGCCCTATAGTTGGCTATGGGAATTGGTTCCTTTCCTTGGTGATATCTCTCATCTTTTTCTCTCATCCATTCTTTTTGTTTTTGTATGCATTCCAATGCTTCAAGCCTCGCTTCTTCTCTAATTCTCTCATCCTCTTCCTTTCACTTCCTTGCTTTAAGTAATCTACTCATCATATTTTCCATTAAGGGTTCTAAGTATTTCTTCACATGGCAGCCACTTATGTGATTTGGTAGGACTTCTCCATCCAGGGTGGCTAAGTTTATCGCTCCACTGATAGAAATACAATTAACTATTAGCAGTCCATGTCCTCGCTTTTGCAACTTCTTAGCATGTTGTTTCAAGGTGTATATAAAGACTCAATCACCCTCTTTGAGTCCCTTATCTTTAATATGGGCATCATAGTAGGCCTTTTGTCATCTCTTAGCTGCATAAATACCTGCTACTGCTTGTAATCTAGTCTCATGCAATCGTTCGATCTGATCCAATTGTTGGGACAATTCGTGTCCAGTCCACTCATATCTTTCAACTACTCGAAGAGTAGGAATCAAGAAATCAATGGGTAAGATTGCATTTTGACTGTACACAAGATTGAAAGATGTTGTGCCGATAGTGGTCTTATACGCAACTCAAAAAGCCCAAATGGCATGATGTATTTGTTTATCCCAATCTGATCATTTATTATTTACAATCTTGGATAAAATGGTACATAGCACTTTATTGGAACTTTTTGCCTCTCCATTACCTTGTGGGTGGTAAAGGACTGATTTCTTATGAATTACTAGGAATTCATTCATCAAGGTTTCTATAACTTCATACGCTAATGAAGTGTGTGCCGCGATCACTCATAATTTCAATGAGTAGTTTGAACCTTGTGAATATATCTTCGAAGAGAAACTTGGTCGTAGTCCTTGCATCATTCTTCCTTGTGGCCCTTGCTTCTACCCGTTTGGTTAAATAATCCATGGCTACTATTATATATTTAGCATGAGACCCTTTAGCTGGAGGGCTAATTGGTCGCATGAAATCTATACCCCATTTAGTGAAAGCTCTAGCACTGATCATTGGTCGTAGTGGTAGTTCATCTCTTCATATAGGATATTTCGTTTTTTGACACACATCACACTGTTAAACGCACGTTGCCGTCAGAGACACGTTTAAGCTCTTTTCGGGTTCTTGGGAGTGGAAGGGGTCTGAATAAACAGAGGCCCTATACTTGATTTTCCCAATTAATCACTCACACCACAGTACTTTAATGTTTAAATCTCTTTTAATATGAATTAATCTCCAGACTCTGGTTCGTTCTCTCACCGTATTACTATCTGTACTCAGACTATTGCTAGTTCTTCCACAACCTTACCGATTATGCTCTGGTTGATACGTTCTCATCACACAGAGTAGAAGCTATTCATTACCGTAATACAGACTCACAAGTCTTACTTACTGGAACAGCGTTAAACACAATTGAAGATAATCAAACAAAAGCGAAATAACACAGTACTACTCAGAATTCTCCAACATAACACTACGGAACTCCACAGAACGTAATTACTCAGACAGACAGTCTGGCGATTCTTCTGGTTGTTACCGAAGCGTCCTTTCATTGATTTATAAATGGATACAACTCTACGCAACGACCTTTTGGTTCGTGCAGAATATGAAAAGGAAAAGATTTACAATTGCCAATCTGACGGCTTACACTGGCACGCACGGTGGACTTGAACCCGAAGAGATACAAAATTTATAACTATACCCTGAAGATACATTGTTCGGGCTAACTTAAATGTTCTGGCAATTTTCTGCTTGAGGCTATCGAGCATTTTCTTTAGAATGTTTGGTTCTAGTAGTTACGCATCAGTACGGACAGAACTTAAAGAAATTACTTGGCTCATTAATATTTCCGCCCGTGTCTGCAAAAACGCTTCCTGTAGGTAAAAGTCATTTTCCAGTGCTGCATCAGGGCTCAATTTCATATCTGCAATCTGTTGATCTATTCGTGATAAACGTTTTGCTTGAGCTCAAGTTGCCTTTCTCTTCTCTCCAGTTCTTGATTTTGAAATTGGATGGTCTGAAAATAAGCATCTTGCTCTCTTCGCTGGAACCTCTTTTTGGAGCTGAGCCACCAATGTCATCTGGTTTTTAAGAGCAGAATTTGATTCAAACAAAGTATCATTAGCAAGCTGAAGTTCTCTGTTTGTCTATTTGGCTAAATCCGCCATCTCTTTTCCTGTCTGCAATGCTTCATCAAGTTGAACTCGTGTTTTGGCCAATAAATTTCCAAGGGCAGCTCGTGCATCCTCCTTATCCTGTACTAACTGTGTTAACTGGACAATCTCAGCATCGGCAGCACTTAATAAATCATCTTTAACCTGAATCTCAGCTAATGCAGCATCTTTCTGGATGATTAATAATTCCTATTCAGCAAGTGTAGCCTGGAGCTGTAATATCTGTTTGTGCAGAGCATGATTTTCTGCCTTTACTACATCAATCTCTTCCTGGAGTGGATTAATATTTGCCTCAAGAACATCGACTTTATGTTGGAATTCTTCTCTGAGATTATCAGTAACCTCTTTCATCTGTTTTGGTAGTTGCTGCGACAGTTAAATCAACATATGACCCATAGATGCTAGCTCGGTAAACATAGGTATCGAAGGAAACAGAAGAGGAGGATGTGGTTGAGATGAAGAAGCTATCAAGAGTTGACGGGAAGAGGGTGGAGAATAGTTAGGTGAAGAAGAGGAGTGTCACTCTAGCACAATGACAAGTACCAACGTGAGGAGCTTCACCTCATAAATGTCAATCCGCGGAGACGTGAGGACCGGTATGAAGACCAAGAGCAAGTGAAGTGCACAAGTGTGTGAGTGAAAGCATACAAACATGCACACACATACACACACGCGCGCACAAGGTAAGAGCAAAGAGTGGAACAATGGAAGGACTTGAATTACAAAAGAACTCTCTTACAAAGCTGAAATCTACAACAAGCTCCCTCAAAAATGAGCTCTCCAGCCCTTTTTATAGTTTTTTGAGTAGTTTTGGCCCTGTCCAGACCTAGTGTCCGGCCTAGTTGAAAATTAGGTTCCAAGGCTTATTTGGGGGCTCAAACGAAGTCTAAAAATTATGAAAATTGGTAGGATGCTACTTCTAATACTCCTCAAGCTCGAGGACTCCTCGGCTTGAACAAAATGGAGTTGTAAAAATGGAAAATGGTATTTACAATGGTTTTTTAGTGACAAAAGTCACTATATTTATAGGGATTTCTTCTGAAAATTTGACATGTGCTCCTTGGAGCTCCCTACTTGCTCCTCTTTCTTGTGTATGTACTTCTTTGATGCGCTTCCATGCTTTGTCCTTGACCTTGAGCTTCAACACTCCCCCCCTCTTGAGTCTGTCGTCCCTGACAGACCCTTATTGTAGTGGTTGTGCCATGTAGTATATTGAGGGGTAGTGTCCTTCATGTACCAGTAGGAGCGGTCCATCTTCCCATTGTAGCTTGGGCAATTGTCTGGTTCATCATTTTGTCATTGGGACCTTTGTATGGACTTCGTCCATGTATTCCAACTGGATGGTGTCTTTGTGAGCTTTCAAAAATTATGAGCTACTCGAAAGAGGTTGTCAATGTTGATAATGAGCAACTCTTGTGGTGGATTGCTTCCTGGCTCTGGTGTTGTCGCCGTGATGTCCTCTGGTTCTTCCAAAGATGGCTTCCCTAGTTTCCATACCAAGTACTTGTGACCCACAATGACTTATGGGTAAGTGCATGAGTGCATGGGTTAGAAGAACAATGTGCCTTGTGCACGGCTCAGTAATGTAGCCCTATGCATGCATACTTGGGAAATGCATTGGAAGAATTATGGTGCAAGAAGTTGGAACTTGAGCTACGTGCTCAAGGGTAATCCGACGAAGAGGCTTCCTAATCGATCATGGTTATGTTGTTGTTGAAGCATACAATTCTTACCATGGTGAAAATTTCGTCGATCTCTAACTCTTCGTGTTGTACTTCCATCATGATGATTGACCATCAGCTTGTCGTCCGTTGTTGATGGTTTGCATTGGGGATTCGTCAAACACACACGCCCATCCTTTCTTTCATTGCTTTTTTTTTTAATAATAACATGGTCACAAAACAAGAAGAAAGATGTTAGTATCAATAAAATATTTTACATATGTCCAATGTGTTATATGTGCCTAGGATTCTCAATTGTGTCTATGCACGACCGTGTAATGTGGCCCTAGATTAATGCATACTTTGGAAATGCATGACTTGAATGGTGCAAAAGACAAGGTTATGCCGAAGGCACATGGTTGTTGTGGTCGAGGCTTTTTTTATGTTAATTCTAGACTTGATTCGATCTTTGTTTGGAGGTGTCGACTGAATCTTGCAATGATGTAAACCTCCTTATAGGGATCCATTTGAGAATGGTACATGGATTTGTGGAGATCACTTCTGGCCCCTTCATCGTGGAATGGTGTCTAAAATTTGGTATCCAGCGTGGTTGGGTCTTTGATTTTGTGGAAGCTGCTGATACTTTTGGCTTCCAAACCCATACCCTTTTTGGTTGCCTTTTTATGATTGTCGAAGAGGTGGGCTGATCTGCTTTGGTTCTTTGTGCGTGGTGTTGACCCTTGCTGCTCTTTGGCGTCTTTGTGGAAAATTTGCTCGTGAGGGAGATTTGTGGTGTTTGTGCATGTAAGAGTGTCTTGGGTACCCACATTTGTAATCGCCCTTGTTGAGCTGCAACTAACTTCTTTGGCACCCAAATTTGTACGTTATTATGGTCGGCCTCCCTTGATTGCTTTGCTACGCAAATTTGTCGAAGACTATAGGATTGAGCTGGTCGTCGTTTCTTGGTGCTTCTTTTAGCATGGTTGACTTGCCTGACTTGGAAGGGTTGTGGCAAGGTTGGTGGTTGTTCGCCTTTTCGTACCCAAATCTGCGTCATGCCCTGAGCTTCTTTCTTCTTGAATTCCGTCTGTCTACTTGATATAGCAGATGTCATCTTTGCGTGCCTCTTTGGTCTAGTTACACTTGCATTAGTATGTGAAGAAGAAGAGGGGTTTGCTAACCTTTGAGCTTTTGATTCCATGATTGAGTCCTTTTGGTTCGTAGGGTTTTTGACACACACGACATTTTCTTTACGAAGATTAGTTTCGGAAGAACTAAGAGAATGTGTGCTACTTGGCTTTGTGCTCATGCAATTCTCTAATTCTAATGTGATACATTGTTCAGGTGCACAAACTTGAAGGAGTTGATGTCGTAGGTTCAAGTTGACTGCATGGTCGTAAATCCAATCTTGACCCAGGACAAGTGGCTCTATAATGTCTTCATCATGACATACTAGCATTTTGACTTTCATTGGAACATTTTGAAGGTAGATGGGAAGTTCCACCTCTCCCAAACAAGGGGTTTCCACACCTCCCAAACCTATGACATAGGCTTCTATAGGCTTTATGTTCAATTGCAAGTCTTGGCAGTATGAAAGTCTAACTGCACTAATTGCTACACCTGAGTCAATCAATGCTCTTAGGGTCCTTGCATTCTTCCCTTGTCCTATCGCTACGGTCACAAAGGGACATCGATCAATTATTCGAGAAGCAATTGCACTTGATGTTTGACACATGGCCATGTGGTATCTTGGGGCCTCATGATTGATATCTAGGCCTAGGCGTCTTAACTTATTTCTCCTAATGCGTTCTCTAGCCTCTGCCTGTGCTTCTTCTCTAACGCTTAACTCTTCTTCTTTTCGCTTCTTAGCAGTGTTGAGTCTCTGTAGCATATCCTCTGTAAGAGGTTCTTGATATAGCTTGACTCGACAACCACTGATATAGTTGGGCAAGATGTCACCTTCTAGTGTGGCCAATTGAACTGCACCGCTAGTGGAAATTCTATTGATGATCATGGGTCCATATCCTCTTTTTTCCAATTTACGGGCATGTTGCTTTAGTGTATAAACCAACACTAGGTCGCCCTCTTTCAAGCCTTTATCTTTGATATGTGCATCGAAGTATGCCTTTTGCCGTTTCTTTGCAGCATAGATGCCTGCCACTGCTCATAGTCTTGTCTCACCTAAGCGTTTGAGATCAAAGATCCTAGAGGATAACTCGTGTCCATTCCACTCATGCTCTTGTGCTACTTTTAAAGTTGGGATTAGGAAGTCCAAAGATAGCACAACATTTTGTCCGAAGACCATCTGAAATGGGGTTGCATTGAGTACCGTTTTATAGGCAACTCGATACGCCCAAACAACATGATGGAGTTGTTTTGTCCCAATCAGAGCGTTTATTATTTACGAGTTTGGTCAGTACATTACATAGGATCTTGTTTGTGCTCTCAGCTTGTCCATTAGCTTGTGGATGATAGGGGGCAGACTTCTTATGTATCACCAAGAACTCTTGGAGGAGATTTTCAATGACTTCATTCAAGAAGTGTGTTCCTCTATCACTTACTAACTCTATTGGTAATCCATATCTCGTGAACACGTTCTCGAATAAAAACTTTGCTGTAGTTTCAGCATCATTCTTTGTTGTGGCTTTGACTTCTACCCACTTTGTGAGGTAATCTGTGGCTACAATAATGTATTCGGCATGGGAGTTTCTAGCTGGGGGGTTAATAGGACCTACAAAGTCTATGCCCCACTTCGAGAATGCACGTCCTCCCATCATTGGCCTCAAAGGCATCTCATCTTTTCTAATTGGGTACTGGGCACGTTGGCATGTGTCACATTTCTTCACAGAGGTATGTGCATCCATATGAAGAGTGGGCCACCAAAGTCCTGAGAATAAAATAGTCTTAATTACTCTATCAGGACCAAAATGTCCACCTGCAACACTGCTATGGGCAGTTTCTAAGATTTTCAAATAGTCTGATTCGTGAACGCACAATCTTAGGTAACCATCTTTTCCTCTCCTATATAGGTTGTCTCCTACAAAGGCATAGTCTTTAGTCTCTTGCTCCAAGCTTCGTCTTCTTGCTAGACTAGCCTCGCTAGGTAATGTTCCTGATCTCATAAATTCTACCAATGGAGCACTCCAATCTGGAGTTAATGATATGTGATAAAGAGTCGCATGCTCCACCGGGGGTCTCTTTTGGCACAGTGGACAATTCTTGATCCACTCATGAATTTCTTTGTCTATACTAGGCCAATACACTCCTAAACGTTTTAGATTTTGCAATGTTCGTTGTTCAGAATAGTGATTCCCTAGAAATCCTTCATGGGCTTGTTGCAACCAACTACTATGTTCATCATCCTCAACACAACAAGCTAGAACACCTTCTGTATCTTGTTTATACATGCTTCCTGCCAATATCTGATAGCTTTGTGACCGCACAATTTCATCCTTGTTCGTCTTCACCTTCTTATTTGCAGGTCCAAAGGTTAGGACTGGTACCAGCTTATTTGCCCATTTAGGAACAACTTCTAGATTGAACAGATAAGCATCGGGCAATTCATTAGACACTCCTTGCGGTGGCTCTCCTGAAGTGATGCGAGAAAGGTGATCCGCTCTGAGGTGGGTCTTACCTTGCCTAACAACCACTTCAAAGTCATATTCCATTAGTAAGAGGAACCATCTTACTAAGCGTCCGGTGTTGCAAGGTTTATTGACCAAGTATAATAAAGCTTGATGATCAGTGAAAAATTTGAACTTGTTGGCCAATAGATAGTGTCTAAACTTCTTCATAGCATATACCATGCCTAAGCCTTCTCTCTCAGTTGTTGTATAATTTCGTTCTGCAGCATTTAGTTGTCTGCTCGCATATGCTATGGGCAAATCTAGATTGCCTTCACCTGTGGGTTGTGACAACACATATCCGATTGCATAATTGGATGCATCCACATGTACATGGAATGGTTTATTCCAATCCGGAGTGGTCAGTATTGGTGCTGTGCACAAGCATCTCTTCAGCTCATTGAAGGACTTCTCGCATTCGTCGTTCCACTCAAACTTTGTCAACAAGGCATAAAGAGGCTTAGCTATAATTGCATACATGTGAATAAACCTACGGTAATATCCACAATGGCCCATAAAGGCTTGTACCTCTTTAACATTCCTTGGCCTTGGTAGCTCCGCGATGGCTTTTACTTTGTCCTCATCTGTTGATATTCCGTTCTTAGAAACAATATGACCTAAGATTTTACCTTGACGTACCATGAACACACACTTTTCTGGGTTAAGACACACTCGGTATTGTCTACACTTGTTGAAGATCTGTCTGAGCTCAGGGACGTAACATCTCCTTTCTTGGGAATGAGCACATAAATCGTCCACATATACTTCTAAGTTCTTTCGCAAGAACTCTTTGAAAACATGACACATGAGCCTTTGGAATGTTGTAGGTGCATTGGTGAGCCCAAATGGCATCACACGAAATGCAAAGACTCCCCACTCTGTGGCAAAGGCCGTTTTGTGTTGATCTTCTGTGGCAATGGCTACTTGGTTGTAACCTGAAAATCCGTCAAGGAAGTTATAAACTTCCTTGCCCGCAACACGCTCCAATAAATGATCAGTAATTGGAAGTGGATAGCTATCTCTAATCGTTGTGGCATTAACTTTTTTAAGGTTAATACACACACGTAACTTTCCATTCTTCTTGGGCACCACTACAATGGGGGAAACCCATTCAGTATGCTCAATCTCATAGATGAACCCTGCTTCAACCAATCTGTCGATTTCCTCTTTTATTTTGGCTGCATAGGTGTCATTATATGTGTAGGGCTTCTGTTTGGTGGGCTTGGTATCTGCGATCATGGGGATTGTGTGAGAACAAACCTTCGGATCTACTCCCTTCAAGTCTCTATAGTGCCATGCAAACACGTCCCTATATTCCCTTAACAAAGCTACCAACTGTGCTTCCTCTTCTTTACTTAGGTCATCTCCTATGTATGTACATCTCTCTTCGTTTTCTTCAATGGTGACTATGACTTTTTTGGTCTTTTCTTTGTTATCATATGCTTCTCCTATTCTGGCCTCTCTCTTAGGCATTCGTACCAAAATTTTTTGGTCTTCAACTTCATATTTCTTGAAATTTTCTCGTACCTCAAACAATGATTCCTTCTCTTCTTATTTCACTCCTTGTCTTTTCTTTTTCTTTTGACCTTCTTCACTTCCATCCTTTGAATTGATAGTTTTAATGCTTGTGAGAGGTTCTTCTTCCTTTTGGGTAAATGCTCCTATGTCTTTTAGATAGTGCTCCTCTGAAATAAAGCAACTATCCATCACAATGGACTCTAGTTCATCATCGTTCTCTTCTTTTTCTATGAAGTCACTAGGGTCACATTCTTCGAGCAAGGGCTGACACATGAAAACTGAGATATCATAACCCTCCTCATCACAATGAGGTGTCCATTGTTCTTCATTGACTGCAATGTCCATGGTAGCTAAGATTTCTGCCCAGCCATGAGGCTCAAAATCCTCATCTGGAAATATCATTGGTGTATAGGCTGGGTCTTTAACTGGTCTCTCTCCTTGAGAAGTTCCTTTTTCTCTTGCTTTTAGGTGTTTCTCCTCTTCCTTTGCGACCTTGCACATCCACAAATGAGTATCTTCATGCATCCAGGATGTCTCAGATGAACTTTTAGAATGCACAGAGATCGAATCTTCTTGCTCCTTGTGGATAGAATTCCACTGTAGGGGTGGTACATCTCTGAAGGTGTAATCCTTCAAATTTACCTTGGTTGTGACCCCTAAGCGTTGCAAGTATAAGGAGTTGGTTCCCCAATCCTGTACAACTTGCAATTGTCGTAGGAAGGGCCTCCCTAGTTACATATAGCAAAGGTGTGCTCAAACTCTACACCACATGTGGTTAGAGTGATCCCTTCTATTTTTCCAAAGTTACATATAGCAAAGGTGTGCTCAAACTCTACACCACATGTGGTTAGAGTGATCCCTTCTAGCAATCCTAGAGGTCTTTCAACATGGCCGTCAGCCATCTGAAGTTTCATTCTAGTTGGTCTTAATGCTGGTTTACCCCATTGCTTCCATAGGGAAGTGGTCGCAATAGCAACACCAGCACCTGAATCTATGATTGCTTTGGTTGTGTAACCTTGGTAGGTGATCGGAAGATAAGTATTACCTTCCTCACCTTCGCTCATGTCCCCTATTTTGTCTAGAGGTATCTCTGGAACTTTCTGCTTAGAGTCTGCTTTTGGCATATTGGAATCAAGTTCTGGAACCTGATCCTTCACATGATTCCAGAACTCAGGTTTTGCTTTGAGCAGCTCCTCTACAGTGAGATGACACTGAACCTTAGTGTTCTTTATGACATCAGTGTTTCTAGGAACCACTGAGTCTTTGTTTCTGATCAATATTGTGGGAGCTCTGATCTTGAGAGATTCAGATTCCCATGGGCCTATGAACTGTGGCAACTCTTGTAAAGAATTGGATTCAAATCTTGAACTTTCTTCTTCTTGTTGCTCTACTTGGTCTCCATAAATAGATGGAATGTCTTGTGGGAATTGATCGTGACAGTCATCAATTTCAAGAATAGGAGGGGAAACATCCTTCTCCTTGGCCCATTTCTCTTCTTGTATTTCCCGCAAGAACTTTTGAGAGTGTTGTTGAATTGAAAGAGGTTCTCCTTCATCTATGGAGTCAGGAACATAGACTTTCTGTGGTGATGAGCTTTCTCTTTCAACAGTAGGTTGAGCCTGTGGAGGTAAAGAAACTTGAGGTTTATTTACCAGCTGCTCTAATCTATCTAGTAAGCCCTGGAAGTGCAAACCCGGCATAATAGCATTCATCTGATTGAATGATTGATTGGCCTCGAACATAGCTTGAGCGAGTTCCACCATTTTTATGCACATTTTTGTCCGTTCAATCTCTAAATCTGCTCTAGGGTAGCTCTTGTCTAAGTTTGCAGGTGCTGGCCCTTCTTGAAGTCGAGCCTGGTATGCCTTGAACATCATGTCCAAGTCTTCTGGGGTTGGATCTGCAAGAATAGATCCTGCTTGTGGTGGTCTATTTACAGTGGTTGGTGGGTGGGGATGAGGTGGTGTGGATGGATTTTTGACATCCGAGGGGTTTTGAGAGGCAATATCTTCTATTTTTGTTTTTGCATCTTTGAGGCTCTCTTCTAGTTCAGATAACTTTTTGGTCCACTTACGATTGGCTTTCTCCCTAGTATCCTTCCATGTTCTTGTTTTTCTCTTACTAGGCTCTCTTGATTCACTTGGCTCTGATTGCTCAGCTAGTTTAGCTTTTTGTAAGGCTTGTGCCCTCGTAACTGCATGGATAGGAGCCACTTTATCGCTATCAGAACTTGAATCCCCTACTAGGCCTACCACATTAACAGGTGTAGCCTTTGGTGCACTAGAGGGATGTCCGGGACAATCTCTCAGGAGCTGTTCTTTGCCACACTCAAGACAAACAACTTGTATTGTGACATTTTGTCCTTGTGTCGGAGCTGGTGGGTTGGATTGTTGTTGTCCTGGTATAGGTTGAGGTTGGCCATATCCTCCATGTTCATACGGTCTAGTTGCTCCTCGTGGTCCTGGACAAGGGTTATACCTAGGAACTTCTCTGTTTTGTTCTCTAGGAGGGTACCCGTATGGTCTACATTGGGGTGGTGCAAGTAGTTGTGGTTGTCTATTCACTGGATAGTATTCGCTATTGTGGTTGGGGTACTTTTGCGCACTATAAAAGTACATGTTAGGCTCCTGATTTGGGTGTCTATCGTAAGGATAAGGTTGTGATAACCCTAATCCTTCTCTGGTGCAGACATGAGATGGATGATCTCCACCGCAGAGTGTGCAACTTCCTATCATTGGCAATCTCAAGGAAGAAATTTGGTAGTCCCGTTGTCCTTGTACCCCAAATTTCTTGGCCACTAACGCTGCCACTTCCTCCACATAACTGGAACTAGAAGTCCCATTGCTCCTTGTGTCCTCCATTTTGGTAAGATCTTGTGTGATTTTGAGATCCTCAGCTAAGTTGTCTTCCAAATCTATACATTCTTGAAGACACTCACTCAGAGTTTGCAATCGTTTTACGTATACTAACATTCTTAATGTTCCATTGGTTAGACCCTCTAAAAATAGGGATATCATTTTCTGCTGAGAAGGTCTCTCTATCACAGGGCATTGGGTCACGTATTGATTAAACCTTCGTGCTGCATTTTTTACTGTCTCGTTGGGAGCTTGTTTGAAACAATGTAGTAAGGATGATGAATTGTGCTTGATCCCTCGCTTAGTGAATTCCCAAATAAATTATTTGAAGAATTGTTCGATATTGCCAAAGGAATTTGGGTCCAAGGATTGAAACCAAGCTAAGGCAATTCCCATGAGAGTTAGCCCAAAGGATTCATACTGCATGAAAAAGTCATCCACTTGCTCTGCTCGTAACACTTGCTTGAATTCTGCTAAGTGGTCATAGGGCTCTCCTGTGCCATCGTAACGATTTCGCATACATTTGGCCAATTGGATTGGTCTCACTCTTTTGTCTAGCTCTGGAGATTGCATTATGATGGGGACACCTTGGGGTGGTTCAGTCCTAAAGGTAGGTCTATTCGCATTTCCCATTCCCTGGTTAGTGTGGTCGTGGGGGTTGATTCCTGGCATGGTGAATTGTTCATGTGGTCTATCGGGTCTAGGACCTTGGCTCCTTTGTCCTAACATTACATTTTCTGTTCTTTGCTGGGTCTCGAATGGGTTTTGTGAGGTAGTTGCATGATCTCGAGCTAACTCTCCTCTTTCATTAATCTGATCAAGGTTTTCAGTTACGACATAGGTCTGGCCCATCTTGTCCATGTAGACTCCATCCTCGTACTTGACGGCTGGTCTTGGAATTATTTCAGATTCTATGGTGTTTATCATTCTTGCTACTGATCTGTGTAGACCGTCGAGGTAGATGGGTATTCCTTGCAGGTTAGTGGATACGTATTGAAGAGACATCCTATATTCCCCTTCCACTATGGACATAAAATCTTTCCTAGGCACTGAACTTTGCATGTCTTCAGAGGCCAAGAGTCTCTCCCAATTAAATGACATTTTTGACTCACTTGTCTATGAACTCAGCACGTAGTGTTAACCACTGAGTTGTGATTCCTTGACTTGGTTGTGTGGTTGACCTTTGTTTCAAGTGATTTGGTACTTTCTCTATCTCTTCCTAAGTATCAACTTGAGCTTAGGTTCATAAGCCTTGTCTATAAGTCCACAATTGTCCTTTGAATTGCTCAAAATTTTGTGGAACCCCTTGCTTCCTAGTCCAACCTGAGGGTCAACTTAAAAATACCCTATCTAATAACCCACGAGCTTTCCAACGAACCCAAGATCACCCCGAACGGATTTCGTATGAAAAAGTTATGCCAGTTCAGGGTTCTGGGGGTTAAAACAAGGAAACAAGATCTCTTTGGGAACTCAGGATAGGCGATACGATGCCAGATTTCCACGATACGATACCTGTGTTTTACATGATACGATACTACTGAGTGGACCAAGATCACGATACCAAAGCACACGATACGATACTGAAAATGGCCGCGATACGATACCACTCACTAGAGGATACCACCAAGTCCACGATACGATACCAAAATAGTTTGACGATACGATACTTGGCCTGCTCACGATACGATACCAAAATTCACATGATACGATACCTCTGCATTTGACGCTACAATACCAAGTTAGTGCACGATACTATACTTGACCACCACACGATACGATACCAGATTGATCACGATACGATACCAATGAGACAGACGATACGATACCAAAAAATTACACGATACGATACTGAGTTGACGATACGATACCAAACTATCACGTGATATGATACTGCACGGTAAACGATACGATACCAGGACTGAGACGATACGATACCATGTGGACCGCGATACGATACCACTGGGGCGACCGGGATCGCGATACCAGCACTTGACGATACGATACCAGGATGGTATCGCGATACCTCAAGTGGGTGTGCACGATACGATACCTCGACAAGTATCGCGATACACGGGAATTCTGGTATCGCGATACCAAAACTCAACCGGACACAATACTTGGAGATTTTTAAGCCCAAATTCAAAAATTTTTACAAATATGTGTACCTTATGTTCTCCTTGTCACTCCTATCAGCCTGTAGATGCAAAATCACCCTTCAATCTCATGATACGACCCTCGCGATACCAAACATTGTTCCTCTCATGCCGCAATACTGTTGCTCAGTTTTTTGATGTTTTAGGGATGCAAATCTCTATATTTCAAAGGCACCTAAGCTCTGAACCCTCTCTGAACTGGTCGCACAACTAAGGATGAAAAAGAAGAGGCGAAAATCGGAAATGTATAGGCAAAAAAGCGAAAAAAAACAGAGAATGTGAAGGTGAGAGAGAGATGGTGGTGATGATGATGATGAAGAAGAAGGAAAACTCAGAAACTGAACTGAAAATGGTGATTTTTTTACCTTCCAACATCGCTACTCTACGTCTTACCGTCACACGCTCGTCCTCCAAGCTCTCTCCCCGGCAACGGCACCAAATTTGGTGTCACTCTAGCACAATGGCAAGTACCAACGTGAGGAGCTTCACCTCATAAATGTCAATCCGCGGAGACGTGAGGACAGGTATGAAGACCAAGAGCAAGTGAAGTGCACAAGTGCGTGAGTGAAAGCATACAAACATGCACACACATACACACACGTGCACAAGGTAAGAGCAAAGAGTGGAACAATGGAAGGACTTGAATTACAAAAGAACTCTCTTACAAAGCTGAAATCTACAACAAGCTCCCTCAAAAATGAGCTCTCCAGCGCTTCTTATAGTTTTTTGAGTAGTTTTGGCCCTGTCCAGACCTAGTGTCCGGCCTACTTGAAAATTAGGTTCTAAGGCTTATTTGGGGGCTCAAACAAAATCTAAAAATTATGAAAATTGGTAGGATGCTACTTCTAATACTCCTCAAGCTCGAGGACTCCTCGGCTTGAACAAAATGGAGTTGTAAAAATGGAAAATGGTATTTACAATGGTTTTTTAGTGATAAAAGTCACTATATTTATAGGGATTTCTTCTAAAAATTTGACATGTGCTTCTTGGAGCTCCCTACTTGCTCCTCTTTCTTGTGTATGCACTTCTTTGATGCGCTTCCATGCTTTGTCCTTGACCTTGAGCTTCAACAAGGAAGAATCCGGTGTGTCAGGAAGAATAGGTGGAATGGGGTCAATGGGTTTAATTGGAGGTATGGGTGGAGGAGTGGGTTGCAGATCATTGACCACCAATAATTTTTCGGTAAGTTGTTGCGTAGTCACTTGAGGTTGGGCAACTGCAGAATCTACTGCCGCAATCAAAGATGCCAAAATTTCTGCAACAATAACCTACGTATCTTCTTGCACATCTTGTGGGGACTGCTGCTGAGATTCTTCCTTAGAAGATGTGTCTTTAGAATCGGCAGTAACACTTTGATCTCGTTGCTTGTTTGGAGAAGACTGAGCGGACGAACCATGGTGAATCGAGGTGGCAGTGTTGTGGAAAATCTCTTCTTCATTTTTGTCTGCGTTATTTCCAATAGCAGACCCTTGTACTTGACTGTCAGAAGAACTAATCCGTATGCATTTTCGGCATAAGAGCTGGAAGATTTCTTCATCATCTTCTTCGTCATCTTCAAGTATTTGAGCAGATTCCTCATGATATAAAATTGGAGCTTGTTGAAGCTCAAGGTCAAGGACAAAGCATGGAAGCGCATCAAGGAAGTGGACACACAAGAAGAAGGAGCAAGTAGGGAGCTCCAAGAAGCACCTGTCAAATTTTCAGAAGAAATCCCTACAAAAATAGTGATTTTTATCACTAAAAACCATTGTAAATACCATTTTCCATTTTTCTAACTCCATTTTGTTCAAGCCGAGGAGTCCTCGAGCTTGAGGAGTATTAGAACTACCATCCTACCAATTTTCATAATTTTTAGACTCCGTTTGAGCCCCCAAATAAGCCCTGGAACCTATTTTTTAACTAGACCGGACACTAGGTCTGGACAGGGTCAAAACCACTCCAAAACTATAAAAGGGGCTGGAGAGCTCATTTTTGAGGTTAGCTTGTTGTAGATTTCAGCTTTGTAAGAGAGCTCTTGTATAATCGAAGATCTTCCATTGTTCCACTCCTTGCTCTTACTTTGTGCGCGTGTGTGTGAATGTGTGTGCATGCTTGTGTACTTTCACTCACGCACTTGTGCCATCACTTGCTCACGGTCTTCATACCGGTCCTCACGTCTCCACGGATTGACATTTATGAGGTGTATCTCCTCACGTTGGTACTCACCATTGTGCTAGAGTGACACCAAATTTGGCGCCGTTGCCGGGGAGAGAGCTTGGAGGACGAGCGTGTGACGGTAAGACGTAGAGTAGCGACGTTGGAAGGTAAAAAAATCATCATTTTCAGTTCAGTTTCTGAATTTTCCTTCTTCTTCATCTTCATCATCATCACCATCTCCACCCGCCTTCATCTTCTCAAATTTTTCCATTTTTTAGAGTACATTCACCTTGTTTTTACTTGTGGTTGTGAGCAAGAAGCTTAGAGTGGGTGCAGAACAGAGGCGCTGAAGAAGTAGCACCAAAAATAACTAAAAATCTGAGTGAATAGCGCCGGACAAGACGAACCTGCGCCAAGTATCGTGAGAGCTGCGCCAGAGATCGTGAGTGAGCAATCGGGCAAACTGGGGTTACACAAAGCAAGGGGAAGTGACTAAGAAGTTAGAGAGGCTCTCAAGGTGAGCAAACACCCATTTAATCTATAATTCCTCAGTAAACTAAGTTTGGAAAGGGAAACGATCTGCGTCAGGTATCGTTTGGTACTGACAGAGGTGAAAAGGAGTGATTTGGGGTGATACAGAGAGTGAGGAGAGGAGAGAGGAAAGAGTAGAGCATATGTACAACCAAAACTTGGAAAAAATCTTTCCCAAAATGTGTCTAAGGGTCAACTATCGTTTGGCTCCCGCGGTCGTGTCGCGATACCTAACAAGTATCGTGAATCTCTTGTGGTTGAGTATCGTGATATTTCCCAGCCATCGTGTATCGTTTCGGCTAGAGATCGTTTCGGCCAGAGATCGTTTTGATCAAAGATCGCGATATTCACCAGCGATCGTGTATCGTCTCGATCAAAGATCGTGTATCGTTTGGCTTAAGTATCGTGTATCGCTTCTCAGAGATCGCGATATGGTGTAGCTCAATGATGAGTAGCACCTCCTTTAATGTCAATCCGGGAAGACGTGAGGATGGTATGAAGACCTCGAGCAAGTGGCGACACAAGTGCGTGAGTGAGAAGCACATAAGCATGCACACACATACACACACACGCGCACACACGGCAAGACAAAGAGAGAGAATCAATGGAGTGCTTTAGATTACTTTCACAAGCTCTTACAAGTTCGTTTCAATTACAATCTAACCTCAAAAATGAGCTCTCTAGCTCTTTTTATAGTTTTTGACTAGCTTTGGCCCTGTCCAGACCTAGTGTCCGGCCTAGTTAAAAATTAGGTTCCAGGGCTTATTTGAGGGCTCAAACGAAGTCTAAAAATTATGAAATTTGGTACGATGGTACTTCTAATACTCCTCAAGCTCGAGGACTCCTCGGCTTGCACAAAATGGAGTCTATTCTACCAAAAACGGGATTTACAATGTTTATGTAGTGATTAAAATCACTTGAGTTGTACATAACCCATGGGGAAAAATGATCTGGCCTTGTTGCCGTATTGTGCATGATTCCTCTGTTGCTTTGTGTGCCAACACTCCCCCCTTCCTAGCGTCTGTCGCCCCTGACAGACCTTTGTTCTCGCGGGTGGTCGATGTAATATTGGATGACATTGGTGGCCAGTTCATGTTCTCCTATCCTTAAGCCTCTTGCTAGATCGGCTTCCAATGCCTCCCAATTTATTGCACCGGGGGTCTCTGGTTGCGGGGTGGTGTAGTACTCTGAATACATTGCTTGTTCACAAGCAAACAGTTGAAGCAGATGTGTCGGCTTTGGTGCGAAAATCTCCGAGTGATACTCCCAGAAACCTGATCTGAACATTTCTTCGAAGGTCTGTTTGTAGCAGGCGGGGAGGTATTTGATGCGCGCATGCCAAGCGTAAGCCACACGGATACTGGGGGTGGTGCTCATGTCATACACCAAGTCGTAATTTCCATTGCTAAACCCCGGAAGACGTACCTGTGGTGCGGCTGCATTTCTAAAGGTCTTCAGCACTACTTGCATCATATCTAAGATTTTAAGCATCATTTGCGCTGCTACATCTGGCATGGGCTTCAAGCGCAGCATCCAGTGGCGAATGGTTCCCATCATATATGCTACCGATGGTGGTCCTTGTGGTGGCGCGATGTACGGGTAGTTCAGCCATTCCTTGCATTGCGTATTGTTCTGTACCTTGATATTGAACGCCTTCCACGACCTGCGGCGGGGGACTGGACCGTAGCATGGGTTGTACAGGAGGTGCAACGGCGCGTTGTTCCATGTGCGTAGCATTTCTGGATAGGTCTCTAAAAGTTTCTGCCGCCATGTTGGTTGACGAATCTTGCCTTTTCGCACCTCTGGAGGAAGGTCTTCGGGTTGAAATTGGGTCGCAAAAGTAGGAATCTGACCCGTGACTCTTTGTATTTCTGCATTATAATCAGCCAAGATAATAAAATACGGCCTGTATTGGAGTTCCGATGAGAGCATCAGGCGTCTCAATGACAAGTTCTTGAAATAAGCTGATTGTAACACAGTCTCCTCTATGACCCTCATGGCCTGATTTTGCACTACGGTGCGCTCTTCATGTGAAGTCCCTATTTCCTCCACTTGTCGTAACCATGGCGGCCGTGGTGCCTCAAACGTGTCCTGCGCTTCTTCTGTTTGTTGGCCTCCTGGGAATGGTTGCGGATCATATTCTTCATCAAACGTTTGTTCCACAGGAATTTGCACAACTTCTTCGTCCGTGGGAGCCTCCGGAGGGGAAGATGGTCGCTCATATTGCAGTAGGCGTGTTTGCAATTCAGTTACCTGTTCCTGGAGATCTTTTATGGCCTCTGCGTTGAGAAGCGAAGCCGCAGAGGGGGTGGTTGGAGGGACAGTTGTTGGCCCTTGTTGGTGTTCCTGCTTCAGTTGTCCTAGCTCCTCCGATAGCTTATCATGTGCTTCGAGCAGCATGGCATAATCTTCCAATATAATCTTGATATTATCGGGGGTCACTGCTTGAAACTTGGATGGGCTGATGGGTGCCCCCGGTGTGCTCTCAATAGCTGCCTCCAGGTTCTCTTGATTTTGTATTTGCAGACGTCTGTTCTCTTCCTGAGCAGCCGCAAGATGGCGTTTAAGTAGCGCCATATTTCGCTGAAGTTTTGAGTTGCGTTCCAGCTGTGTCCGTAGGTGACCTTCTACCACCTGCACTGCTTCCTGATCTACGTTCTGTAGCTGTACCTCCAATCTATTATGGGCTTCTTGGAGGGTTTGGAACTGTGTGTGGAGGCGAGCGTTCTCCTCTTCTAGTGCCGCAAGGCGGTGCTGTAGTGTCGCTGAGTGCTCTTGCAGGCGTTCGTTTTGTTGCTGGAGCTGAATGTAATCTGTTCTTAAATTTGATATACAAGCCAACATGGTGTCCAATGCATTTCCTATAGATGAGTGTGGGTTGTTTATCGTGGGAGATGCATGGGATGGGAATTGGGGAAGGGAGACAGTGAATGATGTGTCTACGGAAGTTGTGTGTGTGGGTGAAATTGGTGGAGGGGGAACGGGAAGAGGTGGAACCGTGGGTGGAGGTGCCGTGGGTGGTGAAATGTCCATACCTTCAGGAGTGGGTGTTAGTGTGGGGCCTGCCATATACATTGGTATGGTAGGTGGTGTGTGTGTGGAAGTGGTGAATAGATGTGAAGTGGGGTGGGGAGCTGGAAAGACAGGGAATGGTTGAGAGCCTGGTTGAAAAGCCCTAGCAAAGAGGTCATGGAGGGATTGTAGGAATGGAGAGAGGGATGTCGGGGGTTGAGGGCGTAAATTTGAGGAGGGCTGAAAGGGTTGCGTGGTAGCAGGGAAGCCCATGAATGTGGATCTAGGGTCAGGATGACCCGTGGCTGAGGGCGTTGGGGATGGTTGCCCTAGGGCAGGCTCTAGGAGGGGTTCAGCGGATTGTGTAGTGTTGGGGTTTGCTTCGAAGATTGGATTATCAGTGGTAGAGAATAGGGTGGCACTAGAGATGGGAGTACGAAAGATGAAGGTTGGGTCAGTGGGTTGAGTGGTCGATGGGATTTCCATTGTCTCTGTTCTAGGAGGTGATGGTGGGGGAGTAGGTGGTAGCGGTTCGGTGGACTCCTCATGGGTGGCGGGGTGCCGTTGACGAGCTGTTTGGGAGGTTGGTGTAGTAGTTGGCTCTTCTGCAACTGTAACGGGGATTTGGATATTTTTACCTGAGCGAGGTCGTGTCTGGAACCTTCGTGGGTCATATTGAACTGAAGGCCTCTGAATGGCAGTGCGCACAGCTTCTACAACTCCATATGTTTTTGCCATCAATAAGAGACCTTCCCTGTACTCTGAGTCAATTCCCGCTTCTTCCAACAACTGAGTCATAAGTACTCTGCTGCTCTGTTCAGTGAGTAACTGCTGCGATCGCACTCTTTCCATAATCTGATACAGCCTTCGGAGTTCTGCTGTATATGTTGGGGCTTCAGTGGTCTCTTCTTCATATGCTTCTTCTTCTTTCGGGTGTCCGTGTTGTTGACTTTGCTGAGCGTCACTCCAATGGACATGTCTACCGTCTATAGACTTTCTTCTTCTTCGTGAGGATGTGCCCTGCTCCTCTGCCTCTGAATAAAACTCCACATCAGAGAATTGTGTGCTTTGTAGGAATGCTTGAAAATCCTGGGGGTCCAGTCCTTCAGCCTCTCCAGTGGTAGCAAATTCGAATTCAGGTGTAACAGGAGGAGCCGATGGGGTAGGTTGTGTCGTAGTGTCAGATTCCGACCTGGGTATCCTAATGGTAAAGGGAGGTACAGTGCCCTCTCTTAGTGGTGATGCCTCAGGAGTAGTCAGGACTTCCCTTGTCTGGACACAAGGGATCGCGCCCCTCATGCGCTTGGACTGATGTGTGGACGTCTTGAGCCTTTTAAACATTTGTAGTTGTGCCCAAGTTAAGGCACGTTCAATGGGGACATCATATGCTAGGCATCGGTAAATAATGTGTGTGATCGCACAGCATCCGTTCACCACTAATTTCCTAGAAGCCCGTTTGTTTGCTTCATACAACTGATCTATAATCCACACTGGTAGCTTAATAGGTAACGCACCTGCTTCCGCCAAGTAGAGAGCAAACCAGATCTTCTTGTGTGGTTGCGTGAATCGGTCTTGGCCGGGGAAGGCGAAATGTTGCATGCACATGCGGAGAGGGGTGGACACATTTGGGGTGAGTGCTGCCATGTCTTTTAGCTTCACTAGTTTCCTGTCCTTCATATCGGTGGGAACGAGAGCATCCTTTTCTGAGGGCACATGCGTGCCATGCATATTTAAAGCGTCGCTTACCAATTCCACAGTAAGTTCAAACCTCTTCAACTCGTTGTTGCCCAGCAATGAGGGGAGAACAAATGATCCGGGTTGGTCCTTATCTTCATTAGCTTGTAATGTGGAGACCAAATAGTAACATTGGAGGAGATCGGGTTTCGGTAGTGGGGCTTCAAAATATTCCGCCAACCCTGCTCGTTGCCATATGGTCTGGAGATCTTCGGTGTTCTGTAAAGTCTCGAACTCTTTGGAGAAAAATTGGAATCTTACCCATGATCTGTCATACTCGCATTTAGACTCCCAGATATACTTGGCCTCTCCTAATGGACCGGGCATGCCATTGAACCAATGAGAATTGGCATGGACTCTTTCCGTGATCCCTGTAGGTGGGTCTGGCACCGGGATTTGCTGAAGGTGTTGCATCTCCAGTGGTCGTTCAGTCGGGGGCACGTCCACAGGTAGGCTATCCACATCAATTCCTGCAGTGAGTATCCCTACTTGTGAGCCCGAACCTGTCGCTTCTGCCATTTTTCTTCTTGCTTTCTGATTCTGTGAGAATATAGAATCATGTGTTAACATCGTAATGGACAAAATAAATCCGTTGTTGTCCCCGTTACAACATTAACATGAGGTAGATGGTGAGTTAGTGGTTAGTAAGTGCACGAAGACAGTGAGTGTAGTTAATGTTTGTGTATTCCTAGGAGACTACTGCAGTTAGTAAGTGGGTATGAATGTACAAATTGGGGTCGGGGGGTTTATTACAGGTCGTAGACTGCCAAATGCAGTGGATGGGCTTTGCTTTCGGTTTTGTAGAGACTCTAGAGAGCTGTGTCGGTGTCGCTGTTTGGGAATGGGGCCTTTTAGGGACCCACTTATAAGTGATTACATGTGTGCTCATGGGTCTTGGTGTGTTCCTAAGTGTTGAGCACGAGGGAATGCTGGTTGTACTCGTAGATGACTTATGCTGCATAGGTTGTGGCCTTGGCGTAACTACTTGTGCCCTTAAGCAAGCCTTAGGCACCCAAATTTGTCTTGATTGTGGGCTTGCTTTCATCGACTTCTTGGGCACCCAAATAGATTTTACTTTAACAGAAGAGTTCCTGAAAGACTTCTTATTAGCGTCGTGTTGTTGGTTACTAATAAGAGGCTTTGCCCGTGTAGTTGACGGTGGTGCAACCGGTTGTTCGCCTTTCCGCACCCACACCTGGTTTAATTTCTGGGACATTCTGCTGTGCAGGTACTTTTGATCTCGGACATAGGTAGTACTCTGCTTCTTCTGCTTGTGATCCGCCTTTGGTTGCTGCCTCCTTCTGGCCTTTGGAAAAGAAGGGAGTTCCGTTGCATCCCTGACTCCTTTTTTGCAAATATCATTCCTCTGCAACACAGGGTTTTGAACAAGAACAGCATGGTCATCTTCATGTGTATCCCTGGAAGGACCAGGAGTCTGTGCCTTTCCTAGTTCCTTGAGTGCTCCATTGTCTAATTCTACTGTAACTCGACTATGATTGACCCAAACCTGGAGAAGTCCACTTCTTAGGTTTAAGTTAATTGCTTGGTCATAGATCCAATCTTGACCCAAGACTAGAGGTTCAGTGAGATCCTCATCTTGACACACCAGTACTTTAACTGTCATTGCCTCATCATGAATGTAAAGGGGAAGTTCCGCCTCGCCCATGCAAGGGGTTTCCACTCCTCCCAATCCTATAAGATATGCTTCCACAGGATTGACAGTCAATTGTAATTCTTGGCAGTAAGACAATTTAACAGCACTAGTGGCTGCACCTGAGTCAATCAAGGCTCTTACGGTCCTTGCACTCTTTCCTTGTCCTATATCTAAGGTTACGAAAGGACGTCTATCAATTATCCTATGCGAGCTTGTTCCTGCCACTTCACACATGGCTATGGGAAATCCTTGGTCTGCATAGTCATTCGCTCCAGGCTGATCTCTGCCTTGCCTTCGTAATTTCATCCTTCTGATGCGTTCTAAAGCTTCAGCTTGAGCTTCTTCTCGAACTCGCTTTTCTTCCTCTTTGCGTTTCTTAGCAGTGTTGAGTCGACTGAGCATTTCCTCCGTGAGGGGTTCTTGATATAACTTGACTCTGCAACCGCTAATATAATTTGGGAGAACATCACCTTCTAATGTGGCCAATTGTACTGCTCCACTCGTGGAGATCCTATTGATGATCATAGGTCCGTAGCCTCTCTTTTCTAGCTTCCTCGCGTGTTGTTTTAGTGTATAGACTAAGACTAGATCTCCTGCTTTCAAGCCTTTATCCTTCACGTGGGCATCAAAGTATGCCTTTTGTCTCTTCTTGGCTGCATATATCCCTGCAGCGGCTCTCAGTCTTGTTTCTCCTAATCGTTCAAGGTCAAAGATCCTAGAGGAGAGCTCATGACCTGTCCATTCGTGCTCTTGTGCTACTCTCAATGTAGGGATCAGGAAGTCCAAGGGTAGCACAGCGTTTTGGCCGAATACCATCTGAAAGGGAGTGGCTTGGAGTACCGTTTTGTAGGCCACTCGGTATGCCCAAACAGCATGGTGTAGCTGTTTGTCCCAATCAGAGCGTTTAGTGTTCACTAATTTCGTCAGTACATTGCATAAAATCTTATTAGTGCTCTCAGCTTGTCCATTAGCTTGAGGGTGATACGGGGCAGACTTCTTGTGTATTACCAAGAATTCTTGGAGTAGATTTTCAATCACTTCGTTCAAGAAATGAGTGCCTCTATCACTTACAAGCTCTATAGGTAGCCCGTATCTTGTGAATACGTTCTCAAACAAGAATTTGGCAGTTGTTTGAGCATCATTCTTGGTTGTAGCTTTTACCTCAACCCACTTGGTGAGATAATCTGTTGCCACAATGATGTATTCCGCATGAGAACCTTTGGCTGGGGGATTGATGGGACCTACGAAGTCTATTCCCCACTTAGAGAATGCACGTCCACCCATCATAGGTTTCAGTGGCATCTCATCTTTGCGTATAGGATACTGAGTCCTCTGACAGACATCACAACGTTTCACGTAGGTATGTGCATCCATGTGAAGTGTAGGCCACCAGAAGCCCGCAAATAGTATTGCCTTGATTACCCGATCTGGTCGAAAGTGTCCTCCTGCTACACCTTGGTGAGCAGTTTCCAAGATCTTAAGATATTCACTCTCATGGACACACAGTCTCAGGTAACCATCCTTACCGCGTTTGTATAGATTATCACCAATGAGTGAGTAATCCAAGGCTTCTTGTTCTAAACTCCTTTTCCTAGCCAGAGTCATGTCTGGAGGGAATGTGTTTGTCCTCAGGAATGATACTAGTGGTTCGCTCCAATCTGGCACAATGGATACTTGATAAAGAGTGGCATGTTCCACTGGTGGTTTAGTGCAACAGATTGGGCATTCCTTGCACAACTTTTGGACATCCGCTTCCATAGTCGGCCAATGCACTCCGAATCTCTTTAGAGTCTGCAACGTTCGTTGCTTTGAATGGTGTTGCTCTAACGCACCTACATGTGCTAGTTGCAACCACTTAGCGTACTCATCCTCTTCTACACAACAAGCCAAGATCCCTTGATCTGTGTGCTTGTACATGCTTCCTGCCATGATATGGTACTTTTGGGCTTTTACGATCTCTCTATTCCGTGTGTTCACGACTGGATGATTAGGCCCGTAGGTCAATACTGGTACCAATGGCTTAGCCCACTGCGGTATAACTTCCAAATTAAACAAGTAAGCATCAGGAAGGTCATCTGACACTCCTTGTGGGGCTTCTCCCGATGTGAGCCTAGAGAGATGATCTGCTCTCAAGTGAGTCCTACCTTTTCTTACCACAACCTCAAAGTCATATTCCATTAGCAAGAGAAACCATCTCACTAATCTTCCTGTATTGCATGGCTTATTTACGAGATATAACAATGCCTGATGATCAGTAAAAAATTTAAACTTATTTGCAAGCAAATAGTGTCTAAATTTCTTAACTGCATACACCATGCCTAATCCTTCTCGCTCTGTGGTGGTGTAATTCCTTTCAGCCGCATTCAATTGTCTACTGGCATAGGCAATTGGAAGATCCATATTACCTTCACCAGTAGGTTGTGCGAGCACACATCCAATAGCATAATTGGATGCATCCACATGAACATGGAATGGCTTATTCCAATCTGGTGTGGTTAAGATTGGTGCTGAACATAATCTTCGTTTAAGCTCTTGGAAGGAAGTCTCACATTCATCCGTCCACTCAAAGTTTGTCAGAAGTCCGTACATGGGCTTCGTAATGATAGCATACATGTGTATAAATCGTCGATAATAACCACAATGCCCCATCAAAGCTTGTACTTCCTTGACACTCTTTGGCCTAGGTAGCTCTGCTATGGCTCTCACTTTTTCTTCGTCGGTAGATATGCCATTCTTTGACACTATGTGTCCTAGAATCTTTCCTTGCCTTACCATAAACACACACTTTTCTGGGTTCAGGCAGACTTGATATTCTCTACATTTGTCAAAGATTTATCTGAGTTCAGGAATATGAGTTTGTCTAACATTGGAATGAGCACAAAGATCATCAACATAGACTTCTAAATTCTTCCTCAGGAACTCCTTAAACACATGGCACATCAGCCTCTGGAAGGTAGCTGGTGCGTTGGTAAGCCCAAATGGCATTACTCTAAAAGCAAAAATGCCCCATTCTGTGGCAAAGGCTGTCTTATGCTGATCCTCTGGAGCTATGGCTACTTGATTGTAGCCCGAAAATCCATCGAGGAAGCTGTACACTTCCTTGCCTGCTACTCTTTCTAAGAGATGTTCTGTGATGGGAAGCGGATAGTTATCTCGAATCGTGGCGGCATTAACCTTTTTCAAGTTAATGCACACACGCAATTTTCCATTCTTCTTGGGCACCACTACGATGGGGGATACCCATTCGGTGTGCTCAATTTCATAGATAAATCCAGCTTCAACCAGTCTATCTATCTCTTCTTTGATCTTAGCAGCGTAATTATCGTTATATGTATAAGGCTTTTGCTTAGAGGGTTTGGCGTCTGAAGTCATGGGGATGGTGTGCGAGCATATGTCCGGGTCAACCCCTTTCAAATCCTTGTAACTCCAAGCGAATACATCTCTGTATTCTCTTAGCAAGGCAATCAATTCGTGCTCTTCTTCTTCTGTCAGGTCATGGCCTATATACGTGCATCTCTCCTCTCCTTCTTCTATGGCCACTACTATTTTCTTGGTGGTTTCTTTGTTATCATAGGCCTCTCCTGATTGTGCCTCCCGTTTAGGCATTCTTATCATGACTCTCCTATCATCTATCTCATACTTCTTAAAATTTTCGGGGACCTCAAACAAAGATTCTTCCTCTTTTGGTGAGCCTTCTCTCTTCTTTCGTTTCTTTCCTTCTTCCGTCGGGGTCACATGTGTTGCTAATCTTACATTAGTCGTAACCTCTCCATGCCTCTGGGGTTGAAATTCTACTTCATGGAAGTATTCTTCATCCGATGCAAATGGTGGGTCCATAATGATTGACTCGAGATCGGAGTCACTTGTATCCTCAAATGCATCAGGGCTAGGTTCGCATTCTTCTAGAACTGCCTCTCCCATGATTGGCTCTATGGAGAAGACTGAAATGTCATAGCCATCCTCATCAGAGTGAGGTGTCCATTGTTCTTCATTGATGGCTACATCCATTGTTGCTAGAATTTCTGCCCAACCGTGAGGTTCAAATTCTTCGTCTGGAAAAACTACAGGTGCATAGGCTGGGTCTTGGATTGATCTATGGGTTTCTTTCGCACCTACCTCTCTGGCTTTCTCTCTCTTCTCTTCTTCTACTGCTACCTTGCACATCCATAAGTGGGTGTCTTCATGCATCCATGAGGATCCAGACCCTAGGGAATGCACCGATTCTGTATCATCTTTGGCTCTGTGGATGGGATTCCATTGGATAGGAGGGATATCTCTATGAGAATAATCCTTGAGATTGACTTTGGTTGTAACACCTAAGTGCTGCAGGTACAAAGAATTGGTTCCCCAATCTTGTATCACTTGCAACTGTCGCATGAATGGTCTTCCCAAAATCATCTCATAGGCATGATTTTTGCTGAAGTCACATATAGCAAAACTATGCTCAAACTCGACACCACAAGTGGTGAGAGTTATTCCTTCTAGCAATACTAAGGGTCTCTCTATGTGACCATCGGCCATTTGCAATTTCATCCTCGTTGGCCTGAGTGCTGGCTTGCCCCAACGCTTCCATAAGGAGGTGGTGGCAATTGCAACTCCTGCACCTGAGTCCAAAATCGCCTTGGTGGTGTATTCCTGGTAGGTGATGGGAAGATAGGTGTTCCCTTCTTCACCTTCACACATATCTCCTATCTTATCCAAGGGAATCTCTGGCACTGTCCTATGGGATCCTACCAGGGAACGAGATTTTGCTATCTCTGGTACTTGCTTGGCTACATGTTTCCATAATTCAGGTCTAACCTTGAGTAGCTCTTCTAACTTGAGATTACACTGCACGTTAGTGTTCTTCACTACCTCTGTGTTCCTAGGTATGACTGAGTCGTCGTTCCTTACCATGACTGTGGGTGCTCTCATACATGTGGACTTTGCTTCCCATGGACCTGTGAAGTGGGGTAGCTCCTGTATGGAATTAGACTCAAAGTCCAATCTCTCATGAGACTGAGTACTCTCATGTTCCCCGTAAATGGATGGGATGTCTTGTGGGAATTGGTCGTGTGCATCATCCACAAGTTCAAAGGGAGGGGCGACCTCACTTTCGTTGTCCCATTTGTCTTCTTGAATCTCTCGTAGGAAGTCTGGTGCAAACCGATTCATAGAAGAAGAAGTGTCTGGCTCCGTGGAATTAGGCGCATAAGCAACCTGGGAAGGAGGGCTTATTCTTCCGTTGGTTCTCTCCTTGCTCTCATAAATGGCTGGAGCACAAGCTTCTTGGGGAGTATTGCTCATTCTATTACTTTTCCGGACAGGCTCATACACTCCCTGAGAAGGAGTGTAGGCGGACTGTGGAGGTACGTGAGCTTCCGAGGGAGGCTCATGTGCCTTTTGGGGGGGAAAATAAGCTTCTTGAGGAGGCACATGGGTTTCCTGAAGAGGCTGGCTTATGCGTTCCCTTGCCCTATCCTTTCTTTGAGGGGCAGTTTCCTTTTCTGACTGTGCGATTAGCCTCTCTGTTCTTTCTAAGGGGGGGAAGTTGTCTGGTTTAGTGGAATTGGCCACATAAACTTCCGATGGGGGATGGTTCATGTTTTTGCTTGCTTTATCTTTTTCTTGATCTTTTTCTTCCTTGGCAGATCTTGCAATTATCCTCTCTAACTTTTCTAGGAATCCATCCAAGTGTAATTGCGTTTTGGCTGAGCCCGAGTAATTGAAAAGGCGACTGGCTTCAAACATAGTCTGAGCCAGTGCGACCATTTTCGCGCACAGTTTGGTTCTTTCTATCTCTAGGTCAGCTCTAGGATAGCACTTGTCATGATCCGTGATGGTTGGCCCTTCTTGGATTCTGGCCTGATATGCCTTAAGCATCATGTCTATGTCTTCGGGAGTGGGATCAGCTAATACTGATCCTGTTTGGGGTGGTGGGTGGGTTACGTGGGGTGTCTTAGAGGGTGGAGGGATGGAGAGTGATGGGGATGGTAGCAGTGGGAATGTGTGAGAGTGCGGTTGAGATGTGATCTCTATGATTTTAGCCTTGGTTTCTCGTAGACTTTCCTCAAGTTCACTCATTTTCTTTGCCCATTGCCTTTTCATGCGTTCGCGGCTATCTCTCCAAGCTCTTGTTCTCTTTTTATTTTGGCTCTCGGTATCGCTAGTGTCTGGGCTCTTTTCCTTGCCTACCCCTTGGTTTTGCTTCACTGCTTGAGCTCTCGTGACTACCTGTACGGGTGCAGTGGACGTAACACTTCCGCTGGAATCTACCACTAACTCAATAACATTGATGGGCGTGATTTTTGGCATATTATTGGGGTTCTTTGGGCAATCTCTGTTGGCAGTAGCCTTGGTACATCAGGAACTACAAGACGTGAAAGCCAAAGAAGGGAGTCAGAGCGAAGGGACAGCACGAGCAAATAGGGCAGTCAAAGAAGATCTGGCAAGTAGGCCAATATTTTTTCAAGACATTAATGCAAATCAGAGAGATGGACATGCAGGGAAGAAGAGCAAGTAGGGAGCTTGAAGATATGTATGGCAGATCACTAGAAGAAATCCCTACAACAACAGTGATTTTTATCACTAATAATCATTGTAAATCTCATTTCACATTTTTGTAGCTCCATTTTGTGCAAGCCAAGGAGTCCTTGAGCTTGAGGAGCCTTAGAAGTAGTTGTGTACCAATTTTCATAATTTTTAGATCTCGTTTGAGCCCCCAAATAAGCCCTGGAACCTAATTTTTAACTAGGCCGGACACTAGGTCTGGACAGGGCCAAAAGCTAGTCAAAAACTATAAAAGGAGCTAGAGAGCTCATTTTTGGGGGTTAGATTGTAACTGAAACGAACTTGTAAGAGCATTTTGAAAGTAATCTAAAAAGCTCCATTGATTCTCACTCTTTGTCTTGCCTTGTGTGCGCGTGTGTGTGTATGTGTGTGCATGCTTGTGTGCTTCTCACTCACGCACTTGTGCCGCCACTTGCTCGAGGTCTTCATACCATCCTCACGTCTTCCCGGATTGACATTAAAGGAGGTGCTACTCATCATTGAGCTACACCAAATTTTGGCGCCGTTGCCGGGGATCGAGCTTTGAGGACGAGCGTGTGATGGTAAGACGTAGAGTTGACGCGTTGGAGTTGTAGGTATTTTCTTCACTTTCATCGATTTTCTTTTACTTTCTTCACCATCTTCATCACCATCATCATCATCACCATCTCCCACGTCCATCTCCATCATCGCGAAAATTTCAGTTTTTTGACTATATCCCCATCTCCACCTCATTTCCCTCATTTCACTTGTGAGAGAGAGCGAGAGAGCGAATGTGCATGTGCTGTTTTTTGCATGTTTTGTGAGTATTCTGCAGGTACAGGCCGCATCATCATCCCCAGCACCCTGCGCAGGTACGGAAATCTGAGTAACTGTCTGTGTGTCGCCGAGCTTCGTCAATCGCGACCGACTGAAAACTTGCTCTAATTGCTAAACAAAGTGCATATCCATGACCTACAGGCCTAGAGCTTCCCAAAAATGTGTTTAGTTTTTTGAAATTCCACAGATTTCTGTCAATCGCGATCGCTCTGTCAATCGCGACCGACAAACCACGACGGACAGATCTGTCAATCGCGATCGACACGTCAATCGCGACAGACAGCCCACGACGGCTCTGTCAATCGCGACCGACAGAGTCAACGACCGATTGACCACGACCGACTGACCATACGCGTGACACGTGTCAATCGCGATCGAGTCATCAATCGCGATCGACTCATCAATCGCGACCGACACAGTCAACGACGGTTTGACCACGACGGACAGACCACGACGGCTCTGTCAATCGCGACCGACACGGTCAACGACGGTTTGACCACGACGGACAGACCCTCGCGACCGACCTGTCAATCGCGATCGACTCATCAATCGCGACCGACAGAGTCAACGACGCTTTGACCACGATTGATTGACTGTTCGGCCACGTGTCAATCGCGACTGACCAGTCAATCGCGACTGACAGCCACGACGGACCTGTCAATCGCGATCGACACGTCGATCGCGACTGACCTGTCAATCGCGACCGACAGACTTTGCGAACGCGTTAGAGGGGCAAATTTGGTCAAATTTTCAAGACAAAATTATTGGTCTAAATTGTGATTAAGTGTGGGACAAACACTAGGGTGTGGTATTGCATCGCGAGGCCGTGCCACAAGTTACTTGAGTAATCCTGTTTGACTGTTAGCTCGTTTTTGAATCCTGATTTAACCCCCTAAACCCTGAACAGTCATAACTTTTTCATATGAAATCCAATTTTTGAGCTCTTGGGCTTGATGGAAAGCTCGTGGCATATACTACACGCCCTCAACTGTTTTTTATAAAGATAATGCATTGATTTTCAGAGAGGTTATTTTGAAGTTGACCATACCCAGGGGGATCAAGTCAGGGGTCTTTAGAATTATTTTCCTAAAAGTCACAATGCAAATGTGTGTTTGTGAATATAAGCGTTGAGCTAACCGTGGATCTTTTATAGGTCCATTGAGAGCAACTGAGAGCGTACAAAGCAAGGTTTCTTTGCAAGCTTGAGAACCGGGTTCTTGAGCACCATAAAGCAAGGGATCAACAAGTAAGGTTGGATTATTCTCAACTCCCTCTGTCATTTCCTAGCTCAAGCTAAGAACGAGTAGAGATAGGAGTAAGCCAGGGCGACGATAGGCAGTTATCAAGTTGAAGACTACCTAAAAACTCAAGTTCAAGTTAAAAACATAATCTCTGTACTGTCGATAACCCAAAGAAAAAGGACCTAACGTGGAACGATCAACTTAAAGTACGGAGAACATTCAAGTGTTCCTGACGACGTGATATCAGACAAGACCATAAACACAATAATTAACTAAAAAGAATCAAGTGACTGTTACCAATTGATCGGCAACGAGGTTGTACTCTAAAAAAAAATTGGGCTAATCAGTTAGGCATATGAACCTTAGATCAGGACGACACCTAGCAAGAGAGAGACAAAGCCTTAGGTCTTCAGAGGCTAGTGTCAATCACACTGCAAGGTCTTGGGCCCAACAGTTGAGCCACCACTCATACTACCCTAGCTCTGAGACCAGTGAGTCAGAAATGTCCCAAGGCATGGACAGGCCTACGGGAAGTTCAGGAGTACCTTATTTGTACAGGGTAGAAGGCCCGTACAAAACACAGCTGGAATATCTTAGGACCAACCGACTAGGTGCTAGCATCTATGAGGACGGCTTAGGAAGATCTGTGGTCCAGATTAAAAACCCTGATCAATCCATTGGACTAGAACACCCAGCTGTCAAGTTTGAAAATGGTGCATACCTGGACAAAGAAGGAACTATATATGTTGTCACTAGCCACCCTGATAGGACAGATGACTTCGGGAATGTGATCTCAGAAGCGGACTTAGGTGACCTAGAACAAGGGAACATGGGTGCGGAACCTAGAACCCCTCGAGGTAAATCAGTCCTCACAAGGATTATTACACCTGAATGGGTTCCCCAAGACAACAAGAGCATAGAGTTGCTCCTCAATCGAGAAACTGATGAAGCCTTTTGGAGGTATAAGTCTAATCAGCCAACAGACATAGGAAATATCATGATCTATGAACTTAAGGATCCAGATAGCCCAGGCAGAGTGACCTACTTAGATCATGCTTCAGAACGGATCTTTGTAGTGACAGAAAATGATAGGCATGCCTACACTTGGAAGGGTGAATTTATTTTCCCTCAACCAAGATCAAATGTATCCTATGGTCACCCTGGGGCTGGAACTTCCCAAGCTCATGGTACGCAAAGAGACAGAAGTAGGGATCGACCAGAAGTAAGCTTCGCCAACCTTGTAGGCAGAGAAAGAACGAGAACAGAAACGAATAGGATAGAACCTGAGATGCTTAGAGCTCCCAGGAACCAAAGAAATGTAGATGGATTCCCTCTGCCGAGACCTAGAGAGCACACAAGAACTTTGAGACCCACCCAGCTAGTTAAGTCCATGAAGAATTACTTTGATGGCACAGGAGATCCCTATGATCATGTGGCGGAGTTCAAACAAGTCCTGAGGGCTGAACAAGTGGAAGATCTGTTCACGCAGTACAATGCCTTCGGTCTAACCCTTAGGAACACAGCACTTACGTGGTTTCAGCCATTAGATGAACGCCAGTTCAGGAGCATAGATCAACTCCTAGAGGCATTCATTATAGAGTTCTCTAAGAGCGGCATAAGACACAACACCTCCTCATTGATTCACAGCTTCAAGCAAACCCCTCAAGAGACGGTGAGACTTGCAGGAAGAAGATTTAGACAATATCTCGAAAGGTGCCCTATTTCGGAGCTACCCACATCTGCTAAACAAGTAGCCTTATTCCTTGATGGATTGCTGAGTACGAAATTGAGATCCTATGTGTATCTGAAGGACCCTAGGACTATAGAAGAGTGCGTACGCATGTGCATTGACATTGAAGATAACCTAGGGGAAGAACTGGAGCTTTCCAAAATCTACAAAGATTCAGATAGTGCATCTAGTCACTCTTCTACGCAGTCCACATCAATTGAGGAACTTGCCGAAAAGGTAGCTCAGAAATTAGGTGTATCGAGCAAACAAATCCCAAGGTTTGCCCCTGTGAAGAGGTGCTATACATGCGGTGGCGACCACATGGCAAATGTGTGTCCCATTATGGCTCAACCCCAAGTTAACCCTAGTAGCCAGTACTGCACCATAGAACGGAAGTACACAACCACACCGCACAAGATTGCCCATACAACAAACAGGCAGTTAGGCAACCATACCCTCAGCCCTACCAACAAGGCAGATACCAGAACCAGTACCCTCCACCACCACAATATGCTAGACCCCAACAAACCTATCAGCAACCATATCAGGCCCAACAGAGACCCCAACCGGTGCTAGCTCAACAGCCCCCAAACCCCGCTAACGTGATTCCGGTCAAGTATGCTGTTGCAGAAGAAAACCTGAATAGGGCCATAGTACCAGTAACCCCATTGATCTCAGAAAGTGACCCAAGTGACCATAGCTTTGATTCTACACATGTCGATAGTCCCCAGGCTTACTACATGCAGTCTCCAGAACATGGTGAGTCTTACTATAGTGAGGAACCAAGTGAACCTAGTTGGGAGTCAGATTACACGAACGTCATGTATGCAAACCCCAACCCCAGGCCTCAACCTAGGCAAGTAAGACCTCCATTCCCAAGAGGACCGTGCTACAGATGCCAAGGAGATCATCTCATTCGTGATTGTCCCTTGCCCCCACCTACACAACCCCAGTCAGTGACTATCCAAGGTTTTTGCCAAGATTGTGGAAAAGAGCATCTTTTACGAGATTGCCCAAAGAACCCCAATAATATGCCAAAAATCACTCCGATCAATGTGATTGGTTTGGTCGTAGATTCCTCAGGAAGCGTCACTTCCACTGCACCAGTGCAGGTAGTCACTAGAGCTCAGGCATTGCAGCAAAACCAAGAGACAAACCAGGATAAGAACTCAGAGGCTAGTGAAACCGAGAGCGTAACAAAGAAAAGGACTAGAGCATGGAAAGATAGTCGAGAAAGAATGAAACGACAATGGGCCAAAAAGATGAGTGAGCTTGAGGAAAGCATAAGAGAAACCAAAGCGAGGATAACTGAACTCACAGCTCAAACTCCCTCTCACATCACCCCGCCTCCACCACTCCCATCTCCATCCGACTCACCACCTTCCCCACCACGTCATACGATTCCACCACCTCCTAGGGTAGGATCAGTGTTAGCTGATCCCACTCCTGAAGACTTAGACATGATGCTCAAAGCATATCAGGCCAGAATCCAAGAAGGGCCAAACGTCACGGATCATGCCAAGTGCTATCCTAGAGCTGACCTAGAGATAGAAAGAACCAAACTGTGCGCGAAAATGGTCGCATTGGCTCAGACTATGTTTGAAGCCAGTCGCCTTTTCAATTACTCGGGCTCAGCCAAAACGCAATTACACTTGGATGGATTCCTAGAGAAGTTAGAGGAAATAATTGCAAGATCTGCCAAGGAAGAAAAAAATCAAGAAAAAGACAAAGCAAGCAGAAACATGAAGCATTCCCCATCAGAAGTGTATGTGGCTAATTCCACTAAACCAGGCTCCTTTCCCTCCTTAGAAAGATTAGAGAGGCTAATTGCACAGCCAGAAAAGGAGCCTACCCCTCAAAGAAAGGAAAGGGCAAGAGAACGGATAAGCCAGCCTCTTCAGGAAGCCCATGTGCCTCCTCAAGGAGCCTATCTTCCTCCCCAAAGGTCACAGGAGCCTCCCTCGGAAGCCTATGTACCTCCACAGGTAACCCACATTCCTTCCCAGAGAGCGTATGAGTCTGTTCGGAAAAGTAATAGCATAAGTAATCCTTCCCAAGAAGCTTGTGCTTCAGCCATCTATGGCAACGAGGAAAGAGCCAACGATAGGATAAGCCCTCCTTCCCAGGTAGCATATGTACCTAATTCTACGGAGCCAGACACTTCTTCTTCTATGAATCGGTTTGCACCAGACTTCCTACGAGAGATTCAAGAAGACAAATGGGATAACGAAAGTGAGGTCGCCCCTCCTTTTGAACTTGTGGACGATGCACACGACCAATTCCCACAAGACATCCCATCAATTTACGGGGAACATGAGAGTGCTCAATGTCATGAGAGATTGGACTTTGAGTCTAATTCCATACAGGAGCTACCCCACTTCACAGGCCCATGGGAAGCAAAGTCCACATGTATGAGAGCACCCACAGTCATGGTAAGGAACGACGACTCAGTCATACCTAGGAACACAGAGGTAGTGAAGAACACTAACGTGCAGTGTAATCTCAAGTTAGAAGAGCTACTCAAGGTTAGACCCGAATTATGGAAACATGTAGCCAAACAGGTACCAGAGATAGCAAAACCTCGCTCCCAGGTAGGATCCCATAGGACAGTACCGGAAATTCCCTTGGATAAGATAGGAGATATGTGCGAAGGTGAAGAAGGGAACACCTATCTTCCCATTACCTACCAGGACTACACCACAAAGGCAATTTTGGACTCAGGTGCAGGAGTTGCAATTGCCACTACCTCCTTATGGAAGCGTTGGGGCAAGCCGGCACTCAGGCCGACGAGAATGAAATTGCAAATGGCCGATGGTCACATAGAGAGACCCCTAGGATTGCTAGAAGGGATAACTCTCACCACTTGTGGTGTCGAGTTTGAGCATACATTTGCCATATGCGACTTCAGTAAAAATCATGCCTATGAGATGATTTTGGGGAGACCATTTATGCGACAATTGCAAGTGGTACAGGATTGGGGAACCAACTCCTTGTATTTGCAACACTTGGGTGTTACGACCAAAGTCAATCTCAAGGATTATTCTCATAGAGATGTCCCTCCTATCCAATGGAATCCCATCCATAGAGCTAAAGACGATACAGAATCGGTGCATTCCATAGGGTCTGGATCCTCATGGATGCATGAAGACACTCACTTATGGATGTGCAAGGTAGCAGTAGAGGAAGAGAAGAGAGAAAAAGCCAGAGAAATAGGTGTAAACGAAACCCATAGACCCATTCAAGACCCAGCCTATGCACCTGTAGTTTTTCCAGACGAAGAATTTGAACCTCACGGTTGGGCAGAAATTTTAGCAACAATGGATGTAGCCATCAATGAAGAACAATGGACACCTCACTGTGATGAGGATGGCTATGATATTTCAGTCTTCTCCATAGAGCCAATCATGGGAGAGGCAGTTCTAGAAGAATGCGAACCTAGCCCTGATGCATTTGAGGATGCAAGTGACTCCGATCTAGAGTCAATCATTATGGACCCTCCATTTGCATCAGATGAAGAATACTTCCATGAAGTAGAATTTCAACCCCAGAGGCATGGAGAGGTTACAAATGATGTAAGATTAGCAACGCATATGACCCCTAAGGAAGAAGGAAAGAAACGAAAGAAGAGAGAAGTCTTACCAGAAGAGGAAGAATCTTTGTTTGAGGTCCCAGAAAATTTTAAGAAGTATGAGATAGATGACAGGAGAGTCATGATAAGAATGCCTAAACGAGAGGCACAATCAGGAGAGGCCTATGATAACAAAGAAACCACCAAGAAAATAGTAGTGGCCATAGAAGAAGGAGAGGAGAGATGCACGTATATAGGTCATGACCTAACAGAAGAAGAAGAGTACGAATTGATAGCCTTGCTAAGAGAATACAGAGATGTATTCGCTTGGAGTTACAAGGATTTGAAAGGTGTTGACCCGGACATATGCTCGCATACCATCCCCATGACCTCAGATGCCAAACCCTCTAAGCAAAAGCCTTATACATATAACAATAATTACGCTGCTAAGATCAAGGAAGAGATAGATAGATTGGTTGAAGCTGGATTTATCTACGAAATTGAGCACACCGAATGGGTATCCCCCATCGTAGTGGTGCCCAAGAAGAATGGCAAGCTGCGTGTGTGCATTAACTTGAAAAAGGTTAATGCCGCCACGATTCGAGATAACTATCCGCTTCCCATTACAGAACATCTCTTAGAAAGAGTGGCAGGCAAGGAAGTGTACAGTTTCCTTGATGGATTCTCGGGTTACAATCAAGTAGCCATAGCTCCAGAGGATCAGCATAAGACAGCCTTTGCCACAGAATGGGGCATTTTTGCTTTTAGAGTAATGCCATTTGGGCTGACCAATGCACCAGCCACCTTCCAGAGGCTGATGTGCCACGTGTTTAAGGAGTTCCTGAGGAAGAGTTTAGAAGTCTATGTTGACGATCTCTGTGCTCATTCCAATGTTAGGCAAACCCATATTCCTGAACTCAAACAAATCTTTGACAAATGTAGAGAATATCAAGTCTGCCTGAACCCCGAAAAGTGTGTTTTTATGGTCAGGCAAGGCAAGATCCTAGGACATATCGTGTCAAAGAATGACATATCTACTGACGAAGAAAAAGTGAGAGCCATAGCGGAGCTACCTAGGCCAAAGAATGTCAAGGAAGTACAAGCTTTCATGGGGCATTGCGGTTATTATCGACGATTTATACACATGTATGCTGTCATTGCAAAGCCCATGTACGGACTATTGACAAACTTTGAGTGGACGGATGAATGTGAGAATTCCTTCCAAGAACTTAAACGAAGATTATGTTCAGCACCAATCTTGACCACACCAGATTGGAATAAGCCATTCCATGTTCATGTTGATGCATCCAATTATGCTATTGGATGTGTACTTGCACAACCTACTGGTGAAGGTAATATGGACCTTCCAATTGCCTATGCTAGTAGACAATTGAATGCGGCTGAACGAAATTATACCACTACTGAACGAGAAGGATTAGGCATGGTATATGCAGTTAAAAAGTTTAGACATTATTTGCTTGCAAATAAGTTTAAATTTTTTACGGACCATCAGGCATTGTTGTATTTAGTAAACAAGCCATGCAATACAGGTAGATTAGTAAGATGGTTTCTCTTACTAATGGAATATGACTTTGAGGTTGTGGTAAGAAAAGGTAGGACTCACTTGAGAGCAGATCATCTCTCTAGGCTCACATCGGGAGAAGCCCCACAAGGAGTGTCAGATGACCTTCCTGATGCTTACTTGTTTAATTTGGAAGTGGTGCCGCAGTGGGCTAAGCCATTGGTACCAGTATTGACATACGGGCCTAATCATCCAGTCGTAAACACACGGAATAGAGAGATCGTAAAAGCCCAAAAGTACCATATCATGGCAGGAAGCATGTACAAGCACACAGATCAAGGGATCTTGGCTTGTTGCGTAGAAGAGGATGAGTACGCTAAATGGTTGCAATTAGCACATGTAGGTGCGATAGAGCAACACCATTCAAAGCAAAGAACTTTGCAGACTCTAAAGAGATTCGGAGTGCATTGGCCAACTATGGAAGCGGATGTCCAAAAGTTGTGCAAGGAATGCCCAATCTGTTGCACTAAACCACCAGTGGAACATGCCACTCTTTATCAAGTCTCCATTGTGCCAGATTGGAGTGAACCTCTAGTATCATTCTTGAGAACAAACACATTCCCTCCAGACATGACTCTAGCTAGGAAAAGGAGCTTAGAACAAGAAGCTTTGGATTACTCACTCATAGGTGATAATCTATATAAGCGCGGTAAAGATGGTTACCTGAGATTATGTGTCCATGAGAGTGAATATCTTAAGATCTTAGAAACTGCTCACCAAGGTGTAGCAGGAGGACACTTTGGACCAGATCGGGTAATCAAGGCAATACTATTTGCAGGCTTTTGGTCAGGTTTGGGTCAATCATAGTCGAGTTACAGTAGAATTAGACAATGGAGCACTCAAGGAACTAGGAAAGGCACAGACTCCTGGTCCTTCCAGGGGTACACATGAAGATGACCATGCTGTTCTTGTCCAAAACTATGTGTTGCAGAGGAATGATATTTGCAAAAAAGGAGTCAGGAATGCAACGGAACTCCCTTCTTTTCCAAAGGCTAGTAGGAGGCAGCAACCCAAGGTGGATCAAAGGCAGAAGAAGCAGGGTACTACCTATGTCAGAGATCAAAAGTACCTGCGCAGCAGAACAGCCCAGAAAATCGACCAGGTATGGGTGCGGAAAGGCGAACGACCAGTTGCACCACCGTCAACTACAGGGGCAAAGCCTCTTATTAGTGACCAACAACGCAACGCTAATAAGAAGTCTTTCAGAAATTCTTCTGCTAAAGTAAAATCTATTTGGGTGCCCAAGAAGTCGATGAAGGCAAGCCCACAATCAAGACAAATTTGGGTGCCTAAGGCTTGCTTGATGGCACAAGTAGCTACGCTGAGGCCACAACTTAAACAGCATAACGCAGCGACGCATGCGGCCAGATTTCACTCGTTCTCGACACTCATGTACACACCAAAACCCAAGAACGTGCATGTAATCAATTGTATATGGGTCCCAAAAAGGCCTCGTTTTCAAACCACGACACCGAAAAAGCTCTGTAGAGACTCTCCGAAACCGAAAGCAAAGCCCATTCACTGCATTTGGCAGCCTAGGGCCTGTAATAAACCCCCCGACCCCAATTTGTAAATTCATAACCCACTTACTAACTGCAATAGTTTCCTAGGACAACACAATCACTAACTACACACACTGCCTTCATGCACTTACTAACCACTAACTCACCATCTACCTTATGTTAATGTTGTAACGGGGACAACCACGGATTTATTTTGTCCATTACAATGTTAACACTTGGTTCTATATTCTCACAGAACCAATCAGCAAACAGGGCCATGGCAGAAGCAGGTACCAGCTCTCAAGCCGGATCTGGCCCCCAGATCGTGGACATAGAAACACTTCTCCTTGAGCCACGTCTCACTGCAAGACCGCAAGAGCTTCAAGAAGTGCATGTGCTCCCCATCCAGGATCCTCCTCAAGGACACACTTCTCAAGTAGGTAAGCATGCGCATTGGTTCAGTGATGTTGCTGGCCCACTGGGCGATGGAACCTACTTCTGGGAAGCAGAATTGGAGTTCAATGGCAAATGGGGTCGATACCACTTTTTCACACGCGAATTTGAAAGCTACCACAATGCCGAAGTCATGAGATCAGTTTGGGTCAAAGCGGGTGTGGAAAGTTACTTCAGGGCCCACATACCAAAGCCGGATTTTTTACGATGTTCATATCTGATCAGTACAATCACGCCAAGCAGGACCAAAGGAGGCGACAGCACCTTTGTGTTGCCATCACTGCTGCCGGGTAATGAGCTTAAAAGGTTCAAGCTGGACCTCAATCTGGTAAGAGAAGCATTGGGAATGTATGGCATGCACATCCCAACAGAAAAGGAAACCATGGTCCCAGGTCGCATGAAGCACAAGGATCTGAATAAGTTGAAGGATATGGTAGCAATGACACCTACCATTGCGCTTCACCTGCGAACCATCATGCAACACTTTGCGTTTCCCGCCCAAGAACGATTCACAATGCCCCCGAAAAAAATATGGTTCAGTTTATATCTAGCAGAAACCGAAAGCCTGCCCATCAATGTGCCACACTGGATCATAGACCAGATCCACCTAGCGCATCAAAGGTGGAACAAAAAACAGAAGAATGTGCTCCACGGGTGTTGTGCTTTGACCAGAATAATCTATAGATGCTTGGCTTATGACGTGCCTGTTCAGCGGGCACTCGTATGGTCCCGAGTCCAAGAATTCCAAAGAAGACTATCAACAGCAGGTCCCCCATCCAAGAAGATGAGGGGGGGAGTCCAACTACCCTGTGCCCAACCAAGGGGAGCTACCGCTACACCAGAAATCACTCCTCCCCAGACACGACGAGTTAGGCCATTCACGATCCGGCTACCACGACCAAGCACGGAGGGGCCTAATCTGGTGTTTCCACCCATTCCATCCGATTTGGAATTCCCACAGGGATTTACTCTTGAGGACCTCACGGATGAAGAAATTGCCAGATTAATCTATGACTCTAACCTCGAAGCGGAAGCAGCGCGAGCTCAGGAACCACGACCCAAAACAACATCGGCCCCCACCCAACCCCAAGTTGTAGAAGTCGATGTAGATGAACAAGAGGCAGGAGGAGACGAAGAAGAAGCCGACGAAGAACAACAGCAAGAATATGACGAACTCTCCGAGTTAGCAAGTGCCCCAGCATATTCGGCACAAATCAAGAGACTATATCGAACCATGCGACTGGTTCAGGAACAGCATAAGATGTCTCTAGAACAGGGCAAAAGACTCATGAACGACTTGCTAGCGGAGGAAGGTGTGGACGAGTTGTTCATTGAGTCTATGAACCTTCATGCCGACGCCGTGGGACTGGATGAGGCCATTCATGAGGCAGTGGCCTACATCCACAGGTTTGAAAAAAGAGTTCCCGTTCGTCCCAGGAGGTCCGGGAAGCAAATTCACATCAATACATCAGCACCAGGCGAGTCAGCGCAAGCAGAAGAATATCACGAAGCACCGTTGTCACCACCATCCCCACCTCACACTACACAATTCACTCCACCACAGGACACTAGCACCACCACATCCACTACCACTACCATTGTCATGGGCATCCCACTCTCTCCGGGAATCCATTACGGGGGAGTCACCATGCCCACCTTCACCACCCTGTTCACCGATGTCACATCCACTCCACCCACGATTCCCATCTACACCGTCACTCAAACAGTTGACACGATGGAAACCTCACCTGCCACAGCACCACTTCCTCCCCCCATGACACCTTCCTCACCTATACCCCCTCCACCCACATCTCCGCCTACATCCACATCATTCACCTCTCCCATTCCCGCCCCCATTCCCCCTGCATCTTCACCCTTCCCAGCATTATTTAATGTAAATAACATATTCTTAGCATTAAACCAATGTGTATACCAACTCCAGCATGAGTACAAAGCTCTGGACAACCGGTATCAGAGTCTGGAAACGCACCATCAAAACTTACAAAGACAATTTCTCACTCTACAAACAGAAAATGCAGAACTGAATCAACGCTACACGACGCTTGAGCAGGCTCACCAAACCTTATTGGCGGCCCCCCAACCATCGACAGAATCAGGTGCCAAACAACTAGAAGCTTTGCTCGAGGTATACCAAGCCGATAATCTCAAAGTCCGGCGTAACCTGGCACTTCTCAGAAAACACATGGCGGCCGCCCTAGAAGAAAACAAGAGGCTGCAGCAGCAAAATGAAGCAAATCTAGAAGCAGCAATGGAAGGCTCTCCACACGAAATTGATCCAGAGCAGTTTAAAGCGGTGCCCTCAGAGACAATGAAGACAATCTTGGACAGCTATGCAGATCTATTAGAAGCTCATGATGACTTGGAAAGGGAACGTGATGCGCTGCGCAATCAACTCCAAGAGCAACAGACAACACCCAAAGTCACAGAAACGACCACGACTTCAGAAGAAGTCATGGCATTGAAAGAGCAGGTGGCCGAATTACAGGCAAGATTACTCACACATGAAAGGCAACCCTCTCCAGTTGTCGACCCTGAACCCGAGGATTTGGTACCCATCGAGGTAGATGAGACGTATGAGGAACCTTACGTTCCTATGCCAATGCCAGGTGGTGAGCAAACCGCAGAAGGAATGGATACGTTAGAAATCGAAGTACTTGAGTGGCTCCAAACACTAGAGAAAACGGCATCAACTCATGAAGATCGAGTGGCAGTTCAGATCCAATCTATGGCAAAGATAGAGGACACTATTATTAAATCAGAATACTTCCGCAGCATGTCCCACCATAGATGGATCGGAACCAATGATGATCAATACGTGCCCTATTGTATACTCCTGGCGGACTACAATGCAGAAATCCAACATAGATGTGGCAAACCTCCAACGTTTGCTACACAATTTGGGCCAGATGACATCCCAGAGAGCGCTAAAAAAGGATCCATTCATCAACCCACTTGGAGGATCCGACTCCTCGAAACCTATCCGGAGATGGTTCGCACCTGGACGAATATGCCTCTTTTTATTAAATATAACCCTTGTTATGTTCCTGTACTCCGCAGACGTACATGGCCAGAGTTTACCATTGCAGTCAAGAATATCAAGGGATGCGCCAAATGGTTAAACTATGTCTATCTAGCACCCCCTCAAGGGCCTCCCACCGTCAATTACATGATCTCCACTATACGGCACTGGAGCATCCGATTAAAGAATACCCCTGATGTAATGGCCCAGATGTGCATGAAAATTTTTGAGTTAATGCTTATTACATTCAGGACATTCAAGAATATCAAGGACCCACACTTCTCAGGCGTCGGATTCCTTACAGGAAACCAAGATTTAGTTTATGACATGAGCACCACTCCTTCCATAGAGGTGATATACGCTTGGCACGCCAGAATAAAATACCTCCTAGCCTGCTTTAAACAAACATTCGAAGAGATGTTCATAACAGGGTTCTGGGAATACCACTCAGAAATATTTGTACCCAGACCCTCACATCTCCTCCATTTATTTGCTGTGGAGCGAACCATTCACTCAGAGCAGTTACGGGTGCCACATCCAGATGTCCCAGGGCCAGTCAATTGGGATGCATTGCTGACAGATCTAGCAAGGGGACTCAGGTTAGAAGAACACCACCTCGCCGCCGATGTTGTACAATACTACGTACAAAAAGCAGCTAGACAAGGGTCTGTCAGGGGCGACAGACGCGAGAGTGGGGGGGGTGTTGGCAGTAGCCTTGGTACATCAGGAACTACAAGACGTGAAAGCCAAAGAAGGGAGTCAGAGCGAAGGGACAGCACGAGCAAACAGGGCAGTCAAAGAAGATTTGGCAAGTAGGCCAATATTTTTTCAAGACATTAATGCAAATCAGAGAGATGGACATGCAGGGAAGAAGAGCAAGTAGGGAGCTTGAAGATATGTATGGCAGATCACTAGAAGAAATCCCTACAACAACAGTGATTTTTATCACTAATAATCATTGTAAATCTCATTTCACATTTTTGTAGCTCCATTTTGTGCAAGCCAAGGAGTCCTTGAGCTTGAGGAGCCTTAGAAGTAGTTGTGTACCAATTTTCATAATTTTTAGATCTCGTTTGAGCCCCCAAATAAGCCCTGGAACCTAATTTTTAACTAGGCCGGACACTAGGTCTGGACAGGGCCAAAAGCTAGTCAAAAACTATAAAAGGAGCTAGAGAGCTCATTTTTGGGGGTTAGATTGTAACTGAAACGAACTTGTAAGAGCATTTTGAAAGTAATCTAAAAAGCTCCATTGATTCTCACTCTTTGTCTTGCCTTGTGTGCGCGTGTGTGTGTATGTGTGTGCATGCTTGTGTGCTTCTCACTCACGCACTTGTGCCGCCACTTGCTCGAGGTCTTCATACCATCCTCACGTCTTCCCGGATTGACATTAAAGGAGGTGCTACTCATCATTGAGCTACAATCTCGTAAGAGATGCTCTTTTCCACAATCTTGGCAGAAGCCTTGGATCGTCACTGACTGGGTTTGTGTAGGTGGAGGCAAGGGACAATCACGAATGAGGTGATCTCCTTGGCATCTGTAGCACGGTCCTCTTGGGAATGGAGGTCTTACCTGCCTAGTTTGAGGCCTAGGGTTGGGGTTTGCATACATGACGTTCGTGTAATCTGACTCCCAACTCCGTTCGTTTGTCTCTTCGCTATAATAAGACTCACCATGCTCAGGAGACTGCATGTAGTAGGCCTGGGGGCTATCAACATGTGTAGAATCAAAGCTATGGTCACTCGGGTCACTTTCAGAAAGCAAGGATGTTACAGGGACTATAGCTCTATTCAGGTTCTCTTCTGCAGCAGTATACTTTACCGGAATCACATTAGCTGGGGCTGGGGGTTGTTGTGCTAGCACAGGCTGAGGCCTTTGTTGGTTTTGATATTGAGGTTGGAAATTCTGTTGTGGCCTGCCATATGGTTGTGGAGGGTACTGGTTCTGGTATCTGCCTTGTTGGTAGGGCTGAGGGTAGGGTTGCCTAATCGCCTGCTTGTTGTATGGGCAATCTTGTGCGGTGTGGTTGGTGTATCTCCGTTCTATGGTGCAGTACTGGCTACTAGGGTTTACTTGGGGTTGAGCCATAATAGGGCAGACATTCGCCATATGGTCACCACCGCATGTATAGCATCTTTTCACAGGGGCAAACCTTGGGATTTGTTTGCTAGTTACACCTAATTTCTGAGCTACTTTTTCGGCAAGTTCCTCAATTGATGTGGCTTGTGTGGAAGAGTGACTAGATGCACTATCTGAATCTTTGTAAATTTTGGACAGCTCTAGCTCTTCTCCTAGGTTATCTTCAATGTCAGTGCACATACGTACACACTCTTCTATAGTCCTAGGGTCTTTCAGATACACGTAGGATCTCAATTTTGGACTCAGCAATCCGTCAAGGAATAAGGCTACTTGTTTGGCAGATGTGGGTAGCTCCGAAATGGGACATCTTTCAAGGTATTGCCTAAATCTTCTTCCGGCCAATCTGACGGTCTCTTGGGGGGTCTGTTTGAAGCTGTGAATCAGTGAGGAGGTGTTGTGTCTTATGCCACTCTTGGAGAACTCGATAATAAATGCTTCTAAGAGTTGGTCTATGCTCCTGAACTGGCGCTCATCCAATGGCTGAAACCATGTAAGTGCCGTATTCCTAAGGGTTAGACCGAAGGCATTGTACTGCGTGAATAGATCCTCAACTTGTTCAGCTCTCAAGACTTGCTTGAACTCCGCCACATGATCATAGGGATCTCCTGTGCCATCAAAGTAATTCTTCATGGACTTAACTAGCTGGGTGGGTCTCAAAGTTCTTGTGTGCTCTCTAGGCCTCGGCAGAGGGAATCCATCTACATTTCTTTGGTTCCTATGGGCTCTAAGCATCTCAGGTTCCACCCTATTCGTCTCCGTTCTCGTTCTTTCTCTGCCCACTGGATTGGCAAAACTTACTTCTGGTCTATCTTTACTTCTGTCTCTTTGCATACCATGAGCCTGGGGTGTTCCCGCTCCCGGTTGACCATAGGATACATTTGATCTTGGTTGGGGGAAAATGAATTCGCCCTTCCAAGTGTAAGCATGCCTATCATTGCCTGTCACCACAAAGATCCTCTCCGAAGTGTGGTCTAAGTAGGTCACTCTACCTGGGCTATCCGGATCCTTAAACTCATAGATCATGATTGTTCCTATATCAGTTGGGTGATCCGGTTTATACCTCTAAAAGGCTTCGTCCGTTTCTCGATTGAGAAGCAAATCTATGCACTTGTTATCTTGGGGGACCCACTCAGGCGTGATAATCCTAGTGAGAACTGATTTACCTCGAGGGGTTCTAGGTTCCACTTCCATGTTTCCTTGTTCCAAGTCACCTAAGTCCGCTTCTGAAATTACATTTCCAAATTCATCTGTCCTATCTGGATGACTGGTGACTACGTATATGGTTCCTTCCTTGTCCAGGTATGCACCGTTTTCAAACTTGACAGCTGGGTGCTCTAGTCCTATGGATTGGTCAGGGTTTTTAATCTGGACCACGGATCTTCCTAGGCCGTCCTCATAGATGCTAGCACCTAATCGGTTGGTCCTAAGGTATTCCAACTGTGTTTTGTAAGGGCCTTCTACCCTGTACAAGTAAGGCACACCTGAACTTCCCGTAGGTCTGTCCATGCCTTGAGACATCTCTGATTCACTGGTATCAGAGCTAGGGTAATGAGAGTGGTGACTCAACTGTTGAGCCCAAGACCTTGCAGTGTGATTGACACTAGCCTCTGAAGACCTAAGGCTTTGTCTCTCTCTTACTAGGTGTCGTCCTGATCTAAGGTTCATATGCCTATCTAAGTAGCCCAATTCTTTGCCAAGAGTACAACCTCGTTGCCGATCAATTGGTACTAGTCACTTGATTCCTTTTTAGTTATTCCTCGTGTGTAAAGTCTTGTTTGCTATTACGTCGTCAGGAATACTTGAATGTTCTTCGTACTTTCAGGTTGATCGTTCCACGTTAGGTTCTTTCCTTTATGTTGTCGACAGTACAGAGATTAAGTTTTTAGCTTGAACTTGAGTTTTTAGGTAGTCTTCAACTTGATAGTGGCCTATCGTCGCCCAGACTTACTCCTACTTCTAATAGTTCTTAGCTAGGAATTGACGAAGAGGAGTTGAGAATATTCCGACCTTTCTTGCCGAACCTTGCTCTTTAGTGCTCGAGAAGTTGATTCTCAAGCGTGCGCAACACCCTTGCTTGGATACTCTCAATTGCTTCTCAATAGGCCTGCATAAATCCCAAGATTAGTTCCAAGTAGACCTTTCAATTGACAGACAATTTATTTCAGACACTTTTTTAATGACCCTTGTTCCCCCTTTTGTATTGCTAGAAATTTCCTCTAGAGCTCCCTTGGTATTTCTACCCTTCTGTGTGTCACTTTCAATTATCCTATCTGAAATTCAATGCGTTATTCTTATAAAAAAAAGTTGAGGGTGTATAGTATACGTCACGAGCTTTCCGACAAGCCCTAGAGCTCAGGAAATGGATTTCGTATGCAAAAGTTATGACCGTTCAGGGTTTAGGGGGTTACTAGACAGACAGAACCTTTCGGGGTTTTAATGCATTTTCTAAGGCCTTCGTAAGTACATGAGTACATGAAAGTACAAATATGCCCAAAATTTAGCCTAAATTTCCAAAAATTCACTCCTTAATTTTTTTGCCGAAAATGCCTGTCTATCGCGATAGACGGTGTCTGTCGCGATAGACACAATCTATCGTGAGGGCTGTCTGTCGCGATAGACAGTGTCTGTCACGGATTTCTGTCTGTCGCGATAGACGGTGTCTGTCGCGATAGACCCTATCTGTCGTGAAATTCTGTCTGTCGCGATAGACGGTGTCTGTCGCGATAGACGGTATCTGTCGCGGATTTCTGTCTGTCGCGATAGACGGTGTCTGTCGCGATAGACGCTATCTGTCGTGAAATTCTGTCTATCGTGGATTTCTGTCTGTCGCGATAGACGGTGTCTGTCGCGATAGACGGTGTCTATCGTGGATTTCTGTCTGTCGCGATAGACGGTGTCTGTCGCGATAGACAGTGTCTGTCGCGGATTTCTGTCTCTCGCGATAGACGGTGTCTGTCGCGATAGACTGTGTCTGTCGCGGATTTCTGTCTGTCGCGATAGACGGTGTCTGTCGCGATAGACAGTGTCTGTCGCGGATTTCTGTCTGTCGCGATAGACGGTGTCTGTCGCGATAGACTGTGTCTGTCGCGGATTTCTGTCTGTCGCGATAGACGGTGTCTGTCGCAATAGACTGAAAAAACGCAAATTTTTGAAAAACTTCTAGTGATCTAGAGTGCCCTCAAGGTGTAGGTTACAGTGCTAATCATGCATTCACAAAATGTTAAGATTTTCTGTCTGTCGCGATAGACAGTGTCTGTCGCGATAGACAGTGTCTGTCGCGATAGACAGAGGTTGTCGTCCCGGGACCTGTGCAGAGCCTGTCGTACCTGCGCACACTGCTGGGGATGATGGTACAACAAAAACCTGCAAAATAGCTCAAGAAACATGCAAAAACAGCGCATGCAAATTCGCTCTCTCGCTCTCTCTCACAAGTGAAATGAGGGAAATGAGGTGGATATGGGGATATAGTCAAAAAACTGAAATTTTCGCGATGATGGAGATGGAGGTGGGAGATGGTGATGATGATGATGGTGATGAAGATGGTGAAGAAAGTAAAAGAAAATCGATGAGAGTGAAGAAAATACCTACACTCCAACGCGTCAACTCTACGTCTTACCATCACACGCTCGTCCTCAAAGCTCGATCCCCGGGAACGGCGCCAAAATTTGGTGTAGCTCAGTGATGAGTAGCACCTCCTTTAATGTCAATCCGGGAAGACGTGAGGATGGTATGAAGACCTCGAGCAAGTGGCGACACAAGTGCGTGAGTGAGAAGCACATAAGCATGCACACACATACACACACACGCGCACACACGGCAAGACAAAGAGAGAGAATCAATGGAGTGCTTTAGATTACTTTCACAAGCTCTTACAAGTTTGTTTCAATTACAATCTAACCTCAAAAATGAGCTCTCTAGCTCTTTTTATAGTTTTTGACTAGCTTTGGCCCTGTCCAGACCTAGTGTCCGGCCTAGTTAAAAATTAGGTTCCAGGGCTTATTTGAGGGCTCAAACGAAGTCTAAAAATTATGAAATTTGGTACGATGGTACTTCTAATACTCCTCAAGCTCGAGGACTCCTCGGCTTGCACAAAATGGAGTCTATTCTACCAAAAACGGGATTTACAATGTTTATGTAGTGATTAAAATCACTTGAGTTGTACATAACCCATGGAGAAAAATGATCTGGCCTTGTTGCCGTATTGTGCATGATTCCTCTGTTGCTTTGTGTGCCAACACGATACTTACCCAAGATCGCGTATCGTTTTGTTCAGGTATCGTCGATCATTTTTGAGCCAAGTATCGAGTATCGTTGGTGCCAAAGATCGTTTCAATTAAAGATCGCGATACTCACCAGCCATCGTGTATCGTTTGGTTCATAGGTCGTGTATCGTTTGCATGAGAGATCGGTATCGTTTCAGTCGAAGATCGGTATCGTTTATTAGAGATCGTGATATTTATCAGAGATCGGGTATCGCCTAAGTCAGAGATCGTGTATCGTTTTCTTCCAAATATCGAGTATCGTCTTGAGTTAAGTATCGTTTTGCCCGAGTATCGTGATAGTGAAGTATCGTGTATCGTTATACAGCGATCGCGATACCTATCAAAGACCGTGTATCGTGGAGTTTGCTCGCGATACTTGTTGAAGATCGTGTATCGCCTACTTCATGTATCGCGATACATCCCAAATATCGTGTATCGAGGTCCTCAAGTATCAAGTATCGTGTCCTACAACTATCGTGTATCGCCTGTTTTGAAGCATTTCCTGAGAGACCCTGTTTCCCTGTTTCAACCCCCAGAACCCTGAACTGGCATAACTTTCTCATACGAAATCCGTTTGCTGTGATTTTGGTTTTGTTGGAAAGCTCGTGGGGAGTACAACAAAAGCATCGACTGGTTACGGTAAAATTAATACCAGGATTATTCGATAGGGTATTTTGAAGTTGACCCTCAGGAAAACTGGAAAACCAAGGTGTTCCAAAGGATTTTGAGCAATATAAGAGAACTTTGGGACTAGAAGCCAAGGCTTATGAACCTGAGATCTGGCAGACACTTAGGCAAGGATAGACAAAGCATTAGGTCATCTGAGGCTAGTGTCAACCATACAGCCAAGTCTTGGGCTCAACAGCTTAGTGGTTATCCTTACACACGAAGTTCAGAAACGAGTGACTCGGAAATGTCTTTTAGCATGGAAAGACCCACACGTAGCTCAGGCACTGCCTGTTTACAGACACCAGAAGGTCCCTATAAGACCCAATTGGAGTATATCAGGACCAACCAATTAGGTGCCCGCATCTATGAGGATGGTCTAAGACGATCAGTGGTTGAACTCAAGAATCCTGACCAACCCTTTGGACTTGAACACCTAGTAGTCAAGTTCGAAGAGGGTGCTTACATTGATAAGGAAGGAACCATGTATGTGGTTACCAACTTACCAGATAGGACAGATGAGTTTGGAAATATCATTCCTGAGAATGAGATAGGAGACCTAGAGAAAGGGGACCTAGGAGGAGAACCCAAAACCCCTAGAGGTAAGTCAGTCTTGACTAGAGTGATCACTCCAGAATGGATTCCTCAAGATAATAAAAGCATAGAACTATTCGTGAATAGAGAAACGGAGGAAGCTTTTTGGAGATTTAGGCCAGATCAACCCATCCGAGTAGTCACCATCTATGAATTCAAGGATCCAGAGACACCAGGGAAAGTTGTCTATCTAGATCACACATCTCAAAAATTATTCTTGGTATCAGATCATGACAGACATGCTTACACTTGGAAAGGTGAATCAATTTTCCCTCCACCAAGATCTAATGTTTCCCAGGGCCTCCAAGGAGCCGGATCATCCAAGGCTCATGAAACTAAGAGAGAAAGAACTAGAGAGAGACCGGAGGTAAGCTTTGCAGACACTGTAGGCAGAGACAGATCAGGATATGGAATGGAAAGACTTGAAAGGGAGAGACATAGAGTTCATAGGCATCAAAGAGATGATCATGATTTCCCATTGCCTAGACCACGAGAGCACTCAAGAACTCTTAGACCCTCTCAAGTGGTTAAGACAATGAAGAACTACTTTGATGGATTTGGAGATCCTTATGATCATGTGGCGGAGTTCAAACAAGTGCTAAGAGCTGAGCAGGTTGAAGACTTATTCACCCAATTCGAGGCATTTGGTTTGACTCTTAAGGGTACTGCCTTAGCCTGGTTTCAACCTCTAAAGAGTCGCAACTATAGAGAGATAGGTCAGCTGCTAGAAGAATTCATTGTGGAATTTTCCAAAAGCGGTATCAGGCATAACACATCATCCTTGATCCACAACTTCAAACAGACACCCCAAGAAACAGTGCGACTTGCAGGAAGAAGGTTTAGACAGTTCTTGGAAAGATGCCCTGTACCAGAATTACCCACATCAGCCAAACAGGTGGCACTGTTTTTAGATGGCCTGTTGAGCACAAAATTAAGGTCATATGTATACTTGAAAGAGCGTAGATCCATAGAAGAGTGTATACGGATATGCATTGACATAGAAGACAACTTGGGTGAGGAGTTAGGACTATCCAAACTCTATAAGGACTCTGATAGTTCTACAAGTCATACCTCTAGAACCTCCACTGAGATAGATGAGATAGCTGAGCAAGTGGCCAAAAAGCTAGGAGTTCAAAATAGACAAATGCCAAGGGTCACCTCAGTGAAGCGATGTTATACATGTGGAGGAGATCACATGGCTAATGTCTGCCCAATGATGACTCAACCTCAAGGAAACCCTAACGCTCTATATTGCACTATTGAAAGGAAGTACACAAATCATGCGGCCCAAGATTGTCCCTATAACAGGCAGGCTGTTAGACAACATTATCAGCAACCTTACCAGCAGGGTAGGTATCAGAATCAGTACCAACAGCCATATTATAGGCCACAACAACAATATCAACCTCAATACCAGCAGCAAGATCAGGCACCATATAGGCCAGAGCCAGTCCTAGGAAACCAACCACCAGCTCCTGCCAATGTGATCCCAGTTAAATATACGATGGCGGAGGAGAACCCTAATAGAGCATTGGTGGCACTAACCCCATTGGTCTCAGAAAATGGTTCTCACGCTCATGGTTCAGACTACTTCCATGAAGATAGCCCACATGCTTATTATATAGAGTCACCTGAGCAAAGTGAGACTTCTCAGTGTCAATATGAGACACCACCTATGGAACAAAATTGGGAGCCAGAATACTCCAATGTCATGTATACGAATCCAAATACTAGGCCCCAAGTGAGACAAGTAAGACCACAAGCCCCTAGAGGACCATGCTTTAGATGTCAGGGCGATCATTTCATTCGTGAATGTCCCCACCAACCAGCTCTGGGACTAGGACAAAACATCACAATACAAGGCTTTTGTCCTGAGTGCGGCAAGGAACATCTGCCTAGAGAGTGTCCGAGAAACCCCGCTAGTGCACCCAAGGTTACACCCATCAATGTGGTAGGCTTAGTGGCAGATTCAAGTCCAAGTAGTAGTAATGTGGCTCCTGTACAGGCAGTTACTAGGGCACAGGCTGCACAACAAGCAAAACCATCTGAGCAATCAGAGTCAAGTGAGTCAAGAGAACCTAGTAAGAGGAAACCAAGAACATGGAAGAATACCAGAGAGAAGGCTAATCGCACGTGGAACAAAAAGCTATCCGAGCTAGAAGAAAGCCTAAGGGATACCAAAACAAAAATAGAAGGCATTGCATCTCAAAGCCCCTCACATACCGAAGCTCCATCCACTCCACCTCATTCCACCCCACCACCCATTGTAAATAACCCACAACTAGGGTCTGTTCTTGCAGATCCAACCCCAGAAGGCTTGGACATGATGTTCAAGGCCTACCAGGCTCGCCTTCAAGAAGGGCCAACAGCTGCAAACCTAGACAAGAGTTACCCTAGAGCAGATTTAGAGATTGAACGGATGAAAATGTGCATGAAAATGGTAGAACAAGCTCAAGCTATACTTGAGACTAGTCAAAAGTTCAATCAGACAAACTCTGTCAAACCGGATTTGCATTTCCAAAGCTTACTAGAAAGATTAGAGCAGTTGGTAAACAAACCACAAGTTTCTTTACCTCCACAGGCTCAACCAGTTATTGAAAGAGGAAGCTCACCACCAATGGGAGCTTATGTTCCTAATTCCACGGATGCAGGAATACCTCCTTCAATTCAACAGTAATCTCAAGAGTTCTTGCGGGAAATACAGGAAGAGAAATGGGCCAAGGAGAAGGGTAATTCCCCTCCTATTCCTGAGATTGATGATCTTCATGATCAATTTCCCCAAGACATTCCGTCTATCTATGGAGACCAAGCAGAGCAACAAGAAGATGAAAGATTAGATTTTGAATCTAATTCTTTACAAGAGTTGCCTCATTTCATAGGCCCATGGGAATCTGAATCTATCCAGATCAGAGCTCCCACAATATTGGTAAGAAATGAAGACTCAGTGATTCCAAGAAACACTGATGTTGTGAAGAACACTAAGGTTCAATGCCATCTCACTGTGGAAGAGCTGCTCAAAGCAAAACCTGAGCTCTGGAATCATGTGAAGGATCAGGTTCCAGAACTTGAATCCAATATGCCAAAAGTAGGCTCTAAGCAAAAAGTTCCAGAGATACCTCTCGACAAGATAGGGGACATGAGCGAAGGTGAAGAAGGTAATACTTATCTTCCAATCACCTATCAAGGTTACACAACCAAAGCAATCGTAGATTCAGGTGCTGGTGTTGCTATTGCGACCACCTCCTTGTGGAAGCGATGGGGCAAACCCACATTAAGACCAACAAGAATGAAGCTTCAAATGGCAGATGGTCATTTTGAAAGACCTCTAGGATTGCTCGAAGGGATAACTCTAACCACTTGTGGTGTAGAGTTTGAACATACATTTGCTATATGTCACTTTGAAAAAAATAATGTCTACGAGATGATCCTAGGAAGACCCTTCCTACGACAATTGCAAATAGTACAGGATTGGGGAACCAACTCCTTGTACTTACAGCACTTAGGGGTCACCACCAAGGTCAATCTGAAGGATTACACCTTCAGAGATGTACCACCCCTACAGTGGAATCCTATCCACAAAGCAAAAGTAGATTCAATCTCTGTGCATTCTGGAAGTTCACCTGATCCATCCTGGCTGCATGAAGATACTCACTTGTGGATGTGCAAGGTCGCAGAGGAAGAGGAAAAGCGCCTAAAAGCGAGAGAAGAAGGAACTTCCCCAGGAGATAGACCAATAAAAGACCCAGCCTATACACCGATGATATTTCCAGATGAGGAATTTGAGCCTCATGGTTGGGCAGAAATCTTAGCTACCATGGACATTGCAGTCAATGAAGAACAATGGACACCTCATTGTGATGAGGAGGGTTATGATATTTCAGTGTTCATGTGTCAGCCCCTGTTGGAAGAGTGTGATCCTAGTGAGTTCATAGAAGAAGAAGAGAATGACGATGATCTAGAATCCATTGTGCTGGATACTTACTTTGACTCAGAGGAACACTACTTAGAAGACATAGGAGTGTTAACCCAAAAAGAAGAAGAACCCCTCACGAGTATTAAAACGATAAATTCAAAGGAAGGAAGTGAAGGAGGTCAAAAGAAAAAGAAAAGAAAAGCAGTGAAACAAGAAGAGGAAGAATCATTATTTGAAGTACCAGAAAATTTCAAGAAATATGAAGTGGAAGACCAAAAAATTTTGGTACGGATGCCTAAGAGAGAGGCCATTATAGGAGAAGCATATGACAATAAAGAAAGGACCAAAAAAATTGTAGTGACCATTGAAGGGAACGAAGAACGATGTACGTACATAGGAGATGACCTAAGTGCAAAAGAAGAAGCAGAGCTTGTAGCTCTATTAAGGGAATATAGGGATGTGTTCGCATGGCACTATAGAGACTTGAAAGGAGTAGATCCAAAGATTTGCTCTCATACGATTCCGATGACCGCTGATGCCAAGCCCACCAAACAAAAGCCCTACACATATAATGACAATTATGCAGCCAAAATAAAGGAGGAAATTGACAGGCTGATTGAAGCTGGATTCATCTATGAGATTGAGCACACTGAATGGGTGTCCCCCATTGTAGTGGTGCCCAAGAAGAATGGGAAATTGCGAGTGTGCATTAAGCTTAAAAACGTTAATGCCGCTACAATCAGAGATAGTTATCCACTTCCAATCACCGAACATCTATTGGAGCGTGTTGCAGGCAAGGAAGTTTATAGCTTCCTTGATGGATTTTCAGGTTACAACCAAGTAGCCATTGCCCCCGAAGATCAACACAAAACGGCCTTTGCCACAGAATGGGGAATTTTTGCATTTCGTGTGATGCCATTTGGGCTCACCAATGCACCTGCAACATTCCAAAGGCTCATGTGTCATGTCTTCAAAGAGTTCTTGCGGAAGAGCTTAGAAGTATATGTGGATGACTTATGTGCTCATTCCCAACAAAGAAGATACCACATCCCTCAGCTCAGACAAATCTTCAAGTGTAGAGATTATTGAGTGTGTCTGAACCCAGAGAAGTGTGTGTTCATGGTACGACAAGGTAAGATCTTAGGTCACATTGTTTCTAAGAATGGAATTTCAACAGATGAAGACAAGGTAAGAGCGATAGCAGAGTTGCCAAGACCAAGAAATGTTAAAGAGGTACAAGCCTTTATGGGCCATTGTGGATATTACCGTAGGTTTATCCACATGTATGCCATCATAGCTAAACCTCTTTATGGGTTGTTAACAAATTTTGAGTGGAACGAGGAATGCGAGAATTCCTTCAACGAGCTGAAAAGATGTTTGTGCACAACACCAATATTGACTACTCCGGATTGGAGCAAACCCTTTCATGTCCATGTAGATGCCTCCAATCATGCAATAGGATGTGTGTTAGCACAACCCACAAGTGAAGGAAACCTAGATTTGCCGATAGCATATGCTAGTAGGCAATTAAATGCAGCTGAACGAAATTATACCACAATGGAGAGAGAAGGCTTAGGCATGGTATACGCTGTGAAAAAGTTTAGACACTATTTATTGGCCAATAAGTTCAAGTTTTTCACTGATCATCAAGCTTTACTATATTTGGTCAATAAACCTTGCAATACAAGCCGCTTGGTGAGATGGTTCCTCTTACTAATGGAATACGACTTTGAAGTTGTTGTCAGGAAAGGTAGAACCCATCTTAGGGCAGACCATCTTTCTCGTATCACTTCAGGAGAGCCACCGCAAGGAGTGTCTGATGAATTGCCCGATGCTTATCTGTTCAATTTAGAAGTTGTTCCTAAATGGGCAAATAAGTTGGTACCAGTCCTAACCTTTGGGCCTGCAAATAAAAATGTGAAAACAAGCAAAGAAGAAATTGTAAGATCACAAAAGTATCAAATATTGGCCGGAAGTATGTACAAGCAAGATACCGAGGGCGTATTAGCTTGTTGTGTCGAGGACGATGAACATACTAGTTGGTTGCAACAAGCCCATGAGGGACTGCTAGGAAATCACTATCCTAAACAACGAATATTGCACAATCTAAAACGTTTAGGAGTGTATTGGCCTAGCATGGACAAAGAAATACAAGAGTGGATCCAAAATTGTCCAGTGTGCCAGAAGAGACCCCCAGTGGAGCATGCCACTCTTTATCACGTGTCATTAATTCCAGATTGGAGCGCTCCACTGGTAGAATTTATGAGATCAGGAACACTAACGAACGAGGCTAGTCTATCAAGAAGAAGAAGCATGGAGCAAGAGGCTCAAGACTATGCATTAGTAGGAGACAACCTATATCGGAGAGGCAAAGATGGATACTTAAGACTATGCGTTCATGAATCAGACTATTTGAAAGTCTTAGAAACTGCACACAGCGGTGCTGCATGTGGACACTTTGGGGCTGACAGAGTAATTAAGACCATTCTATTCTCAGGACTTTGGTGGCCCACTCTTCATATGGATGCACATACTTATGTGAAGAAATGTGACACATGCCAACGTGCCCAATATCGGATAAGAAAAGACGAGATGCCTTTAAGGCCAATGATGGGAGGACGTGCATTTTCAAAGTGGGGTATAGACTTTGTAGGTCCCATCAACCCCCCAGCTAGAAACTCCCATGCAGAATACATTATTGTAGCCACAGATTACCTTACAAAGTGGGTGGAAGTAAAAGCCACGACAAAGAATGATGCTCAAACGACGGCTAAGTTCTTATTTGAAAATGTGTTCACTAGATATGGGTTACCAATAGAGTTGGTTAGTGATAGAGGTACGCACTTCTTGAATGAGGTCATTGAAAATCTCCTTCAAGAATTCATGGTGATACATAAGAAGTCTGCCCCCTATCACCCACAAGCTAACGGACAAGCCGAGAGCACGAATAAGATCCTATGTAACGTATTGACGAAACTTGTAAATAATAAACGCTCTGATTGGGACAAACAACTTCATCATGCTGTTTGGGCATACCGAGTTGCCTACAAAACGGTACTCAATGCTACCCCATTTCAGATGGTCTTTGGATAGAATGCCGTGCTACCATTGGACTTCCTAATCCCAGCCTTGAAAGTAGCACAAGAGCATGAGTGGAATGGACATGAGTTATCTTCCAGGATCTTTGATCTAGAACGCTTAGGTGAGACGAGGCTATGGGCAACAGCAGGCATTTATGCTGCAAAGAAAAGGCAAAAGGCATACTTTGATGCCCATGTAAAGGATAAAGGATTGAAGGAAGGAGATCTAGTGCTGGTTTATACGCTAAAGCAACATGCCCGCAAATTGGAGAAACGAGGATATGGACCCATGATCATTAATAGACTCTCCACTAGCGGTGCAGTTCAATTGGCCACTTTAGAAGGTGATATCCTACCAAACTATATTAGTGGATGCCGAGTCAAGTTATATCAAGAACCTCTTACAGAGGAAATGCTCATGAGACTCAACACTGCTAAGAAGCGAAAAGAAGAGGAGTTAAGGGTTAGAGAAGAAGCACAAGCAGAGGCGAGAGAGCGCATCAGAAGAAATAAGCTACGACGGCTAGGCCTAGATGTCAACACAAAAGCTCCAAATTATCACATGGACATGTGCCAAAAATCGGGCATAACTACTTCTCAAATAATTGATCGACGGCCCTTTGTGACTATAGAGGTAGGACAGGGAAAGAGTGTAAAGATTGTGAGAGCATTAGTTGATTCAGGTGCAGCAACTAGTGCAGTTCGACTTTCATACTGCCAAGACCTGCAATTGGACATCAAGCCCATAGAAGCCTATCTCATAGGATTAGGAGGCGTGGAAACCCCCTGTTTGGGCGAGGTGGAACTTCCCATCTACCTTCAAGATGTTCCAATAAAAGTCAAAATGCTAGTATGTCATGATGAGGACCTCACAGAGCCACTTGTCTTGGGTCAAGATTGGATTTACGACCATGCTGTCAACTTGAACCTAAGAAGTCAACTTCTTCATGTTTGGGCACATGAACAATGCATTACATTAGAATTGGAGAATTGCATGGCCACTGACCAAGACACCACACGCTCTCTTCTTTCCTCTAAGGCTAATCTTCTCGAACAAGATATTGTAAATGTCAAAAGATCTATGATCCAAACAGAAACAATCACGGAAGGACAGTCGCAAAGGCAAGAAGAACCTTCTTCTTTTTCAAAGAGTAAAGCATCCACATTAGTCCAACCTCAGAAGCAAACAAAACAACGCAAGCTAGCCAGTCTATCAAATAGACAAAGAGCCTTCAAGAAGAAAGAAGTTATGGGCATGAAGCAGATCTGGGTAAAGAAAGGAGTGCAACCATCGATGTTGCCTCAAAGATTCCCACCCAACCAGATCCACCATGAAAAAAGAAGGACCAAGCACCTACGACAGGCTCAAGCACGAAGAATCCAACAAATTTGGGTACCGAAGCTATCAAAGAAGGTCGACCACAATCATGTACAAATTTGGGTGCCTAAAAAATTAGCTACAGCTCAACACGGGCGATTACAGATGTGGGTACCCAAGAAGCTCTTACATACACAACGGCCTATGCTCCCCACCAGGCAAAAGGTCTCAACAAAGAAGCCAAGGAAAGCAAAGGGTAAGAACAAAACACAAAGAACAAACGAAGATAAACTCAACCCTTCTGCAAAAGAAAGCAGGCAATCATCAAGGATATGGGTTTGGAAGCCCAAAGCACCAACAACATCCATAGAACCAAAAGGCCAACCACACGGGATACCAAAGAGGAAGAGGCCTGAGGTGATCTCTACAGTACCAAACCCTATTCCAAAATGGGTTCCAATCCGGAGGCTTACATCATTTCGAGATCCAATAGACACCTCCAGAGCATCCCAATTGACCACGCCCGGAATATCAGGTTGTGGGGTGGTGTAGAGCTCTGAGTGCATTGTCTGTTCGCATGCAAATAGCTGTAGCAGATGGGTTAGACGTGGCACGAACACCTCCTAGTGAGATTCCCAAAACCTAGTGGTAAACATATCATCAAAGGTTTTCTTGTAGCAAGCTCGGAGATATCTAATCCTCGCATGCCAAGCGTAAGCAACCCTAATACTTGGCATTGTACTCATATCATATAGTAAGTCATAATTTCCATTTATAAAGCCCGGGATTGGAGGCTGGATGTTATGTACATTGTGGAAAGCCTTGAGTACAATTTGCATCATGTCTAAGATCTTTAGCATCATCTGTGCAGCAACATCGCTCATTGGTTGGAGACGTAGCATCCAGTGTGTGATAGAAGCCATCATATATGCTACGGTAGGTGTGCCTTTTGGTGGTGCAATGGATGGGTAATTTAGCCATTGTTTTCAATTAGCATTGTTCTAAACTTTTATGGCAAAGGATTTCCATGATCTTCTACGTTGCACTAGCCCATAGCATGGATTATACTTTAAGTGCATGGGAGCATGATCCCATGTTCTGAGCATCTCCGGATAGGTCTCAAGTAACTTTTGCCTCCAGATGGGTTGGAATATGCACCTTTTCGGGCTTCCTTTGGAATGTCCTCTAGTTGGAACTATGTTGCGAAAGTAGGGTACTTGTTGGTTTTGCGTTTAATCTCAACGTTGTAGTCTACCAACAGTACAAAGTAGGGCTTATATTGTAAATCTAAACTCGTTATCAGTCACCTAGGAGCCAAGTGCCTGAAGTATTCTGATTGAAGTATTGTCTCCTCAATAGTTTTCCATCATGTGAGTGGATATACGCTCGTCATGAGTTGACCCCATCTCTTCTACTTGTTTCATCCATGCCGGAGGGGGTTCCTCATATGTGTCTTGTCCTTCATCAGTGTACCCTACCTCCTGGGAGAGGTTGAGGCTCATAATTATCTTCAAATGTTTCTTCAACTGAAATGATGACTACCTCCTCTTCAGTTGGCTGATCGGGTGGAGATGAAGGTCATTCATATTGTAACAATTTAATCTTTAACTCTGCAACTTGTTGTCATAGCTCAAGGATCTTGTTGGCTGTTGAAGATTCTGGCAGTGGAGAAGTAGTGACATTATCCATCTCTTTAGGTTCTGTTGGGTGCGGTGTGGGCACATGGTGTCTTTGTAATTCGTTTACATGGTCTGCCAATTGGTGGTGTACTTCCAAGAGGGTCGCATAAGCTTCCAATACCTGATGAATGTTTTCTGAGGGGATAGCTTAGAATTTATCAGGATCTATGGGTGCCCCTGGGGTGTTTCGATGGCCACTTCTAAATTTTCTTGATTCTATTGTTGTAGCCTTCTATTCTCTTCTTGAGCAGCTGCTAAGTGTCGGTGAAGTAATGCCATGTTTCTTTGTAGTCTAGCATTGCGACCTAGTTCATCTCTGAGTTGTTCATCGATTACTTTACCTGCCTCTGTATACCTGGCTTCAAGCTCCGCATGAGATTGTTGGAGGGCAGTAACCTCATGTTGTAATGCAGTATTACTCAACTCCAAGGCATTGACACGTGCTTAGAGGTGGGATGACAGATTACAAAGCTCTTTATTGTTTTCTTCCAATAATCTGTTGTTGGCATCATACGGGAAGAAGCACGTACGAGCATACACGCAGATCTAGCACTGAGGCAACCCAACCAAATTTTTCCAATCCTTACATTATTTTAAAAGTGATTCTCATCACTGAAAATCCTTGCAAATACCATTTCACCTTTTTGTAGCTCCATTTTGTGCAAGTTGAGGAGTCCTCAAGCTTGAGGAGCTTTAGAAGTAATTGCATACCAAGTTTCATATTTTTGAGAGTTTGTTTGAGCCTCCAAACTAGCTTAGGGACCTAAATTTCAACTAGGCTGGACACTAGGTCTAGACAGGGCCAAAGCTAGTCAAAAACTATAAATAGAGCTAGAGAACTCATTTTTGGGGGTTAGCTTGTTGTAGAATTGAACTTGTAAGAGCACTTTTGAGTAATCTAAAGAACTCCATTGCTTCTCTTTTTTTCTTACCTTGTGTGCGTGTGTGTGTATGTGTGTGCATGTCGGTGTGCTTCTCACTCACACACTTGTGCCATCACTTGTTCGAGGTCTTCATACCATCCTCACGTCTTCCGGGATTGACATTAAATGAGGTGCTACTCATCATTGAGCTACACCAAATTTTGGTGTCGTTGCTGGGGATTGAGGTTTGAGGACGAGCGTGTGATGGTAAGACGTAGAGAGGATGCGTTGGAATGGTAAGTAGTAGGTAATTTTCTTGTTTTTCACCATTTTCTCCATCTCCATCTCCATCTCCAACTCCATCCCCATCTTTCTTTCATATTCCCACTCCTATTTCATTCACCTCATTTGCATAGTGAGAGCTTGAGAGAGAGCGAGAGTGCATGTCTATTTTTTGTGTGTTTTTTGCATGATCCTTGTAGGGTTCAGCATTGTCACCATCTCTAGCAAGCTCTACAGGTAATGAAATTCTCTACGCAAGCCCCGAGGCATCGACCTTGAGCTATCGTGACACACCGAAAAGTTGAGCGAATCACGATTCTAAGTGCACCACGACACAGTGCAGCCTGAGAGCTCCTAGAATCACTAGGCTGATCAGTAAAATTCACCATATCCCAATCTATCACGACACACCCGAGTATCGTGACACACCCAAGTATCGTGACACACTCGAGTATCACGACACACCGAGGTATTGTGACACTCCCACCTATCGCGACACACCCGAGTATCGCGATACTCCCACCTATTACGACACACCTGAGTATCGTGACACAGCCACCTATTGCGACACACCCAGGTATCATGACACACCCACCTATCACAACACACCCGAGTATCGCGACACTCCCAGGTATCATGACACTCCCACCTATCGTGACACACCCGAGTATCGCGACACTCCCACCTATCGTGACACACCCAGGTATCATGACACACTGAGGTATCGCGACACTCCCACCTATCGTGACACACCTAAGTATCACGACACTCCCACCTATCGCGACACACTTAGGTATCATGACACACTGAGGTATTGCGACACTCCCACCTATCGTGACACACCGACCCCAGCTATCACGATACACTGGCTCAATGCATAAATTTCTAAGGGGTGTAACGTGTAATTGTGATAATTTTGGGCTTTGACAAGTTGGGGTATTTTGGAGCCTTAGAAGGGTGCAAAACAATTAGAAAACCGTAGAAAAATTCTTGAACCCTGAGAGCCTGTTTTGAACCCTAAGTGCCTGAATGGTCATAACTCCACCATACGAACTCTGATTGATGAGTATTAGAACATGTATTTTTAAGTTGGCCATTAGGTGAGACTAGGTGGTCATAAAATTGAGGGGGTGCAGTGAGCTATTCCAAGGGAGGCTTGTATTTTTTATGTGTGTCTGTCAATTCATTGTAATCGAGAGCAAAATGAACTGGTGTACCCTTGCAAGAACATTGTGCACGATCAATTCCAAAGCAAGCTAGCAAGGGTGAGTACTGAGCTTGGGAGAAGACTACCTGGGCTTGTGTAGTAGTATGATCAACAAGTGAATTAAGGTTGGAAGTTCTCCCAACCCTCCTTCATCAATTCCTAGCTTAGGCTAAGTACGACTTAGGTGTGGTGATTAATTAGAGCAATGCTAGGCACGTATCAAGTCTAAGAGAACTAATCAAATAAGTACAAGCATGGAGTAGATCTTAAGTGCGAAAATCCTAAGGAACAAAAGTAAACTTGAATCGATCAAATATCAAGTGCGAAATTCACTTAAGTAATCCTGACGACGTGATTCTAAACAAGGGCTTAACATGATATTCAACTAAAAAGAACAAAGTGATTGGTGCGAATTAACCTGCAACGAGAGGGTACTTGGGACCAAGGGGGTAGAGAAACCAAGCATATGAACCTTAGGTCAAGAAGACACATAGGCCAAGACAGACAAAGCCTCAGATCCTCTGAAGCTAGAGTCAATCACACTGCTAGGTCTTGGGCCCAGTAGTTGAGTAATTACTCCAACCACCCTAACTTTGAGACTAGCGAATTAGATATGTCTCAAGGCATAGAGAGACCCATAGGAAGTTTAGGTGTGACCTACCTACAAAAGGTTGAAGGTCCTTACAAGACTCAACTCGAATATCTTAGGACCAACCGATTAGGTGCTTACATCTATGAGGATGGTCTAACAAGATACATACCACATTAAAAACCCAGATCAACCTATTGGACTAGAACATCCAACCGTGAAGTTTGAGAATGGTGCATATGTGGACAAAGAGGGAACTATGTATGTAGTCACCGATCACCAGGCAGGACAAACAAATTTGGTAATGTGATCCCAAAAACAGACATGGGTGACATAGAGCAAGGGAACATGGGAAGAGAGCCCAAGACCCCTCGAGGTAAATCAGTTCTTACAAGAATCATCATGCCAGAGTGGGTGCCCCAAGACAACAAGAGCATAGATCTGCTCTTAAACCGAGAGACCGATGAAGCCTTTTGGAGGTATAAGCCTGATTAGCCGAATGAAGTAGGAATGATCACGATCTATGAGTTCAAAGAACCTGATAGCCCAAGCAAAGTGACCTATCTGGACAATGTGTCCGGAAGGATCATTGTGGTCACGGAGCATGGTAGGCATGCCTACACTTGGAAGGGTGAATTTATCTTTCCCCAACCAAGATCCAATGTCTCTTATGGCCACCAAGGAGCGGGAACATCTGAAGTTCATGGAGCTCAAAGGGACAGAAGTAGAGACAAGCGAGAGGTAAGCTTTGCCAACCCAATAGGAAGAGAGAGGATGAGAAGGGAGGCAGATAGAGTGGAAACGAAGAGACTTAGAGAACCAAGGAACCAAAGACACTAATGATTTTCCTTTGCCAAGGCCTAGAGGACACACTAGAACCTTGAGGCCAACTCAGTTGGTGAAGTCCATGAAGAACTATTTCGATGGCACAAGAGACCCATACGATCATGTAGCTGAATTTAGACAAGTCTTGAAAGCTGAACAAGTGGAGGACCTATCATGCAATACAATGCTTTCAGTCTAACCCTTAGGAACACTACCCTTACATGGTTTCAACCATTGAATGAGAGGTAGTTCAGAAACATAGACCAACTTCTAGAGGCATTCATCACTGAGTTTTCTAAGAGTGGCATAAGGCACAACACTTCCTCACTAATTCATAGCTTCAAGCAAACACCTCATGAGATGGTTAGGCTTGCAAGAAGAAGGTTTAGAAAATACCTAGAGAGATGTCCCATTCTTGAGTTACCCACTCCAGCCAAACAGGTGGCTTTATTCTTGGATGGATTGCTAAGTAGCAAATTGAGATCATACGTGTACTTGAAGGACCCTAGGACCATAGAAGAGTGTGTATGCATATGCATTGACATCGACGATAACCTAGGGGAGGAATTAGAACTTTCAAAACTCTACAAAGATTCAGATAGTTCTACTAGCCTCTCTTCCTCGCAATCCACATATATTGAGGAACTCGCTGAGAAAGTAGCGCAAAAACTAGGAGTCTCTAGTAAACAAATACCAAGGTTTGCGCTAGTGAAAAGATGCTATACTTGTGGAGGTGACCATATGGCGAACATATGTCCCATTATGGCTCAACCCCAAGTGAATCCTAGTGGCCAATACTGCACCATAGAACGGAGATACACCAACCATACGGCTCAAGACTATCCCTATAACAAACAAATGGTCAGACAAAATTACCCACAACCATATCCACAACAAGGAAGATACCAGAACCAGTACCCACCACAACAGTATGGAAAACCACAACAACTCTACCAAAACCAACAGAGACCTCAACCAGTTCTAGCGCAACAACCCCCTGTCTAGCCAATGTGATCCCAATAAAGTATGCAGCTGCAGAAGAAAATCTAAATAGAGCCATAGTCCCAGTCACTCCATTACTTTCAAAAGGTGACCCTAGTGATCAAAGTTTTGATTCTACACATATTGATAGCCCCCAGGCCTACTACATGCAATCACCTGAGCATAGTGAGTCCTACTATTGTGAAGAACCGAGCGAACCTGGTTGGGAGCCAGATTATACAAATGTCATGTAAGCCAACCCCAACTCTAGACCTCAACCTAGGCAGGTACGACCCCCACTTCTTAGAGGACCATGCTAAAGATGTCAAGGAGATCACCTCTTACGTGATTGTCCAATGTCAGCCCCTACACAACCCGAACCGGTGACAATTCAGGGCTTCTATCAAGATTGCGAAAAAGAGCATCTCTTACGAGATTGCCCAAAGAACCCCAATAACATGCCAAAAATCACTCCTATCAACGTCATTGGGTTAATAGTAGACTCTACAAGATGTGTGACTTCCACTACCCTAGTGCAAGTAGTCACTCGAGCTCAAGCTTTGCAGCAAACTCAAGGAGTAGGGTAGGCAAAGAGTTCTGAGGTTAGTGAGACAGAGAGTATAACCAAGAAAAGGACAAGAGCTTGGAGAGATAGCCGAGAGAGAATGAAAAGACAATGGGCATAGAAAATGAGCGAACTTGAGGAAAGCTTGAGAGAAACAAAAGCAAAGATAAATGAACTCACATCTCAAACTCAATCTCACACCACCCCTCCACCACCGTTGTCGTCAAGATTTTCTCTCCTCTCTCACTTGTGAAGGCCTACAAAAAACATATTTGGTGAAGGTAGCCGGAATTCCCTGAGAAGTCCAGGATGCATCAAGGATGTCAAAGGAAGCTCACATACAAAGTTTCAAAGAAATCAAGAAAGTCCATGGTAGCGGTCAAAGCTGGTCAAAGTTAGGAAATTAGGGCAAAAATTTCATTGTCACCAAATTAGATGAAAATTCATATACTTGTAAAGATTGTCAAAGGCAGTCTATAGCCCAAATTTCAGCAGAGAATGGATTTTGTAGCACATTGATATGCTATGTTCATTTTGTAAAAATGTAATTTTTCTAGTTTGACCCTACAAATTCTTGTATAGAAATTTATGTTAGCCATATGGTTTGGCATGTATAAAGACCATATGTGGCTACATATTTGTACAAAGTTTCAAGGCTATCAGAGCTTCCTAGAGACCTTAATGCCACCTTGCAAGCTTCCAAATGTAGACAAACTTATACAAGGAAGATTCAGATGGAAGTTTTTTTTCCATATTCCTGAAGGAGTTCTTTGGAAACATAGTCCTACAAAGTTTCATCTTCATCAAAGCCTATTTGAAGGGTCAAAGAGCACAAAGTCCAGTTTTCAGGATCACGACAGTTTTCTAGTTTAAGCAAATTGAAGGGTTGAAGGCCCACCACATGGCGAAAGCTGATTGAGCCATGTTGTACGATCAAGATGAGCTCATATTCAAGGGTGGAGATGCACTTATGCTTAAAACAAGGAGGATCCACGAGTTTTTTCATAAAAGAAGACTTTTTTCACAATCAAAGATCAATAATGTAGCTTTTCTCCAAAAATAGTGGCTTATCTTATCCAAACTGATGTCAGCACTGATCCGACGGTCCAAATCATCCCCAGATCCAATGGTGGAGAATGAAGGTGCCTAAATTTCACTCCTTTACACTAGATTTGATAGAAAGAACAATTCCAAGCCATTGATGTGATTAATCAAATGGTTGTAATTGAAAGTAGTGATCCTAGAGGAGAGTTGATTTCTCTAGATCCAAGGGCCCAAATTCATTCAAAAAACTATATAAACCCCCCTCCAAACTCCTAGAGCATCATTGTTAGGCATCCATAGGGCTCATGCTAGCTTACGGTTTCCTTGAGACGATCACCCTCGGTTGAGCGAGTGAGGATCCAAGGTGGGCTAATATGAGTATAGTACCTAGTTTCAAATTTAAGTTAGAAATCCAGTTTAGGATAGGCTCTTGAAACCAGCATCTCTATCTTGACTCACCCTCGGTGGAGCATGTGAGTGAGTTAGAGTTGGTTTTAATGAGTCTTAGACTTCTTTAGTTAGAGGTCACGAGCTTAGACATACATAGGGTCAATGAAGTGGAACTCACCTTCTTACGTATGACATTCGGTTGAATTGTCATGGTTTGAAGGTCGGAACCGCCTTTGATCAGTAGACTGCTTAGCTTGATGTACCACGATGATCTTATACATGTAACTTAATTCATATCACTTGTCTCTTCTCTCTTGTCTCTCAGTTTCTTAAGTATTTTTACATGTCTTCTATTTTCTTCTATGTGTGAGAAGGCTCCGCAGGATTGCGTTGAACCAGTGAGGATGTTTCAATGAGCTTGTGATTAAACTCTATCATCATAATTCACTTGCATGCATATAATCCATACATACCCATACATATTGATTAGTTTCTGAAAGTGTATAAGAAGCTCCAATATTGGACCATTCTTCCTTTCTAAACTAATCAGCCATCTATTCTTGTCATGCATACATATCAGCCAAAGAAGACTATGCATATGTGTAAGGATTCCATCTATTCTTGTCATGCATACATATCAGCCAAAGAAGACTATGCATATGGATTGAAATTAGGAAGTGTTTAAGAAGCTCCTTCAATGGACCATTCTTCCTTCCAAATTTGATTCGTGTGTATGGTTCTCTTTCATTCTTATCATTCATGTTCATCAATCTAACTTGCACTCCTACATTCCCATTCCCATAATCATTTCAACATCTCTCTCTTTTCCATACTCAACATTAATTTCACTTTCACGTCCTTAAACCTTCCAACATTCATTAGCTTCATACACCCTGTGTGTGCCACGACCGGACCGGATCCACTCGGATTGCGATCACCTCCACATTTGAACCCGACGTGAAACGCTTCGTGGCATTTGCTTCTGATCTTGTTGGGAGGTTGTGATCCATATCCTTTGTTTCATATTTTTCATCCTCATCATATCATCATCATCAGTCTTGAGTGTTGCACTGGATTTCTCACAGTATTGTGCACATCTTCATCGTGAAGTAAACACATTTGTGAGAGATCTAGAGCATCATGCATCACTTGCTTATTCACATAAGATGGAGGAAGGATTCAAATCCCTTATTGTTGAGAAACAAGGCCAAAGAATAGTCTCTTCTATGTTGAGAGAGAAGGGAAAATTCAATGGCATCAACATCACAAGCTACTTAGATTTTTTTGAAGAGCAAGCTATGATTTTTGGTCTTCCCGAAGATCTTTTGATATCATTCTTTGAACGAATTGTTGATAGCTCTATCATAAACCGTGTCACTCAATATGATAGTCTTCCTTGGAGTGATTTTAGAAACGAGATGCTCAAAGAATTCTATCTTGAAGATTATAGCCAACATAATCGGGATGGATTCTTACGATGGGTCAATTCCCCAAAGCCTAGTAGCTCTATTACTCACTTACAAAATGAGTATATTAGACGTTATGAGCAACTTCCTGACGAGGATAAGATAACTTTGGAACCTGATCTTGTGATCAATTTTCTTAAGCTTCTTCATCTTGAAACTCGTAGGGAAGTTGAATGGCGATTAGAAGAACCGGATAAGCGCTATGGTCTTACTGACAATTGGCAAAAAGTACGTAAAGTAGTAGAGGTTGTAGCCCATAGACATCAAAGACAATCCATGCTTTATGAGCAAACTAGTCTTCCTCAAGTTAGCCTTCCACAAACTAAGGAGAAAGTTAGAGAACAATCCCATGCTCTGATTTTTTACTCTACTCCTATTCCTCAAATGATAGAGCCTACTCAAGGTTTTAAAGTAGAGCCAAATAAAAGTGTAGTTGAACAATCTCAAGTGGAAATTCTCACTAAGCAAATGGAAAATCTTATTGCTACACAATCCAATTTGGCCAAGACTATAGATGCTTTACAATCTAATTACACCAAAACTTTCCAAAATCAAATGAGCCCAATGTCTTTTCAAGAGCCTAATCAACATGTTATAGCTACCAATCAAAATCCACAAGTAGCTCCTACTCAAGCATATCAAGTTCCTCCAATGCATAATCCTTCAATGCAAAATCCTCATCCTCATGTGCAAAATCCTCAAATGTATCAAAACATGTATCCTAAAGCTTCACAAATAGCTTTTCAAAATCCTCAAAATCAAAATTTTCAGAAGCATCAACCGTATAATATGGAAGCTCCTCTTGCACCTCAAGTACTGCATGTTGCTCCCCAAGCTCCTCAAATACATCAATTGCCTTATCAAAATCCTAATTATCCTGTTCAAGCAATACCTTATCAACAAAATCCTCAATTTCAGAATTTCCCACCACAAGTTAATCAAAATCCTCAAAATCAAAATGGTTTTGTGCGTGGCCCTCGTAGGTGTCATTGGTGTGATTCGTTAGAGCACTTTTTGAGAGATTGTGAACTATTGAAGGCTGAAACGAGCAACGACTAGTAATAGACATAGACAAAAAAATTTGTGACTATCGATCTAGGCTACCTTTGCAAGGAAATTATGGTAAGGGAGGAATGAAAAAACACGATGAAAATATAACCATAATGGATGTAGGAACTAGAGGAGTGAAACTAGAAGCTCTTGATGAACAACAAGTGGAATCAAGTAAACCCACAAAGGAAGGTGATTTTTCCATAGAGGCTTTAGTAAGAGCACGAGATGAGATTAGGAGAATAAGGGCTTGGGAATCACCAATAGAAGATCAATCTCTTATTTCTCACATATCCAATGTAGAAGAAAAACGAAAAAGAGATGAAGCTGAGCCTAGTGAAAGAAGAGTGACATGAAAACAAACCTCAGAGGGAATAGAAACAATCATAGAGCAGGGAGAAACATCACAATCTAAAGATAAAAAACAAGAATCACAACCCAATGAACAAAAACAAGAGGAGAAACAAAAAGGGAAGAAGACAAAGCAAAGAAAAACATAACCAAAGCCTTTAGATAAACAAGAACAATCAAAACAAACTGAAGAACAAACACGAGAACATCAACAAAAGCAAGATCCTGAGCAAAAACAAAAGAAACCAAAGAGAAAACCTAAAGCCATCTTGATTTTAGAAATTGAGAGAAAAATAGATCCTATGGAGATTTTAGATGACATTTTGCTTAAGAGTCAAGTGACTATGTCTTTAGAACAAGTTTTCTCTATTGCAAAGCCTGTTTTTAAAGATAACTTTATCAGCCTAATTAAAAGGAAGAGGTTTCCGCTTAATCTAGATACTAAGATGCAAGATTCTCTAGATCAAGATCAAGCTATGAATGAAGCCTTAAACTTTGATGAATCTGATGAAGAGGACTTTGATGATGATGAAGTAAATATTAATAAAAATTTCTTAGGACCTATTCAACCTGACCATGAAAATCATGAAAACAATCCTGAAAGTCACTTTAAAAGAAAATTTTGGTCTAGAGGTACAGCAGAGATGCATGTTAAAATAGGAAATGATAAGAAAACTATCACTGTAAATGCATTAGTAGATTCGGGCTCGGAAATCAATGTGATTTCAAGAGAAGTCTATGATAAGTTTCGATGGCTCATAGATCAAGATTGTGGATGGCATATGAGAACTGTAGATAATGGTGTAGGTACCCTGTACGGAGCTTCTGCTAGTGTGCCTATATCCATAGGAGGAATCACAGAAGAGTTTCACTTTTTTATTCAAGATAATTGCTCCTATGAAGTTCTCTTAGGTCAACCCTTTATTTGTGAGAGTCGTATGGAAACTAAAGCCATGGATGATGGGTCTGCCTATGCTAGATTTAAGTCTAAGGATGGAATGCAATCACTTCAAGTCATGAAAGTAGGAGTGAATCATCCTAGGAATCGATTGTCAATTAGAAAGAAACCTATTGTTACTCAGAGTCATGAGCATGCTTGTAGTGATTGTGCACCTCGATTCATGTTTGGAGCTACATATGATCAAAATTTCAGATAGAATCCATTGTTGAGCGGGACAACAGTGGATATTGGTTTGACATCTCGCATCCAACCAACATGTTCAATAGTTTGTCACTTTGTTTTCCACATTCTAGATTAGATTTTCTTCATAAGAGTCAATTGTCCAAGTCTTTTATCCAAAAAATCCAAAAAAATTATAAAAACAACAAAATCATGGAACATGATGAGAACATTGAGCATGTGATTGAAACATCTCATTGTTTCTCTACTCTTGAGGAGTTAGAGTTATGTCTTCAACAAAATTCTTCACCAAAATTCTAATTCCCATATTATTCTTAGTTGAAACAAAGTACAAAACTGTAAACAAAAAAATCAAACCCATAGCTCAGCCATTACCTCAAGGAAGTAATGAAAAAATTATTGATGTGAAAAATGATCCAATTCTTTGGGATAAGAAAAACATAGGACATACATTCACGGATGAGACAATCAAACAAGTGAAAATTGGTAGAGATAATGACTTTATTTTACCAGCAGAGAGAGATAAATTTGAGGGAGTCATACGTAGCCATGGAAAAGCCTTTACTATGTATGCTCATGAGATTGGTTGTGTAGATCCTAAGCTAGTTGCACCCATGATAATCTTTACTATTCCACATATTCCATGGAATCTTCGTCCTATATCAGTTCCAAAGGGTCACTTACCTAAGCTAATGAAACTACTTAAGGAGCAGATAAACATGAGAATTTTAGAGCCATCTTTTGCACCTTACTCAAATAGATGGTTCACTGTGCCTAAAAAGAATGGGAAACTACGTTTTATTCAAGATCTCCAACCTATCAATAAAGTCACCATAAGGAATGTAGGAACAAGACCCATTGTAGATGAGTTTGCTGAATCATTTTCAGGACATTCTATCTATTCAATGGGTGATTTATATTCTAGATATGACCAATTCCAACTATCAATTGATAGTCCTGACATAACCATAATGAAAACTCCTTTAGGCTTAGTGCGAATGTGTACTTTACCTCAAGGAGCGACTATTTCTGTGGCTCATATGATGAGTGCTATGAATATGGTCTTACATGATTTTATCCCTCATATAACTATGCCATTCATTGATGATATTCCAATTAAAGGGAGTGAGGAACGTGTAAAGGACATTACTTTAGATTCATCTGGATGTCGTAAATTTGTTCTTGACCATATCTCTAATTGTGAAAGAATATTTCAACGATTTGAAGAGGTAGGTCTCACATTTTCCATAGAAAAATCTATTTTTGGTGTTAACGAGGTTCTTATTGTTGGACATTTATGTGGCCATTATGGTTGAAAACCATACCCACAAAAAGTTGATGCCATTAGCAAGATTTCTGAAACATGTAACAATGTGAGTGAGGTTCGTAGATTTCTTGGTGCTTGCATCTTTTATGTTATTTGGATCCCACACTTTGCTCATGTTAGTGATTGTCTCTATGACTTGTTGAGGAAGAAAGGAAAATTTATTTGGACTAACAAACACACTCAAGCTATGCGTAAATTGAAGAAATTATTGCTTGAAGCTCCCATCCTTAAGCGTGTAGACTATTCTGCTAACAAACCTATTATATTAACTGTTGGTACTAGTCCTATTGGTATAGGTTGGGTCATAAGTCAAGATGATAGTGAAGGGAATAGATATGCAATTAGGTTTGGTGCCAAAATTCTACATGAAACACAACGAAAATATCCACATATCAAAAGAGAACTATGGGGTATGGTAACAGCTTTAAAAACAGACAAAGAATATTTCATTGGTGCAAATGTCAAAGTTGAGACTGATTGTTTGCCTCTCATTGGAATGATAGCCAATTGTTCATCCCCTGATATAGCAATGCTTAGATGGATCTCATATATTAAGTTCATAAATCCTGAGTTAGTTCATATTTCAGGTAAGTCAAATTCAGTTGTTGATATGTTATCGAGTGCTAGATTTGATGATCTTGAAAGTGATCTAATAAAGAATGTGAACTAAGTAGATCTTGTAACTATGCCTAAAGGTATTGACAAAATGCGTTACATTGTACTTACAAGAGAAGACTTAACTAATCATGTAGAAGGACGTGCACTACGATCTAAGACCACATCCAATGTTTGCAAATTCTTGCTTGAAGATGTCATAAGTCGCTTTGGGTACATAGAGAAAGTAGTTGCGGATCGTGGAGAGTTAAATGCGAGAGAAGCTAAAGAGTTCTTTGAACATCACGGTATTCGTTTGTCTCTTACTACTGCATATAATCCAGAGGCCAATGGTAAAATAGAGAGAGGGCATCCACCTATTGTGAAAGCCATATCTAAAGCATGTAAGGGTGACATCAAACAATGGCCTAGATTCTTACCTTTTGCACTTTGGGCAGATAGAATGACGTGCACACACACTACTGGGTATATGCCTGCTGAACTCATGTACTATCAAAAAACATTGTTTCCAATTCAGTCTCATATTTTTGCATGGTCAAATTTGCCTTGGTCTGAAAACATGTCTACTGATGATTTCTTGAGTTTGTGCATTAAACAATTAGAAGAAGGTAAATTAAGACTTGATGATACCATTGAAAAATTAAGAGAATCTAGAATGAAGAACAAGCATTATTTTGATAAAACGCATCGATTGCGTCCTAAGCCAATTGAAGTAGGAGATTGGGTGCTCATTTATGATAGTACATTTGACTCTCAATATGATGCATGCAAAAAGCTCACTCAACGGTGGTTTGGGCCATACATTGTAACAAAAGTCAACAACAATGGTACGTATGCTCTTTGTGAATTAAATGGTGTTGCACTAAAAACTTTGATTGCAGGTAAAAGGATAAAGCTATTCAAGAAACGTGATAATGATGAGTACATTTTGGATGAGGACATTGAAGAAGATGAGAACAATGTGGCCAATTCATAAACAGGAGTATCCATGTTATAAAAATAAAAATAAAAAAATAATAAAAATATAAAAAAAGGAAGAAAATATAAAAAAAAACATACAAAAATATCATTTCAAGCTCATGTTGCTTTGTTTTTTTTTCAAGTTCATTCTAATTTTTTTCCATTCTTGTTTCATGCATGTTTGTTTTCAGTCTTTGCATTGCATTGCATATCCACATTACTTGAGTAAAAAAAAAAAAGACAAATGATGATTTCTCTACTTATGTAAAATTTTATCCTAAGTAGTAACTTATCTACTAAGAAATTGATTATAATCTAGGATTGTGGAAAGATAGGGCATGTAGATTTGGAGGTTTATTTTGGTGACATGACTTCATATATAAACATGCATATGTATCCTGTATCGAAAGCATAATTGTTGAAATCCTAGCTCCTGCTATTGCATGTTTCTACATCCTTAGTCCATCTCACAACACTTGTATCGGAGTTTAAACAACTCTTCTCCGTCATAAAAAATGGTTGTACCTTGTATCGGGGTTTAATTTTTCCCCGTCATAAAGAAAAAAACAAAAGCTACATGTTACTAGGAAGTTTACACTTTCTTCCACCCCAAAAAAGTGATCGTAACCATAAAGTTGCCGAATCATCATCATCATCCAAAAAAAAAAAAAAAGAAAAAAAGAGCAAGCCAAAGGAAGATAAAGAGGCATAGTAGAATAAATCACGGGCTATATAGGCAGATTTATGCATTAGTGGAGTTTAGTTAGATTTCCTTGCATGTTATTAGAGAAAGAGCATATTCATATTTATGTAGGAAAGGAGTTGATCTAAAATAAGCTAAAGATGAAAGATGTCTCTTGAAAATCCTAAATCTTTGTTTATAATCGTATTTAAGGTAGATTGCTTTATGAAAAAGGTACAAGTTTTTCTTCAAGATGAGAGGAACTGATGCTTAAAACGACTCAATACATCGACTTCCACTTCATATTGATGCTTGTTTGTTTTCTTTCTTGTTGTCAATGTTGCTTATTCATTTGCATATATGTTGCCTATTTGTTCATCCATATTTATATTGCGTGTTTCAATTCTTTCTTTCATGAAAATTTTGCTTCATGTCATGTTGCCTACTCATTCATAACAATGTTGCATGTTCATTTATAGAAATGTTACCTATTTATTTATGCGTATCATGTTGCCTATTTTAATTTTTCCTTTCATACATATGTTGCTTGATATCATGTTGCCTTCTCATTCATGCATATCATCAATCTCTCCTTCCTGTTGCCTATTTTCCTTTAAAAGAATATGATGCTTGAAACTTATGTTTTTTAGGAACACTAGAGTGGCGCTTCCGGAGGAACCGCAGGTTTAGCGGGGGCGAATGTCATCAAGATTTTATCTCCTCTCTCACTTGTGAAGGCCTACAAAAAACATATTTGGTGAAGGTAGCCGGAATTCCCTGAGAAGTTCAAGATGCATCAAGGATGTCAAAGGAAGCTCACATACAAAGTTTCAAAGAAATCAAGAAAGTCCATGGTAGCAGTCAAAGCTGGTCAAAGTTAGGAAATTAGGGCAAAAATTTCACTGTCACCAAATTAGATGAAAATTCATATACTTGTAAATATTGTCAAAGGCAGTCTATAGCCCAAATTTCAGCAGAAAATGGATTTTGTAGCACATTGATATGCTATGTTCATTTTGTAAAAATGTAGTTTTTTTAGTTTGACCCTACAAATTCTTGTATAGAAATTTATGTTAGCCATATGGTTTGGCATGTATAAAGACCATATGTGGCTACATATTTGTACAAAGTTTCAAGGCTGTCAGAGCTTCCTAGAGACCTTAATGCCACCTTGCAAGCTTCCAAATGTAGACAAACTTGTACAAGGAAGATTCAAATGGAAGGTTTTTTTGCATATTCCTGAAGGAGTTCTTTGGAAACATAGTCCTACAAAGTTTCATCTTCATCAAAGCCTATTTGAAGGGTCAAAGAGCACAAAGTCCAGTTTTCAAGATCACCGCAGTTTTCTAGTTTAAGCAAATTGAAGGGTTGAAGGCCCACCACATGGCGAAAGCTGATTGAGCCATGTTATACGATCAAGATGAGCTCATATTCAAGGGTGGAGATGCACTTATGCTTAAAGCAAGGAGGATCCACGAGTTTTTTCATAAAAGAAGACTTTTTTGACAATCAAAGATCAATAATGCAGCTTTTCTCCAAAAATAGTGGCTTATCTTATCAAAACTGATGTCAGCACTGATCCGACGGTCGAGATCATCCCCAGATCCAATGGTGGAGAATGAAAGCGCCTAAATTTCACTCCTTTACACTAGGTTTGATAGAAAGAACGATTCCAAGCCATTGGTTGTAATTGAAAGTAGTGATCCTAGAGTTGAGAGTTGATTTCTCTAGATCCAAGGGCCAAATTCATTCAAAAAACTATATAAACCCCCCTCCAAACTCCTAGAGCATCATTGTTAGGCATCCATAGGGCTCATGCTAGATTACAATTTCTTTGAGACGAGCACCCTCGGTTGAGCGAGTGAGGATCGAAAGCTAATATGAGCATAATACCTAGTTTCAAATTTAAGTTAGAACTCCAATCTAGGATAGGCTCTCGACCAGCATCTCTATCTTGAGTCACCCTCGGTGGAGCGTGTGAGTGAGTTAGAGCTGGTTTTAATGAGTCTTAGACTTCTTTAGTTAGACATTACGAGCCTAGACATACATAGGGTCAATGAAGTGGAACTCACCTTCTTACGTATGACATTCGGTTGAACTGTCATGGTTTGAAGGTCTGAACCACCTTTGATTAGTAGACTACTTAGCTTGACGTACCACGACGATCTTATACATGTAACTTAATTCAAATCCTTTTAATTCATATCACTTGTCGCTTGTCTCTTCTCTCTTGTCTCTCAGTTTCTTAAGTATTTTTACATGTCTTCTATTTTCTTCTATGTGTGAGAAGGCTCCGTAGGATTGCGTTGAACCAGTGAGGATGTTTCAATGAGCTTGTGATTAAACTCTATCATCATAATTCACTTGCATGCATATAATTCATAGCGCTGGAACAAGCGACCAATCATGGATGCATGAGGATGCCCAATTATGGATGAAGAAAGATGTACATACATAGGTGAAGATGTATCAACGGAGGAGGAAGAAGAATTAATACAATTAATCTGAGAATATCGAGATGTATTCACGTGGACATATAAGGATCTCAAGGGTGTGGAACCCTCTATTTGCTCTCATAGAATACCGATGACGGCAGAGGCAAAACCATCGAAACAACGCCCTTATACATATAATGAAGTCTATGCTGCCAAAATAAAAGAAGAAATAGGCAAGCTACTAGCGGCACGATTCATTTATGAAATAGAACACATGGAGTGGGTATCGCCACTAGTAGTTGTGCCTAAGAAGAACGAAAAACTGAGAGTTTGCATTAACTTGAAAAAGGTCAATGCAGCCACTATACATGACAGCTACCCATTACCCATCACTGACCATCTACTGGAAAGAGTGGAAGGAAAATCTACCCATTACCCATCACTAACCATCTATAGCTTCTTAGACGGATTCTCTAGGTACAACCAAGTAGCCATAACTATAGAGGATCAACAGAAGACCGCATTCGCGACTGAATGGGGAGTCTATGCTTTCCGAGTGATGCCTTTTGGACTCACTAATGCGCCTACTACTTTCCAACGATTGATGTGTCACGTCTTTGAAGAATTCCTGAAGAAGAGCATGGAAGGGTATGTAGATGACCTATGTACATATTCAAATCAAAGGTAAGACCACATCCCTGAATTACGGAAGATATTTAATAAATGCCGACAATATAGAGTCTGCCTTAACCCTGAGAAGTGTGTCTTCATGGTAAAACAAGGGAAGATCTTAGGACACTGTAGCTCAGTGATGAGTAGCACCTCCTTTAATGTCAATGCAGGAAGACATGAGGATGGTATGAAGACCTCGAGCAAGTGAAGGCACAAATGTGTGAGTGAGAAGCACACTAACATGCACACACATACACACACACGCGCACATACGGCAAGAACAACGAGAGTAAGACAATGGAATCACTTCTATTGCAACCAAGTTCTCATACAAGCTCAAAACTACAAGAAGCTCCCAAAAATGAGCTCTCTAGCTCTATTTATAGTTTTTGACTAGCTTTGGCCCTGTCTAGACCTAGTGTCCGGCCTAGTTAAAAATTAGGTTCCAGGGCTTATTTGAGGGCCCAAATGAGATCTAAAAAATATGAAAATTGGCAGGCAACTACTTCTAAGGCTCCTCAAGCTTGAGGACTCCTCGGCTTGTACAAAATCGATCTACAAAAAGGTGAAAATGGTATTTACAGGGGTTTTTAGTGATGAGAATCACTTTTAAATGGTGTAAGGGTTTTGAAAAAAAATAAAGGGTTGCCTTAGTGCTAGATCTGCGTGTATGCTCGTACTTGCTTCTTCCCGTATACTGCCAACACTCTTCCCCCCCTAGCGTCTGTCGCCTCTGACAGACCTTTGATTTGCGGGTTGATCAATATAGTCCTGGAGAATGTCAGCTGCCACATCATGTTCTTTGATTCGCAGCCTCGGATCAGGTCTCTCTGCAGGGTATCCCAATTGACTGGGCCCAGTATGTCTGGCTGTGGCGTTGTGTAGAGTTTGAGTGCATCGTTTGTTCGCATGACAAATGGGTGGGCCGTGGCGCGAACACCTTTGAGTGTGCTTCCCAGAACCCCGTGGTGAACATTTCATCGAAAGTTTGCTTGTAGCAGGCAGGGAGATATCTGATGCGTGTGTGCCATGCATAAGCAACTCGTATGCTCGGGGTGGTGCTCATATCATATAGCAGGTCGTAATTACCATTAACAAACCCGGGAATCGGAGGTTGAATATGACATACATTGCGGAAAGTTTTGAGCACAACCTGCATCATATCGAAGATCTTGAGCATCACCTGGGCAGCCACATCGGGCATGGGGTGGAGGCAAGGAAGCCAATGTCTGATGGTAGCCATCATGTAGGCTACAGTAGGCGTGCCGTTTGGGGGTGCAATGGCAGGGTAATTGAGCCATTCTTTGCAATTGGCGTTGTTCTTGACTTTGATGGCAAATGACTTCCATGTTCTTCTCCGTTGCACTGGTCCATAGCAATTGTTATACTTCAAGTGCATGGGCGCGTGGTCCCATGTCCGTAGCATCTCGGGATAGGTTTCCAATAGCTTTTGCCTTCAGATGGGTTGGTGTATTTTCCCTTTGCACGCCTCCTCTGGAATGTCCTCAGGTTCGAATTGTGTTGCAAAAGTTGGGTACTTGTTGGTCTTACGTTTGATCTCGGCGTTGTAGTCTGCCAACAGTACAAAATATGGTTTATATTGTAATTCTGAGCTGGTTATTAGTCTTCTAGGGGCCTGATGTCTGAAGTAGTCTGATTGAAGTATGGTTTCTTCAATGGTCTTCATGGCCAACATCTGGTAGGAGATACGTTCTTCATGAGTCTGCCCCATTTCTTCTACCTGTTTCATCCATGCCGATGGGGGTTCCTCATAAGTGTCCTGTCCCTCCTCCGTGATTGTGCCTCCTGGAAAAGGTTGAGGCTCATAGTTCTCTTCAAATGTTTCCTCCACTGGAATAATAACTGCTTCTTCTTCTATGGGTTGCTCAGGTGGGGAAGGAGGTCGTTCATATTGTAACAACTTGATTTTCAACTCTGCAATCTGTTGCCGTAGCTCAAGTACCTCACTGTTGGTAGAAGGTTCAGGTTCTGGCAAAGTAGCGGCATCGACCGTCTCTTTAGGTGTGGGTGGGTGGGTTGTCGGTACTTTGGATCCTTGTAGTTCCTTTATCTGGTCTGCCAACTGATCATGGGCTTCCAAGAGGGTCGCATAACCTTCTAAAACCTGTTGAATATGCTCTGAGGGGACAGCCTGGAATTTTGCAGGATCTATAGGTGCTCTCGGGGTGTTTTCCATGGCCGCTTCTAGGTTCTCCTGGTTTTGTTGTTGTAGCCTTCGGTTCTCTTCTTGAGCCGCTGCTAGATGGCGACGTAGTAGGGCCATGTTGCGTTGAAGTCTCGCATTGCGGCCCATTTGTTCTCTGAGTTGTTCCTCCATAGCTTTGCCTACCTCTGCATACTTAGCTTCGAGTTCTGTCTTCGATTGTTGGAGGTCAGTCACCTGGTGTTGTAGTGCTGTATTACCTAGTTCCAAGGCATCGACTCGTGCCTGGAGTTGAGCCGAGAGATTACACAACTCTGTGTTATTTTCTTCTAATAGCTTATACTCTTGCTTAAGCTGAGTGGCGGCTTCAACCATGGTGTCTAGTGCATTACTAAATGATGTGGATGCATGGGTAGAGGTGGAACATGCAAAGGGTCGGGAGGTGGGAAAGGGAAAAGTGGATGATGTGCCTATGAGTGAAGTGAAATGTGCTGATGGTGGAACAGACGTGGTGGTGGGTGCTCCTGTGGATGGTGAAATATCCATGGGATCGGATGTGAGAGTGTGTGAAGTGTGAATTGTGAATACGGGAACGGTAGGTGGTGTGTTAGTGGTGGCAGTGAATGTGGGGGAGTGGGGTTGGGAAAGGGACTTTTTATTATAGTTCTCAACCTGTTGGAGTATATTTATGGGGTTTGTCCACAAGGACGGTTGTGTGACTTGGGTTGAGCCTGAGGCAGTTACAAGGGAAGTGGTGGATAGGGTTTGGGTGTGGGTGAATGGAAAAGGATGGGATAAGGTCTGGCTAGTGGCAAGTGGTTGTCCAAGGGCGGGGAGATAGGAAGGGTGACCTATTATGGTTTGATCGGTGGCAGGATGACCGGTGTGAGGTTCAAAAATTTGGGCGGAAGTGATGGATGTGGGTAAAGGGAAGGATGTAAAAACGGAGGTGTGTACAATGGTTTCATGATGGGTGGATATCGGTTGTTCAGCAAGACTAGTGGAGAAGGGTTCTGAGGGTTGAATGGAAGGTGACGGTGGAGATGGTACCTGTGTATTTTCATCTTGTTCGTCAGTGGGACTTGGGCTAGTCATGTGAACATCCTCTCAAATTGTGGTAGGCAAGGTAGTAGAGACTTCCATTTGAATCATTTTTCCTCGTCGTGGCCGTGTATCAATCCTTCGTTGATCATAGGTAGGGTTCTCCCGATAGACCATTGTCCTCAATGCTTCCCCGATCCCACATGTCTCCGCCAATAGATTCAATGATTCAAAAAAATGTGAGTCTACATTCTCGGCTTGAAGCATTTGGTTCACTAGAGCTCTATTCGCCTCTTCTGTCATCTTATGTATTCTCTGTACTTGCTTGATTGTCTTGTATAGCTGTTTGAGTTGTGCCGTGTAGGCAGGGGCCTCCCCTTCACTCTCCTCTGGTTCATTTCCCCATTCTTCTTCCTGATTTTGTGTGCTTGGATCATGAGGATGTTGTGCCTCATCTCCCCAATGTACCCTGCTTGCCTCGCCCTGTGGCTGCTCTCTTCGGAATGATGGTCCCGGATCGGCATTGTCAGGAAAATCTTCACTATCAGATAAGTGCACCGTCTGCAGGAATCTTTCAAAATCGAAATTGGGATCCTCAGTTAAGGTGGCCATAGATGCAAACTTGGCATCGGTTGGTAGTGGAGGGGCAGATGGGGTGGGCTGTACCACGCCCCCTGATTGAGTTCGTTGGAGATGTACTATGAAAGGTGCCACGTGGGCTTCTTCCCTAGGGGGAGCTTCGGCTGTGGCCTCGTTAGGGATCATGACCTGGGAGAGTGATCCACGCATTCGTTTCGCAGGTTGATTCCCTGACTGCCGCCCCTTGAAAAACTCCAGTTGTGAGTATTTAAGGGCCCTGGCTATTGGCACGTCATATGCAAGACATCTATAAATGATTCTGGTGATCGCACAGCAGCCATGTAACGTATGCCTCCTCACACCCCGCTTGCCTACTTCATACAATTGGTCCAGAATCCATACAGGCATCTTAATTGGCAAGCTTCCAGTCTCTGTTAAATATAATCCATACCATATTTTCTTGTGAGGTTGGGTAAAGCGGTCTTGAGCTCGAAATGCAAAGTGTTGAAGGCACATTCGCAGGGGTATGGTGATGTTAGGGGTGAGGGCACACATGTCCTTCAACTTCTTGATTTTGTTGCTCTTCATTGACTCTGGTATCAAGGGATCACGATCGGAAGGCACATGGGTGCCATCCATCTGAAGAGCTTCCCTGATTAAAGTAACATTCAACTCAAACTTCTTCATTTCCTCCTGGTTTGATAAGGAGGGCACCCAGAATGTGCCTGAATGATCTTTATCTCCTGTCGGCTTCAGTGTGGCAATCAAGTAGTAGCACCTAAGAAAATCCGGTCTAGGCAAAGCTGCACTAAAGTAATCTTGCAATCCCGCTTTCTGCCAAATATCCTGAAGAGGAGCTGCATTTTACAATCCTTCAAATTCTCGTGAGAAGAACTGAAAGGTCCACCACACTCCTCCACATTCCATCTTGGATTCCCAGATATGATCTGCGTCTCCCAAATCTCCTGGCATCTCATTGAACCAATGAGAGTGCCCCTTTACTCTTTCTGTTAGGCCACTTGGTGGATCCGGAATGGGAATTCTTCTTACGTTCAAAAGCTCCTCCGGCCTAGCTGTCAGTGGAACCTCCACAGGCATGGTATCCCAATTGATTTGAGTGCTGGTGCCTGCCTGAGAACTTGTGCCTGCTGCTGCTGCCATGGGAATCGGGTGCTTATCTGCTAGAAGAAGAAAGGCACATTAGTGTTGCATAGGAAACAGGATGTAATGGTGTTCCCTTCACAATACTAACACGACAATCCCGAAGGTTAGTGGTCAGAGGTGAAGTGCTTGTGATAGATGTGAATGGTGATTAGAGGTCAGTATCATCCTAGATGCCTACTTTGGTTATGCAATGGACTCAGAATGCACCTATGTCAGAGTGGATGGATTTACAAAAATTGGGTCAGGGGGTTTGATACATGGTTTAAGTCTCCAAACTTTGATAGAGGGTTCTTAGCTCTTAGAGCTAAAGACAGGTAGAGATTTATGAACTAGAGTGTGATGGATTTGGGACCTTTTGGGTACCCATTTCCAGACATTCCTCGGTTTGACTGAGTGTGGGTCAGGGTGGTATTTAGGTAGAGTTCCTGGGTTGTTGGTCGAGAGGACTTGTGAGTGTTGAATTATGCCAGTGCCTAGAGTTGGAGCTATTTGGGCTCGTAAACAGGCCTTGGGCACCCATATGTCTCTGGCAGTCAGGCTAGCCTTCATTGACCGCTTAGGGACCCAAATAGACGTGGTGTGCCTAGGAGGTTGCCAAGGTTGCCTCTTCAATTTTTTCCTTGATGACGCGGCTTGTTTTTTGGCTCCTCGAGAACCTGCTACTAGAGCTGTGGGTTTTCCATCCTTGCGTATCCAGATCTGCTTTGCGTCACGAGGTACTCCGTGTTGCCTTGGTTGTCGCTCCTGCCTCTTGATCAGTGGCCTCCTTCATGTTGAATGATGTTCGGTCTGCTTGTTTAGAATCTTCTTTGGATCAGCTCGGAACTCCTTATTGGCTCCTGTACCTTCGGTAAGATGGACACTCCTTTGCACCATAGAACTCTTGACAAGAACAACATTGTTATCTTCATGTTCCTGGAGGGACCAGGAGTTGGTGCCTATTCTAAGGGTTTGAGTGCTTGATTTTCTAATTCAATCGTAAGACGGCTTTGGCCTACCCAAGCCTGAAGAAATCCACTTCTTAGGTTGAGGTTGACTGCGTGATCATAGATCCAGTCTTGGCCCAAGACAAGAGGTTCGGTAAGATCCTCGTCTTCACACACTAGCACTTTTGCTGGCATGAGGACCTCTTGAATGTAGAGGGGAAGTTCCACCTCTCCCATGCAAGGGGTTTCAACACCGCCTAATCCTATCAGATATGCTTCTAAGGGTTTTACCTCCAATTGCAACTGCTGGCAGTAAGAAAGCCGAACTGCACTAGTGGCTGCTCCTGAATCAATTAAAGCTCTTACGGTCCTTGTACTGTCTCCTTGTCCAACTTCTAGGGTCACAAAAGGTCGTCGATCCACTATCCTATGGGTACGTTCACATGAAGCCTCACACATGGCCATGTGATAGCCTTGAGACTCTTGAGTGTCAATCATAGGCTGATCTCTCCCTTGCCTCCTCAATTTCATTCGTCGGATGCACTCTAAGGCCTCTGCCTGTGCTTCTTCTCGAATTCGTTTTTCCTCCTCTTTACGTTTCTTGGCAGTGTTGAGCCGATTTAACATCTCTTCAGTCAGGGGTTCTTGGTATAACTTGACTCTACATCCGCTTATGTAGCTAGGGAGAATATCGCCTTCCAAAGTGGCTAGTTGTACTGCCCCACTAGTTGAAATCCTATTTATGATCATAGGTCCATAGCCTCTTTTCTCTAATTTTTGTGCATGCTGCTTCAGGGTGTAGACTAGGACTAGGTCTCCTGCTTTCAAGCCTTTATCCTTCAAATGTGTATCAAAATACACCTTTTGCCTCTTCTTCGCTGCATAGATTCCTGCTGCAGCTCTTAATCGTGTCTCACCTAGACGTTCAAGATCAAAGATTCGAGAGGAGAGTTCATGGCCCGTCCACTCGTGCTCCTGTGCTACCTTCAATGTAGGTATCAAGAAGTCCAATGGTAGCACTGCATTTTGACCGAATACCATCTGAAAGGGTGTGGCTTGGAGTACCGTTTTATAGGCAACTCGGTATGCCCAAACAGCATGGTGTAGCTGTTTGTCCCAATCAGAGCGTTTATTGTTCACTAATTTCGTCAGTACATTGCATAGGATCTTATTGGTGCTCTCAGCCTGGCCATTAGCTTGAGGATGATAGGGGGCCGATTTCTTATGTATCACCAAGAATTCTTGGAGAAGGTTTTCTATGACTTCATTCAAGAAGTGTGTGCCTCTATCACTCACCAACTCTATTGGCAATCCGTACCTCGTGAATACATTTTCAAATAAGAACTTTGCTGTTGTTTGAGCATCATTTTTTGTAGTAGCTTTCACTTCTACCCACTTGGTTAGATAGTCTGTGGCCACGATGATATATTCAGCATGTGAACCCTTAGCTGGGGGATTAATAGGACCAACAAAGTCTATTTCCCATTTAGAGAACGCACGTCCGCCCACCATAGGTTTCAGTGGCATCTCATCTTTGCGTATAGGATACTGAGTTCTCTGACACACATCACACCGTTTCACATAGGTATGTGCATCCATGTGAAGGGTTGGCCACCAAAATCCTGCAAATAGAATTGCTTTGATCACCCTATCTGGACCAAAGTGTCCTCCTGCTACACCCTGGTGAGCAGTTTCCAAGATCTTTAGATATTCACTCTCATGAACACATAGTCTTAGGTAACCATCTTTTCCACGCTTGTATAGATTATCACCAATGAGTGAGTAATCAGGGCTTCTTGTTCTAGACTTCTTTGCCTCGTCATAGTCATGTCTGGAGGGAATGTTTTCGTCCTCGGGAAGGATACTAGGGGTTCACTCCAATCCGGCACTATGGACACTTGATAAAGAGTGGCATGTTCCACAGGTGGTTTAGTGCAGCAGATTGGGCATTCCTTGCACAACTTCTGGACATCAGCTTCCATGGTCGGCCAATGCACTCCTAGTCTCCTCAGGGTCTGTAGGGTTCGTTGTTTTGAGTAGTGTTGCTCTAACACACCTACATGTGCTAATTGCAACCACTTAGCGTACTCGTCCTCTTCTACACAACAAGCCAAGATCCCCTGATCTGTGTGCTTGTACATACTTCCAACCATGATGTGGTACTTTTGGGCTTTTACTATCTCTCTATCCTGTGTGGCTATTACTGGGTGGTTAGGCCAGTATGTCAATACTGGCACTAATGGCTTAGCCCACTGCGGCACCACTTCCAAATTAAACAAGTAAGCATCAGGTAAGTCCTCTGATACTCCTTGTGGGGCCTCTCCAGATGTGAGCCTAGAGAGATGGTCTGCTCTCAAATGAGTCCTGCCTTTCCTCACTACTACCTCAAAGTCATATTCCATTAGTAAGAGAAACCATCTTACTAATCTGCCTGTATTACACGGCTTGTTTACCAGGTACAGTAGAGCTTGGTGATCAGTAAAAAATTTGAACTTATTTGCAAGCAAATAGTGTCTAAACTTTTTAACCGCGTACACCATGCCTAATCCTTCTCGTTCGGTGGTTGTATAGTTCCGTTCAGCAGCATTCAATTGTCTACTGGCATAGGCAATAGGGAGATCCATATTACCTTCACCTGTAGGTTGCGCGAGTACACATCCAATAGCATAATTGGATGCATCCACATGAACATGGAAAGGCTTATTCCAATCTGGTGTGGTTAAGATTGGTGCTGAACATAATCTTCGTTTAAGCTCCTGGAAGGAATTCTCACATTCATCAGTCCACTCAAAGTTAGTCAGAAGTCCGTACATGGGCTTTGCAATGACAGCATACATGTGGATGAACTGGCGGTAGTAACCACAATGCCCCATGAAAGCCTGTACTTCCTTGACGTTCTTTGGCCTAGGTAGCTCCGCTATGGCTCTCACTTTCTCTTCATCAGTGGATATGCCATTCTTTGACACTATGTGTCCTAGAATCTTGCCTTGCCTGACCATAAAAACACACTTTTTGGGGTTCAGGCAGACCTGATATTCTCTACATTTGTCAAAGATCTATCTGAGTTCAGGTATATGGGTCTGTCTAATGTTGGAATGAGCGCAAAGATCATCAACATAGACTTCCAAATTCTTCCTCAAGAACTCCTTAAACACTTGACACATTGTTGAGAGCAGTAGGCACATAGGCTTCCTGGGCAAGAGTGCTTACTCTTTCACTTGCCTTGTCCTTGTGTTGAGAGGCGGGTTCCTTTTCTGATTGTGCAATCAGTTTCTCTATTCTTTCTAACGGTCCATCAAAGTGTAACTGTGTCTTCGCTGAACTAGAGATGTTAAATAGGCGACTAGCTTCAAACATGGTCTGAGCCAATTCCACCATCTTAGCACAAATTTTGGTTTGTTCTAGTTCTAGTTCTGCTCTAGGGTAACACTTGTCGTGATCAGTTACGTTTGGGCCTTCTTGGATTCTAGCCTGATATGCTTTAAGCATCATATTAAGGTCCTCGGGAGTGGGATATGCTAGGACTGATCCTACTCTAGGGGGTGGTGGGCTTAGGTGAGGCGGGTTGGATGGTGATGGGTCGGATGGAGATGGGAATGGTGGTTGTGGGGTAGTGTGAGAGGGAGTTTGAGATGTGAGTTCATGTATCCTGGCCTTTGTTTCTCTGAGGCTTTCCTCGAGTTCACTCATCTTTTTTGCCCATTGCCTTTTCATTCTTTCACGACTATCTCTCCAAGCTCTAGTCCTCTTCTTTGTCATGCTCTCCGTTTCACTAACATCTGGGCTCTTTTCCTGGCCTACACTTTGGTTCTGCTGCAAAGCTTGGGCTCTAGTGATCACTTGTATTGGCGCAGTGGAAGTGACACTTCTTGTGGAATCTACTACTAACCCAACGACATTAATGGGAGTGATTTTTGGCATATTATTAGGATTCTTAGGGCAGTCTCATAAGAGATGCTCCCTTCCACACTCTTGGCAAAAGCCTTGGATCGTCACTAATTGGGTTTGTGTAGGTGGAGGCAAGGGACAATCACGAATGAGATGATCTCCGTGACATCTGTAGCATGGTCCTCTAGGGAATGGAGGTCTTACTTGCCTAGGTTGAGGTCTAGGGTTGGGGTTTGCGTACATGACGTTTGTGTAATCTGACTCCCAACTAGGTTCATTTGGCTCTTCACTATAGTAGGACTCACCATGTTTAGGAGACTGCATGTAGTAGGCCTGTGGGCTATCAACATGTGTAGAATCAAAGCTATGGTCACTGGGATCACTTTCTGAAATTAATGGTGTTACAGGGACTATAGCTCTATTCAGGTTCTCTTCTGCAGCTGCATATTTCACTGGGATCACATTAGCTGGGGCAGGGGGTTGTTGTGCTAACACAGGCTGAGGCCTTTGTTGGTTTTGGTACTGTGGTTGGTAGGTTTGTTGAGGCCTAGTATACTGTTGTGGTGGCTATTGACTCTGATATCTGCCTTGTTGAGGGTATGGTTGAGGGTAGGTTTGCCTGACCGTTTGCTTATTGTATGGGCAGTCTTGTGTTGTGTGATTAGTGTATCTCCGTTCTATGGTGCAGTATTAGCTACTGGGATTCACTTGGGGTTGAGCCATAATGGGACATACGTTCGCCATATGGTCACCACCGCAGGTATAGCATCTCTTTACTGGGGCAAATCTTGGAATTTGTTTGCCAGAGACACCTAGTTTTTGTGCCACTTTCTCAGCGAGTTCCTCAATTGATGTGGATTGCGAGGAAGAGAGGCTAGAGGCACTATCTGAATCTTTGTATACTTTGGAAAGCTCTAACTCCTCCCCTAGGTTATCCTCGATGTCAATGCACATGCGTACACACTCTTCTATAGTCCTAGGGTCCTTCAGATACACATATGACCTCAATTTGGTACTTAGCAATCCATCCAAGAATAAAGCCACTTGCTTAGCTGGTGTGGGTAGCTCAGGGACAGGGCATCTCTCCAAGTATTGCCTAAATCTTCTTCCAGCAAGTCTCACGGTCTCTTGAGGGGTTTGCTTGAAGCTGTGAATCAGCGAGGAAGTGTTATGTCTTATGCCACTTTTAGAGAATTTGATAATGAATGCCTCTAGAAGTTGGTCTATGCCCCTGAACTGCCTCTCGTTTAGTGGCTGAAACCATGTCAGGGCAGTGTTCCTAAGGGTTAGACCAAAGGCATTGTATTGCGTGAACAGATCTTCCACTTGTTCAGCTCTCAAGACTTGCCTAAACTCAGCCACATGATCGTATGGATCTCCAGTGCCATCGAAGTAGTTCTTCATGGACTTAAGTAGCTGAGTCGGTCTCAGAGTCCTTGTGTGCTCTCAAGGTCGTGGTAGAGGGAACTCATCCGCATTTCTTTGATTCCTCGGAGCCCTAAGTACCTCAGGTTCTACTCTGTTTGTTTCCGTCCTCATTCTTTCTCTGCCCCCTGGGTTGGCAAAGCTTACTTCTGGCCTATCTCTACTTCTGTCTCTTTGAGTTCCATGAGCTTGGGATGTTCCAGCTCCAGGGTGACCATAGGACACATTCGATCTTGGTTGGGGGAAAACAAATTCACCCTTCCAAGTGTAAGCATGTCTATCATGTTCTGTAACCACAAAGATCCTCTCTGAAGCGTGATCTAAGTAGGTCACTCTACCTAGGCTATCTGGATCTTTAAACTCATAGATCATGATTGTTCCTATATCATTTGGCCGATCATATTTATACCTCCAAAAGGCTTCATCAGTCTCTCGGTTCAGAAGTAGATCTATGCTCTTGTTGTCTTGGGGAATCCACTCAGGAGTGAGAATTCTTGTAAGAACAGATTTCCCTCGAGGGGTCCTGGGCTCTGCACCCATGTTTCCTTGTTCTAGGTCCTCTATGTCCGTCTCAGGGATCACATTCCCGAATTCATCTGTCCTCTCCGGGTGACTAGTGACCACGTATATGGTTCCCTCTTTATCAAGGTATGCACCATTTTCAAACTTGACAGCAGGGTGCTCTAGCCCAATAGATTGGTCTGGGTTTTTAATCTGGACCACGGATCTTCCTAGACCGTCCTCATAGATGCTAGCACCTAATCGGTTGGTCCTAAGGTATTCCAGCTGCGTCTTGTACGGGCCTTCTACCCTATGCAAGTATGGCACTCTTGAACTTCCCGTAGGTCGGTCCATGCCTTGAGACATCTCTGATTCACTGGTCTCAGAGCTAGGGTAGTATGAGTGGCGGCTCAACTGCTGGGCCCAAGACCTAGCAGTATGATTGACACTAGCCTCTGAAGACCTAAGGCTTTGTCTATCCCTTACTAGATGTCGTCCCGATCTAAGGTTCATAAGCCTAATTGAATAGCCCAAATTTGCCCAAGTACAACCTCGTTGCTGACTTCTTTTGTATCAGTTACTTGATTCTTTTTTGTGATTACCGTCTTTATGCTCTTGTCAGAAATCACATCGTCAGGAATATTTGAGTTAATTTTCGCACTGTAAGTTGATCGTTCCACGTTAGATTCTTTCCTTTAAGGTTATCGACCGTACAAAGATTATGTCGTTAGCTTGAACTTGAGTATTTAGGAAGTCTTCAACTTGATAAATACCTATCGCCGCCCTGGCTTACTCCTATCACTAGTCGTTCTTAGCTTAAGCTAGGAATTGACAAAGGGAGTTGAGAATTTCCAACCTTTTGTTTCCTTCTTGGTTGCCCTTGAGTGCCCAGGAAGCGTGTTCCCAAGCTTGCACTTACTCTGGCTTAGAATGCCCTCAAGTGCTCTTACTGGACCTGTAAAAGTCCCGTGGTTAGCTCAAGACTTAGATTCAAATGACACAATAGACCACTTTCATGCATGTGACTCACAGACCAAATTATCCTTTGCCTTTATGGAAAACAATCCCAAAGATCCCTCAGTTTTCCTACCTCGGGGTATGGTCAACAAAACAAGAATCACAGCAAACGGATTTCGTATGAGGAAGTTATGTCAATTCAGGCTTCAGGGATTAAAACAGGGTTCAAACAGGCCAACAAGGCAACAGGTTTTCCTCGGGTTATTTACCTATAGCCTCCTTATGTGCTCTAGAGTCCATTATCCATGTCCAAAATTAGCCAAAAATCTTCAATTTAAAAAACCCTAAAAATTTAGCCGAAAATGGCTGTCAATCGCGATCGACTGGGCTGTCAATCACGATGGACAGGTGTCAATCGCGATGGACTGGTGTCAATCGCGATGGACAGGTGTCAATCGCGATGGACTGGTGTCAATCACAATGGACTGATGTCAATCGCGATGGACTGGTGTCAATCGCGATGAACTGGTGTCAATCGCAATGGACTGGGCTGTCGGTCGCGATTGATGGGTGTCAATCGCGATGGACTGAAATCTTCGGGGTTTTCTGTGAATTTGAGTCAATCGGGGCTCTATATGTCGTGATGGACAAGAATCTCGGCGAAATGGGGTGTCAATCGCGATTTTTCTATTGGTCGCGATGGATAGGGGTGTCCGTCGCGATAGACACGTATCCGTCGGGGTCTGTCAATCGCGATGGACTGGCTGTCCGTCGTGATGGATAGTGTCAATCACGATTGACTGGCTATCAATCGCGATGGACTGAAAAAATGCAAATTTTCCAAAAATTTTTGTGGATTTGTGATGTGCAAGGTCTCTAGTCTACTGTGGTACACTTAATTTTACCAATAGATGAAATTTTCTGTCAATTGCGATGGACAGAAGCTTGCGACACAGAGACAGTTCTGCACATTTTCGTACCTGCGCGACGTCCTGGAGATGATGGGATGGCCAATACCTGCAAGCAAACTAAAAAAACATGCAAAAACAGTGCACACAAGATCGCTCTCTCGCTCTCTCTCACAAGTGAAATGAGGGAAATGAAAGGAGGAAGGAGATAATAGTCAAAAAACTGAAATTTTTGCGATGATGGAGATGGAGGTGGAAGATGATGATGATGATAGTGATGATGGTGGTGAGGTAAGGAAGAGAAAAATAAGAAGAGTAAAGAAATTACCTACGACACCAACGTCTCAAATCTACGTCTTACCATCACACGCTCGTCCTCAAAGCTCGATCCCCGGCAACGGCGCCAAAATTTGGTGTAGCTCAGTGATGAGTAGCACCTCCTTTAATGTCAATCCGGGAAGACATGAGGATGGTATGAAGACCTCGAGCAAGTGAAGGCACAAGTGCGTGAGTGAGAAGCACACTAACATGCACACACATACACACACGCACACACAGCAAGACAAAGAGTTAGAAGCAATGGAGTTCTTAGATTACTTTCAAAAAGCTCATACAAGTTCAATTCAATTACAAGCTAACCTCAAAAATGAGCTCTCTAGATCTATTTATAGTTTTTGACTAGGTTTTGGCCCTGTCCAGACCTAGTGTCCGGCCTAGTTAAAAATTAGGTTCCAGGGCCAATTTGAGGGCTTTCGTTCAGACATCACCCATCTCACCCCAGCATCCCCCATCACCACCTTCTCCACCCCCACCACCACCTCCCACCATGGAAGAAATCTTCTCTTTCGTCACCAATCCCTTGTACACTTCAACCCTTCTATCCTCCGAACCCATAACTGGCCATCCCATAATTCCAAGTGTGGTTGGAAACCCGGCACCCACAGAAGGCACCTTGTGTTTCCCAGCCTATCCCCCAATACGGGTACCTCCATTCCATGACCCTCACTTCCCATCTGGCCCCTACACCTCTTTCAACCTGACCTCACCACCCCAATACCCGTCCTTTGTGGAGCAGTTCATCCGCTCTCCAATGCTTCAAAGGCACATTTCCCCGATGTTCACAACGACATCAATTTACACGAACACCACACTCACTTCACCTACCATACCCACCTACATGGTAGCCCCTATACACACCACTCTGTCTGACCCAATGGACATTTCACCCACCACAACACCTCTCCCCACAATTCCACCCTCTCCCCCTTCACTACCCCCCACCTCACCACTCACCACATCATTGGACACAGCATTCACTACCTCCCTCCCCAATCCCACCTCCCCTGCATTTCAAACTTTTCCCCTTGCATCTCATAATGTAAATAGCACGTTCAACACATTACTTCAGTGCGCACATCAACTACAACAAGAATACCATCAATTGGAAGAACGCACTACGGCCCTCCAGGCAGAATCTCAGCGTCTGCAAGCTAGAGTCCTAACCAAACGCTCCTAACCGAGCGTTCGACCTTACAGTAAGCTCACTCCGAATTGGAATCAAAGACATCGACAGTAGATGATCAAGCAGTCAAGGAACTAGAAACAGTGCTCCAAGCGCAAATGATATCTAATGCTACACTCAGACGCAACCTTGGGCTATTAAGGAAGCATATGGCAGCAGCACTAGAAGAGAACAAGAGGCTTCAACAACAAAACCAAGACAACTTTGAAGCGGCTATGGAAGGAACTGCAGGAGCAACCATTAGCCCTACCAAGTATAGAGCAGTTCCATCGGAAGACATTCGCATCTTACTTGAGGAGCATGCAAATTTCTTGGAGTCATATGAAAAGTTAGAGACTGAATGTGCAGACCTAAAGAAACAGATAGCCAGTGCCCCCACAGCTCAACAGGAGCCGGCAACACTCTATAGAAGAAGTAGAGACCCTCCAGAAACAGGTGGCAGAACTCCAAGCACGCCTCTTACCATATGAAAGGCCACCCTCGCCCACTGAAGAACTAGAACCTGAAACAATAGTGGAAATCCCCGTCGATGACAGCTATGAAGAGTCGTACGAGTCAATGCCAACACCCGGTGGTCGGACTACAGAGGAAGGACAGGACACTTTAGAAATTCAAGTTCCAGATTGGGTCAAAAGGGTCGAGAAAGTGGGTAAGACACATGATGGTCACGTTGCCATGCAAATGCAATCTCTCACAAATCTGGAAGAAACTGTCCTTCGGTCTTCTTACTTTCAGAACCTATCCCACCAACGGTTAATCACAACATCAGAGTCGCAATACATGCCTTATTTTTTCTTGCTACATGATTATAATGCATACAGGGAACGAGCCCACAGTTGCCACTCAATTTGAGCCAGAGGACTTACCAACATACAGGGAAGGAGCCCACATTTGCCACTCAATTTGAGCCAGAGGACTTACCAACAGATGCGCGTGCTGGCTCGATTTTCCAGCCTAATTGGCGTGCACGTCTACTAACCGATCACCCTGAGATGATGAGCACCTTGGCAACCATGCCACTGTATATCAAGTATAATCCATGTTATTGCCCAATGGTACGTCGCAGATCTTGGCAAGCATTTGCGATCAAGGTACGCAACAATAAAGAATGCTCGGCTTGGGTTAACTATCCATATTTTGCTCCACCTCGAGCGACCCCAACCGTAGCCTACATGATATTAACAATTCGGCACTGGTCTACACGTTGAAATAATGTACCCGACATAGCAGCGAAAATGTGTATGAAAATATTCGAGCTCATGACCATTGTCTTCAAAACCTTTCGGATGGTACAAGCTCCATACATCTCTGCCCCTGGATTCTCCCAAGGTAACAAGGATTTAGTCTACGACATGAGCCTGACTCCCTCGGTCACTATAATCTTTGCCTGGCATGCACGAATAAAGTACTTACCCGCATGCTTCAAGCAGACATTTGAGGAAATGTTCTCTACCGGATTCTGGGAATATCATTCGGAAATTTTCATTCCCAGACCCACACATTTGCTACATCTATTCGCAGTAGAATAAGCGATCCATGCAGATCAGTTACGTCTGCCACATCCGGACATTCTAGGACCAATTGATTGGGATCGTATGATGACAGACTTGGCCAGAGGACTACACATACAAGAACATCAACTTGCCACTCAGGTTGTGGAATATTACATCCAACACTCCCAGCAACAAGGGTCTGTCAGGGACGACAGACGCGAGAGAGGGGGGGGGGGTGTTGAGAGCAGTATGGGCACCCAAGGACTGACTAGACAAGGAAGCCAGCGGAGAGAGTCAGAGCGAGGTGAAGGATTAAGTAGACAAAGCAGTCGACGCAAATCTGGCAGATAGGCCCTTGAAAATTTTCCAAATCAACATCTTTATAACAGTGATTCTTATCACTAACAATCATTGTAAATACCATTTCATATTTTTGTAGCTCCATTTTGTGCAAGCCAAGGAGTCCTTGAGCTTGAGGAGCCTTAGAAGTACCTACATATCAATTTTCATATTTTTTAGACTCCGTTCAAGCCCTCAAATTGGCCCTCGAACCTAATTTTTAACTAGGCCGGACACTAGGTCTGGACAGGGCCAAAACCTAGTCAAAAACTATAAATAGATCTAGAGAGCTCATTTTTGAGGTTAGCTTGTAATTGAATTGAACTTGTATGAGCTTTTTGAAAGTAATCTAAGAACTCCATTGCTTCTAACTCTTTGTCTTGCCGTGTGTGTGCGTGTGTGTGTATGTTAGTGTGCTTCTCACTCACGCACTTGTGCCTTCACTTGCTCGAGGTCATCATACCATCCTCATGTCTTCTCGGATTGACATTAAAGGAGGTGCTACTCATCACTGAGCTACACACATCAATCTTTGAAAGGTGGCAGGTGCATTAGTAAGACCGAATGGCATTACCCGAAAGGCAAATATGCCCCACTCCGTGGCAAAAGCCATCTTATGTTGATCCTCTGGAGCAATGGCCACTTGATTGTAGCCCAAAAACCCATCTAAGAAGCTGTACACTTCCTTGCCTGCTACCCGTTCTAATAGATGCTCAGTGATAGGAAGAGGATAACTATCTCTGATAGTGGTTGCGTTAACCTTCTTCACATTAATGCATACTCATAATTTGCCGTTCTTCTTGGGCACCACTACAATGGGGGATACCCATTCAGTGTGCTCAATTTCATAGATAAATCCAGCTTCCACCAAGCGGTCTATCTCTTCTTTGATCTTAGCAGCATAGTTATCATTATATGTGTATGGCTTTTGCTTAGAGGGTTTGGCATCCGAGGTCATGGGGATAGTGTATGAGCATATGTCTGGATCAACCCCCTTCAAATCCTTGTAACTCCAGGCGAATACATCTCTGTATTCTCTTAGCAAGGCTACTAGCTCTTGTTCTTCCTCTTCTGTCAGGTCATGGCCTATGTATGTGCATCTCTCTTCTCCTTCTTCGATGGCTACCACTACTTTCTTCGTGGTTTCTTTGTTATCATAGGCCTCCCCTGATTGCGCCTCTCGTTTAGGCATTCTGATCATGACTCTCCTGTCATCTATCTCATACTTCTTAAAATTTTCCGGGACCTCAAACAAAGATTCCTCCTTGTTGCTCTAGCACAATGGTGAGAACCACGTTAAGAAGCTTCACCTCCTTAATTGTTAATCCGCGGAAGAGATAGGAGTGATATGAAGATCGTGAATGTGAGATGAAGTGAGAGTGAAGGTGAGAAGCATAGAAATGCACACACACATGCACACACACTACGAAGAGACAAGCAAGACACAATGGAAGGTGAGAACTTAGCTCTATTACTCAAGAACACTATTACAAGCTCAAAATAGCTCTAAGCTCACACTAGCCAACACTAACTAACCTCAAAAATGAGCTCTCTAGCTCTTTTTATAGTTTTTAGACTAGTTTTGACCGGTTTCACATCTAGTGACCGGCATAGTTAAAAATTAGGTCCTAGATGCTATTTGGAAGGGTAAACGGTATCTAAAAATAACAAAAATTGGTACACGCATTCTACCTAAGCTCCTCAAGCTCGAGGACTCCTCGGCTTGCACAAAATGGAGTTATGGATTACAAAATGGGGTTTTCTATGTTACATATGTTACAGTAGTGATAAAAACCACTGTTGGAGGTTTTTGGAAAGTATTTGAAAACATAATTATTTGAAAAACGATTCGACTGGCTCCCTGCTCCGTCGTTACATGCTTCCGTGTCGTCTATGCCTCTGGCTGCTTCCAACACCCCCCTCCCTCTCGCTTCTGTCGTCCCTGACAGAACCTTGTTGTGAGGTCTGCCGGATATAGTTCTGTAGGAGGTCTTGAGCGAGGGTGTGCTCGGAGATACGAATGCCTCGGGCCAAATCTGCCTCGAGTTTCTCCCAGTCGATTGGTTGCGGTTCTTCCGGTGGCGGGAGCTGATAGTGTGTGGAATAGACCATTCGTTCACAGGCAAATAATTGTAATAAATGTGTAGGCCTGCTTATGAATACCTCTGAATGGTATTCCCAGAAGCCGGTTGTGAACATCTCTTCGAATGTCTGCTTGTAGCACGCCGGTAGGTACTTTATTCTGTAGTGCCAGGCATAACACACCCGCAGCGATGGCATTGTACTCATATCATATACCAGGTCAAAATTGCCATGCTCAAAGCCCGGGGTGTTGACATGTGGTGCCTTGACGCGTCGGAAGACTTTAAAAATCATTTGCATCATGTCAAAGATTTTGACAGTCATATGCGCCGCTATATCATCCATATGCTTTAATCTAGGGAGCCAGTGGCGAATTGTAGCCATCATGTAGCCAACAGTTGGTAACTCAATGGGTGGCTTAAAATAGGGGTAATTCAACCAGTCTTGGCACTGCTTATTGTTTTGTACCTTAATAGCAAAGGCAATTCAGGAGCGGCGTCGTGGTACTGGTCCCCAACACGGGTTATACTTCAAATGCAAAGGTGCCTTTACCCATGTACTCATCATCTCTGGATACTGCTGTAGTAAATCTTTTTGCCACTCTGGTTGATAGATCCTTCCTTGCTGTGCATCTCGTGGCAAATCATCCGCCTCGAATTGAGTTGCATGCGATGGTTTTTTACCTGTCTCTTTCTCAATGGCTAACTGGTATTCGGCCATTAACATGAAATACGGTTTATACTGTAGCTCGTGCCCAGATATGTATTGTCGCGGGGCCAAATGAGCAAAGAATGGAGACTGTAATATTCTTTCTTCTATCATCGCCATGGCATGTAATTGTGCCTCTACTCTCGCTGAGTGCGTTGTTCCAAGTTCCTCAATAGTCTTCATCCACGCGGGGGTCGAAAGTTTGTACGTCATCTGACCTTCGGCCGTGACGCGTCCGCCTGGGATGGGTTGTGGCTCGTATGCTTCTTCAAACGTTTCCTCCACCGGGATGGTGACCGTTTCTTCCTCAGCTGGAAGCTCAGGTGGGGAATCTGGCCTTGGTGGCACTTCATATACTGCAATCCTTGATTCAAGGGTCGATACCTGGGCCCGTAATGAGTTGAGTTCCTCTAGGAGGTCAGGAGAGGGGTCCACAGGTGCTGGTATGTCTTGGTGTGCCGGTTCTCGTAACTGGAGTAATTTGTGATCTTCTTTGAGTTTCTGTAACTCCTCGTTCATGCGGTCGTATTCATCTAGTAATCTTACATGATCGTCTAGCAGCATTCTCATTGAGTCTGAGGTAACGGCTTTGAACCTGCTAGGACTGAGTGGTTGGTCTGGGTGGTCGAGCGCTGCTTCTAAGTTTTCTCGGTTCTGATCCTGTAAGCGCTGGTTTTCTTCCTTGGTGGCTGCTAGGTGTCTTCGTAGTAAGCCCATGTTTCGTGTTAGCGTTGCATTGCGGACTGTTTGGGCTCTTAATAAGTTATCCAGGTTAGCAGTGGCTTCCTTGGTCTTTTCTTCGCTTTCTAGTTCCAATTTGTGATAAGCCTCGCGTAATTCCTGGTAGCGGGTGTTCAGAGAGGCATTCTCAATAGACAATAAATTAAGCTGCGACTGTAAGTCATTGGTTGTCCTCTGCAACTGCTGATAATTATCACCAAGAGATGTGAACTCATCTCTTACTTGCGTCATACACATGAACATTTGTCGGAATGCATTATCTACAATGGGTGATAGTATTAATGGGGTGCTAAATGAAGATGCAGTTGGTGTAGATGCAACGGGAACGGGGAATGGGGATGGGAAGGTGGACGATGTAGTGATTGTTGAAAATTGTGATGTGCTTAAAAATGTTTGTGCCGTGAGTGAAGTGAGTGATGGTGCTGTGGGTGGTGAGATGTCCATGTCAGTGGACGTGTCTAGTGCGGTGACAGTGAATATGGGTGTGATCGTGGGTGCTCGTGCTGGTGTAAATACAGGATTTACAAAGGTTGAGGGGTAATTTACAGGGGGGCTGGCTGGAGCAGCTTGGTGGAAAGGGGAAAGAGGGGTTACAGTGGGTCGGGGAGGTGAGACGGGGGAGAAGGTTAATGGTGGTGGGAATGGAAATAGGGGTCTTGGAGTTGTGGGGAAAGATGGATGGAGGAATGGGTTGGATAGAAAGGTGGGTGTGTGAGGGGGTAGACTAGGACTAATGGGTGCGGGAATTGTGGGGTGAGTGGTTGTAAAGACGATTTCTGCAACGCCACCGGCGATAGAAGATGTTAGTCTGGGGGAAGGAGGGTGAATAGGGGAGGCTGGAGGAATGGGCGGTGATGGAGGAGCGGTTGGGGTGGTCGGTACTTCAGTGACTACTGATGTATGTACAGTTGTAGCGCGGGGTGGGGAATCTACAAAGATGGTTTCTACTGTCACCGAACTTTCGGGGACGAGGCGTGCCTCCCTGGCTTGTTCCGAAGACTGTGCTCCTGTTGGTACACGAATGTATTCGCCGGGCTTTGAAAGTAGTCGTACTCTGCGGGGGTCAAACTGTGGTAGTGGCTTTCTTTGCAAGTACCTGAGTGCTTCGTTGGAGCCTACTGATTTGACTAACTCTTTGAATCCTTTGATGTATGCGACTTTGAATCCGCCTGTGATAAGTTCTTGTTCTATTATTGTTTGACTCTCTTCCTCTGTCAGCTTTTTGCGTGCCCAAACTTTTTCCATAGTTCTATACAGCTTCTTGATAGCCAGTGTGTAAGCTGCTGCTTCGTAAGTTTCATCTTCATGGGTACTTGTATCCCCATGTGTGTCTGTTTGTTGGCCTTGGCCATCTGTCTGTTCCTGCTCTTGGGATTCATGTGTTCCCTGGCTAGCTTCATCGTCTCCTTCGTCGTCATCGGTTGGTGTTCTTTTGTCATCAGAGCTGGACACGATCTGTCCTTGTGTCTGATCCCTGGGTGTGGTAGGGTAGCTAGGCCTTTCAAATTCTTGAGAAAACATTTGTCCTTCGGAAAACTGGAACTCATTGGAGAATGCATCGGGCATCTCAAAATCAAAAGTTTGGTCCAGTGGCTCTGCTTGTCCTGGTTCTAAATGCGGTATTGGAAAAGACAAAGCTTCCGCACCAATAGTGGTGGGAAGTTCAGCTGCTGTGGTGATAGGTTCTGTGGTTGTGGCTACTTGGGGTGCAACAGTACTGGTGGTGCCCTCCCGCGTAACTGGTCTTGATAACCGTATACGAATTGGTGGTACCGTGGGAGTGGCTGCTGTTGGTGACTGCTCTCGAGATGGTTGTGGCGAGGATTCTGGGACTTGTAGGCACGGGATAGTACCTCTCATCCGCTTTCTGGCTCTGCCTTTGCTAGACTTTCTAGCCTTCCTAGTGGTGCCTTTAAATGCTTTCAGTTCCTCACTGGTCATGGCACGCTCTATGGGTAAATCATATGCCAAGCACATGTATATAATCCTTGTGAGGGCGCAGCATCCATTGATTACCTTCTTTCGCTCCCACCTATGTTGTGCCAAATAGAGCTGATCAATTATCCAGCTGGCTAGATCAACCGTTTGAGGTCTAGTACATGCTAAGTATAATCCAAACCAGATTCTCTTGTGGGGCATGGTAAAACGATCCTGAGCTGGGAAAGCAAAGTGCTTCATGCATATCCGTAATGGCTTGGAAAGCTCAGGGGTTATAGCTGAAATATCCTCCCACTTAGTTACGTCACCACGTTTCATCTGCTCTGGGACTAGCCGTTCTTTCTCCGTTGGAGTGTGTGTTCCATGTATTTTTAGAGCTGCGCGAATCAAATCTTTAGACAAATAGAACCTTCTAAATGGAGGATCATTTACCAAGGATGGTAACATGAATGTGCCGGGTAGATCCTTGTTCTCTGAAGCCGTCAAGGTGGTTACCAAGTAAAAACATCTGTAAAAATCGGGTTTAGGCAGAGGGTCGCTAAAATACTCTGTAAATCCCGCTCGTGCCCAAACGTGCGTTAGATCTTGTGTATTCTGCAGTCCTTCAAATTCTCGTGACAAGAACTGGTACTTGGTCCATGTGCGAAGATCAAATGCCAAATTGGCCTCAAATATGAAATCAGCGTCTGCTAAGGGTCCTGCTAGGCCTTGAAACCAATGAGAGTTACGATGGATCTTCTCGGTATATCCTCTAGGAGGATCATCGATTGGCATGGGTCCTGGAAAACCTTGAAACTCGGGTGGTTGCATCGTAGGATAAGATTCCGCTAGTAATTCTCCAATAGTGGCCATCGGTGCACTAGGGCCAGCTTCTGATGGTCCTGCTTCGGTTTGCATGATGACTGATGAGCTAATGGAAAAGATCTGCTACAAAAGATTAACACATTAGTATGGAAATTAATTATGATCCCATTAAGGTGAGACCGCAATCCCTTTCCATAACCGATGTGTAACCCGTGTAGCCAAGTGTCGTGAAGTGATTGATGCAATGATTATTTGCAAAACTAATGCAGGTCTCTAGACGCCTACATGGTTCAGATTATGCATACATTTCTTGATGAGCTTTTATTATGCATGATGTGGGGTTTTGGTGTATGAATTTATACAAGGTTTGGTTGAGGGTGAATTATTACAAGGGTGGAGTTTAAACGGGGTGGGAGAATTGTTAGATAAGGGGGTACAAGAAGACGTCTGGATACGTTTCGGTATCCATTTCCTAAGAGTCTTTGAGTGGGTGGTGTGTTTCTGCTGAGGGACAAAAAGTGGTATCGGGTTCGGTGGTATTGAAGGATGAAAAGATTTCGGAGGGGTATATATTACATGGCTAGAGGGTTGGGCTATAATACATTGTTTGGGTACCCAAATCTGCATGGGTGTGGGTCTATGGATAAGGTATTTCTTGGCGATCCAAATCTGTCGAGTATTTGTACTTGTAGAAGAAGATCGAGGGGACTTTTGATGCTGACTTTGCTTCTGTTGAAACTTTGTCCTATCCTCGTCTGCAGTGTTGCCAATAGCCTGTGGTTGCTGTCCTTTTGGCACCCATATTTGTCTCGTGCAACTTGTTTTGTGATGTTGATACCTCTGCTTTCTTTGCCTTGTCTGGTGATGTTGTCGGTCTGGGTTCCTCTGTTGTGGTTGACTCGTTCGTGGTTGGGTTTGAGAGGTCCATTGGACGCTCTGCTTTGGAAAAGAAGGGAGATCCAACACTTACGTGACCTGCCCATTAGGAAGTGATTCGTTATTTATCTTTAATCTAGGCCAGTCCGCAGCAAGTTTGGAAGGATGAGCACCGCAAGGTGTTGTGCTCATTTGGCCGCTGATGCAACCCACTTGACCGCTGATTGTGTTCATCTGCCCTAGCGGTTGGGTAGCTGCCCCTTCTAGTTTGCAGGAAGCCCCAGGGAAGATCTCCTGTCGTTCTTCTGATTGACAATTGTCCATAGCCAAGCCCGAGTGGGTTGGTGTAGACCTAACGTGACTGGTCTGACCCAAGATCTTCCGGTCTTCCGTTGCATGCGTTTCATAGGGTCAAGGGTTACAAACCTCAATCGCAATGCCGTTAGGGAAGTCAAGGGGTATCACTCGCTTCTGTTCTAAGGTTCCAATCTGTAAGGAGCCTTGTCTAAGATTTAGGTCCACTGAGTGATCGTATAGCCAATCTTGGTCAAGGATTAGGGGTTATATCAGGTCGTCATCATGGCACACTAGTAGCTTCGCTGTCATGGTCACATCCTTAATGAGGATAGGAAGGTCCACCTCACCCATGCAAGGGGTTTCCATGCCTCCTAGGCCTATGAGGTATGCCTCAATTGGCCGCATTTCTATTCTTGAATCCTTATAGTGGGACCATCTAATCGCACTAGTCGCAGCACCTGAGTCAATTAAACTGAGCTCTTGGCAAGGGTTGCCGTGCTCTAGCCTAACTGTAATGAATGGTCTCCTGTCCACTATGCTAGGATGAGTTCGTGACTTTACCTCACACATAGCCATGGGGTATCTGGGTGTAGTTTCCAGATGGTTATAATGTTCTCTCCCTAGTCCTTGTCTTCTTAACTTCATGCGTTTAATGCGTTCTATTGCTTCTGCCTGAGCTTCCGCTCGTATTCTATTTTCTTCCTCCTTACGCTTCTTTGCCAACGTGAGTCGTCTAAGCATATCCTCAGTAAGAGGTTCCTGATATAGCTTGACTCTACAGCCACTAATATAATTAGGCATTATATCTCCTTCTAAAGTGGCTAATTATACTGCTCCACTTGTTGAGAGTCTGTTAATGATCATAGGTCCATAACCTCGCTTTTCTAACTTATGTGCGTGTTGCTTTAGCGTATATACTAGAACTAAATCTCCTTCTTTTAGGCCTTTATCTTTCACCTGTGCATCAAAATATGCTTTCTGTCGCTTCTTCGCTGCATATATTCCTGCTGCCGCCTTTAGCCTGGTTTCTCCTAATCGTTCCAAGTCCATTATTCTCGCTGATAATTCATGGCCGGTCCACTGATGTTCTTGTGCAACCTTAAGGGTCGGTATCAAGAAGTCCAAAGGAAGCACTGCATTCTGACCAAAAACCATCTGAAAGGGAGTTGCATTGAGTACGGTCTTGTAGGCCACTCGATATGCCCAAACAGCGTGGTGTAACTATTTGTCCCAATCTGAACGTTTGTTGTTCACGAGTTTCGTCAGTACGTTACAAAGGATCTTATTAGTGCTTTCAGCCTGACCATTGGCCTGAGGATGATATGGTGCGGATTTCTTGTGAATCACCATAAAATCCTGTAACAAATATTCAATGACTTGGTTTAGAAAGTGAGTGCCTCGATCGCTCACTAACTCTATAGGCAATCCATATCTTGTAAAGACATTTTCAAATAAGAATTTTGCAGTTGTATGTGCATCATTCTTTTTCGTGGCTTTTGCCTCTACCCATTTTGTAAGATAATCTGTGGCAACAATAATGTATTCCGCATGTGTACCTTTTGCAGGGGGGTTAATGGGTCCTACAAAGTCTATACCCCACTTAGAAAATGCACGTCCGCCCATCATGGGTTTCAATGGCATTTCATCTCTGCGAGTAGGAAACTGAGTTCTTTGGCACACATCACATCTCTTGACATAGGTATGAGCATCCATGTGAAGAGTGGGCCACCATAATCCTGCAAAGAGGATGGCTTTGATTATCCTATCGGGTCCAAAATGACCTCCTGCAACACCTTGGTGTGCAGTCTCTAGTATGCTCAGATAATCGCTCTCATGAACACATTGTCTTAGATATCCATCTCGTCCTCTTTTGTATAGATTATCGCCAAGAAGTGAATAGTCTTGAGCTTCCTGCTCTAGACTGCGTTGTCGAGCTAAGGTCATTCCTTGAGGGAATGTGTTCGTCCTCAAGTATGTCACTAATTGTTCACTCCAGTCTGGTGTGAGAGACACGTGATACAATGTAGCATGCTCTACTGGTGGTCTTTCACAACAAACGTTGCATTCCTTACACAACTTGTAGACATCTGCTTCCATCGTAGGCCAATATACTCCTAGCCTATGCAGAGTCTGTAATGTTCGATGTTTTGAATGATGTTGATTTAATGCACCTATGTGTGCTAATTGCAACCAATTCGCATGTTCTGATTCATCTACACAACAAGCAAGAATCTTTTGATTATCCTGTTTATATATGCTTCCTACCATTATTTGGTATCTCTGAGACTTGGTAATCTCTCCTTCTTTGATCTTTATCCTAGGATTCTTTTGGTCCATATGTGAGAATAGGGACTATAGGCTAAACCCATTCTGGCTATCTCAATATTAAACAAGTATGCATCTGGTAGATCATCCGCTACTCCTTGAGGAGCTTCTCCTGAGGTTAATCTTGAAAGGTGGTCAGCTCTAAGATGTGTCTTTCCTTTCCTGACTACGACTTCAAAATCATACTCCATGAGTAATAGAAACCAACGTATTAGTCGTCCTGTGTTACATGGTTTTTTGACTAAGTACAATAGTGCTTGATGATCTGTAAAGAACATGAACTTATTGGCCAACAAATAATGCCTAAACTTCTTTACTGCGTAGATCATCCCTAATCCTTCTCGTTCCGTCGTGGTGTAATTTCTTTCTGCTGCGTTCAATTGTCTGCTCGCATAAGCTATGGGGAGATCTATGTTACCTTCATTCGTGGGTTGTGCTAACACACATCCTATGGCATAATTGGATGCATCCACATGTACATGGAATGGCTTACTCCAATCTGGGGTAGTCAATATAGGTGCTGAGCACAAGCATCGTTTAAGTTCATTGAATGAATTTTCACATTCATCTGTCCATTCAAAATTGGTTAAAAGAGAGTACAAAGGCTTGGCTATGATTGCATACATGTGTATGAATCTCCTATAATAACCACAATGGCCCATAAATGCTTGTACCTCTTTCACATTAGTTGGTCTAGGTAATTCTGCAATTACTTTCACCTTTTCTTCATCCGTAGAGATTCCATTTTTTGACACAATGTGTCCTAGAATTTTGCCTTGTCTGACCATGAAAACGCATTTTTCTGGGTTCAAACAAACCTGATATTCTCGACATTTGTCAAATATTTGTCTTAACTTTGGGATATGCGTCTGTCTTACATTTGAATGTGCACATAAGTCATCGACATAGACTTCCAAACTCTTGCGTAGGAATTCCTTGAAAACATGACACATGAGTCGCTGGAAAGTGGCGGGTGCATTTGTTAAGCCAAATGGCATCACACGAAATGCAAATATGCCCCATTCAGTGGCATGCCGTCTTGTGTTGATCTTCTGGAGCAATCGCTACTTGATTATAACCTGAGAATCCATCAAGAAAGCTGTAAACTTCCTTGCCCGCAACTCTTTCCAATAGATGTTCCGTGATAGGAAGAGGATAACTATCTCTAATCGTTGCGGCATTAACTTTTTTAAGGTTAATACACACAAGCAATTTTCCATTCTTCTTGGGCACAACCACAATGGGGGATACCCATTCGGTATGCTCAATTTCGTAAATGAATCCTACTTCTATCAAGTGATCTATCTCCTCTTTAATCTTCGCAGCGTAGTTATCATTGTACGTGTAAGGTTTCTGTTTTGTCGATTTTGCATCTGGAGTCATAGGGATTCTATGAGAACATATATCTGGATCTACTCCTTTCAAATCTTTGTAACTCCAAGCAAAAACATCTCTATATTCGCGCAATAGGGCAACTAGCTCTTCTTCTTCTTCACTTGTCAAATCCTGCCCTATGTATGTACATTTTTCTTCTTCTCCTTCGATAGCAACTATTACTTTCTTAGTTTTCTCTCGGTTATCATATACTTGTCCGTCATTCGCTTTTCTATTAGGCATTCGTACCATGATTCTTCTATCTTCAATTTCATATTTCTTGAAGTTCTCGGGTACCTCAAACAAAGATTCTTCTTTGTCTGTCGTGGTTTCTTTCTTCTTTCTTTTCTTGCCTTCACTCTTAGTAGTCACTTGAGTGGCTAACCTCACGTCATTCATAATTTCCTCGTGTCTCTTAGTGTGAGTTTCTACTTCGAAAAAATATTCTTCCTCTGATGCAAAGGGTGGGTCCATGATAATTGATTCTAAATCAAAATTGCTTGCATCCTCAAATGCATCAGTGTTAGGTTCACACTCTTCTAAAATTGCATCGCACATGATTGGCTCTATCGTGAAAACTGAGATATCATAGCCATCCTCGTCACAGTGGGGTGTCCATTGTTCTTCATTGATGGCTACATCCATGGTTGCTAGGATTTCTGCCCAACCATGGGGTTCAAACTCTTCGTCAGGGAATACTACAGGTGCATAAGCTGGATCTTGAAGGGTTCGTGGATGTTGTTCTGCACCTAAGGTCCTGGCTTCTAACCTTTCTTCCTCTTGTTTGGCTACTTTACACATCCATAAATGAGTATCCTCATGCAACCAAGAAGGATCTGATTCTAATGAGTGCGCGGATTCTGTTTCTACTTGTGTCTTATGGATGGTATTCCATTGTATTGGGGGTACATCTCGATGTGAATAGTCTTTAAGATTGACTTTGGTAGTCACTCCTAAATGTTGCAAGTACAAAGAATTAGTTCCCCAATCTTGTACAATTTGCAACTGACGCATGAATGGTCGTCCCAATATCATCTCATAAGCATGATTTCTTGCAAAGTCACAAATGGCAAAGGTATGCTCAAATTCTACACCACAAGTGGTGAGAGATATGCCTTCTAGTAAGCCTAATGGTTTTTCTATGTGTCCGTCAGCCATTTGCAGCTTCATCCTGGTGGGTCTTAATGCTGGCTTACCCCAACATTTCCATAAAGCGGTGGTAGCTATGGCTACTCCGGCTCCTGAATCTAAGATGGCTTTCGTGGTGTAGCCCTGATGGGTTATCGAAAGATAAGTGTTACCTTCCTCTCCTTCGCTTACATCTCCAATCTTTTCTACGGGTATTTCTGGTACCTTATTTTGTGATCCTATTTGTGAGGGAGTAGTAGCAAGCTCGGGGAATTGATTTTCTACATGTTTCCACAATTCTGGTTTAACCTTTAACAACTCCTCTAGAGTAAGGTTACACTGTACTTTGGTATTCTTGATCACTTCCATGTTTCTAGGGATTACTGATTCTTCATTCCTCACTATTATCGTGGGTGCTCTCATACTAATAGACTTTGCCTCCCAAGGTCCTGTGAACTGAGGTAATTCTTGTAAAGAATTAGATTCAAATCCTGTATGTTCACTCAGTTGTTCTTCCTCTACATCATCGTAAATAGAGGGAATGTCTTGGGGAAATTGTTCCTGCAAGTCATCTATTTCTTGAATAGGAGGATGGGTTCCTTGTTCCTTTCTCCATTTCTCTTCTTGTATTTCTCTCAAAAATTCATGTGAATATTTATGTATGGAAGACAAATTGTCTTGACTTTCTGTATTGGGTACTTGAGACAGGGATGGTGCGTTATTTTCCTGTGTCTCTGGGACAATAGGGTTCCTGTGCTGATCTTTTTTCTCTTTGCTTTCAATCAAATATTCTAGCCTCTCCATTAGTCCTTGAAAGTGTAATTCCGGTTTTGCCATGTTATTCCAATTAAGATATCTAGAGGCTTCGAACAAAGCTTGTGCTAGTTCTACCATCTTCATGCAAAGTTTAGTTCTCTCAATTTCTAGATCAGCCCGAGGGTAGTTTTTGCTCATTTCAGCTACCTGAGGTCCCTCTTTTAATCTAGCCTGATATGCACGAAACATCATGTCTATATTTTCTGGTATGGGTTCCGCCAAAACTGATCCTGATTTCTGAGTTGGATTCTCTTGATTCAATTCCTGTGAAGTCAATTCTTGGATTTTGGCTCTAGATTCCTTCAAACTTCCTTCCAACTCACTTATCTTTTTACTCCATTTTCTCTTTATCCTTTCTCTAGAATCTTTCCAAGATTTCGTCTTTTTACTACTAGATTCTGCAACTTCACTGGTTCCGGCTACTTTCTCTTGCTTAAGCTTTTGGTTTCGTAAGAGCGCCTGGGCTCTTGTTATAGCTTGGATAGGCACGTATGTAGGGTTGGATCCATCTGTGTTATTTACAATACCTATCACGTTGATCGGTGTCACATTCGAAGCGTTAACAGGATTTTTAGGACAATCTTTGATTATGTGCTCTTTGCCACAATCAGCACAAAAGCCTTGGATGTTATAGTACTGTGATTGTCCAGCTATCGGGGGATGTGGACAATCCTTTATGAAATGATCTCCTTGACACCTAAAGCATGGTCCTCTAGGGCCCTGTGGTCTCTGTTGTCTTAATTGGGGCCATGGATTTGGGTTTGTGTACATCACATTAGCATAGTCTAGCTCCCAACTAGGTTCCACTGGTGGACTATCATAATGATATGTCTCCACATGTTCTGGTGACTCTGTGTAATATGCGGGTGGACTATCTACATGCGTGGAGTCAAAACTATTTGAGTGTGGGTCACTCTCTGTGATCAAAGGTGAAGAAGGCACTAAGGCCCTACTTAGATTCTCTTCTGCAGCAGCGTATTTGACTGAGATGACATTCGCTGGTGGGGGTGGCTGCTGAGCCAAGACAGGTTGAGGTCTCTGTTGAGCCTCGTATGGGTAGTTCTGAGGAGGCCTATAGTAATAAGGCTGAGCATTGTATTGGCCTTGATACCTACCTGGCTGCGGGTATGCTTGCGGGTAGTTCTGTCTCACGGTTTGTTTGTTGTATGGGCAGTCCTGAGCCGTATGATTCATGTATCTTCTCTCAATTGTACAATATTGGCCACTAGGGTTGGCTTGAGGTTGTGGTGCATTGGGACACACATTTGCCATATGATCACCACCACAGGTGTAACAACGCTTGTTCATTAGTACCCTAGGTTTACTAGAAACTCCTAATTTCTGGGCCACTTTTTCTGCTAGGTCTTCTATTGAGTTAGACAATTTTGTGGATGCTAGAGATGAACAGTCTGAGTCCTTATAAACCTTTGAGAGTTCCAACTCGTCTCCTAAGTTGTCCTCAATGTCTATACAAATTCTTACACATTGCTCTAGCGTTCTGGGTTCTTTTAGGTACACGTAGGAGCGTAGTTTAGAGCTCAACAAGCCATCTAAAAACAATGACACTTGCTTAGCTTGTGAGGGTGGCTCTTGCATTGGACATCGTTCAACATATTGTCTAAACCTACGTCCTGCCGGTCTTACTGTTTCTTGAGGGGTTTGTTTAAAGCTATGAATCAACGAAGACGTGTCATGTCTAACCCCACTTTTAGAGAATTCGGTGATGAATGACTCTAAAAAGTGATGGATGTCTCTAAATTGCCTTTGTTGCAAAGGTTGGAACCAAGTTAAAGCTGTATTCTTTAACGTTAGTCCAAATGCGTTGTATTGCGTGAAAATGTCTTCAACTTGTTCGGCTCTTAGTACTTGCTTGAATTCTGCAACATGGTCATAGGGATCTCCTGTCCCATCAAAATAATTCTTCATTGATTTTACTAATTGAGTCGGTCTCAATATTCTTGCGTGTTCGCGTGGTCTAGGTAGAGGAAAATCATCTCTACCACCTAGTATTCCATGATCTCTTTGTCTATCCGCTCTATTAGTGTCTGTGGTTGTTCTATCTCTCCCTATGGGATGATTAAAGCTTACTTCCGGTCTCTCTTTATTTCCCTCTCTTTGATTTCCATGGGCTGAGGATGTTCCTGCCCCTTGTTGACTTGTGTTCATGTGCGTCCTAGATGGAGGGAATACCAATTCACCTCTCCATGTGTATGTGGTTTTAGCGCGGTCAGGCACCACAAAGACTCTTTCTGAAGTCTCATCCAGGTATACAACCTTTCCAGGTGTATCCGGGTCCTTGAACTCGTATATAGTGATGATACCTACCTCACTAAGTATTTCGGTCTTGTACCTCCAAAAGGCTTCATCCGTTTCTTTATCTACAAACAACTCTATGCTTCTGTTGTCCTGAGGGATCCAATTTGGGATTAGTACTCGTGTCAGTACAGATTTCCCTCTAGGTGTTCTAGGCTCTTCTAATGGTTCTTTTCCTTGAGATTTTGCTTTCGTCTCTGGTTGAATCATGCCAAAGTCGTTGGTATTGTTTGGCTGCGTACTTAAGATGTACGTCGTTCCTTCCTTGTCTATGTACGCGTCTCTCTCGAATTTCACCACTGGACGTTCCAATCCAATGGGTTGATCGGGGTTGTGCATTTGCACCACTTGCCTTTGCAAACCATCCTCATAGATGCGAGCACCTAATCGGTTGGTCCGGAGAAACTCTAGTTGTGTTCTATAGGGTCCTTCTCGCTTTTCTAAATAGGCTACATTCGACCCTTCTTCTGGTCTTTCTGTGCTAAATGCCATTTCTGATTCGCTAGTATTTGAGCTCTCGTAGGGATAACTAGTGTTCAATTGTTGAGCCCACGATCGTGCAGTAGTTCTTACACTTGCCTCTGATGATCTAAGGCTTCGCCAGTTTGACTTGCCTATATGTTTGCCCGATCTAAGGTTCATTAATTTTGTTCCTTGCACACTCGGTACTCGCTCAGATCGTCAATGATTCTTTGTTATTACTGTCTTGATTCTTTTTAGATTTCTTTAGATTCTTGTCTTAATGTATGCGTCAGGAATTCGACTTTACGTTATAATTTTGATTTCACGTTCCATCAGACTTATATTCTTTCCTTTAGGTTTTCGTCACACACACCTTTACTTGTAGTCTTAGACTTGAAAGAATTAAATATCTTGAACTTGAGGCGTTCCTATCGTCGTTAATCCACAACACTACCGTTTATCCTAAGCTAAGAATTGACTGAGGGGGTTGAGTAATCTTCCAACCTCGAGTCAGCTTTTCTGGTTGCTCTGATGCCCAAGAAGCCACGCTTCCCAAGCTTTATGCCCTTCACTGCCTTGCCTTGGTTGCCCTTGATTGCCCTTGCTAGACCTGGAAAAATTCAATATTAGACCAATTCACAGTTGGATGATCAAGCACTTGAGTATATACACCTTTTAAGTCCCTTCCCTTTTGCCCAACTTTTCAATGTTTGCCCCCTGGCTTCCTAGTCCCAAACTAGGTCAACCTCAAAATAGCTTATCTAAAAATAGACGTATCCTTTAAGAAAAAATAGGCTACGTTCGACCCTTCTTCTGGTCTTTCTGTGCTAAATGCCATTTCTGATTCGCTAGTATCTGAGCTCTCGTAGGGATAACTAGTGTTCAATTGTTGAGCCCACGATCGTGCAGTAGTTCTTACACTTGCCTCTGATGATCTAAGGCTTCGCCGGTTTGACTTGCCTATATGTTTGCCTGATCTAAGGTTCATTAATTTTGTTCCTTGCACACTCCGTACACGCTCAGATCGTCAATGATTCTTTGTTATTACTGTCTTGATTCTTTTTAGATTTCTTTCGATTCTTGTCTTAATGTATGCGTCAGGAATTCGACTTTCCGTTATAATTTTGAGTTCTCGTTCCGTCAGACTTAGGCTCTTTCCTTTAGGTTTTCGTCACACACACCTTTACTTTAGTCTTGAACTTGATAAATTTATTTCTCTTGAACTTGAGGCGTTCCTATCGTCGTTAATCCACAACACTACCGTTTAGCCTAAGCTAAGAATTGACTGAGGGGGTTGAGTAATCTTCCAACCTCGAGTCAGCTTTTCTGGTTGCTCTGATGCCCAAGAAGCCGCGCTTCCCAAGCTTTACGCCCTTCACTACCTTGCCTTGGTTGCCTTCGATTGCCCTTGCTAGACCTGGAAAAATCCAATATTAGACCAATTCACAGTTGGATGATCAAGCACTTGAGTATATACACCTTTTAAGTCCCTTCCCTTTTGCCCAACTTTTCAATGTTTGCCCCCTGGCTTCCTAGTCCCAAACTAGGTCAACCTCAAAATAGCTTATCTAAAAATAGACGTATCCTTTAAGAAAAAAACGGACTATTAAGAGCTTTCTAACGAGCTATTAAGCTCAAAAAACGGACTTCGGATGAAAAAGTTATGACCGTTCAGGCCCTGGGGGGTAAAAACTGTCAAACAGGTTTTTCTCCCAATATGAGCTAAGGGGTCTCCTATGAGTCTAATCACCCAAAAATTTCCCAAAAATAGCCCCAAAATAGGCCAAAAAATGAAACCCTAAAATTTGCGATGGGGGTGCACAATCGCGATGGTCTGAGATGATCGCGATGGTCTGGGACCGTTGTGATGGCGTGAAAGTGCACCGTCGCGATGGCGTGAAATTGGACCGTCGCGATGGCGTGAAAGTGCACCGTCGCGATGGCGTCAGTCAACGGTCAACGTGGACAATCGCGATGGTCTGAAAGTGCACCGTCGCGATGGTCTGGGCGCGATGGTCTGAATTTTTGAAGTGTCGCGATGGTCTGAAGTGCACCGTCGCGATGGTCTGAATTGCCATGTGGCACCGTCGGCGCGATGGCGTGAGCCAATCGCGATGGCGTGACACAATCGCGATGGTCAGAGACCGTCGCGATGGTCCGGCCAAGCCGTCGGGATGGCGTGAGCCAATCGCGATGGTGTGACACAATCGCGATGGTCTGAAACCGTCGCGATGGTCCACCAAAATGCAAATTTTGTGAATGCAGCTATGGATTTCTGTAGGCGCAGGTGTGCTCTTCACGCTGGTGTGGTCGCCTTCTCCAAATTCCGAACTTTGCAGACCATCGCGATGGTCTGACACAGACGGAAATTTCTGACAGAAACTGAAGTTTTTACCTTTTTGCAGCCTTCCTGATGCACTGGAGCTCTGTACCTGCAAGAAAACTCAAGAAAACAAAAGTACACACAAGCACAAAAGCTCTCTCTCACTCTCTCGCATGCACAAATGAGGGGAAATGAGGAGAATGGGTGGATATGGTGAATTTTCTGATTTTTTTGGAAATGAAGATGATGATGCGGTGATGAAGATAGAGTGTGGGGGAGGTGAAAAACACTAAAAACTAAGTAAAAACAACAACAAAAACTGAAATTTTTACCTTCCAACGCCACTTCTTGCTATACTCTTACCATCACACATTCGTCCTAGACTCGATCCCCGGCAACGGCGCCAAATTTGGTGTTGCTCTAGCACAATGGTGAGAACCACGTTAAGAAGCTTCACCTCCTTAATTGTCAATCCGCGGAAGAGATAGGAGTGATATGAAGATCGTGAATGTGAGATGAAGTGAGAGTGAAGGTGAGAAGCATAGAAATGCACACACACATGCACACACACTACGAAGAGACAAGCAAGACACAATGGAAGGTGAGAACTTAGCTCTATTACTCAAGAACACTATTACAAGCTCAAAATAGCTCTAAGCTCACACTAGCCAACACTAACTAACCTCAAAAATGAGCTCTCTAGCTCTTTTTATAGTTTTTAGACTAGTTTTGACCGGTTTCACATCTAGTGACCGGCATAGTTAAAAATTAGGTCCTAGATGCTATTTGGAAGGGTAAACGGTATCAAAAAATAACAAAAATTGGTACACGCATTCTACCTAAGCTCCTCAAGCTCGAGGACTCCTCGGCTTGCACAAAATGGAATTATGGATTACAAAATGGGGTTTTCTATGTTACATATGTTACAGTAGTGATAAAAATCACTGTTGGAGGTTTTTGGAAAGTATTTGAAAACATAATTATTTGAAAAACGATTCGACTGGCTCCCTGCTCCGTCGTTACATGCTTCCGTGTCGTCTGTGCCTCTGGCTGCTTCCAACACTCCTCTTTTGGTGTGACTGCTCTCTTCTTTCTATTCTTCCCTTCTTCCTTCAGGGTCACATGTGTGGCTAATCTTACGTCATTTGTAAGCTCTCCGTGCCTCTGGGGTTGAAATTCTACTTCATAGAAGTATTCTTCATCTGATGCAAAAGGTGGGTCCATAATGATTGACTCTAGATCGGAGTCACTTGCATCCTCAAATGCATCAGGGCTAGGTTCACACTCTTCTAACACTGCCTCTCCCATGATTGGCTCTATGGAGAAGACTGAAATGTCATAGCCATCTTCATCACAGTGGGGTGTCCATTGTTCCTCATTGATGGCTACGTCCATTGTTGCTAGGATTTCTGCCCAACCATGGGGTTCAAATTCCTCGTCAGGAAAGACTACAGGTGCATAGGCTGGGTCTTGAATTGATCTATGTGTTTCTTTTGCACCTATTTCTCTGGCTTTTTCTCTTTTTTCTTCTTCTACTGCGTGCACATCCATAAGTGGGTGTCTTCATGCATCCATGAGGATCCTGATCCTATGGAATGCACAGATTCCGTATCATCTTTGGCTCTATGGATGGGATTCCATTGGATAGGAGGGACATCTCTATGAGAGTAATCTTTCAGATTCACCTTGGTCGTAACACCTAAGTGTTGCAGGTACAAGGAGTTGGTTCCCCAGTCTCGTACCACTTGCAACTGTCGCATAAATGGTCTTCCCAAGATCATTTCATAGGCATGATTTTTGCTAAAATCACATATAGCAAACGTATGCTCGAACTCAACACCACATGTAGTGAGAGTTATTCCTTCTAGCAATCCTAAGGGCCTCTCAATATAACCATCGGCCATCTGCAATTTCATTCTCGTCGGTCGGAGTGCTGGCTTGCCCCAGCGCTTCCAAAGGGAAGTTGTAGCAATTGCAACTCCTGCACCTGAGTCCAAAATCGCCTTGGTTGTGTAACACTGATGAGTAACTGGGAGATAGGTATTTCCTTCTTCTCCTTCACTCATGTCTCCTATCTTATCCAATGGTATTTCAGGCACTGTTCTATGAGATCCTACTTGGGAGCGCGATTTCGCTATGTCTGGCACTTGTTTGGCTACATGTTTCCACACTTCTGGCTTAACTTTGAGTAGCTCTTCTAAAGTGAGATTGCACTGCACTTTAGTGTTCTTTACTACCTCTGTATTCCTAGGTATGATAGAATCTTCATTTCTTATCATGACTGTGGGCGCTCTCAGACAAGTAGACTTGGTTTCCCATGGGCCTGTGAAATGTGGTAATTCTTGTAGAGAATTAGACTCAAAGTCTACTCTCTCTTGAGAGTGGGTGCTCTCATGCTCCTCATAAATGGATGGGATGTCTTGTGGAAATTGATCGTGTGCATCATCCACAAGTTCAATGGGAGGAGGGACTTCACTTTCTTTAGCCCATTTGTCTTCTTGAATCTCTCGTAGGAATTCTGGTGTGAACCGATTCATAGAAGATGATGTGTTTGGCTCCGTAGAATTAGGCACGTAGGCTTCGTGGGGAGGTAGGCTCACGTTCTCACTTGCCTTGCCTTTATTTTGAGAGGCGGGTTCCTTTTCTGATTGTGCAATTAGCCTCTCTATTCGTTCTAGCAGTCCATCAAAGTGTAACTGCGTCTTAGCTGAACTAGAGATGTTAAAGAGGCGACTGGCTTCAAACATAGTCTGGGCCAATTCCACCATCTTAGCAAAAATTTTGGTTCGTTCTAGCTCTAGTTCTGCTCTAGGGTAACACTTTTCATGATCAGTTACATTTGGCCCTTCTTGGATTCTGGCCTGATATGCTCTAAGCATCATGTTTAGGTCCTCGAGAGTGGGATCGGCTAGGACGGATCCTACTCTGGGTGGTGGGTGGGTTAAGGGTGGTGTATGGAAAGGTTGGGGAATGGAAGAAGATGGATTGGCGGGTAAAGGGAGAGGTGGTGGAGGGGTGGTGTGAGAGTGGTTTTGAGATGCGAGTTCACTTATCTTTGCTTTGGTTTCTCTCAAGCTTTCTTCAAGTTCGCTCATCTTTTTTGCCCATTGCCTTTTCATTCTTTCACGACTATCCTTCCAGGCTCTAGTCCTCTTTTTGGTTATGCTCTCTGTTTCACTCACCTCGGGGCTCTTTTCCTGACCAACACCTTGCTTTTGTTGTAGTGCTTGGGCTCTTGTGATCACTTGCACAGGTGCAGTGGAAGTCACACTCCGTGTGGAGTCTACAACTAACCCAACGACATTGATAGGAGTGATTTTAGGCATGTTATTAGGGTTCTTTGGGCAGTCTCATAGGAGATGCTCTTTTCCGCAGTCTTGATAAAAACCCTGAATTGTTACTGGTTGGGGTTGTGTAGGGATAGGCAATGGACAATCCCGTATAAGGTGATCTCCCTGACATCTGAAGCATGGTCCTCTAGGAAATGGGGGTCGTACCTGCGTAGGTTGAGGTCTAGAGTTGGGGTTGGTGTACATGACATTAGCATAATCAGGCTCCCCACTATTTTCACTAGGGTCCTCATAATAGTATGACTCGTTATGCTCGGGTGACTGCATGTAGTAAGCCTGTGGGCTATCAATATGTGTGGAGTCAAAACTATGGTCACTTGGATCACTGTCTGATAGCAATGGGGTGACTGGGACTATGGCTCTGTTCGGATTTTCTTCAGCAGATGCATATATCACTGGGATCACATTGGTTGGAGCAGGGGGTTGTTGTACTAGGACTGGTTGAGGTCTCTGCTACCCTTGATAAGGTGGCTGATAAGTTTGCTGTGGTCGGTTGTATTGTTGTGGTGGGTACTGATTCTGGTATCTACCCTATTGTGGATATGGCTGAGGGTAGTTTTGCCTGACAGTTTGTTTGTTATATGGGTAGTCCTATGCAGTGTGGTTGGTGTACCTTCGCTCTATGGTGCAGTACTGGCTACTAGGATTCACCTGGGGTTGCGCCATAATGGGGCATACATTTGCCATATGGTCACCTCCACAAGTGTAGCACCGCTTAGCTGGGGCAAATCTCGGAATTTGTTTGCTAGAGACACCTAGTTTTTGGGCTACCTTCTCTGCGAGTTCCTCAATGGATGTGGATTGACCAGTTGTGAGGCTACTAGAGCTATCAGAATCCTTATAGATTTTTGATAGTTCTAACTCCTCACCTAGATTGTCCTCAATGTCTATGCACATGCGCACGCACTCTTCGATCGTTCTGGGGTCCTTCAGATACACATATGACCTGAGCTTGGTGCTCAACAATCCATCTAAGAATAAGGCCACTTGCTTGGCTGGTGTGGGTAACTCCGGCATCGGGCACCTCTCTAGGTATTGCCTAAACCGTCTTCCTGCTAGTCTGACCGTCTCTTGAGGTGTTTGTTTGAAGCTATGAATTAGTGAGGAAGTGTTGTGCCTTATGCCACTCTTAGAAAACTCAATGATAAATGCTTCTAGGAGTTGGTCTATTTTTCTGAAATGCCTCTCGTTCAGTGGTTGAAACCAAGTAAGGGCAGTGTTCCTAAGGGTTAGACCAAAAGCATTATATTGTGTGAATAGGTCCTCTACCTGTTCAGCTTTCAAGACTTGCCTAAACTCTGCCACATGGTCATAAGGGTCACCAGTGCCATCGAAGTAATTCTTCATGGACTTCACCAGTTGAGTTGGCCGCAGGGTCTTAGTGTGTTCTCTCGGCCTTGGCAAAGGAAAATCATCAGCATTTCTTTGGTTTCTTGGGTCTCTAAATCTCTTGGTTTCCTCTCTATCCGTCCCTATTCTCCTTCTTTCTCTTCCCTGGGGGTCGGCAAAGCTTACTTCAGGTCTATATCTACTTCTATCTCCTTGGACTCCATGAACCTGGGAGGTCCCGACTCCTTGGTGACCAAAGGACACATTAGACCTTGGTTGGGGAGAAACAAATTCACCCTTCCAAGTGTAGGCATGTCTGCCATGCTCGGTGACCATGAAGATTCTCTCTGATGTATTGTCCAGGTAGGTTACTTTGCCTGGGCTATCAGGGTCTTGAAACTCATAGATTGTGAGGGCACTTACCTCCTGAGGCTGGGCAGGTTTATACCTCCAAAAGGCCTCATCAGTTTCTCGATTTAAAAGCAACTCTATGCTTTTATTATCCTGTGGAACCCATTCTGGAGTCATGATTCTAGTCAAGACGGATTTACCACAGGGAGTTCTTGGCTCTCTCTCTAAATTCCCTTGCTCTATATCACCCATGTCGCTCTCTGCAATCACATTTCCAAACTCATCTGTTCTATCAGGAAGAGTGGTGACTAAATACATAGTCCCCTCTTTATCTAGGTATGCTCCATTCTCAAACTTGACTACCGAGTGTTCTAGTCCATGGGGTTGATCGGGGTTCTTAATCCGGACCACCGATCTTCTCAGGCCGTCTTCGTAGATGCGAGCACCTAGACGATTAGTCCTGATGTATTCCAATTGAGTCTTGTAAGGTCCTTCTGGCTTTTCTAGATAAGCCACCCCTGAACTACCTACTGGTCTCTCCATGTGATAGGACGTTTCAGAATCACTTGTTTCTGATCGTGGGGTGTATGGGTAATCACTCAATTGCTGGGCCCAAGACCTAGCAGTGTGGTTGACACTAGCTTCAGAAGATCTGAGGCTTTGTCTGTCTCGACCTAAGAGTCTGCCTGACCTAAGGTTCATATGCCTGGTTTCTCTACCCCCTTGGTCCCAAGTACACTCTCGTTGCAGGTTATTTAACACCAATCACTTTGTTCTTTTTAGTTGGTTATTTTGTTTATGACCTTGTCTGATATCACGTCATCAGGAGTACTTAAATGAATTTCGCACTTGATAAGTGATCGACTCCAGTTTACTTTTTGTCCCTTAGGGTTTTCACACTTAAGACCTACTTAATTCTTGCACTTGGTTGATTAATTCTCTTGGACTTGATTCATGCCTAACGTTGCCCTAATTAATTACCACACCTAAGTCGTACTTAGCCTAGGCTAGGGCAAAGGAGGGCTGAGAGAACTTCCAACCTTAATCCTCTGGTTGCTCAGATTGTTGCACAAGCCCAGGAAGCCTTCTCCCAAGCTTGGTACTCACCCTTGCTAGCTTGCTTTGGATTGCCTTGAGTGCACACAATGTTCCTGCAAAAGCTCACCAGTCAGTATAGCTCTATTACCACAAGTAATTGAAAGACACACATCAATATTTGCAGTCCCCCCTGGAGTAACTCACTGCACCCCCTCAATCTTAGGACCACCTAGTCTCACCTAAAGGCCAACTTGAAAATACATGTTCTAAAACTCCACGTATGATTCTACAAAAAACCAGTCAAGGTCCACGTAGGATTTTAACCAAGCTTTCCAACGAGACCAAAATCTCATCAATCGGAGTTCGTATGGTGAAGTTAGACCATTCAGGCACTTAGGGGTCCAAACAGGCTCTCAGGGCTCAGGAGATTCCTCCCTGGTTTCGAGCTCTTTTGCCCACTCCTAAGGCTCCAAAGTGTCTAAAATTATGCCCAAATATACCTCAATTCACTCAGAAATTTCACCCTAAAATTTTCATGCGTTAAGGCCGTGTATCGCCATAGGTCAGGTCAAGGTGTCGCGATAGGTGGAGGTATCGCGATAGGTCGTGTGTGTCGCGATAGCTCGAAGTGTCGCGATAGGTCGTGAGTGTCGCGATAGGTGAAAGTGTCGCGATAGGTGGGGTCGGTGTGTTGCGATAGTTCGGAGTGTCGCGATACTCCGAGGTGTCGCGATAGGTGGGCCGGTGTGTCGCGATACTCCGAGGTGTCGCGATAAGTCATGAGTGTCGCGATACTCCGAGGTGTTGCGATAGGTGGGGTTAGTGTGTTGCGATACTCCGAGGTGTCGCAATAGGTCGGTGTGTCGCGATACTCCGAGGTGTTGCGATAAGTCGTGGGTGTTGCGATACTTTGAGGTGTCGCGATAGTTCGAGTTATGGTGAATTTTGGGTTTCTGTCTTGTGATCCTAGGTGCTCTCGGCCTGCGTAGTGTCGTGGTGCACTCAGAAACGTGGTTAGCCGAAGTTTTCGAAGTGTCGCGATAGCTCGAGCTGGACGCCTCGGGGTCTGTGCAGAAAGATTCTGTACCTGTTGAGATTGTTGGAGATGGTGATGAAGCTGGTACCTGCAAGAAACATGCAAAAAAAACACACAACACAAATGCAAGTGCTTGCTCTCTCTCAAACTCGCACACAACAAATGAAGAGAATGACAAGGAAGAGGGAATATGTAGTGGAGAAGGAGGTGGAGGTGGAGATGGAGATGGAGAAGAAAACCAGAAATTTACCTACTACTTACCATTCCAACGCGTCCTCTCTACGTCTTACCATCACACGCTCGTCCCCAAAGCTCCAATCCCCGGCAACGGCACCAAAATTTGGTGTAGCTCAGTGATGAGTAGCACCTCCTTTAATGTCAATCCGGGAAGACATGAGGATGGTATGAAGACCTCAAGCAAGTGAAGGCACAAATGTGTGAGTGAGAAGCACACTAACATGCACACACATACACACACACGCGCACATACGGCAAGAACAACGAGAGTAAGACAATGTAATCACTTCTATTGCAACCAAGTTCTCATACAAGCTCAAAACTACAAGAAGCTCCCAAAAATGAGCTCTCTAGCTCTATTTATAGTTTTTGACTAGCTTTGGCCCTGTCCAGACATAGTGTCCGGCCTAGTTAAAAATTAGGTTCCAGGGCTTATTTGAGGGCCCAAATGAGATCTAAAAAATATGAAAATTGGCTAGCAACTACTTCTAAGGCTCCTCAAGCTCGAGGACTCCTCGGCTTGTACAAAATCAAGCTACAAAAAGGTGAAAATGGTATTTACAGGGGTTTTTAGTGATGAGAATCACTTTTAAATGGTGTAAGGGTTTTGAAAAAAAATAAAGGGTTGCCTTAGTGCTAGATCTGCGTGTATGCTCGTACTTGCTTCTTCCCGTATACTGCCAACAGACACATAGTATCTAGAAATGGAATATCCACATGTGAAGACAAGATTAAGGTCATTTTAGAGCTTCCTAGACCAAAGAATGCAAAAGAAGTGCAAGCATTTATGGGACATTGTAGATACTACCATCGATTTATCCACATGTATGCCATAATCGCCAAACCCTTGTATGAACTTTTGACTCAATTCACATGGACAGAGGAATGTGAGAAGGCATTCAATGAGTTAAAGAAGCGGCTTAGCACAGTCCCAATTCTAAAAACACCGAATTGGAACAAGCCATTTCATATTCATGTGGACGCTTCAAATTACGCAATAGGATGCATATTAGCTCAGCTGGCTGATGAAGGAAAGTTAGATCACCCAATTGCCTATGCAAGTAGACAATTGAACCAAGCTGAGAGGAAGTATACAACTACAGAGCGAGAGGGATTAGGAATGGTCTATGGAGTGAAGAAATTTAGACACTATCTCTTAGCCAACAAGTTCAAGTTCTTCATAGACCACCAGGCCTTATTGTACCTAGTCAATAAGCCTTGTAACATAGGAAGACTGGTAAGATGGTTCCTACTATTGATGGAGTTCGACTTTGAAGTAATAGTGAAAAAGGGAAATACCCATGTAAGAGCAGATCACCTCTCTAGGCTAACACACGTAGAACCACCAAGTGGAGTACCAGATGAATTGCCCGACACTTATTTGTTCAATCTAGAAGTGTGTCCAAAGTGGGCAGAAAAACTAATTCTGATATTCACTCATGGCCCACAACATTCAATCAATAAAGAGAGTAAGAAAGAAATTCTACAGTCAAGGAACTTGCACATTATTGTAGGAAGTGTGTACTATAAAGAACCTAACAGTGTACTACTAAGATGTGCTGAGGAAGTCGAACAATTGAAGCTGATTGAACAAGCTCATGTGAACAAATGGAGGACACACAAAGGAACTCATGGAACTATTAGGGAATTAAAACGATTAGGAGTATACTGGCCTGACATGCCTAAGGATGTCCATGACTATGTGAGGAACTGCGTAGTATGCCAAGAGACAATCCCTGAGGATCACACATCCATACCTTTCTCAACAATAGCACCCAATTGGAGGAAAACATTGGTAAAATTTGTAAAGACAAGAGAACATGAGGAAGGAGTTACCTTGGCAAGAAAACGATCCCTAGAGGAAATGAGCAAGGATTATGTACTCATGGGAAGACACTTGTTCAAGAGAGGAAACGACAACCAATTAGGATTATGTGCACATGAAGGAGAATATTTACCCATATTAGAGATGGCACACGCAAGTGTGGCAAGAGGTCATTTTTCAGCCGAGAGAACCGTAAATATGATCCTCTTTGCGGGCTTGTGGTGGCCAACTTTACATATGGATGCGGAGACCTATGTACGAAGCTGCGAGACATGCCAAAGGGCTAAATACCCGATTCGGAGAGATGACATGCCATTGAGACCTATGGTTTGTGCTAGAGCATTTTCCAAATGGGGTATAGATTTCATAGGACCCATTAACCTAGCGGCCAAAGGGTCACATTCTGAATACATCATACTAGCCATAGATTATTTGACAAAATGGGTAGAGGCAAAGGCTACTAGAAAAAATGATGCTCAAACTACTACTAAGTTTCTTTTTGAGCATATATTTACTCGTTTCGGATTACCAATTGAGATTGTGAGTGACCGAGGAACGCACTTCATTAATGAAGTAATAGAGTCTTTAATGAACGAATTCTTAGTGATCCATAAAAAATCAGCCCCATACCACCCCTGTTTTGTTTTGGACTCCAAGTTGTCCTCTCCAATCATGAAGTAACAAAGAATCAACAAATCATCTTTATTTTGTCAATCCTAGGAATATCCACAAGACCACAGCCCCTTCAAGATAATAGATTCAAGGAAATAAGAGATTGATGGCTGGATTGCTGAGAGAAATTGAAGATGAAGAGAAAATCTTGAGTTTACCATAACTAAGGCAAATCTCCATCATTTTCCACATTCTTTATGTCAAAACCATGCCATTTCATCAGCAGAATACAAATATGAACTCAAAACTGAAAAATATCACCTGTATCACAAAGACGAGACAATCGCGATTCTGTATCAACAGACGATTTTCACAATTTTGGAACTTCCTTCAGTCCTTTCCACTCATTTACAGCAATAGGTCTCTCTCTTCATACAACTTACTCAGTAATACACAAATATGACTCACAAATCTCCATGATTAAGCAAGAAACAAGCTCACACATCAAAAGAAATACACTCAACAGGAGAAAACACGATTTTGCAGAAACTCTTTCTTCTCTATTGATAGCTTGAGCAAATGACTAACCAACCTCTCCAAAATAGAGAAAATTGACTTATATACATTTTCAAGTGTCCCTTTCCACACTTGAAATTAGGTCTTTTTCTCTAATTTTCTAAAAAATGCTATCTAAGAGTTTCTAAAAATTCTACAAAAATTACATGAGATCCTCAACCACATAAGGAAGACTCTTCCTTATTTTTACAATCATTGCATAAATATTTTACAAGTTTTTTTTGACTTTTTACTAATTTTTTACATCAAAAATGCTCTTCAAAAATACACCTTCCAACATCCTTCCCCTCCTAAGCCTTTCGGCTCCTGACGAAAGATTTTCTTATGTGAACTCAGCTTTATTTCTTCTTCCTTTGATACACTTGTGACACCAAGTCATGGCTCTTCCTTTCTGTGACATTCAAATTATTGACCATTTCAAATAAGGCTTTCCTCCATTGTACTGCAGCTTCAGGCTTATCTATAACATCCTTCTTCAAATATTCTGTGTAAGCAACTTCATAGGCAGTAAGTCTTGCTTTTGTAACAACTGATAGGTTTCCAAAAATCTCTGACTCCCTCTCAAAAAACCCATAATCAAAAGCATCCTCAAAAATCTGTAAGTAATGGCTACCCAAAAATATAATTCTGCTGTAGTAGGCCATTAAGCAGATCCTGTCTGGTGTCTCACTTAAATCAAACAAAAGAGCATCTGTTGGTGAATTAAAGCCTATGTAGTTCAAAATTCTGATATCTGTATCAGTGTAGGTCTCTATACAAGCTAGAATCAATCTCATTATTCTGACAAGTAATATACAGGCTGGATCATTAACATCTTTATATGTCGTTAAGACTGACTCAGCAGTATTCACCATGTAATTTTTTGTAGGCCAAGTGCCTGCCTTTGGACCTGCTATTTTTGGAAAATTCAGCCATTTTGCTGGAATCTGCCCTGTTTTCCTCCTTTCCCAAAAAACAGTCCATTCTCTTCTTCTGGCAACTGGACAATAGGCTGGGTTGATCTTTAAATTCAAAGGTGCCTCTTTCCAAATTTTCCTGCATTCCTTATTGGCATCCAACCACTTATTCCTCCATTTAGGATTTGCTCTTTCAAATAACTCCTTCGTGACATTAATATCTTCTTCATACTCAAGGTATTTGTTCGGAGATAGCCCTACTCTGGCTAATTGATAATTCTTTATACTCTCCAAAATCATACAGAAAGGTATTCCCAATCCATCTGCAGCCCAATGATGCTGATCTGGATTAATGCCTTTATTCAGAGCAAAAGTAACTATTTGATCTTCATACTCATCATGCATTTTTCTGATAAAATCCATTCTTGACTCTCTATTGGTCAATAATTTCTGTACAAAATCTTCAGAATATTCTTCCTCTGTTTCTTTGGCTGCTGATTCCTTGTTCTCTTGTTCCCTGTCAAAATCCCCTGTTTCATATTCCCTGTTGTCTGTATCTTCTGCCTGTACTTGATCTTGAATTTCTTCTGGAACTTTTGATTTCTCCAACTGTTTCTGTAGTTCTTCTATAGTCATCATTGAACTTTTGTTCTGAGCTGCCCATAACTCCTTTTCCTTCCTCCACTCATTTCTTTCTTCCTCCATCTTTGCTTGCCATTCACTTCTTTCCTTCTCTACCTCCAAATGTAATTGATGATATCCTCTCATTGATGTGGCAGCATGAGTGTTTGCCTGTTTCTCCATTTCTTTGGCCTCTTTTAATTCTGTTTGAAGTCTTTGAATTTCTTTATGCAGCTCTTCCCTTTCTTCCTCTGTCAATTGATCAGATTTACTTCCACCTTGTAATTGACCTTCTTCTAACAACACTTTATTAATCTCTTCATGAGCTCTAGTTAGAATTTGATAAGATGTTTGTAAAGTTCTGTATCTTCCTCCAATGGTTTTTAATTCCATATCCATTTTGGCATTCTGTTCTGATAACTTTACACTCTTTTCTTCCAAATATTGGATCCTGTTCTGCTTCTGAACCTCAGCTTCTTCCAAAACAATGATTCTATTGAGATATTCTTCATTCCTTTCCTTTATCAACCTTAATTGCTCTGTCATCTGCTCTTTTTCTTTCCTGTGTTCTTTGATAATTAAACTGCCTTTTTCAAATTCTGATTCAGCCACCATTCCTGATATGATCATATTTCTGCTAGATGGTCTGAATTGTTCAATGTTGCTCATAATCATTTGACAAGCTGATCTTATATTTTTGGGTATTCTTTCCAACCCTACTTCTATTTCTGTCTGTTTAACTTCAATTTGCTTATCTTCTTTCTCCACATCATCTTCTTCTGCTGCTGTTTCATCTTCTATGTCCTGCATATCTTGTTCTTCATCACTGTGATCATAGTTCTCTGTATCCTGATTGTTATCTTCCTCCTCATAAACTAGTGCTCTGTCATTTACACTCTTCTGCTCTGAAAAATTTGAAGCTTTCTTCTTTTCTAATGGCTTCTTTTCTTCCAATACTTGTTGCTTCTCTGTGAAGAGCTGGTCTCCCTTAATTAGTATCTCCTTCTCTTGTGTTAGGGTTTCCTGACTATTATTTGAGTCCTTTTCAACAAGAATTTGTTGAACTTTCCTGAGTTGGTCTTCCTGTTCCTGCTTTTCCTGAACTTCAACTGATTCAATTTCTTTTGTACCAGCAACCTGGTCATTACTTTTCTCTTTTATGCATTCCTGATCTTGCTCCTCAATGTCCATAAAATCTACTTCCACCTCCTGTTTTTGATCATTCTTAGATGTAAATTCCTCACTGCTTTTTATATCCTGCAGCACATCCTTTATACTTTGAACAATTCCTTCTTCTATTACTTGTCCCAAAACCTCTTGAGCATTCTGTTCTGATTCTAACTCCTTGCTTTCCTGTTCTTTGGATGCATCCTTCTGCGGATCATTTGAACTGCCGAATACTCTCCTTGCTAGTTCCTCCAAACTTGCAGTCAACCTTGCATTTAATTTGAACTGTGTCTGTGATGGGTTGGTCCACATTGAATTTTTGTCAACATTCATTATTCCATAACTATCTTCATTTCTCTTCTGGTCTTCCTCTTCTGTCATCCTTGCCTTTCCTTTTAACTGCCTCCTTTTTTCTTCATCACTCATCTGTGGAACTATTTCCTCCTGTGTCTGCTTCTCTTGAGGTTTCTTACTTGAATCCTCAGGTGTTTTCACTTTTTCCACAGCCTGTGCAGCTATATTGGGAGTGTTGGGTATTGACAGATTTAAACTTTTTAGCAAAAAACTCTCAATGTCGCTATCTGAATCAGATGAGAATCGTGAAGATCCTCCCACTTCTTGCTCTATAGGCTTTGACACTTCCATCTCTGAGGTTCGCTTCTGTGTTTCTTTTGTAATTACTTGTTTCATTTCTTTCATCACATGTTCATCTGCCATTTTTCCTTTTCCTTTCTTTATCATCTTCTTCTTTTGAACAGGTTTCCTTGGCATCTTCTTTTTCACTATCACCGTAGTTCTGGCCTCTGGAGGTCCTTGCAACTCCTTGAAGTATGCCAGCAATTCTACCTCCTTCTTTACAAATATCTCTTCAGTTTCTGCTGCCATCATTTCTTCATGCAATGCTTCATAGTGCTCCACCTCTTCTTGGATCCAATCAGTAGCTTTACATGAAAAATCTTCCAACATTTTTTGATATTGTGCCTCGGATATGGCTCTCTTGCTGTTTCCTTGAGTGAGATAAGTGTAAAGCTGTTCTTTACTTGTCTGCGGAGGATGAGGTTCACTGGAGGATTGTACCTTTTTTTGTGCTTCCACCTGTTCCTCTCTTGTTTCTTCCGCCTGTTCTAACTCTACTTTTCTGGGGTCCAACCTTCTTTTCTTTACTGGAATCACTTCCTCAGATATTACTTTTCTCTTCATTCCTGTTCCCCTCATGCGAGTTTGTCCTTCTGATTCTCTTCCAAGTGCCTTCTTTGGGGGACTTTTGATTCCTGACATCAAATTTCTGAAGTACTGTGCCTCAGGAGCTAACTTTAACTGTTCTTCCATACCTAGAACATGATAAATGATTTTTGTCAAAAACTGGGCTCCATTCATGAATTTCTTCTGCTCCCAGTGCTTTGCTGCTTCCTTCAGCTGTTCATGGATGTAAGGTGAGACATCCATCACCCCAAATGGCTTGGTTCTATCTTTGTTATTGAACATTAATAGAGTTACTGACTTATGAGGCATGGTATACCTTGGTAATTTTGGAAAACAAAAGAACTGCAAGAACATTCTTATAGCATATTCTTCATTTTCTTTTCCCTTGAAGTCAGTGAACTTTACATACCCCGTGTAAGTCTCCTTATTTTTCTTGACAAAACTTTGGTCCAGTTTAGTGCCCATTGGATAGAACTGTAAGGCGGCTCTGATATGTTCTGCTTTGATGACTATCCCTGCCTCCTGATTGTCTTTATTCTTCACTTTACATCTGAAGTAGGCATCATTGCCTTTTCCCACTTCCTCCAAAGTTCCCATCACTTGTGCTACTCTTTCAAAGTCAATAAAGAAAATAGGTTCTTCTAAGAGCTTGTGCAATCCCACAGCTTTCCATCTTTTGAGGTTGACAGAAGTTTTCTGAAACCTGTAAAATTCTTGGCACAGCATGGTGTACTTATATCCTCCCACTGCTACTGTGAAGATATGCTGTCCTATCACTCCCAGAATTTCTTTAAGTTCTTTTGCTATTTTTTCAGCTTCCGGGATTTCTTGGTCTTCATCGGATTCTAAGTCCACTTGTTCTTCTGCTGAATCACTGTCCAAAAACCAGTGTCCTCTGGACAAAGTCACTGAATCAACTTTGAAGTCGTGGATTGCCAACTCCTTTGTATTCACCATCCTGAATTTATATATAACAGAAAAGAAAATACTCCACCCACATGAGTCACAAGATTTCATAAGAAAATACTATATTATTCTGGACTGTTACTGACATATAAAAAATAAAAAAGACAAGTTCCCAGCAATTTTTGCTTTGCTTTTTTTTTCAAGAGACTCAATTTCAAGTGAGCAACACAGGTGTAGCAAGACATCTATTGTGCTCTCTCCAATTGTCACTTCTTTATTCAAAAAACAATTCTTGAATTAGAAAGATGATGCTAGAAAAGATGATTAATGAAGATACTTGAAAAAGTAGTGGTAAAAAAGAAAAATGATCACAAAAAATTAAAAATCAATAAGATAAAACAACTTTCTCCATAATAAGTTACTCTTTCCCTCCCTATATCTTGCTTTGTGTTCTTTTATTTTTAGAAAGAAAATCAAGAAAATAAAATATATATATATATATATATATATATATATATATATATATATATATATATATATTTTTTGCCTTCTTTCCTTCCCCTCCTAATTTTCTTCTAAGGGAAAAGAAGGAATTATTTTTTTGTCCTTTTCAAAATTCCAAAAATAGGTCCATCGTGGATTATCCCTCTTCCATTGATCTAATTCCGATTTTTTCACCCAGTAATGTTTTACTCCAATTGTGCTTCTGTTATGGAAATATCCATGCTCTGTGGATGAACATTTTGTGACATTTTTTGGCTTCCATATCCATTTTGTTTTAATTTCCTGTTTTGGTGAGCCATAACTGTGCATGACCTGTTTCCATATTCTTTTTGTTCTGTTTTGTTGATATTGCAACTTTGGCAATCATAGTCGTCTCTGTTTTGTCTCCTCATCAACCTTTACCTCTTCAGTCTTTTGCTGATCTTGAGTGTATGAAGCTTGATCACTTTGTATTGTCAAAATGTTCCTGTCCTTCATTGAGAAAGCAAATCCTTCGAGATGTGGGTCATGAACATCCATATGAACTACCTGCTCTTCATTACTCAGAAAGAACATTAAAAACTTTTTGTCCTTGATGGTCAAATTAAGCTTCATTTTTTCAAAATTTAAGATGACTTTACCTTGTTTGAGCCATGGCTGCCCTAAAATCAGCTTTTCAGTCATTAAATGGTCTGGCCACTCTTCACAATCTATCTCCATATATTCATTATTAAATTTAACTTTAATAGAAAGTGAAGATATGCTTTGAATTCTTTTCCCTCCCAGGGTTTTGATCAAAATTCTGCTTTCAGCTCTCTTAAGATTAAACTTATTGATCAAGGCTGAGCTAATTAGATTCACTTGAGCTCCCGAGTCTATCAAAACCCTTATGTTTTCATTCTGGTAATTCATCATAATCAAAGGCAAATGTTCTTTTTGTTTTAGAGTGTTTTCACATAAGCACACTTGTTTCAATTTTCTAATTCTCTCTTTGGCTTCCAGTTGAGCCTCCTTTCTAACACTTTCTTCCTCTTTTTTCCTATTTTGAGCCTTTTGCAATCTTCTCCATTCCTCAGTAGTTAATGGGCACTCATACCTCTTCACTCTACATCCACTTATGAAATTTGGCATGATTTCCCCATCAATATTGGCTAACTGAATAGCTCCACTTTTGCTTATCTGATGTATGATATATGGCCCATGACCTTTTTTCTGAAACTTTTTCTGATGTTCTTTGATTGTGTAAGCTAAGACCAGGTCTCCTTCTTGTAGATCTTTGTCTTTTATGTGAACATCATGATAAGCTTTTTGTCTTTTCTTGTTTGTGTATATACTCATCACTGCTTGGAGTCTCGATGCTCCCAGTTTTTCTAAGTCTATGACTCTCTCAGATAATTCATGTCCTGTCCAATTGTATTGGCTACCCACCTTCAGTGTTGGAATAAGAAATTCCATGGGTAAAACTGCATTCTGGCCATACACCAAATTAAATGGTGTGGTCCCTAAAGCTGTTTTGTATGCCACTCTATAAGCCCAAAGAACATGATTCAGTTGATAATCCCAGTCATTTCTGTTTGTATTGACTAATTTGGACAATACATTGCAAAGTACTTTATTAGTGCTTTCTGCTAACCCATTGGCTTGTGGGTGATATGGGGCTGACTTATTGTGACTAATCATGAAATAATTAGTCATGTTTTCTATGATCTGATTCAAAAAATGAGTCCCCCTATCACTTACCAATTCAATTGGTAGCCCAAATCTAGTGATAATGTTTTCATACAAAAATCTAGCAGTAGTGTGAGCATCATTTCTTTTAGTAGCTTTGGCCTCAGCCCATTTTGTCAAATAATCTGTAGCTACTAGTATGTATTCTGCATGAGATTGTCTGGCTGGAGGATGTATGGGTCCAATAAAGTCCAATCCCCATTTACTAAAAGCTCTGGCTGAAATTAAAGGAATTAATGGCATGTTATCTCTTTTGTTTGGTTGGCTTACCCTTTGACAGACATCACATCTTTTTACATAAGTTCTAGCATCGGGAAATAGGGTTGGCCACCAAAAGCCAGAATATAAGATGAGTTTGGCTGTTCTATCACTTGAGAAATGTCCTCCAACTACTCCTGAGTGTGCCATTTCCAACATCTCTAAATACTTTTCTTCTGGAACACAGATTCTCAGATATCCATCCATTCCTCTCTTGTATAATTGCTCTCCTATGAGTTGATATTCTTCTGAGATTACTTGTAGATTTCTTGAATCAGCACCAGCTATTACTTGTTCCCCTTTCTCCTTTCTCTTCAACTTTTCAACAATATTTTCACTCCATTCAGGGTTTTTCTGAAACCAATATAGAGTTATTAATTCTGCTTTTTGCCCTGTTTGACATTTTTGACAATTATCAATATATCTCTCCACATCTTGAATCTTATTTGGCCAATGTACTCCCATCCTATTAAGGTTACTAAGAGTGACAATCGTAGAAGCATGAGTACATGGATTCCAGCAATGAGCTTTTCTTACATATTCATGTTGCTCTTCTTCTGGAGTACAATATTCCAGTATACCTGACTGATTGAGGTGATACAAATGTCCAGCTAACAACATGAAATTCCTGCTTTGTAACACCAGATGTGTATTATTTGCTAATGACCTACAAGGTCCCATAGTTAGCAAGGGAATTAATGACATCGACCATTCAGGAACACTTTCCACCTTGAATAAGTATGTATCTGGCAAATCATCATCTATAGGTGAACTAGGTTCTTTTGACTGGATTCTTGATAAATGATCTGCTCTCAAGTGTGTTTTTCCTTGTCTAACCACCACCTCAAACTCAAATTCCATTAGTAAAAGAAACCATCTTACTATTCTTCCTGTATGACATGGTTTATTTACTAAATAGAGTAGAGCTTGGTGATCCACAAAGAATTTAAACTTGTTGGCCAATAGATAATGTCTGTATTTTTTGACAGCAAAGATCATTCCCAATCCTTCTCTCTCAGTAGTTGTGTAATTTTTTTCTGCAATGTTTAATTGTCTACTTGCATATGCTACTGGAAAATCTAATTTGCTTCCTTCTATTGGTTGTGCTAACACGCATCCCAGAGCATAATTTGAAGCATCGACATGTACATGGAAGATTTTATCCCACTGAGGTGTTTTCAAGATTGGTGCTGTCACCAAACAAGTTTTTAATGTTTCAAATGCTTGGTCACATTCTTCAGTCCACTCAAACTTTGTGATGAGGGCATATAAGGGCTTGGCTATATCAGCAAATTTGTATACAAATTTTCTGTAGTACCCACAATGTCCCATAAAAGTTTGGAGTTCCTTCACATTTGTTGGTCTAGGAAGCTCTATTATGGCTTTTATTTTCTTCTCATCAGTAGAGATTCCATTTTTTGACACTATGTGACCCAACATTCTTCCTTGTCTGACATAGAATACACACTTTTCTGGGTTTAAGCATACTCTATATGTCCTGCACTTCCTGAATATTCTTTCCAAATCTTGTAAATGATCTTGTCTTTTTAAAGAAAAAGTGCATAAGTCATCTACATAGATTTCCATCACATTTCTCAGGAATTCTTTGAAAATATGACATATCAACCTTTGAAAAGTTGCTGGGGCATTGGTCAATCCAAAGGGCATAACCCTAAAAGCATAAACCCCCCATTCTGTAGAAAAGGCAGTCTTATGTTGGTCCTCTAAAGCTATTGGTACTTGATTGTATCCTGAGAAGCCATCTAGAAAACTATAGACTTCCTTTCCTGCAACTCTCTCAAGAAGATGATCTGTTATTGGCAGTGGATAACTATCCCTTATAGTTGCTACATTTACTTTCTTCAAGTTAATGCATACCCTAAGTTTCCCATTCTTTTTTGGCACCACAACTATAGGTGATATCCATTCAGTGTACTCTATTTCATAAATGAAATTAGCAGCCAACAACTTGTCAATTTCTTCCTTTATTTTGGCAGAGTATTTGTCATTAAATGTATAATGTCTTTGTTTGCTTGGTTTTGCATCAGGTGTCATAGGAATCTTATGCTCACAAATTTTTGGATCAATTCCTTTCAAATCTTTATAACTGTAAGCAAATACATCCCTATAGTTCTTTGCTAGGTTCCTTAATGCTTCTTCTTCTTGTGATGTCATGTCATCAGCTATTACTATTTGTCTCTCTTCTCCTTCTTCCTGTGTAATTACAATTTTCTTTGTTTGTTCTTCGTTATCATATGCTTCCCCTTTTTTCTTCTCTCTTTTTGGTTTCATTCTCAGAAGTAGTCTGTCTTCTACTTCATAAGTTTTAAAGTTTGCTGGTACATCAAAGTATTGATCTCTGTTTATCTCTTTCTCTTTCTTTTCCTTTTCCTGGTCTCTTTCTATTTCTTTGTGTTTATGTTCCTTGTATTTGCCTGAGATTTTGTCTTTGATTGCATCCTCAGCTTTTACTGTTTCCAAATATTGTGATTTTCCTTCTGTTAATATCATTTCTTGATTTTGATCCTCTTCTCTTTGTGATACTCCTATCATGTGTATGCCAATGTGGAAGATGTCAAATCCTTCCTCATTTTGAAATTCCATTCCCACATATTCCTCACTGGCCAAATCCATGGTAGCTAAGATTTGATTCCATCCATAAGGCTCAAACTCTTCATCTTTGAATTGTTGAGGCACATAATTTTCATCTTGTATTTCTCTTTCTTCCACACAATCTTCTCTCCTTAACTTCCTTTTCCTATTTGTGATATTTCTTAATATGTTACACTTCCAAACTGCTGATTCACCTTCTTCCTGATCCTCCCTCTCTGATTCTTCACTTTCTGGTTGATTTTGATGTATTTTATACCATTCTCTAGGAGATATGTCACAATAGTGGCCATTTCTTAAGTTTACTCTTGTTATTCTCCCCTGGTTCTGAAGATATAAACAATCATTACCCCAATCTTGTACAATTTGCATTTGTCTCATGAAGGGTCTTCCTAGGATAATTTCATAAGATGTGGATTGTGGAAATTCTACTATAGCAAAGGTATGCTCTATTTCTATGCCACATATGTCCACAATCACTTTTTCCCAAATTCCTAGGGGCTTTTCTATATGACCATCTGCAAGTTGTAATCTCATTTTAGTGGGTAATAATTCCTTTCTTCCCCATTTCTCCCAGGTTTGTTTAGTCATTATAGCCACTCCTGATCCACTATCCAAAATGGCTTTTGCTGAATGTTTTTCATATTGTAATTTTAAGGTTGAATTCCCTTCTTCTCCTTCACAATATCCTCCTATTTTGTCAATAGGAATATACCATAGTTCCTCTAATTCTTGTGTTGGTGAATGAAGGTTTTCAGATATTGTTTCTTCTTTGTTCATCTTGTTTTGTAGATGAGGATTTTGTTTCAGCAAATTTTCCCATGTTGTATGACATGTAATACTACAATGTTCACCTAAACTCATTTGGAATGTTATGTGTGAATTTCCTTCTTTATCATTTTCCTTGGTTTTTGTTTTCTCATGCTGATCAAATGTTCTCCGAGAGCTGTCTTCTTCCCCTAATCTGAGTTGTGTTTCCTGGATAATTTGTTTGCATTTTAGCATCCTTTCATGCTCTAAATCTGGTATGGGATAAGCCATTGCATGATCTGCAGGGCTTGGTCCCTCTTGAATCCTTCCTTTATAGGCTTTGATTAGGGTGTCTAGGCTCTGAGAATTTCCTAATTCAGACAGATTCTGGGTCTTTTGAGGAGAAGTATGTTTTGAATTTGTTTGTTCCTGACTGTCTTCTTCCAGACTTTTGCCCACTTTTCTTTTCTTTTCCCATTTCCCTCTTTGTCTATTTTTCTTCCCTTTTGATGTGGAACCCTCATTTTGCTCTTTAATTGTTCCTTGTTGTTTGGCTTGTGCCCTTGTTATAACATTAAGTTCAATTTGATCATTGTCACTCAATTCCTCTTGTTCCATAATTTTGACTGCTTTTAAAGGTATGTTATTAGGTGTGTTCTGTTGTTTTTGGGGATTTTTTGGGCAGTCCTTGATCAGATGTTCTCTACCACAATCCTTACAATATGCTCCCTCTATCCTGAATGTTGGAGGTTGTGGACAGTCTCTAATGAAATGCTCTCCCCCACACCTATAACATGTTATCTTTGGTCCCCCTTTGAATTGAGGTTTTTGATTGGACATGTAGTTGTTAGTAATGTACATGAATGTTGCTGTGTCCATTTCAATTTTTCCATTTCCCAGATCTAGGGCTTTAAGCTTAGGTTCCCTTATTTCATAATCTTCCCATTCTTCCTGATGTCCCTCACTCCATTGATACTCTTCCTTATAAGGTGATCTGAATCTTGAATTTCCTTCATCAATGGGTGTATATTTGACTGGTACCACATTGGTTGGAATGGGAGGTTGTTGTCCCAATACTGGTCTTGGTTGCTCAGTATAACCTGATTCCCTCTGAGACATATAGTCTCTTTCCTTGACAGGTTGTTTGTTATAGAAGCAATCCTCCCTGGTATGGTTTGTCCATTTTCTCTCTAGTGTACAATACTTGAGTGTCTTCCTATCTTGCAAGTGTTGTGGTTTCTGATAAGGGCATTGTTGTGCCAGATGATTTTCTCCACAAATATAACATTTCTTGTTTGTGTTTATCCTAGAGTTTATCAGATTAGTTTTAGTGCTTACCTCTAGGGCTTTAGCAATAGCCTGAGCCAACTCTTCTGCTGGAGGAATTTTGTCTTCATAAGATCTGGGTTGATCAAATGCTAACAAATCTTGACCTCTGTTGTCCTCCAAATCTATTGCTTCCTTAACACAGGCTGCTAAATCAGGACATCTCCTATAGTACACTAGGGTCCTTAATTGAGCACTTTTCAATCCCTCAATGAATAAGGATACTTGTTTTGCCATGGAAGGTACTTCTTCTCTTGGGCATCTATCAATGTACTGCTTAAACCTTCTGGCTGCTTCCCTAACATTTTCCTCCTTTTGTTGTTTGAAGCTGTGTATCAATGTGGCTGTACTATGTTTGATTCCAGTCTTAGAGAATTCACCAATGAAAGCTTCTAAGAAAGATTCAATGTCTAGGTACATTTCTTTTCTCAAAGGAATGAACCATGATAAGGCTGGCCCTGTTAGGGTTAGACCAAATGCTTCAAATTGTACCTTGTAATCTTCTACTTCCTCTGCTCTAATCAGTTGTCTAAACTCTGCAGCATGAGCATGAGGATCTGAATACCCTTCATATTGGTTTTTCATGCATTTGGCTACTTGATATGGTCTAAGCATCCTACCCTGAGGTTGCCAATGAGGTCTTCTTCTGAGTGGGAAGTCATTGTTTCCTTCTGGTTCTCTGTCAAAGGGATTTGGTGAAGCATGTGTCCTTCTCCCATAATTTTGCTCATTATTAGTGTAGTTTTCATTTGGTCTAGGTATGTCTGGTTGTCCCATGTTATGTTCCCAAGGTCCTTTGTCAGCACATTGCCCTAGATCATTTGAATTTTCTGGGTCTTGAGAGAAGACGTATACACATCCTTGCCTGTCTTCATATCTTCCATCTTTGAATTGGGCTACTGGAGTTATATTCAGGGGAATTTCTAAATTTCTCAATCTAATGAGGAATTTATGCATTCCATCCTGGTATATATAGGTTCCAAACCTATTTGTATACATGTACTTAAGGATGTTTCTAAAATCCCCAGTTTCTATTGACTCATTTGTTTCATTTAGGTTTTCCATGTTATTTTCTTGGTTTAAACTTCTTTCTGATCTTTTATTACTTCCTGGCTCTTTTTCCTTCCTTGTTAGGTCTTGTTTAGGAATTGAATTTATTTTATTTCCAGACCTTAGTATCATTCAACTATTTTTGACAAATTTCTAATACTCAAAGGAGTGTTTGTCACAGTTTCCTGACCAATATATTGGTTTTCCACAATTTTCTGTCCAAAATTGTGTGTATTTTAATTTTCTTCCTATGTTTTGTGCTTTTCACAACTTCTTAATGAATTTAGGTTTTTTTCACGATTTTCTACTGTCAGTAGTGTTTTTTCACGATTTTCAGATGAAAATCGTGTTTTTCACGATTTTCTACTGTCAGTAGTGTTTTTTCACGATTTTCAGATGAAAATCGTGTTTTTCACGATTTTCTGATGAATTTGGGGTTTTTCACGATTTTCTGATGAAAATCGTGTTTTTCACGATTTTGTGCTGGAAATCGTGTTTTTCATGATTTTCTACTTACTTGTGAGTTTTTCACGATTTTCTGTTGAAAATCGTGTTTTTCACGATTTTGTGTTGAAAATCGTGTTTTTCACGATTTTCTGTTGAAAATCGTGTTTTTTGCGATTTTGTGTCAAAATCGTGTTTTTTGCGATTTTGTTCACAGAATCGTGTTTTTTGCGATTTTGTGTCAAAATCGTGTTTTTTGCGATTTTGTTCACAGAATCGTGTTTTTTTTGCGATTTTGTGTCAAAATCGTGTTTTTTGCGATTTTGTTCACAGAATCGTGTTTTTTGCGATTTTGTGTCAAAATCGTGTTTTTTGCGATTTTGTTCACAGAATCGTGTTTTTTTTGCGATTTTGTGTCCAAATCGTGTTTTTTGCGATTTTGTTCACAGAATCGTGTTTTTTGCGATTTTGTGTCAAAATCGTGTTTTTTGCGATTTTGTTCACAGAATCGTGTTTTTTTGCGATTTTGTGTCCAAATCGTGTTTTTTGCGATTTTGTTCACAGAATCGTGTTTTTCACGATTTTGTGTTAAAATCGTGTTTTTCCACGATTTTGTTCCCAGACAATCGTGATTGCTCACAGATTGTTAAAAACACGATTTTCTTATGAAAATCGCGTTCTGGGGATCGCGATGTTGTTGGCACTTTTTCACAGAATCGCGATTTTGAGTAAAACTCAGAATCGCGATTTTGTCCAAAATTTGACAGATTTTCAACTTTTTGCTTTTTTCAATATTTTTTAACCTATAGAATCGCCTTATCAAAATTTTGACATGCAATAAAAGAAATTTCTTGAGACACTTTTTTCTTACTGAAAACCAACAAAAACAGGAAATCGCGATTTCGTGATTTTACTATTTTCCTACTTTTTTGTGTTATTTACTCACTTTTATGCAAAAAATATGTACTCAAAATGCTACTAGACTTTTTACCTTGCTTGCCAAGTTGAAAAAATCTCCAAAGCTTGCTTGTAGCTGAAAGTCGCGATTTTGTTCGATTCTGCACACTCTCTCTCTCCCTCACTCTCACTCAAATGAATTTTTCTTTGAATTTCAGGTTTTTATAGTGTTCAGAAAATCGCGATTTTGTGTGATTTTTACTTTTCCTCACTCTTTCACTTGTTTAACTTCACTTACTCAATCTTAATGACTCCCTCTACACTTTCTTATGTCAAGTACCCAAATTTACCACATATTCCAAAAAATTTTCTTTACAGAAAATCGCGATTTTGTGTAGAGAATCGTGTTTTTTCTGCAGATCTTTTTTTGTGCAAATTTTGAGTATTCTTTGTCCTTGCCTTCTCTCAATATTCTTCACACTTCAATACATGAGTCACCTGAAGAGTTTTTTCAAAACAACACTTTTTGCAGAAAATCACGATTCTGTTCAGGGAATCGTGTTTTCTAATTTTCTGGGTTTTTTTTTATAAATTTTTTTTTTTTTTTTTTAAGCTTTCTTTCTCTTTGTTTTGCTTCAATTCCTTCTTTTCTTTGTAATTAACTTTGCTCCTGAATTTTTTGCACCAAAATCACTATCTCCCTCAGAAAATCGCGACTTTGTGCAGAAAATCGTGTTTTTCTCTATTTTTGATTTTATGCCACTTTGAGTAGCTTTTTCTTCTTGATTACCTTCAAAACCCTTCAACAACTTCAATTCAACCTTCACTTACAATGTTATTTCAAAATCAATTACTTTTTTCAGAAAGTCGCGATTCTGTGCAGAGAATCGTGTTTTTCAATTTTCTGGTTTTTTGATCATTTTTTGCTTTCTTTTCCAGTTTTTCACAATCACTCCTGACCACAACACCTCACTTCAACTTCTTGTCAAGAAAGGAAATTTGTTTGATTGTTTTTTATGAGTTTTGTGAATTTGTTTGGTATTTTTGCCCTAAAAATAAAGGTGAACACTTTACTTAGGGTTTCTGGTTTTGGAAATCAACTGATCCTATGGTTCTTGATTGGTTATGAGTTTCTGTGTCCTTAGCTATCACTAAAGTACCAAAGAAAGGTTCTCCAATGAAAAAGTGTTATGAAAGGCAATCAATTTTTGTAAAGATAAACTCAATCATATGATTTTTTTCAAAATGCAGCACAACTCAAGATTTAATGCTCAGACTTGGTCAACAACTGAATCCCTCATTCCCACATCTAGCTACTTTAACTGTCCTTTCCTTAGTATCACCATGTTATCTTCCCAAGATCACCCATGGTGTCTAGTACTTGGGCAAAAAGAAATCTAGAAATGCAAGAATAGATTCAAGTTACCTCCATCTTCAGCTTCTTGGCTCAAATCCTCCACACACCTGCACTTTTACTTCACCAAAATGATGAGCAACTATCAATCTACAAAAATTTCAGCACTTCCACTTCTACAAGACATCCATTGCTTTCTTCTTCCCTAAAGACAAACAATGATATCTACCTATTCATGTGCACTTTTCCTTATTGATGAGCTTTACCTTGTTTACCATCATCAACTGAAGATCCAGCAAAGGTCCAACTTCAAAGAAGTTCTTGGAATGTTCCCCGGCAACGGCGCCAAAAAATGTTTTGTTTTGGACTCCAAGTTGTCCTCTCCAATCATGAAGTAACAAAGAATCAACAAATCATCTTTATTTTGTCAATCCTAGGAATATCCACAAGACCACAGCCCCTTCAAGATAATAGATTCAAGGAAATAAGAGATTGATGGCTGGATTGCTGAGAGAAATTGAAGATGAAGAGAAAATCTTGAGTTTACCATAACTAAGGCAAATCTCCATCATTTTCCACATTCTTTATGTCAAAACCATGCCATTTCATCAGCAGAATACAAATATGAACTCAAAACTGAAAAATATCACCTGTATCACAAAGACGAGACAATCGCGATTCTGTATCAACAGACGATTTTCACAATTTTGGAACTTCCTTCAGTCCTTTCCACTCATTTACAGCAATAGGTCTCTCTCTTCATACAACTTACTCAGTAATACACAAATATGACTCACAAATCTCCATGATTAAGCAAGAAACAAGCTCACACATCAAAAGAAATACACTCAACAGGAGAAAACACGATTTTGCAGAAACTCTTTCTTCTCTATTGATAGCTTGAGCAAATGACTAACCAACCTCTCCAAAATAGAGAAAATTGACTTATATACATTTTCAAGTGTCCCTTTCCACACTTGAAATTAGGTCTTTTTCTCTAATTTTCTAAAAAATGCTATCTAAGAGTTTCTAAAAATTCTACAAAAATTACATGAGATCCTCAACCACATAAGGAAGACTCTTCCTTATTTTTACAATCATTGCATAAATATTTTACAAGTTTTCTTTGACTTTTTACTAATTTTTTACATCAAAAATGCTCTTCAAAAATACACCTTCCAACAACCCCCAAGCCAATGGTCAAGCGGAACGTTCCAATAAGGTGTTATGCACAGTATTGACAAAGATTGTCAATAATGGAAGGTCTGATTGGGACAAGCAATTGCATCATGCAATTTGGGCCTTCAGGGTCGCTTACAAGACTGCCATTGGAACTACCCCGTTCAATCTAGTGTATGGACAGAATGCAATTCTGCCAATTGATTTTCTGATGCCCACTTTAAGAGTAGCCCAGCAGTATGAATGGACTGGACATGAATTATCCCAACAACTAGAACAAATCGAGAAACTGCATGAAACTCAGTTGCAATTTGTCGCAAGAATCTATGCGGCCAAGAGAAGGCAAAATGCATATTATGATGCACACATAAAAGACAAGGGACTAAAAGAATGAGACTTGGTCCTAGTCTACACCTTGAAGAAACATGCCAAGAAATTAGAAAAATGCAGATATGTACCTCTAATCATTAATAGGATTTCGACGAGCGGTGCAGTTAATCTAGCCCCTCTAGATGGAGATATTCTTCCTAACTACATAAGTGGATGTAGAGTGAAACAGTTCATGGAGCCATTGATGGATCAAATGTTAGCACGTCTCGTAGGTGCAAACAATAGGAAGAGGGAAGAAGAATGAATTAGAGAAGAAGCACAGCAGGAAGCTTTTGAATCTAGGAATTGGAGCAACAGAGTACCGATTGATAGCTGCCTTGATACACTCAGGAGCAGGACTCAGTTGCATACGAAATATGGTCATCCAAGATCTACAACTGATTATGACACCCCGAAATTGGAGGTCAACCCATAACATGCATTGGAGAAGCCCTAGTATCCCTCCACCTATGAAATTCAACTATGGAACACCGAGTCCTAGTGTGCAAAGATGAAGACTTAATAGAAAACTTGATCCTAGGACAAGATTGGATCATTGAGAATGAAGTAAGCATCAACATAGCTCAAGGATACATTTCAACCAAGATAGGGCATAAGGAAATTTTTATTCTATTAAGGGAGAAACCCTCACAGAGACCGGAAGTAATCGAAAGTGCGGAAGAACTCAAAGAAGAGCACGCAGAACATAATTCTAGCCCCAACCTCTCAGAAGCAGGCTCAAAAAAAGAAGAAATTTCAAACCCTAACATATCCACGGAAGAAGTGGATTCATCCTATGCAACTGATACCAAGAAGATCAACACTCTTAGAGTTTCTCACACGACAGAAGGATTACCAACTTGGAAGACCACCATCAACTAGTCGCATTCAGGAAAGGTCAACTTCAAATGGGTACGCAAGGATCAAGTGAAGGAATCAGAGATCGCAACACCAGCTCATAAGGAGAAAATGTGGACAAGAATTCTTCTTCACCGAAATCCAAACCAAAACGACTCTTGCAAGTATGGCTTCCTAGGCCTTTGATTGAATTCCAAAGAATGTTTGACAATTAGCACGATAGGAAATCAACAACCAAAATGGGCAGCCTATCGACAAGCTAGCAGTGCAAGACCAGACAAGACCAAACAAGTACATCATAAAGACAAGATTGTAGCTAAGAAGATGCCGGCGATTCAGGAAGCTACACCAAGGAAAAGGCGACGTGATGAGAAGACAATTCATACGTCAATGCTCCAGCGGATATGGAAACCAAATAAAGTGCATGGACCTGAACAAGAGAACCATCAGGCTCACTCATGAAGTATCAAATGCACCGAAAGTATGCATAATAGGTCCACATTACGAGGCCAAGCATTCGGCACTTAATGCACATAATAAATTTAGTGGTGCACATCCTCCAATGAGGGATAGGTCATAGCTTCAACTTCCTTAGGAATGGACCTACTATGTAAATAAATAAATGCTTCGGCTATACTAATCCTTGTTTCCTTTCAGAAAAGAAAAGAAAATTATGCGGTAAGAGATCTTACTCATGCAGGCAGGGAGAACAGAGTGACAAAACGAATGACATGTCACTACAACACATAACACAATTGCTATATCTCCTATTGAAGCTAATGCTCTGTTCATTACAAGTTTAGATGGCCTCCGAAGATTCTGAAGCAACCATTCAGGAGGAAGTGATGGAATTTCCTCCACAAAGCGTGACCAAAGCAAAGGGACACTGGTTTAGAGAAGATCAACCGGCTGGGGAGTATCTCTTCCTGGTGACCATCAAAATCATGGACACGGATCATCAATTCTCGGTTATGTCCCAAAATTTTAAAGTAGGTGTAGCTCAATGATGAGTAGCACCTCCTTTAATGTCAATCCGGGAAGACGTGAGGATGGTATGAAGACCTCGAGCAAGTGGCGGCACAAGTGCGTGAGTGAGAAGCACACAAGCATGCACACACATACATACACACGTGCACACAAGGCAAGACAAAGAGTGAGAATCAATGGAGCTTTTAGATTACTTTCAAAATGCTCTTACAAGTTCGTTTCAATTACAATCTAACCCCAAAAATGAGCTCTCTAGCTCTTTTTATAGTTTTTGACTAGCTTTTGGCCCTGTCTAGACCTAGTGTCCGGCCTAGTTAAAAATTAGGTTCCAGGGCTTATTTGGGGGCTCAAACGAGATCTAAAAAATACGAAAATTGGTACGCAACTACTTCTAAGGCTCCTCAAGCTCAAGGACTCCTTGGCTTGCACAAAATGGAGCTACAAAAATGTGAAATGATATTTACAAATGATTGTTAGTGATAAAAATCACTATTGTTGTAGGGATTTCTTCTAGTGATCTGCCATACATATCTTCGAGCTCCCTACTTGCTCTTCCTCCCTGCATGTCCATCTCTTGATTTGCATTAATGTCTTGAAAAAATATTGGCCTACTTGCCAGATCTTCTTTGACTGCCCTGTTTGCTTGTGCTGTCCCTTCGCTCTGACTCCCTTCTTTGACTTTCACGTCTTGTAAGTCCTGGTGTACCAAGGCTACTGCCAACACCCCCCCCACTCTCGCGTCTGTCGCCCCTGACAGACCCTTGTCTAGCTGCTTTTTGGACGTAATATTGGACAACATCCGCGGCGAGGTGGTGTTCTTCTAGCCTGAGTCCCCTTGCTAGATCTGTCAGCAATGCATCCCAATTGACTGGCCCTGGGACATCTGGATGTGGCACCCGTAACTGCTCTGAGTGAATGGTTCGCTCCACAGCAAATAAATGGAGGAGGTGTGAGGGTCTGGGTACAAATATTTCTGAGTGGTATTCCCAGAACCCTGTTATGAACATCTCTTCGAATGTTTGTTTGAAGCAGGCCGGGAGGTATTTTATTCTGGCGTGCCAAGCGTATATCACCTCTATGGAAGGAGTGGTGCTCATGTCATAAACTAAATCTTGGTTTCCTGTAAGGAATCCGACGCCTGAGAAGTGTGGGTCCTTGATATTCTTGAATGTCCTGAATGTAATAAGCATTAACTCAAAAATTTTCATGCACATCTGGGCCATTACATCAGGGGTATTCCTTAATCGGATGCTCCAGTGCCGTATAGTGGAAATCATGTAATTGACGGTGGGAGGCCCTTGAGGGGGTGCTAGATAGACGTAGTTTAACCATTTGGCGCATCCCTTGATATTCTTGACTGCAATGGTAAACTCTGGCCATGTGCGTCTGCGGAGTACAGGAACATAACAAGGGTTATATTTAATAAAAAGAGGCATATTCGTCCAGGTGCGAACCATCTCCGGATAGGTTTCGAGGAGTCGGATCCTCCAAGTGGGTTGATGAATGGATCCTTTTTTAGCGCTCTCTGGGATGTCATCTGGCCCAAATTGTGTAGCAAACGTTGGAGGTTTGCCACATCTGTGTTGGATTTCTGCATTGTAGTCCGCCAGAAGTATACAATATGGCACGTATTGATCATCATTGGTTCCGATCCATCTATGGTGGGACATGCTGCGGAAGTATTCTGATTTAATAATAGTGTCCTCTATCTTTGCCATGGATTGGATCTGAACTGCCACTCGATCTTCATGAGTTGATGCCGTTTTCTCTAGTGTTTGGAGCCACTCAGGTACTTCGATTTCTAACGTATCCATTCCTTCTGCGGTTTGCTCACCACCTGGCATTGGCATAGGAACGTAAGGTTCCTCATACGTCTCATCTACCTCGATGGGTACCAAATCCTCGGGTTCAGGTTCGACAACTGGAGAGGGTTGCCTTTCATGTGTGAGTAATCTTGCCTGTAATTCGGCCACCTGCTCTTTCAATGCCTTGACTTCCTCTGAAGTCGTGGTCGTTTCTGTGACTTTGGGTGCTGTCTGTTGCTCTTGGAGTTGATTGCGCAGCGCATCACGCTCCCTTTCCAAGTCATCATGAGCTTCTAATAGATCTGCGTAGCTGTCCAAGATGGTCTTCATTGTCTCTGAGGGCACAGCTTTAAACTGCTCTGGATCAATTTCGTGTGGAGAGCCTTCCATTGCTGCTTCTAGATTTGCTTCATTTTGCTGCTGCAGTCTCTTGTTTTCCTCAAGGGCGGCCGCCATGTGTTTTCTGAGAAGTGCCAGGTTACGCCGGACTTTGAGATTATCGGCTTGGTATACCTCGAGCAAAGCTTCTAGTTGTTTGGCACCTGATTCTGTCAATGGTTGGGGTGCCGCCAATAAGGTTTGGTGAGCCTGCTCAAGCGTCGTGTAGCGTTGATTCAGTTCTGCATTTTCTGTTTGTAGAATGAGAAATTGTCTTTGTAAGTTTTGATGGTGCGTTTCCAGATTCTGATACCGGTTGTCCAGAGCTTTGTACTCATGCTGGAGCTGGTATACACATTGGTTTAATGCTAAGAATATGTTATTTACATTAAATAATGCTGGGAAGGGTGAAGATGCAGGGGGAATGGGGGCGGGAATGGGAGAGGTGAATGATGTGGATGTACGTGGAGATGTGGGTGGAGGGGGTATGGGTGATGAAGGTGGCATAGGGGGAGGGAGCGGTGCTGTGGCAGGTGATGTTTCCATCGTGTCCACTGTTTGAGTGACAGTGTAGATGGGAATCGTTGGTGGAGTGGATGTGACATCGGTGAACAGGGTGGTGAAGGTGGGCATGGTGACTCCCCCGTATTGGATTCCCGGAGAGAGTGGGATGCCCATGACCACGGTAGTGGTAGTGGATGTGGTAGTGTTAGTGTCCTGTGGTGGAGTGAATTGTGTAGTGTGAGGTGGGGATGGGGGTGACAACGGTGCTTCCTGATATTCTTCTGCTTGCGCTGCCTCGCCTGGTGCTGATGTATTGATGTGAATTTGCTTCCCGGACCTCCTGGGACGAACGGGAACTCTTTTTTCAAACCTGTGGATGTAGGCCATTGCCTCATGAATGGCCTCATCCAGTCCTACGGCGTCGGCATGAAGGTTCATGGACTCAATGAACAACTCGTCCACACCTTCCTCAGCTAGCAAGTCGTTCATGAGTCTTTTGCCCTGTTCTAGAGACATCTTATGCTGTTCCTGAACCAGTCGCATGGTTCGATATAGTCTCTTGATTTGTGCCGAATATGCTGGGGCACTTGCTAACTCGGAGAGTTCGTCATATTCTTGATGTTGTTCTTCGTCGGCTTCTTCTTCGTCTCCTCCTGCCTCTTGTTCATCTACATCGACTTCTACAACTTGTGGTTGGGTGGGGGCCGATGTTGTTTTGGGTTGTGGTTCCTGAGCTCGCGCTGCTTCAGCTTCGAGGTTAGAGTCATAGATTAATCTGGCAATTTCTTCATCCGTGAGGTCCTCAAGAGTAAATCCCTGCGGAAATTCCAAATCGGATGGAATGGGTGGAAACACCAGATTAGGCCCCTCTGTGCTTGGTCTTGGTAGCCGGATTGTGAATGGCCTAACTCGTCGTGTCTGGGGAGGGGTGATTTCTGGTGTAGCGGTAGCTCCCCTTGGTTGGGCACAAGGTAGTTGGACTCCCCCCCTCATCTTCTTTGATGGGGGACCTGCTGCTGATAGTCTTCTCTGGAATTCTTGGACTCGGGACCATACGAGTGCCCGCTGAACAGGCACGTCATAAGCCAAGCATCTATAGATTATTCTGGTCAAAGCACAACACCCGTGGAGCACATTCTTCTGTTTTTTGTTCCACCTTTGATGCGCTAGGTGGATCTGATCTATGATCCAGTGTGGTACATTGATGGGCAGGCTTTCGGTTTCTGCTAGATATAAACTGAACCATATTTTTTTTCGGGGGCATTGTGAAGCGTTCTTGGGCGGGAAAAGCAAAATGTTGCATGATGGTTCGCAGGTGAAGCGCAATGGTAGGTGTCATCGCTACCATGTCCTTCAACTTATTAAGATCTTTGTGCTTCATTCGACCTGGAACCATGGTTTCCTTTTCTGTTGGGATGTGCATGCCATACATGCCCAATGCCTCTCTTACCAGATTGAGGTCCAGCTTGAACCTTTTAAGCTCATTACCCGGCAGCAGTGATGGCAACACAAAGGTGATGTCGCCTCCTTTGGCCCTGCTTGGCGTGATTGTACTGATCAGATATGAACATCGTAAAAAATCCGGCTTTGGTATGTGGGCCCTGAAATATCTGTCCACACCCGCTTTGATCCAAACTGATCTCATGACTTCGGCGTTTTGATAGCTTTCAAACTCGCGTGCGAAGAAGTGGTATCGACCCCATTTGCCATTGAACTCCAATTCTGCTTCCCAGAAATAGGTCCCATCGCCCAGTGGTCCAGCAACATCGCTGAACCAATGCGCATGCTTACCTACTTGAGAAGTGTGCCCTTGAGGAGGATCCTGAATGGGGAGCACATGCACTGCTTGAAGCTCTTGCGGTCTTGCTGTGAGACGTGGCTCAAGGAGAAGTGTTTCTATGTCCACAATTTGGGCACCAGATCCGGCTTGAGAACTAGTACCTGCTTCTGCCATGGCCCTGTTCGCTGGTTGGTTCTGTGAGAATATAGAACCAAGTGTTAACATCGTAATGGACAGAATAAATCCGTTGTTGTCCCCGTTACAACATTAACATGAGGTGGATGATGAGTTAGTGGTTAGTAAGTGCATGAAGACAGTGTGTGTATTTAGTGCTTGTGTTGTCCTAGGAGACTACTGCAGTTAGTAAGTAGGTATGGATTTACAAATTGGGGTCGGGGGGTTTATTACAGGCCCTAGGCTGCCAAATGCAGTGAGTGGGCTTTGCCTTCGGTTTCGGAGAGTCTCTACAGAGCCTTCTCGGTGTCGTGGTTTGAAGATGAGGCCTTTTTGGGACCCATTTACAATTGATTACATGTACGCTCTTGGGTTTTGGTGTGTACATGAGTGTCGAGAACGAGTGAAATCTGGCAGTATGCGTCGCTGCGTTATGCTGTTTAAGTTGTGGCCTCAGCGTAGCTACTTGTGCCATCAAGCAAGCCTTAGGCACCCAAATTTGTCTTGATTGTGGGCTTGCCTTCATCGACTTCTTGGGCACCCAAATAGATTTTACTTTAGCAGAAGAATTTCTGAAAGACTTCTTATTAGCGTTGCGTTGTTGGTCACTAATAAGAGGCTTTGCCCCTGTAGTTGACGGTGGTGCAACCGGTCGTTCGCCTTTCCGCACCCATACCTGGTCTATTTTCTGGGCTGTTCTGCTGCGCAGGTACTTTTGCTCTCGGACATAGGTAGTACCCAGCTTCTTCTGCCTTTGATCCATCTTGGGTTGCTGCCCCTTTCTAGCCTTTGGAAAAGAAGGGAGTTCCGTTGCATTCCTGACTCCTTTTTTGCGAATATCATTCCTCTGCAACACATAGTTTTGGACAAGAACAGCATGGTCATCTTCATGTGTACCCCTGGAAGGACCAGGAGTCGGTGCCTTTCCTAGTTCCTTGAGTGCTCCATTGTCTAATTCTACTGTAACTCGACTATGATTGACCCAAACCTGGAGAAGTCCACTTCTTAGGTTTATATTGACTGCTTGGTCATAGATCCAATCCTGACCCAAGACGAGAGGTTCAGTGAGATCCTCATCTTGACACACTAGTACTTTAACGGTCATTGCCTCCTCGTGAATGTAGAGGGGAAGTTCCACCTCGCCCATGCAAGGGGTTTCCACGCCTCCCAATCCTATGAGGTATGCTTCCACAGGGTGGACAGTTAACTGTAACTCTTGACAGTAAGACAACTTAACAGCGCTAGTGGCAGCACCTGAGTCAATCAAGGCTCTTACGGTCCTTGTACTCTTTCCTTGTCCTATGTCTATGGTTATGAAAGGACGTCTATCAATTATTCTATTCGAGCTTGTTCCTGCAACTTCACACATGGCTATGGGAAATCCTTGGTCTGCATAGTCATTCGCTCCAGGCTGATCTCTACCTTGCCTTCGTAGTTTCATCCTTCTGATGCGTTCTAAAGCCTCTGCTTGAGCTTCTTCTCTAATTCTCTTTTCTTCCTCTTTGCGTTTCTTAGCAGTGTTGAGTCGGCTGAGCATTTCCTCCGTGAGGGGTTCCTGGTACAACTTGACTCTGCATCCGCTAATATAGTTAGGGAGAACATCACCCTCTAATGTGGCCAATTGTACTGCTCCACTTGTGGAGATCCTATTGATGATCATAGGTCCGTAGCCTCTCTTTTCTAGCTTCCTTGCGTGTTGTTTCAGTGTATAGACTAAGACTAGATCTCCCGTTTTCAAGCCTTTATCCTTCACGTGGGCATCAAAGTATGCCTTCTGTCTCTTCTTGGCTGCATATATCCCTGCAGCGGCTCTCAGTCTTGTTTCTCCTAATCGTTCAAGGTCAAAGATCCTAGAGGAGAGCTCATGACCTGTCCATTCGTGCTCTTGTGCTACTCTCAATGTGGGGATCAGGAAGTCCAAGGGTAGCACAGCGTTTTGACCGAATACCATCTGAAAGGGGGTGGCTTGGAGTACCGTTTTGTAGGCAACTCGGTATGCCCAAACAGCATGGTGTAGCTGTTTGTCCCAGTCAGAGCGTTTAGTGTTCACTAATTTCGTCAGTACATTACATAAAATCTTATTAGTGCTCTCAGCTTGTCCATTAGCTTGAGGGTGATAGGGGGCAGACTTCTTGTGTATTACCAAGAATTCTTGGAGTAGATTTTCAATCACTTCATTCAAGAAATGAGTGCCTCTATCACTTACAAGCTCTATAGGTAGTCCGTATCTCGTGAATACATTCTCAAACAAGAATTTGGCAGTTGTTTGAGCATCGTTCTTGGTTGTAGCTTTTACCTCAACCCACTTGGTGAGATAATCTGTTGCCACAATGATGTATTCCGCATGAGAACCCTTAGCTGGGGGATTAATAGGACCTACGAAGTCTATTCCCCACTTAGAGAATGCACGTCCACCCATCATAGGTTTCAGTGGCATCTCATCTTTGCGTATAGGATACTGAGTCCTCTGACAGACATCACACCGTTTCACATAGGTATGTGCATCCATGTGAAGTGTAGGCCACCACAAGCCCGCAAATAGTATTGCCTTGATTACCCGATCTGGTCCAAAGTGTCCTTCTGCTACACCTTGGTGAGCAGTTTCTAAGATCTTAAGATACTCACTTTCATGGACACACAGTCTCAGGTAACCATCTTTACCGCGCTTATATAGATTATCACCTATGAGTGAATAATCCAGAGCTTCTTGTTCTAAACTCCTTTTCCTAGCTAGAGTCATGTCTGGGGGGAATGTGTTTGTCCGCAAGAATGATACTAGAGGTTCACTCCAATCTGGCACAATGGATACTTGATAGAGAGTGGCATGTTCCACAGGTGGTTTAGTGCAACAGATTGGGCATTCCTTGCACAACTTTTGGACATCCGCTTCCATAGTTGGCCAATGCACTCCGAATCTCTTTAGAGTCTGCAACGTTCGTTGTTTGGAATGGTGTTGCTCTAACGCACCTACATGTGCTAATTGCAACCATTTAGCGTACTCATCCTCTTCTACGCAACATGCCAAGATCCCTTGATCTGTGTGCTTGTACATGCTTCCTGCCATGATATGGTACTTTTGGGCTTTTACGATCTCTCTATTCCGTGTGTTCACCACTGGATGATTAGGCCCGTATGTCAAGACTGGTACTATTGGCTTGGCCCACTGCGGCACCACTTCCAAATTAAACAAGTAAGCATGAGGAAGGTCATCTGACACTCCTTGTGGGGCTTCTCCCGATGTGAGCCTAGAGAGATGATCGGCTCTCAAATGAGTCCTACCTTTCCTTACCACAACCTCAAAATCGTATTCCATTAGCAAGAGAAACCATCTCACTAATCTTCCTGTATTGCATGGCTTGTTTACAAGATATAACAATGCCTGATGATCAGTAAAAAATTTAAACTTATTTGCAAGCAAATAGTGTCTAAATTTCTTAACTGCATATACCATGCCTAATCCTTCGCGCTCTGTAGTGGTGTAATTCCGTTCAGCCGCATTCAATTGTCTACTGGCATAGGCAATTGGAAGATCCATATTACCTTCACCAGTAGGTTGTGCAAGCACACATCCAATGGCATAATTGGATGCATCCACATGAACATGGAATGGCTTATTCCAATCTGGTGTGGTCAAGATTGGTGCTGAACATAATCTTCGTTTAAGCTCTTGGAAGGAATTTTCGCATTCATCCGTCCACTCAAAGTTTGTCAGAAGTCCGTACATGGGCTTTGCAATGACAGCATACATGTGTATAAATCGTCGATAATAACCGCAATGCCCCATGAAAGCTTGTACTTCCTTGACATTCTTTGGCCTAGGTAGCTCTGCTATGGCTCTCACTTTTTCTTCGTCGGTAGATATGCCATTCTTTGACACTATGTGTCCGAGAATCTTACCTTGCCTGACCATAAAAACGCACTTTTCTGGGTTCAGGCAGACTTGATATTCTCTACATTTGTCAAAGATTTGTCTGAGTTCAGGAATATGAGTTTGTCTAACATTGGAATGAGCACAAAGATCATCAACATAGACTTCTAAACTCTTCCTCAGGAACTCCTTAAACACATGGCACATCAGCCTCTGGAAGGTGGCTGGTGCATTGGTAAGCCCAAATGGCATTACTCTAAAAGCAAAAATGCCCCATTCTGTGGCAAAGGCTGTCTTATGCTGATCCTCTGGAGCTATGGCTACTTGATTGTAGCCAGAAAATCCATCAAGGAAGCTGTACACTTCCTTGCCTGCCACTCTTTCCAAGAGATGTTCTGTGATGGGAAGCGGATAGTTATCTCGAATTGTAGCTGCATTAACCTTTTTCAAGTTAATGCACACGCGCAGTTTGCCATTCTTCTTGGGCACCACCACGATGGGGGATACCCATTCGGTGTGCTCAATCTCATAGATAAATCCGGCTTCGACCAGTCTATCTATCTCTTCCTTGATCTTAGCAGCGTAATTATCGTTATATGTATAAGGCTTTTGCTTAGAGGGTTTGGCATCTGAGGTCATGGGAATAGTGTGTGAGCATATGTCCGGGTCAACCCCTTTCAAATCCTTGTAACTCCAAGCGAATACATCTCTGTATTCTCTTAGCAAGGCAATCAATTCATGCTCTTCTTCTTCTGTCAGGTCATGGCCTATATACGTGCATCTCTCCTCTCCTTCTTCTAGGGCCACTACTATTTTCTTGGTGGTTTCTTTGTTATCATAGGCCTCTCCTGATTGTGCCTCTCGTTTAGGCATTCTTATCATGACTCTCCTGTCATCTATCTCGTACTTCTTAAAATTTTCTGGGACCTCAAACAAAGATTCTTCCTCTTCTGGTAAGGCTTCTCCCTTCTTTCGTTTCTTTCCTTCTTCCTTAGGGGTCATATGCGTCGCTAATCTTACATCATTTGTAACCTCTCCATGCCTCTGGGGTTGAAATTCTACTTCATGGAAATATTCTTCATCTGATGCAAATGGTGGGTCCATAATGATTGACTCTAGATCGGAGTCACTTGCATCCTCAAATGCATCAGGGCTAGGTTCGCATTCTTCTAAAACTGCCTCTCCCATGATTGGCTCTATGGAGAAGATTGAAATATCATAGCCATCCTCATCACAGTGAGGTGTCCATTGTTCTTCATTGATAGCTACGTCCATTGTTGCTAAAATTTCTGCCCAGCCATGGGGTTCAAATTCCTCGTCTGGAAAAACTACAGGTGCATAGGCTAGGTCTTGAATGGGTCTATGGGTTTCGTTTGCACCTATTTCTCTGGCCTTTTCTCTCTTCTCTTCCTCCACTGCTACTTTGCACATCCATAAGTGAGTGTCTTCGTGCATCCAGGAGGATCCTGATCCTATGGAATGCACAGATTCTGTATCATCTTTGGCTCTATGGATGGGATTCCATTGGATAGGAGGGACATCTCTATGAGAATAATCCTTGAGATTGACTTTGGTTGTAACACCTAAGTGTTGCAGGTACAAAGAATTGGTTCCCCAATCCTGTACCACTTGCAACTGTCGCATGAATGGTCTTCCCAAAATCATCTCATAGGCATGATTTTTGCTGAAGTCACATATGGCAAAGGTATGTTCAAACTCGACACCACAAGTGGTGAGAGTTATTCCTTCTAGCAATCCTAGGGGTCTCTCTATGTGACCATCGGCCATTTGCAATTTCATTCTCGTCGGCCTGAGTGCCGGCTTGCCCCAACGCTTCCATAAGGAGGTAGTGGCAATTGCAACTCCTGCACCTGAGTCCAAAATTGCCTTCGTGGTGTAGTCCTGGTAGGTGATGGGAAGGTAGGTGTTCCCTTCTTCACCTTCACACATATCTCCTATCTTATCCAAGGGAATTTCCGGTACTGTCCTATGGGATCCTACCCGGGAACGAGGTTTTGCAGTTTCAGTTACTTGACTAGCTACATATTTCTGCGCGTTTGGTCTATCCTCAAGCAGCTCTTCCAAAGTGAGATCACGTTGCACCTTGGTGTTCGTTACTACTTCCGTGTTCCTCGGTATGACTGAGTTGTCGTTCCTTATCATGACTGTGGGTGCTCTCATACATGTGGACTTTGCTTCCCATGGGCCTGTGAAGTGGGGTAGCTCCTGTATGAAATTAGACTCAAAGTCCAATCTCTCATGAGATTGAGCACTCTCCTGTTCCCCGTAAATTGATGGGATGTCTTGTGGGAATTGGTCGTGAGCATCATCCACAAGTTCAAAAGGAGGGGCGACCTCACTTTCGTTATCCCATTTGTCTTCTTGAATCTCTCGTAGGAAGTCTGGTGCAAACGGATTCATAGAAGAAGAAGTGTCTGGCTCCGTAGAATTAGGTACGTATGCTACCAGAGAAGGAGGGCTTATTCTTCCGTTGGCTCTCTCCTTGCTCTCATAAATGGCTGGAGCACAAGCTTCTTGGGGAGGATTGCTTATCTGTTCTCTCGCCCTTTCCTTTCTTTGAGGGACAGGTTCCTTTTCTGATTGTGCCATTAGCCTTTCTATTCTTTCTAAGGAGGGGAAGTTGTCTGGTTTAGTGGAATTGGCTGCATAAACTTCCGATGGGGGATGGCTCAGGTTTTTGCTTGCTTTTTCTTTCTCCTGATTTTTTTTCTTCCTTGTCAGATCTTGCAATTATCCTCTCTAACTTTTCTAGGAATCCATCCAAGTGTAATTGCGTCTTGGCTGAGCCCGAGTAATTGAAAAGGCGACTGGCTTCAAACATAGTCTGAGCCAATGCGACCATTTTCGCACACAGTTTGGTTCTTTCTATCTCTAGGTCAGCTCTAGGATAGCACTTGTCATGATCCGTGACGTTTGGCCCTTCTTGGATTCTGGCCTGATATGCTTTAAGCATCATGTTTAGGTCTTCAGGAGTGGGATCAGCTAACACTGATCCTACCCTAGGAGGTGGTGGAATCGTATGACGTGGTGGGAAAGGTGGTGGGTCAGATGGAGATGGTAGGGGTGGTGGCGGGGTATTGTGAGAGGGGATTTGAGAGGTGATTTCAGTTATCCTAGCTTTGGTTTCTCTTATGCTTTCCTCAAGTTCACTCATCTTTTTAGCCCATTGTCTTTTCATTCTTTCCCGACTATCTTTCCATGCTCTAGTCCTTTTCTTTGTTATGCTCTCGATTTCACTAGCCTCTGAGTTCTTATCCTGGTTTGTCTCTTGGTTTTGCTGCAATGCCTGAGCTCTAGTGACTACCTGCACTGGTGCAGTGGAAGTGACGCTTCCTGAGGAATTTACAACCAAACCAATCACATTGATCGGAGTGATTTTTGGCATATTATTCGGGTTCTTTGGGCAATCTCGTAAAAGATGCTCTTTTCCACAATCTTGGCAAAAACCTTGGATAGTCACTGACTGGGGTTGTGTAGATGGGGGTAAGGGACAATCACGGATGAGATGATCTCCTTGGCATCTGTAGCACGGTCCCCTTGGGAATGGAGGTCTTACTTGCCTAGGTTGAGGCCTGGGGTTGGGGTTTGCATACATGACGTTCGTGTAATCTGACTCCCAACTAGGTTCACTTGGTTCCTCACTATAGTAAGACTCACCATGTTCTGGAGACTGCATGTAGTAAGCCTGGGGGCTATCGACATGTGTAGAATCAAAGCTATGGTCACTTGGGTCACTTTCTGAGATCAATGGGGTTACTGGTACTATGGCCCTATTTAGGTTTTCTTCTGCAACAGCATACTTTACTGGAATCACGTTAGCAGGGTTTGGGGGCTGTTGAGCTAGTACCGGTTGGGGTCTCTGTTGGGCCTGATATTGTGGTTGGTAGGTTTGTTGGGGTCTAGCATATTGTGGTGGTGGATTTTGGTTCTGGTATCGGCCTTGTTGGTAGGGCTGCGGATAGGGTTGCCTAACTGCCTGTTTGTTGTATGGGCAATCTTGTGCGGTGTGATTGGTGTATCTCCGTTCTATGGTGCAATACTGGCTACTAGGGTTTACTTGGGGTTGAGCCATAATAGGGCAGACATTCGCCATATGGTCACCACCGCATGTATAGCATCTTTTCACAGGGGCAAACCTTGGGATTTGTCTGCTAGTTACACCTAATTTCTGAGCTACTTTTTCCGCGAGTTCCTCAATTGGTGTAGATTGCGTGGAAGAGTGGCTAGATGCACTATCTGAATCTTTGTAGATTTTGGAAAGCTCTAGCTCTTCCCCTAGGTTATCTTCAATGTCAATGCACATGCGTACACATTCTTCTATAGTCCTAGGGTCCTTCAGATACACATAGGATCTCAATTTCGTACTCAGCAATCCATCAAGGAATAAGGCTACTTGTTTAGCAGATGTGGGTAACTCCGAAATAGGGCACCTTTCTAGATATTGTCTAAATCTTCTTCCGGCCAATCTGACAGTCTCTTGGGGGGTCTGTTTGAAGCTGTGGATCAATGAGGAGGTATTGTGTCTTATGCCGCTCTTAGAGAACTCTACAATGAATGCCTCTAGGAGTTGGTCTATGCTCCTGAACTGACGCTCATCTAATGGCTAAAACCATGTAAGTGCCGTGTTCCTAAGGGTTAGACCGAAGGCATTGTACTGCGTGAACAGATCTTCCACTTGTTCAGCTCTCAAGACTTGCTTGAACTCCGCCACATGATCATAGGGATCTCCTGTGCCGTCAAAGTAATTCTTCATGGACTTAACTAGCTCGGTGGGTCTCAAAGTTCTTGTGTGCTCTCTAGGTCTCGGCAGAGGGAATCCATCTACATTTCTTTGGTTCCTGTGGGCTCTATGCATATCAGGTTCTACCCTATTCGTCTCTGTTCTCGTTCTTTCTCTGCCCACTAGGTTGGCAAAACTTACTTCTGGTCTATCTCTACTTCTGTCTCTTTGCGTACCATGAGCTTGGGAAGTTCCAGCCCCAGGGTGACCATAGGATACATTTGATCTTGGTTGGGGGAAAATAAATTCACCCTTCCAAGTGTAGGCATGCCTATCATTTTCTGTCACCACGAAGATCCGTTCTGAAGCATGATCTAAGTAGGTCACTCTGCCTGGGCTATCCGGATCCTTAAACTCATAGATCATGATATTTCCTATGTCTGTTGGCTGATTAGACTTATACCTCCAAAAGGCTTCATCAGTTTCTCGATTGAGGAGCAACTCTATGCTCTTGTTGTCTTGGGAGACCCACTCAGGCGTGATAATCCTAGTGAGAACTGATTTACCTCGAGGGGTTCTAGGTTCCGCATCCATGTTCCCTTGTTCTGGGTCACCTAAGTTCGCTTCTGAGATTACATTCCCGAAGTCATCTGTCCTATCAGGGTGACTAGTGACAACATATATAGTTCCTTCTTTGTCCAGGTATGCACCATTTTCAAACTTGACAGCTGGGTGTTCTAGTCCTATGGATTGGTCAGGGTTTTTAATCTGGACCACGGATCTTCCTAGGCCGTCCTCATAGATGCTAGCACCTAGTCGGTTGGTCCTAAGATACTCCAGCTGCGTTTTGTAAGGGCCTTCTACCCTGTACAGGTAAGGCACTCCTGAACTTCCCGTAGGTCTGTCCATGCCTTGAGACATTTCTGACTCACTGGTCTCAGAGCTAGGGTAGTATGAGTGGTGGCTCAACTGCTGGGCCCAAGACCTTGCAGTGTGATTGACACTAGCCTCTGAAGACCTAAGGCTTTGTCTTTCCCTTACTAAATGTCGTCCTGATCTAAGGTTCATATGCCTAACTGATTAGCCCAATTTTTTTTTTAGAGTACAACCTCGTTGCCGATCAATTGGTATCAGTTACTTGATTCTTTTTAGTTAATTATTGTGTTTATGGTCTTGTCTGATATCACGTCGTCAGGAACACTTGAATGTTCTTCGTACTTTCAGGTTGATCGTTCCACGTTAGGTTCGTTTCCTTTAGGTTATCGACAATACAGTAATTAAGTTTTTAGCTTGAACTTGAGTTTTTTAATAGTCTTCAACTTGACAACTGCCTATCGTCGCCCTGGCTTACTCCTATCTCTACTCGTTCTTAGCTTGAGCTAGGAAATGACAGAGGGAGTTGAGAATAATCCAACCTTACTTGTTGATCCCTTGCTTTATGGTGCTCAAGAACCCGGTTCTCAAGCTTGCAAAGAAACCTTGCTTTGTACGCTCTCAGTTGCTCTCAATGGACCTATAAAAGACCCACCGTTAGCTCAATGCTTATATTCAAAGGACACAACCAACCACTTTCATTCATGTGCCACAAACACACATTTGCATTGTGACTTTTAGGAAAATAATTCTAAAGACCCCTGACTTTGATCCCCCTGGGTATGACCAACTTCAAAATGCCCTATCTGAAAATCAACGCATTATCTTTATAAAAAACAGTTGAGGGCGTGTAGTATATGCCACGAGCTTTCCAATAAGCCCAAGAGCTCAAAAATTGGATTTCGTATGAAAAAGTTAGGACTGTTCAGGGTTTAGGGAGTTAAATCAGAATTCAACACAAGCTAACAGTCAAACAGGAATACTCGAGTAGCTTGTGGCACGGCCTCGCGATGCAATACTACACCCTAGTGTTTGTCCCACACTCAATCGAAATTTAGACCAACAATTTTGCCTTGATAATTTGACCTAATTTGCCCTTCTAACGCGTTCGCAAAGTCTGTCGGTCGCGATTGACAGGTCAGTCGCGATCGACGTGTCGATCGCGATTGACAGGTCCGTCGTGGCTGTCAGTCGCGATTGACTGGTCAGTCGCGATTGACACGTGGCCGAAAAGTCAATCAATCGTGGTCAAAGCGTCGTTGACTCTGTCGGTCGCGATTGATGAGTCGATCGCGATTGACAGGTCGGTCGCGAGGGTCTGTCGATCGTGGTCAAACAGTCGTTGACTGTGTCGGTCGCGATTGACAGAGCCGTCGTGGTCTGTCCGTCGTGGTCAAACAGTCGTTGACTGTGTCGGTCGCGATTGATGAGTCGGTCGCGATTGATGACTCGATCGCGATTGACACGTGTCACGCGTATGGTCAGTCGGTCGTGGTCAATCGGTCGTTGACTCAGTCGGTCGCGATTGACAGAGCCGTCGTGGGCTGTCGGTCGCGATTGACGTGTCGATCGCGATTGACAGATCTGTCCGTCGTGGTTTGTCGATCGCGATTGACAGAGCGATCGCGATTGACAGAAATCTGTGGAATTTCAAAAAACTAAACATATTTTTGGGAAGCTCTAGGCCTGTAGGTCATGGATATGCACTTTGTTTAGCAATTAGAGCAAGTTTTCAGTCGGTCGCGATTGACAGAGCTCGGCGACACACAGACAGTTACTCAGATTTCCGTACCTGCGCAGGGTGCTGGGGATGATGATGCGGCCTGTACCTGCAGAATGCTCACAAAACATGCAAAAAACAGCACATGCAAATTCGCTCTCTCGCTCTCTCTCACAAGTGAAATGAGGGAAATGAGGTGGAGATGGGGATATAGTCAAAAACTGAAATTTTTGCGATGATGGAGATGGAGGTGGGAGATGGTGATGATGATGATGGTGATGAAAAATGGTGAAGAAAGTAAAAGAAAATCGATGAGGGTGAAGAAAATACCTACAACTCCAACGCGTCAACTCTACGTCTTACCATCACACGCTCGTCCTCAAAGCTCGGTCCCCGGCAACGGCGCCAAAATTTGGTGTAGCTCAATGATGAGTAGCACCTCCTTTAATGTCAATCCGGGAAGACGTGAGGATGGTATGAAGACCTCGAGCAAGTGGCGGCACAAGTGCGTGAGTGAGAAGCACACAAGCATGCACACACATACACACACACGCGCACACAAGGCAAGACAAAGAGTGAGAATCAATGGAGCTTTTAGATTACTTTCAAAATGCTCTTACAAGTTTGTTTCAATTACAATCTAACCCCAAAAATGAGCTCTCTAGCTCTTTTTATAGTTTTTGACTAGCTTTTGGCCCTATCCAGACTTAGTGTCCGGCCTAGTTAAAAATTAGGTTCCAGGGCTTATTTGGGGGCTCAAACGAGATCTAAAAAATACGAAAATTGGTACGCAACTACTTCTAAGGCTCCTCAAGCTCAAGGACTCCTTGGCTTGCACAAAATGGAGCTACAAAAATGTGAAATGATATTTACAAATGATTGTTAGTGATAAAAATCACTATTGTTGTAGGGATTTCTTCTAGTGATCTGCCATACATATCTTCGAGCTCCCTACTTGCTCTTCCTCCCTACATCTCCATCTCTTGATTTGCATTAATGTCTTGAAAAAATATTGGCCTACTTGCCAGATCTTCTTTGACTGCCCTGTTTGCTTGTGCTGTCCCTTCGCTCTGACTCCCTTCTTTGACTTTCACGTCTTGTAAGTCTTGGTGTACCAAGGCTACTGCCAACAGTAGTGCATGAGCTTTCGTCGACCATTGACATCATGAAGAAAGCAGGTATCCACAAATATTTTGAATTGCCAATCTACAAAACCGACTTTCAAAGGTGCACGCAAGTCATGAATACATTGCAGCCAGCCCTACATGACCCATTAGTGCCAGAGGCCAAAGTCATGGATGCAGTAGGTAAATGGGTCGTGATTCAGTTTACACATGATTTAATTAAAGAAGCTTTTGGATGGGAGAAAGATGGAACTACTATATTAAAAGAAGAAAGTCGAGGGGCAAAGAACAGAACCTTTATTGACATCAATCGAGTTGACATAGAAGAAGAAGTATGACTAATCCATCAGCGCTTCTGTTTCCCTAACATGCATCAATACACTGCTCCTCAGAAGATCATCATCCAACTACTATCACATGCTATCAAACAAATTGGAAACCAAATTAATATGACTCCATACATACAGGAAAGGCTATTCGAAGCAAAGAAGTAGTAGAATCACAAGAAGTTCTTGAACGGCAGTGTAGCTCTGACCATATTGATCTATCATGCATTAGATATTAGAGAGCACCTCCAAGAAATGCCATCATCGACAGCCATGGCTAAATATGCCAAGGTCGCCACAGTCCCAAGAAAGAAAAAAGGAGTCAAGATCATTGAGGAGGCAGAAACTAGATCTCAACCCAAAATGAGAGGTACAAAGAGATTAAGGGAAGTAATGCAAGTAGAATCTGAAGTTCGAGCTACAAAAAGGGTATAAGTGCTCTCGAAGACAAAAATTGAAGGGCATCGACCAATCATAGAAAGGACTTAACACGAGCTCTCGAAGACACTCACCAATACACAGAAGGTCCAAATAATCTACCAGTGCAAGGGCACCATTACCAGCAAGCCCAACAAGATATGGAAGTAAAAAAGAGGATAACCAAGGTGCATCGATACAGAGAATTAGGGTTGGTCAATTCAAGTTCCTCTTCAGATACACAAGAAGAACCAGACACCTCCCTATTAAATACGGACATTCGAAGTGAGTCAAAAGATGATGGACAATGGGAGGAGTTAAACGCAGTAAACTATAATACATAAGAATAGAGCATAAAGAAAAATGACACCTCCATTAACCCCAACCAAGACACGGCAGGCAAAGAGGTAAATCAATAAGGGATACATGTCATCAAAATAAATGAGACTTCCAAAATTCAAATCCAAGAGATTAAGCTTACAGAAGAGGGCTCACTCAAGAATCCAAAGAAAGAACCAAAAGAAACTATGGTGGAAGAATCAGAACCCTTCACTCCATAAGGGTTGTGGCAGAACCCTCCCCCATGGATGTTACATTTCAAGGGAGTGCCAGGAAAATTATCGACCTAGAAAAAGAAAGAAAAGAACCAGAAGTACAACTACAAATTAGACAACCACATAACGAGCCTATCCATGTGGAGCACGGAAAGGATGTACAAACAGGGAAAGCTCTTATGGAGTTGAATTTGAACACACATTATCCATCTCTAAATTCGAAAAGGCTAACAATTACGAGATGATATTAGGATGACCCTTTATGAGACAACTTAGGGTAGTGCAAGATTGGGAACGTGACTCTTTATATCTGCAACATCAAGGAAACACCACCAAAATAAACTTGCATACATTTTCATATAGAGATGTGCCCCCACTATAGTGGAACCCCATACACAAGGAGGAAGATGACATATCTATTCATAGCGCTGGAACAAGCGACCAATCATGGATGCACGAGGACGCCCAATTATGGATGTGCAACGAAGCTGAGAAAGAGGATCATAAAAGGTAGTTCTGGACAATAGGACATCCTAACTATCGACCTATAGAGGACCCAATGTATATGCCTCAAATCGTTCCTGATGAAACATTTGAACCGCATGGATGGATGGATGGAAATCTTAGCAACCTTAGATGTTTGTGTGAATGAGGAAGTTCTAACTATGAACGAATGCATAGAAGAAGAACGCTATGATGTAAATTTGTACATGGTTGTCCTTCAAGAGGTGGAAGCAGGGGAAATCTTAGAAAAAGAGTGGAAAGAGGAATATGAGAGTATAGAAATGGAACCAGAATTTGATTCAGAAGAAAGCTATAATTCTAGGGGCAAAGACCAGAACCTTTACTGACATCAATCGAGTTGACATAGAAGAAGAAGTACGACTAATCCATCAGCACTTTTGTTTCCCTAACATGCATCAATACACTGCTTCTCAGAAGATCATCGTCCAACTACTATCACACACTATCAAGCAAATTGGAAACCAAATTAATATGACTCCATACATACAGGAAAGGCTATTCGAACCAAAGAAGAAGTGGAATCACAAGAAGTTCTTGAATGGCAGTGTAGCTTAGACCATATTGATATATCATGCATTAGGTATTAGAGAGCACCTCCAAGAAATGCCATCATCGACAGCCATGGCTAAATATGCCAAAGTCGCCATAATCCCAAGAAAGAAAAAAGGAGTCAAGATCATTGAGGAGGCAGAAACTAGCTCTCAACCCAAAATGAGAGGTACAAAGAGATTAAGGGAAGTAATGCAAGTAGAAGCTGAAGTTCCAGCTACAAAAAGGGTACACGTGCTCCCGAAGACAAAAATTGAAGAGCACCGACCAATCACACAAGAGGACTTAACACGAGCTCTGGAAGACACTCATCAATACACAGAAGGTCAAATTAATCTACCAGTGCAAGGGTACCATTATCAGAAAACCCAACAAGACATGGAAGTAAAAAAGAGGCTAACCAAGGTGCATCGGTATAGAGAATTAGGGTTGGTCAATTCAAGTTCCTCTTCAAATACACAAGAAGAACCTGACACCTCCCTATTAAATACGGACATTTGAAGTGAGTCAAAAGATGATGGACAATGGGAGGAGTTAAACGAAGTAAAGTATAATATAGAAGAAGAGAGCATAAAGGTGAATGACACCTCCATTAACCCCAATCAAGACACCGCAGGCAAAGATGTAAATCAAGAAGGGATACATGTCATCAAAATAAATGAGACTTCCAAAATTCAAATCCAAGAGATTAAGCTTACAGGAGAGGGCTCACTCAAGAATCCAAAGAAAGAACAGAAAGGGACTATGGTGGAAGAATTAGAACCCTTCACTCCAATAAGGGTCGTGGCAGAACCCTCTCCCATGGATGTTACATTTCAAGGGATTGCCATGAAAATTATCGACCTAGAAAAAGAAAGAAAAGAACCAGAAGTACAACTACAAATCAGACAACCACATAACGAGACTATCCATGTGGAGCACGGAAAGGATGTACAAATAGGGGAAGCTCCTAGAATTCCAAAAATGTGGCTGAATGTCGACGTCGCTCAGCTCAAGCCAGTAGTTCAACACATGATCAAAATTGCTATGGATACACAACAATTGATGCTTGAGGTTGATGGTGACTATGATAAAGCGATGCAGGAAAAACATGAACTTAGAGAAATCGGTAAGAACCTTTCCGTCCAACTAAGCTTAGGACAAGAGCAAATAGCACTTAAAGAGAACAAAGTTCACGAGTCCAAACAACAAAGCAAAACATTAGAAGCAAAAAATGAGAAATTGAAAGAGCAAGTACAGCAGTTACAACAGAAATATGAGGCTAGCGAGGCCGACAAGACATGGATGAATGCACGCAGCAAAATATTGGAATCACAAATCAAGATATACATGGATGAGGCAGAGAACTTAAGGAGCAGAAATAAGGAGCTGATGACAGCTCTTCTAAGTAATCAACCTATAGAGGTTTAGGAAATGCCAGAAAAGACATAAAGGCCATGGAGGAAAAGATAGCTAAGTATGAAGATCAGCTCAAGCAAGAGCGGGTGATCATTGCTGAATGTGAAAAAAGGTAGATGGATGATACCGCGGCTCTAAGGACAAAGTGGAAAAAGGCTGAGAATAGATATATGGCGCAATATAAAGAAGACATTGATCAACTCATTGTCATGACAGAAGAAATCCAAAAGAAAAAGGAAAGGATTTCTAAGGCCAATGAAGAAATCAAGCAAAAGGATGAAATGATAAAGTAGCTACAAGAGCGGCTAGAGTAGTAGGCAACAGAGGGGACGCCAGTAGTTCCAAAATCCATAGCGGCTACTGAGGAGATTGAGGTACGTCCTCTCTCTCCCCCCTTACATCATTCGCCGATAAGGGAGGAAACGTAGATCCAATCTGAACGTAATCATCAGGATAGTGCAGAAATGAGCCGACATGAGAGGGCACTACTGGTGTCCAACTTACTGCGGAATTTGAAGATCAAATAATAAAGGTCATGAAGGAAGCTCAAGTCGAAAGCAAAAATTTGGAACAAATATTGAAGCCATTTAATGTACCATATGGACTCCTTAAAGAGAAAACATGGGAATATATAAAGACCACGACAAATAAGGAGCCTACAACCACCTCTAGTTCAGTAATAATACATTTAACTATACTCAAGAAGAATTTAAAAGAGCTAATCCAATATGGAGGCGAAAACTTTTGGAAAAGAACCCTACACTACGGGTACAATGGGAATCATCGCCCTATGCCCTTCAAGTAAACCCATCTTTTTGTCAAGTACCACGTCAATGCTCATGGTCACATTTTTTGGAAGGACAGCGCCAGGGTAGCATTAATAATCAATGGCTCCATTATCCACTATTACCAATTCCACCGCATAATTACCTACCAACGGAAGAATACATGGTGAAAACCATGGAATTTTGGATTGCTCGATATGCCACTGTATTGGATTTTCAGTTAAAATGACTAATAAGATTTTCAGCATGCTACTTACAGTTATTAAAGTCTTCCAACATGCAAAATATACCTTTTTGAACTTCATCGACATTACACAGGGATTTGAAGCACTGGTTTTTTATCTTCCAACTATCCCGAGCTGATTAACTATTATGGTAGACTATTCATGGCTAATGTTTTTGCCAAGCACGTATATGCAGACATTTGAAGAAGCATTTTTTACTGGCTTCTTTGAAATTGATTCGGAAATTTTTGTAAAAATGACTTCAAATCTTAATGCAAGGCTAGTGGCTTATGAAACAAGCTTCTTTGCGGATCACCGACAAGCACTAGAAGATGGAGTGAAGTCAAGCCAGTGGAAAGAGTTCATGATATGTCACGCCAATCTGCTTAATAAACGAGAGCAAAATTCCATACAAACATACTCACGTTGCCACAAAAAGCCTGTTGAGGATGATAGAGTTCAGGAGGAGGGACGTATGGAAGGGGAATCAAGCAAGAAGAGACGAAGAAGAAAATCAAAGACCAAAACTGCTCAATAAAGAATGAAGAGTATAAAGCAAAAGAACCACCCTCTGTCCAAAGCCCCATAGGGGCACGCATCAGGCAACAACGCCAAACACCCAGGTCCTGAGGAATGGAATGAAAGAACAATAACAACCAGGACATTTCATGGGAAGGAAGGACTAGGGTCAGGAAGTATCCATGAAGAAGTGCAAGACAATACTTGGCAGGTAATAATCCTCCCGTTGATAGTGTGCGATGGTAGAAAATATGGCTCAAAGCAATACAACAGGATCATATGTGTGAAGATAAAGACAAATCAGAAGACCAAAAGCTAGAAAGAGGTAGAGGCTGAAAAGTTGAAGAGAGTGAGTAAAAACATCACATTCTTAGCCACTGATGACGTGTGTGGCAGTCCGACTGAATATAGCAACCCAGATTTGTGATGTACGGAATACCAAGGGGCAAACAAAAGCAAAGGACATACTTCGGATAAGATAACCAATTGTCTGACAGTCCTTGCTGCTGCTTCGACCGCTGGGTGCGTGTATTCAGAAGTCTTAAACTAGCTATAAACGAAAAGCAAAAGCCTCTCAAGGGATGACACAGACAAAGAGGGGGAGAGTGTTGCAGAGCAAAGAGGCACAAAAAAGGAGCCCCAAAATTTTCAAATTAATGGGCATATTTTTTTCTTCTTCAAAGTCTTAGGAAATTCACTCAAGCCATGTAAATGCACTAGAGGAGTCCTCTAGATGCATAATCCCAAATCATTGTAATATACCTATTGTAAAATAGTAGGAGAATAGAAATTAGTCAATAAAATGACGATCTCTTGTGTGAAAGGACCATTTTTAGGGCACATGTATATAAGTCACTTTGTGACTCTTTGTAGAGACTTTTTGCCATTGTGAAGAAGGAGAGCTCTTGATTTTTGAAATTTCTTCTTCCTTGTAGATTATCATCTTCTCTTTGATCTTCCATGTGTGTGCAATGCTTAGAAATGTGTGTAGGACTGTTGTCTATCCCTCCCCACTGTTTTTGGACTCTTGTAGTGTGTGTGAGCTAGTACGAGTTGTGGAGTGAGTGTGTATGCTTCTCACCATTCACTATTTTGGCCATAACTTGAAGCACAATTGTGAGAATCGAGTGAAACTAACTCTAATAGATGCGTCTCGTCGAGAGCTTCGAAAGGAGCCTGCTATTGGCCATATTCAGAGTTCGAAGCTAAGAGGACTCCTCGATTTAGTGAAAACTATTGTACGTGGTATCGCGACATACACTTTCTGTAGTTAAGTGAGTTGGAGAGGTAGGTTAGTCTTTTCTCATGCATGTGAGCTGAATCACTTCATTTCCCATCACATGAGAAAAAGTCCTCATACGCTTGGTTAGGTTGGTTCATCGGATTGACAAATAAGCATGTGTCAATTCCCCACTATATGCACTGGTGTGGCAAATGAGATTTAGTCTCTTTGGCACAAGTCCCTAATACTTCTTGACTTAGGTACACAATAGGCTTAAACATCTAGTAGTAAACACTCAAGATAGGGAGGTAGTAAAAGCACAAAAGTACCATATCTTGGCAGGGAGTATGTACAAACATACAGATCAAGGAGTATTAGCCTATTGTATAGAAGAGGATGAGTACGCAAAGTGGTTGCAATTAGCACATGTGGGTGCATTGGCGCAACACTACTCGAGACAAAGAACCTTACAGACATTGAAAAGACTTGGAGTACACTAGCCAAGTATGGAAGCTGATGTCCATAGGTTGTGCAAAGAATGCTCAATCTGCTGCACTAAACCACCAGTGGAACATGCCACTCTTTATCGAGTGTCTTTAGTGCCAGATTGGAGTGAACCCTTAGTCGCCTTTTTGAGGACGAGAACCTTCCCCCAAGATATGACATTGGCTAGACAAAGGAGCTTAGAACAAGAACCTTTAGATTATACTCTCATTGGAGATAATCTATACAGAAGGGGAAAAGATGGGTATCTTAGATTATGTGTCCACGAGAGTGAATATCTGAATCTCTTGGAGACTGCTCACCAAGGAGTAGCAGGAGGACACTTTGGACCAGATTGGGTTATCAAGGCAATTCTATTTGCAGGTCTTTGGTGGCCAACCCTTCACATGGATGCACATACCTACGTGAAGAGGTGTGATGTTTGTCAGCGAACTCAGTATCCTATACATAGAGATGAGATGCCATTGAAACCTATGATGGGTGGACGTGCATTCTCTAAATGGGGAATAGACTTTGTTGGTCCTATTAATCCCCCAGTCGAGGGTTCACATGCTGAATACATCATTGTGGCCACAAACTATCTAACCAAGTGGGTAGAAGTAAAAGCCACAATGAAGAACGATGCTCAAACCACAACAAAGTTCTTATTTGAGAATGTGTTCACTAGATACAAATTGCCAATAGAGTTAGTGAGTGATAGAGGCACCCACTTCTTGAATGAAGTCACAGAAAACCTTCTCCAAGAATTCCTAGTGATACATAAGAAGTCTGCCCCCTATCATCCACAAGCTAATGGACAGGCTGAGAGGACAAATAAGATTCTATGTAATGTATTGACAATATTGGTCAATAATAAGCGCTCTGATTGGGACAAATAGCTACACCATGTTGTTTGGGCATACAGAGTTGCCTATAAGATGGTACTCCAAGCCACACCCTTTCAGATGGTGTTTGGCCAAAACGCAGTGCTACCATTGGACTTTTTAATACCAACATTGAAAGTATCACACAAGCATGACTGGACAGGCCATGAGCTCTCCTCTAGAATATTTGATCTTGAACGCTTAGGTGAAACACGATTGAGAGCTGCAGTAGGAATTTATGCAGCCAAGAAGAGACAAAAGGCATATTTCAATGCACATGTGAAGGATAAGGGCTTGAAAGCAAGAGATCTAGCCCTAGGCTACACATTGAAGCAACATGCACGGAAATTAGAGAAGAGAAGCTATGGACCAATGATTATCAATAGGATCTCCACAAGTGGAGTAGTACAACTAGCCACTCTAGAAGGTGGCATCCTACCGAGTTACATAAGTGGATGTAGAGTCAAGTTATATCAAGAACCCCTAACGGAAGAGGTGCTAAATCGACTCAACATTGCAAAGAAATGTAAGGAAGAGGAAAAGCGAATTCGAGAAGAAGCATAGGCAGAAGCTTTAGAATGCATCCGACGAATGAAATTGAGAAGACAAGGTAGAGATCAATCCATGCCTAACACTCATGAAGCTCTAGGGTATCATATGGCCATGTGTGAGGCTTCAGGTGAACGGTCTCATAGGATAGTTGATCGACGACCTTTTGTGACTCTAGAAGTAGGGCAAGGAGAGAATGCAAGGACCGTGAGCTTTAATCGACTCAAGCGCGGCCACTAGTGCAGTGCGATTTTCTTACTGCCAAGAATTGCAATTGAAGGTAAAACCCATAGAGGCATATCTGATAGGGTTGGGAGGTGTTGAAACCCCTTGCATGGGAGAGGTGGAAGTTCCCCTCTACGTTCAAGAGGTCCTAATGGTAGTAAAAGTGCTAGTGTGTGAAGACAAGGATCTTACTGAACCTCTTGTCTTGGGCCAAGAGTGGATCTATGATCAGGCAGTCAACCTCAACCTAAGAAATGGACTTCTTCAGGCTTGGGTAGGCCAAAACCACCTCATGATTGAATTAGAAAATCAAACACTCAGGCCATTAGAAAAAGCACGTTATCCTGTTCCCTCGAGGAACCCACATGTAGATAACAATGCTATTCTTGTCCAAAGTTCTATGGTGCAGAAGATTATCACTCTAGATGAAGGTACAAAGTTCAATGAGGAGTCCCCTTCTTTTCCAAAGAGGATTCGAGGACATCAAGCCAGGCAACACACTACACCGAGAAGGCCAATGATCAAGAAGCGTGAGCACCAACCTATGCAATATGAAGTACCTCATGGCAGGAAGCAGATCTGGATACGCAAAAGGGAAAAAACCACGACCCTAGAGACAGGTTCACAAAAATGCCCCAAGCGAGCCACACCCTCAAGGACTTAAGCAAAGGAGTCCCCTAGGCAACACTTTAGACATACCATTTCTATTTGGGCCCCGAAGTGGTCAATGAAGGCTATCCCCAATGCTAGACAGATATGGGGGCCCAAGACCTACTTGCAAGCTCAGATAGCTTCACCTCCACTCATTAGAATAAATCAACACTCACAAGCACTCATGGCAAACAACTCAAGGAAGATACTTACACCCCACACTATTACACCTTCGGTCAAACCTAGGAATGTCTGGAAATGGGTACCCAAAAGGTCCCAAATCCAACACAATCTAGTTCATAAACCTTTACCTATCATCAGCTATAAGATCTACGAATCCTCAATCAAAGTTTGGAGACTTAAACCCAGTATCAAACCCCCTGACCCAATTTTGTAAATCCATCCACTCTGACATAGGAGCATTCTGAGTACATTGCATATCCAAAGTATGCATCTAGGATGACACTAACCACTAACCAACATTCACACCTATCACAACCACATCACCTCTAACCACTAACCACTTGGAATGTTATGTTAGTATTGTGGAGGGAACACCATTACATCTTGTTTCCTATGCAACACTAATGTGCCTCTCTTCTTCCAGAAGATAAGCATCAGAAGTCTCATGGCAGCAACAGCAGGCACAAGCTCCCAAGCAGGCACTAGTTCTCAAATCAATTGGGATACCATGCCCGTGGAGACTCCACTAACAGCAAGGCCTGAAGAGTTTCTGAATGTGAGACAGATTCCCATCTCGGATCCACCAAGTGGCCTAACAGAAAGAGTAAAAGGAAATTTGCATTGGTTCAATGAGATGCCAGATATGGGGGATGCAGACCACATCTAGCAGTCCAAGTTGGAATTTGGAGGAGTCTGGTGGACATTTCAATTATTTTCAAGAGAGTTTGAAGCACTACAAAATGTGGCACCTTTGCAAGATATTTGGCAGAAAGCAAGATTGAAGGACTACTTTAGCGCATCCTTACCTAAGCCAGATTTCCTCTGATTCTCTTATGATGTGCCGATTGCACGGACACTTAAATACTCATAGCTGCAGTTCTTCCAGGGGCGGAAACGAGGGGTTCAACCAGCTAAACGCACGTGTGGATCTCTTTCCCATGTCCCCATTCCTCGCGAGTCCACCTCAGAAATCTCCCTTAGAGAAGAAGAACAGGTGACCCCATTCACTATCCGTCTCCAATGATCACAGTCAGGCCATTACACAGCCCACTCCATCAGCCCCCCCACTACCCACAGATGTTGAGTTCGCTTCCTTGAATGAATTGGCCGAAGACACCTCCTTTGACTTTGAGACCTTCCTACAAACAATGCAACTGTTCGATGGTGAGTTCTTTTTAGATAGTGAAGGTCTTGGATCATCATCCGATAGAGGACGCCCACATTGCGAAGAACGAAGAGTACATTGGGAGGATGAAGCACATCAAACTCACGATGAAGACACACATGAACAAGAGGAGGCACCAGGGCATGAATCAGAGGAGAGTGAAGAGGAAGCCTATTGAAGCTCAAAGTCAAGGACAAAGCATGGAAGCACATCAAAAGGTGGACACACAAGAAAAGGGAGCAAGTAGGGATCTCCAAGAAGTGTATGTCAAATTTTTAGAAGAATCCCCTACAAAAATAGTGATTTTCATCACTAAAAACCATTGTAAATACCATTATCTATTTTTAGTAACTCCATTTTGTTCAAGCCGAGGAGTCCTCGAGCTTGAGGAGTATTAGAAGTACCATCGTACCAATTTTCATAATTTTTAGACTTCGTTTGAGCCCTCAAATAAGCCCTGGAACCTAATTTTTAACTAGGCCGGACTATTCAAAAAACTATAAAAAGAGCTAGAGAGCTCATTTTTGGGGTTAGCTTGTTAGAGAATAGAACTTTGGTAAGAGAACTCTTTTGCAATCTAAGCTTTCCATTGTTCCTCTCTTTGATCTTACTTTGTGCGTGTGTGTGTGTATGTGTGTGCATGTTTGTGTGCTTTCACTCACCCACTTGTGCCTTCACTTGCTCGTGGTCTTCATACCGGTCCTCACGTCTCCGCGGATTGACAAGTAAAGGAGGTGGTGCTTACACTTGAGCTACACCAAATTTTGGCGCCGTTGCCGGGGAGAGAGCTTCGAGGACGAGCGTTGTGATGGTAAGATCGTAGATTTGCGACGTTGGAAGGTAAAAAAAACTGTCATTTCAGTTCATTTTCTGTTTTTTCCTCTTCATCTTCATCATCATCATCATCTCCACCTTCTTCCATCTTCTTCTTCATAGAAAATTCTTGTTTTTAGTGCATTTTCACCATCTTCATACCATTTTTTATGCATTATTGTGTGGGAAGGAGTTAGGAGAAGCAAGGAGAGCAAGCGCTGTGTTTTTTTCATGATTTTCTGCTCATACGGAGCTCGCCATAGCCGGCGCTCAGAAATTTGAATTTCCCGCCAAAAAACACGATTCTGTGATGAAAATCGCGATTCTGTGAAAATTCAAAATTTTTTGAAAAATCACGATTTTCTGTTTTCCCGCCTAAAAGTTGGCTGAAAAAAATCACGATTCTGTGGTCATTCTCAGAATCACGATTTTGTGATTGTGCTCAAAATCGCGATTCTCACAAATCACGATTTTCAGTCAAAAAACACGATTTTGAGAAAACACGATTCCCTACTCAAAATCGCGATTCTCAAAAAATCACGATTTTCAATAAAAAACACGATTTTGTGAAAAAAAAAAAAAAAAGGCGATTCTGTGTAATCACGATTTTTTGCTCAAAATCGCGATTTTCTAAAAACACGATTTTGTGCTCAACATCGCGATTTTCATGCCAAAAACACGATTCTAAGAAAATACGATTTTCAGCGGGCTCAAAATCGCGATTCTCACAAATCACGATTTTCAGCAAAAAACACGATTTTTTGAATCACAATTCTCTGAGTCAAAATCGTGATTTTCAAAAACACGATTCTGTGCTCAAAATCGCGATTTTCAAAAACACGATTCTGTGCTCAAAATCGCGATTTTCATGTCAAAAAACACGATTCTCTAAAACACGATTCTGTGCTCAAAATCGCGATTTTCATGTCAAAAAACACGATTTTCAGAAACACGATTTTGTGATCAACATCGCGATTTTCAAAACACGATTTTGTGATCAAAATCGCGATCTTCAGAAACACGATTTTGTGATCAAAATCGCAATTTTCAAAACACGATTTTGTGAAAACACGATTTTGTGAACACGATTCTCAAGGTACAAAATCGCGATTTTTTCAAAAGGTCCTGTTTGCCTGTTTGACCCCAGGAGCCTGATTTGACATAACTTTTTCATCCAAATTCCATTTTTTGAGCTCTATAGCTCGTTGGAAAGCTCGTTTCGAATCCTACATGACCTCAAATGTTTTTTATAAGAATAATGCGTTGATTTTCAGATATGATAATTTGAAGTTGGGCATCAAGTGGGACTAGGAAACCAAGGGGACTCCAAAGAATTTTGAACCATACCAAGGGGAAAATTTGGACTCTTGACTAAAGCTTATGAACCTGAGATCTGGTAGACACTTAGGCAAGGATAAACAAAGCATTAGATCTTCTGAGGCTAGTGTCAACCATACATCCAAGTCTTGGGCACAACAACTAAGTGGTCATCTTTTACTAAGTTCAGACACAAGTGATTCAGAAATTTCTTTTAGTATGGGAAAACCTGCAGGTGGCTCAGGGACTGCCCATCTACAAACACCAGAAGGTCCCTATAAGACACAGTTGGAATATATTTGGACCAACCAATTAGGTGCTCGCATCTATGAGGATGGTCTGAGGCGATCAGTGGTCCAACTCAAAAATCCAGATCAATCCTTTGGACTTGAACACCCGGTGGTCAAGTTGGAAGAGGGTTCATACATTGATAAGGAAGGAACCATGTATGTGGTCACCAACCTACCAGATAGGACTGATGAGTTTGGAAATGTCATTCCTGAGAATGAAATAGGAGACCTAGAACAAGGAAATGTAGGACAAGGACCCCAGACTCCTAGAGGTAAGTCAGTTTTGACCCGAGTGATCACTCCAGACTGGATCTCTCAAGATAACAAAAGCATAGAACTATTTTTGAATAGAGAAACAGAGGAAGCCTTTTGGAGATTCAAGCCAGATCAACCTAGCCAATTGGGCATAGTCATCATCTACGAGTTCAAGGATCCAGAGATACCAGGCAAAGTTGTCTACCTAGATAACACATCAGAGAAAATTTTCTTGGTAACAGAACATGATAGACATGCATATACTTGGAAGAATGAATTGATTTTCCCCCCACCAAGATCCAATGTTTCCCATGGCCTCCAAGGAGTAGGATCATCCCACGCTCATGAAGCCCAGAGAGAAAGAACTAGAGAGAGACCTGAGGTAAGTTTTGCACACACCGTAGGCAGGAATAGATCAGGATTTGAAAATGAAAGACCTGAAAGAGAGAGACATCAAGCACATAGGCAAAAAAGAGATGAACATGATTTTCCATTGCCTAGACCCCGAGAGCACCCAAGAACCCTTAGACCCACTCAAGTGATCAAGGCAATGAAGAATTATTTTGACGGGTCAGGAGATCCTTATGATCATGTGGCCGAGTTCAAACAAGTGTTAAGAGCTGAACAGGTTGAGGACTTGTTCACCCAGTACGAGGCATTTGGTTTGACTCTTAAGGGCACTGCCTTGGCTTGGTTTCAACCACTGAGTAGTCGCAACTATCGTGATATAGGTCAACTGCTAGACGAATTCATTGTAGAATTTTCCAAGAGTGGTATCAAGCATAACACATCGTCCCTGATCCACAGTTTCAAGCAGACACCCCAAGAAACAGTGCGACTAGCAGGTAGAAGGTTCAGACAGTACCTAGAAAGATGCCCTACTCCAGAGTTACCCACACCAGCTAAACAAGTGGCTTTGTTCTTAGATGGCTTACTGAGCACAAAATTAAGATCATATGTGTACTTGAAAGAGCCTAGATCCATAGAAGAGTGCGTGCGGACGTGCATCGACATAGAAGATAACTTGGGTGAGGAGTTAGGATTATCCAAACTCTATAAGGATTCAGATAGTTCTACTAGTCATACTTCAAAAATCTCCACGGAAATAGAGGAGATAGCTGAGCAAGTTGCCAAGAAGCTGGGAGTCCAAAATAAACAAACACAGAGAGTCACTCCAGTGAATCGGTGTTATACTTGTGGGGGCGACCACATGGCTAATGTATGCCCAATGCAAAACCAAAACATTAGAGAAAGGAATGCTCCATATTGCACTATTGAGAGAAATACACAAACCACACGGCTCAAGATTGTCCCTACAATAGGCAGGCTATTAGACAGAATTATCAGCAACCTTACCCACAAGGTAGGTATCAGAACCAATACCAACAGCCATATTATAGACCACAACAGCAATATCAGGTACCATATAGGCCACAACCTGTCTTGGGAAACCAACCACCAGCTCCAGCCAACGTGATTCCAGTCAAATATGCTGTGGGAGAGGAAAATCCAAATAGAGCATTGGTGCCCCTAACCCCATTGATACCAGATAATGATTCTCATGCTCATAGTTCAGACTACTCCCATGAAGGTAGTCCACATGCGTATTACACAGAGTCACCTGAACATAGTGAGATTTACTCGTATCAATATGAGGTACCATCTATGGAGCAAAATTGGGAGCCAGAATACTCCAATGTCATGTACACAAATCCTAACCCTAGGCCCCAATTGAGACAAATGAGACCACAAGCCCCTAGAGGATCTTGTTTTAGATGTCAAGGTGATCATTTCATTTGTGACTATCCCCACCCATCATCTCCGAGTCAAGGACAGGCTATCACAATACAGGCTTTTTGTCCTGATTGCGGCAAAGACCATCTCCCCAGAGATTGTCCAAGAAATCCCTCCAGTGCACCCAAGATTACACCCATTAATGTGGTAGGCTTAGTGGCTGATTCAAGTTCAAGTAGTAGCAATGTGGCTCCTATACAAGCTGCCACTAGAGCTCAAGCCTTAAAACAGGATAAACCAGTAGAACAATCAGAGTCGAGTGAATCGGGAGAGCCTAGTAAGAGGAAAACAAGAACATGGAAGGATACCAGAGAGAAGGCCAATCGCAAGTGGAATAAAAAGTTATCGGAACTAGAAGAAAGCTTAAAAGAAGCGAAAAAAAAAATAGAAGACATTGCATCTCAAAGCCCCTCGCATGCCGAAACTCCATCCACTCCACCTCATCCCACCCCACCACCCATTGTAAATAGACCACAACCAGGGTCTGTTCTTGCAGATCCAACCCCAGAAGGCTTGGACATGATGTTCAAAGCCTACGAGGCTCGACTTCAAGAAGGGCCTACAGCTGCAAATCTAGACAAGAGTTACCCTAGAGCGGACTTAGAGATTGAACGGATGAAAATGTGCATGAAAATGGTAGAACAAGCTCAAGCTATACTTGAGACTAGTCTAAAGTTCAATCAGACAAACTCTGTCAAAGGGGATTTGCATTTCCAGGGCTTACTAGAACGATTAGAGCAGTTGGTAAACAAACCACAAGTTTCTTTACCTCCACAGGCTCAACCAGTTATTGAAAGAGGAAGCTCACCACCAATGGGAGCTTATGTTCCTAATTCCACGGATCCAGGAATACCTCCTTCAATTCAACAGTACTCTCAAGAATTCTTGCGGGAGATACAAGAAGAGAAATGGGCCAAGGAGAAGGGTAATTCCCCTCCTATTCCTGAGATTGATGATCTTCATGATCAATTTCCCCAAGACATTCCATCTATTTACAGAGATGAAGCAGAACAACAAGAAGACGAAAGGTTAGATTTTGAATCTAATACCTTAGAAGAACTCCCTCAATTTCCAGGCCCATGGGAATCTGAATCTCTCTAGATTAGAGCTCCCACAATACTAGTAAGAAATGAAGACTCAGTGGTTCCAAGGAACACGAATGTCGTGAAGAACACTAAGGTTCAGTGTCATCTCACTGTAGAAGAGCTGCTCAAAGCAAAACCTGAGCTTTGGAATCATGTGAAGGATCAGGTTCCAGAACTTGATTCCAACATGCCAAAAGCAGGCTCCAAGCAAAGGGTACCAGAGATACCTCTAGACAAAATAGGGGACATGTGTGAGGGTGAAGAAGGTAATACTTATCTTCCAATCACCTACCAAGGTTACACAACCAAAGCAATCATAGATTCAGGTGCTGGTGTTGCTATTGCGACCACCTCCTTATGGAAGCAATGGGGCAAGCCCACATTAAGACCAACTAGAATGAAGCTTCAAATGGCTGATGGTCATTTTGAAAGACCTCTAGGATTGCTAGAAGGGATCACTCTAACCACTTGTGGTGTAGAGTTTGAGCACATATTTGCTATATGTGACTTTGAGAAAAATAATGTCTATGAGATGATCCTAGGAAGACCCTTCCTACGACAATTGCAAATAGTATAGGATTGGGGAACTAACTCCTTGTACTTACAGCACTTAGGGGTCACCACCAAGGTCAATTTGAAGGATTACACCTTCAGAGATGTACCACCCCTACAGTGGAATTCTATCCACAAAGCGAAAGAAGATTCCATCTCTGTGCATTCTGAAAGTTCACCTGATCCATCATGGCTGCATGAAGATACTCATTTGTGGATGTGCAAGGTCGCAAAGGAAGAGGAAAAACGTTTAAAGGCAAGAGAAGAAGGAACTTCGCTAGGAGATAGACCAGTTAGAGGCCCAGCCTACACACCGATGATCTTTCCAGATGAGGAGTTTGAGCCTCATGGCTGGCCAGAAATCTTAGCCACCATGGACATTGCTGTCAATGAGGAACAGTGGACACCTCATTGTGATGAGGAGGGTTATGATATCTCAGTGTTCATGTGTCAACCCTTGCTAGAAGAATGTGACCCTAGTGATGTCATAGAAGAAGAAGAGAATGACGATGATCTGGAGTCTATTGTGATGGATAGTTGCTTTAACTCAAAGCAGCACTATCTAGAAGATATAGGAGTGTTCACCCAGAAAGAAGAAGAACCTCTCACAAGTATTAAAACAGTAAACTCAAAGGATGGAAGTGAGAGTAGTCAAAAGAAAAAGAAAAGAAAAGCAGTGAAACAAGAAGAGGAGGAATCATTGTTTGAAGTACCAGAAAACTTCAAGAAATATGAAGTTGACGACCGCAAAATTTTGGTACGAATGCCTAAGAGAGAGGCCATCATAGGAGAATCATATGATAATAAAGAAAAGACCAAGAAGATTGTAGTGACCATTGAAGAGAACGAAGAGAGATGCACATATATAGGAGATGACCTAAGTGCAAGAGAAGAAATGGAGCTCATAGCTCTATTAAGGGAATATAGGGATGTGTTTGCATGGCACTATAGAGACTTGAAAGGGGTAGATCCAAGAATTTGCTCTCATACTATCCCCATGACTGCTGATGCTAAGCCCACCAAACAGAAGCCCTACACATATAATGATACCTATGCAGCCAAAATAAAAGAAGAAATTGATAGGTTGATTGAAGCTGGATTCATCTATGAGATTGAGCATACCGAATGGGTGTCCCCCATTGTTGTGGTACCCAAGAAGAACGGGAAGTTGCGAGTGTGTATTAACCTTAAAAAAGTTAATGCCGCTACGATTAGAGATAGTTATCCACTTCCAATCACAGAACACCTATTGGAGCGTGTTGCAGGCAAGGAAGTTTATAGCTTCCTTGATGGATTTTTAGGTTACAATCAAGTAGCCATTGCCCCAGAAGATCAACACAAAACAGCTTTTGCTACAGAGTGGGGAATCTTTGCATTTCGTGTGATGCCATTTGGGCTCACCAATGCACCTGCAACATTCCAAAGGCTCATGTGTCATGTCTTCAAAGAGTCCTTGCGAAAGAGCTTAGAAGTGTATGTGGATGATTTATGTGCTCATTCCCAAGAAAGAAGGTTTCACATCCCTGAGCTCAGACAAATCTTCAACAAGTGTAGAGAATATCGAGTGTGTCTGAACCCGGAAAAGTGTGTGTTTATGGTGCGTCAAGGTAAAATCTTAGGTCATATTGTTTCTAAGAATGGAATCTCAACAGATGAAGATAAGGTACGAGCCATAGCGGAGCTACCGAGGCCAAGGAATATTAAAGAGGTACAAGCCTTTATGGGCCATTGTGGATACTACCGTAGGTTTATCCACATGTACGCGATCATAGCTAGACCCCTTTATGCCTTGTTGTCTAATTTTGAGTGGAACGACGAATGCGAGAATTCTTTCAACGAACTGAAGAAACGTTTGTGCACAGCACCAATACTCACCACTCCTGATTGGAATAAACCCTTCCATGTCCATGTGGATGCATCCAATCATGCCATAGGATGTGTGCTAGCACAACCCACAAGTGAAGGAAACTTAGATTTGCCCATAGCATATGCTAGTAGATAGCTCACTACAGCTGAACGGAACTATACCACAACTGAGCGAGAGGGCTTAGGCATGGTATATGCTGTGAAGAAGTTTAGACACTATTTATTGGCCAACAAGTTCAAGTTTTTCACTGATCATCAAGCTTTGTTATATTTGGTCAATAAACCTTGCAATACTGGACGCTTAGTAAGATGGTTCCTCTTACTAATGGAATATGACTTTGAAGTTGTTGTTAGGAAAGGTAGAACCCACCTTTGGGCAGATCACCTTTCTCGCATCACTTCAGGAGAGTCACCGCAAGGAGTGTCTGACGAATTACCCGATGCTTATCTGTTCAATTTAGAAGTTGTTCCTAAATGGGCAAATAAGTTGGTACCAGTCCTAACCTTTGGCCCTGCAAATAAGAATGTGAAAACAGCACAAGAAGAAATTGTAAAATCACAAAAATATTACATATTAGCAGGAAGCATGTACAAACAAGATACTGAGGGTGTATTAGCTTGTTGTGTGGAGGATGATGAACATAGTAGTTGGTTGCAACAAGCCCATGAAGGAATGCTAGGAAATCACTATTCTAAACAACGAACATTGCAGAATCTAAAGCGTTTAGGAGTGTATTGGCCTAGCATGGACAAAGAAATACATGAGTGGATTAAGAATTGTCCAAGGTGCAGAGAGAGACCCCCAGTGGAGCATGCGACCCTTTATCAAGTGTCATTAATTCCAGATTGGAGTGCTCCATTGGTAGAGTTTATGAGATCCGGAAGATTACCCAAAGAGGCTAGTCTAGCAAGAAGACGAAGCATGGAGCAAGAGGCTCAAGGCTATGCCTTAGTAGGGGACAACCTATACCGAAGAGGCAAAGATGGTTACTTAAGACTATGCGTTCATGAATCAGACTATTTAAAGGTCTTAGAGACTGCACACAGCGGTGTTGCAGGTGGACATTTTGGTCCTGACCGAGTGATCAAGACCATTCTATTCTCAGGACTTTGGTGGCCCACTCATCATATGGACGCACATACCTATGTGAAGAAATGTGACACATGCCAACGTGCACAATATCCAGTGAGAAAAGACGAGATGCCCTTGAGGCCAATGATGGGAGGACGTGCATTTTCGAAGTGGGGCATAGACTTCATAGGTCCTATTAACCGCCCAGCTAGAAACTCCCATGCAGAGTACATCATTGTAGCCACAGATTACCTTACAAAGTGGGTAGAAGTCAAAGCCACAACAAAGAATGATGCTCAGACTACGGCTAAGTTCTTATTCGAGAATGTGTTCACGAGATATGGACTACCAATAGAGTTGGTGAGCGATAGAGGCACACACTTCTTGAATGAAGTCATTGAAAATCTTCTCCAAGAATTCTTGGTGATACATAAGAAATCTGCCCCCTATCACCCACAAGCCAACGGACAAGCCGAGAGTACCAATAAGATCCTCTGTAACGTATTGACAAGACTAGTAAATAATAAACGCTCCGATTGGGACAAACAACTTCATCATGCTATTTGGGCTTATCGAGTTGCCTACAAAACAGTACTCAACGCCACCCCATTTCAGATGGTCTTCGGACAGAACGTTGTGCTACCATTAGATTTCTTAATCCCTGCCTTAAAAGTAGCACAAGAGTATGAGTGGAATGGGCATGAATTGTCCTCTAGGATCTTTGATCTCGAACGCTTGGGTGAGACGAGGCTACGAGCGGCAGCAGGCATCTACGCTACAAAGAAGAGGCAAAAGGCATACTTTGATGCACACATCAAGGATAAGGGATTGAAAGGGGGAGACCTAGTGTTGGTATACACACTAAAACAACATGCCCGTAAGTTGGAAAAAAGAGGATACGGACCCATGATCATTAATAGAATTTCCACTAGTGGTGTAGTTGAGTTGGCCACTCTAGAAGGAGATATCTTGCCAAACTATATTAGTGGCTGTAGAGTCAAGCTATATCAAGAACCCCTTACTGAGGATATGCTAATGAGACTCAACACTGCTAAGAAGCGAAAAGATGAAGAGTTAAGAGTGAGAGAAGAAGCACAGGTAGAGGCCAGAGAGCATATTAGGCAAAATAAGTTAAGGCGATTAGGCCTAGAAGTCAACTCAAAAGCCCCAAAATATCACATGGATATGTGTCAAAAGTCAGGCATAACGACTTCTTAGGTCCATGACCGAAGACCCTTTGTGACCATAGAGATAGGACAAGGGAAGGGTGCAAGGACGATGAAAGCATTGATTGACTCAGGTGCAGCAAGTAGTGCAGTTAGACTTTCCTACTGCCAAGACTTGGGGTTGAACATCAATCCCATAGAAGCTTATCTCATAGGATTGGGAGGTGTGGAAACCCCTTGTTTGGGCGAGGTGGAACTTCCCATCTACCTTCAAGATGTTCCAATGAAAGTCAAAGCACTAGTATGTCAAGATGAGAACCACTTGTCTTGGGTCAAGATTGGATCTATGACCATGCAGTTAACTTAAACCTAAGAAGTCAAATTCTTCAAGTTTGGGTACATGAACAATGCATTACATTAGAATTAGAGAACTGCATGCTCCTAAATCATGGCACCACACACTCTCTTAGTTCTTCCAAGACTAATCCTATGAAAGAAGATGTTGTATGTGTCAAAAGCTCTATGATGCAGAAGGAGTCAATCGTGGAAGACCAGGTTCGAAGGCGGGTGGATCTTTCTTCTTCTCCAAAGAATCAAGTAGCCACAGTAGTGAGTCCACCACACAAGCAAACACAACCGTTCACGACAACTGCTACATCAAATAGAAAGACACCATTCAATAAAAAAGCAGTTCCGAGCATGAAGCAGATATGGGTACGCAAAGGAGAGCAACCACCAGCCTTGCCCCCACAAATCCCATCCATGCACACCAACCAGGCCAGAAGACGAAGGAACCAGCTCAGACAAGCTCAATCACAAGGTATCCAACAAGTTTGGGTGCCTAAGAAGTTAGCTGCAGCTCAACAAGGGCAATTACAGATGTGGGTACCTAAGAAGCTCTTACATCCACAACAACCTTTGTTCTCCCACATGCAAAAGGTTTCAACAAAGAAGCCAAAAAGAGAAAAGGGTAAGAACCACGTACAGAGACCAAAGGAAGATCAAATCAGCTCTTCAACATTAGTAGGAAGACATGCAAAAAGGATATGGGTTTGGAAGCCAAAAGTGCAAGTAACCTCCACCGAATCAAATCGTCAACCACACTGGATACCACAATTCAGAAAGCATCCAAAGAGAAAGACGCCTGAAGTGACCTCTACAGTGCCAAATGATGTTCTAAAATGGACTCCAATAAGGAGGATTACATCAGTTGGAGACTCAATGGATACCTCCACCAAGGTCGGCATCAACCTCCGCAAATAACATCGAAAGCCTCGAACGAGCAACAACCATGTGCTCCTTGCACAACCCTGTCTTTTGCACCATTCAGGTCATGCATTTCCGAAGTATGCATTAATATAGGGCCACATTACACGGCCGTGCATAGACACACTTGAGAATCCCATGCACAAGAGCACAGTGACATATGTCAAACATTTCTATTGATACTAACTTTTGTGTTTTTGTTTTGTGATATCCTTTTCCTCAAAAAAAAAAAAAAAGGGAGAAAGAAAAGTGGGAGAGAGCTTGTTCCAAGTTTGGCTTATGAAACATGAATGATTCATGCTTAGTTGAAGGTGGAACTGTTGATTACTAGGCATTTGGTGAGCTAAAGAGAATATGTGAAACTCAGCTTGGTGTAGTTACCCGATGTTGCTTGCCAAGGAATATAAAGCAATTCAATTCTCAGTATTTGACAAATGTTGCTTTGAAAAGAGGAGAGAGGATCCACCACTCAAAAGATCTCATCAGTGGACAATCAACATGGACATTCATCAACAAGGTTCCATCCCAAAGGCCGAGTGTACAACACGAAGAGACAAACATCCATCAACCTTCTCCATGGTAAGTATCTTTACTCTGGAAACACCATAACCATGATAGTTTAGGAAACCTCTTCGTCAGCATACCCTTGAGCACTTAGCCCAAGACCCGCAATTTTTGCACCATACTTCTTCCAATGCATTTTCCAAGTAAGCATGCGTAGGGCTACATTACAAGGCCGTGCACAAGGCACATACTTTTTTCAACCCAGGCACGAACACACTTACCCATCATTCATTATGGGTTATGAGTAGTTGGCATGACTGCTCTCAACATCATCTTTGGAAGAGCTAGCGGACATCATGGGAACAACATCCATATCTCGGAAGCAAATTGAAGCCAGTAGTTGCTCCAAATCACTCTTGACAACCTCTTTTGAGCAACTTGCAGTTTTGAAAGCTCACAACGACACATTCTTGCTGGAATCCAAGGAACCAGCTCATACAACGGATGGACACCACCTCTCAAAGCACTACATAGAACAACCCTTCCAACAAGGGTCTGTCAGGGACGACAGACTCGAGAGGGGGGGGAGTGTTGAAGCTCAAAGTCAAGGACAAAGCATGGAAGCACATCAAAAGGTGGACACACAAGGAAAGGGAGCAAGTAGGGAGCTCCAAGAAGTGTATGTCAAATTTTCAGAAGAATCCCCTACAAAAATAGTGATTTTCATCACTAAAAACCATTGTAAATACCATTATCTATTTTTAGTAACTCCATTTTGTTCAAGCCGAGGATTCCTCGAGCTTGAGGAGTATTAGAAGTACCATCGTACCAATTTTCATAATTTTTAGACTTTGTTTGAGCCCTCAAATAAGCCCTGGAACCTAATTTTTAACTAGGCTGGACACTAGGTCTGGACAGGGCCAAAACTAGTCAAAAAACTATAAAAAGAGCTAGAGAGCTCATTTTTGGGGTTAGCTTGTTAGAGAATAGAACTTTGGTAAGAGAACTCTTTTGCAATCTAAGCTTTCCATTGTTCCTCTCTTTGATCTTACTTTGTGCGCGTGTGTGTGTATGTGTGTGCATGTTTGTGTGCTTTCACTCACGCACTTGTGCCTTCACTTGCTCGTTGTCTTCATACCGGTCCTCACGTCTCCGCGGATTGACAAGTAAAGGAGGTGGTGCTTACACTTGAGCTACAAAGCCCTTGCATCCACTGCTCAACTTAGATGGCTGTATGAAACTATAAAACAAGTCCAAAAAAAGCATAAAATGTCTGAAGAGGCAAACAGAGCAATGGTGAACCAAATGCTTCAAGCAGAGAATGCGGACCCCCACTTTGTTGAATCATTGAACCTTTTGGCAGACACATGTGGGATTATAGAAGCTATGCGGACCATGTTACATTGTAATACCCCTCAATACGATCAACGAAGGCTGGATACGCGACCACACAGGGGTAAGATGATTCATATTGAAGTTTCTACCTCACTCCCTACCACAACTCAGGATGACATGCACATGACCAGCCCCACCAACACTGATGCACATGATGGCAGTACACAGATACCATCTCCACCATCACCTCCCACCCAGCCCACCGAACCCCTCACCACTAGCATCCCCAAACATCCAACAATCACCTTTACTGAACCTATAGTGCACACCACCCTTTGGCCATCCTTTGTATCCCTACCTCAATCATTGCTTGCCCATTTTCCGAACCTTATATAGGTCATCCCGCCACCCATCAAACCATAATAGGTCACCCTTCTTATCTTCCAGCTCTAGGACAGCCACATGACTCTAACCAAACATTAACACACCCATTTTCCTTCACTACTACATTCCCTCTTTCCCAACCCCAACCCTCTGTGCCCCTCTTAACCTCCTCAGAACCAACACCAACCACCCTGCCTCCATTTTTGGCAAACCTTGTAAATATGGTGCAACAAATTGAGAATTATAAAAGAAATTACCATTCCCAACCCACCTCCCCCACATTCACGGCCACCACTAACACACCACCCACCATTCCAGTATTCACGATTCACATTTCACACACAATCACATCCGACCCCATGGACATTTCACCCTCCACAGGACCATTCACCACCCGTTTTGTCTCAACATCACCACTTCTTACTTCACTCACATCACCACATACACTCACTGTCACCACAACATCCACTTTTCCCTTCCCCATTTCCCAACCCCTTGCATCTTCCACCTCTACCTTTGCATCGACCTCATTTTGTGTCATGCACTAAACACCATGTCCGAAGCTGTCGCCCAGCTTAAACATGAATACAAATTATTGGAAGAAAACAACATGAGGTTACCGCCCTCCAACAATCTCATGCGGAGCTCGAAGCGAGGTATACAGAGGCAGGTAAAGTAACCGATGAACAACTCAGAGATCAACTAGCTCACAATGCTAGACTACAAAGAAACATGGCATTACTTCACCAACACTTAGCAGCTACTCAAGAAGAGAATAGAAGGCTACAACAACAAAATCAAGAAAATTTAGAAGCGGCCATCGAAAACACCCCAGGGGCATCTATAGATCCTACTAAATTCCAAGTTATCCCCTCAAAAAACATTCAGCAGGTATTGGAAGATTATGCGACCCTCTTGGAAGCACACGACCAACTGGCAAACTAGGTAAAGGAACTACAAAGACACCATGTGCCCACACCGCATCCAACAGAACCTAAAGAGATGGTTAATGTCGCTACCTCTCCATCGCCCGAATCTTCAATTGCCAACGAGATCCTTGATCTACCAACCTTGCATGGGCTTTTTAGATTAAGGAGTGATTAGTGATGGACCAATGAGAAGAGGGTGGTGGCCACAGTCTAGTCCCTCAAAAACATAGACTAGGCCTAGAGTTCCCTTGTTTCTTACTGGTCAAATCCTCCAAAATAGCTATGGAATCATGGTTTTTAGGCATGAGTGGTATGAGAGTGCAACGAAATCAATCCTATCCCTTGGATTGGCCATAAATCGAATGGCTCACAAAGAGAACGACTGGAAGAGGGTGCGCAAGAATCTGAGCCATTGAATCATCTTTGAATCGGATGGATCGTATGACCTTGCATTTGAATTCGGGCACGATTGGTTTTCAACCATCAGATCTTGCCTATAATCCAAAGGCTCAGAGTGCTCCCCCAAAATGACAATGCGCGATCTACTCTTATCCACTGGATGGAGGTATGATCCAACGACATCACGTCTTGCAGAGCTATGATCAGCCCCGTTTGCGCTTCTCCTTTGGATTGGGTGTGCATCCGACGGCCCAACTTTCTGCAGAGATTTATCACACCGACAACTTTGAAGTTTGGTCCCCATGCCCATGCCGATTGATCGTTGCCATCAATCAAGATGATCCAATGTCTAGAGATTGTCTTTCTTTTCCATTCAAAAAGGGCAATATATAAAATATTATTTTATTTAGCAATACCACTAGTGGTTTATTCTATCCCCTTAAACTACTACAAGATTAATTTTAATCCCTAGAAATTAGGGATCCTTACAAGGCCCATGCAAGGTTCACTTTTTCCCCTAATGTGGTGGAGATGGTATCTGTGTGCCGTCGTTGTGTGCATCAATGTTAGTGGGGTTGGCCATGTGAACGTCTTCTTGAGCTGTGGTAGGGAGGGAGGTAGAGACTTCCATTTGAATCATCTTTCCCCTTCGCGATCGCGTATCGAGCCTTCATTGGTCGTATTGAGGGGGAGTGCGATGTAACAAGGTCCTCATAGCTTCTATAATCCCACATGCATCAGCCAAAAGGTTCAATGATTCAACAAAGTGGGGGTCTGCGTCCTCTGCTTGAAGCATTTGGTTCACCATTGCTCTGTTTGCCTCTTCAAACAACTTATGCCTTTTTTGGAATTGTTTTATAGTTTTGTACAGCCGTCTAAGTTGGGCAGTGTATATGGGGGCTTCCTCTTCACTCTCCTCTGATTCATGCACTGGAGGCTCCTCTTGTTCATGTGTGTCTGTAGTGTGAGTATGTTGTGCTTCATCCACCCAATGTACTCTTCGTTCTTCGCGATGTGGGCATCCCCTATGGGAGGATGATCGAGGGCCTTCAGTGTCTGAAAAGAACTCACCATTGGACAGTTGCGTTGTTTGCAAGGAGATCTCAAAGCCAAAGGAGGTGTCTTCAACCAATTCATTCATGGAAGCGAACTCAGCATCTGTGGGTAGCAGGGGGGCTGACGGAGTGGGTTGTGTAATGGCCTCTAATTGTGATCATTGGAGATGGATAGTGAATGGGGCCACCTGTTCTTCTTCTCTAAGGGAGGTTTCCGTGGTGGACTCGCGAGGAATGGGGACATGGGACAAAGATCCACGCATGCGTTTAGCTATTTGAACCCCTAGTTTTTGCCCCTGGAAGAACTGCAGCTGTGAGTATTTAAGCGCATGTGCAATCAGCAGATCATAAGCGAGGCATCTGTATATGATTCTTCTAATCGCACAACAATCGTTCAAAGTAGGCTTCCTTACTCCTCATTTTCCAGTTGTGCTCCACTTGTGGAGATCCTATTGATAATCATTGTCCATAGCCTCTCTTCTCTAATTTCCATGCATGTTGCTTCAAGGTGTAGACTAGGACTAGATCTCCTTCTTTCAAGCCCTTGTCCTTCACATGTGCATCAAAATATGCTTTTTGCCTCTTCTCGGCTGCATAAATACCTGTTGCAGCTCTCAATCGAGTTTCACCTAATCGTTCAAGATCGAAGATTCTAGAGGAGAGCTTATGGCCTATCCAGTCATGCTCTTGTGCTATTTTCAATGTAGGTATCAAAAAATCCAATGGTAGCACTGGCGAACACCATTTGAAAGGGTGTGGCTTGGACTACCATTTTATAGGCAACTCTGTATGCCCAAACAGCATGGTGTAGTTGTTTGTCCCAATCAGAGTGTTTATTATTAACCAATTTTGTCAATACATTGATAGAATTTTATTTGTGCTCTCAGCCTGTCCATTGGCTTGAGGATGATAGGGGGCATACTTCTTATGTATCACCAAGAATTCTTGGAGACGTTTTTCTATGACTTCATTCAAGGAGTGCGTGCCTCTATCACTCACTAACTTTATTGGCAATCCGTATGTGGTGAACACATTCTCGAATAAGAACTTAGTTGTTGTCTTAGCATCGTTCCTTGTCGTAGCTTTTACTTCTACCTATTTGGTTAGATAATCAGTGGCCACAATGATGTATTCAACATGTGAACCCTTGGCTGGGGGATTAATAGGACCAACAAAGTCTATTCCCCATTTAGAGAATGCACATCCACCCATCATAGGTTTCAATGGCATCTCATTTTTGCATATAGGATACTGAGTTCACTGACAAACATCACACCTCTTCACATAGGTATGTGCATTCATGTGAAGGGTTGGCCACCAAAGACCTGCAAATAGTATTGCCTTGATCACCCAATTTGGTCCAAAGTGTCTGCCTCCTAGACCTTGGTGAGCAGTTTCCAAGATCTTCAGATATTCACTCTCGTGGACACACACTCTAAGATACCCATCTTTTCCTCATCTGTATAGATTATTTCCAATGAGAGCATAGTCTAGTGCCTCTTGTTCTAAACTCCTTTGTCTAGCCACAGTCATTTCTCGAGGGAATGTTTTCATCCTCATAAATGCTACTAATGGTTCACTAAAGACACTCGATAAAGAGTGGCATGTTTCACTGGTGGTTTAGTGTAGCAAATTGGACATTCCTTGCACATCTTATGGACATCTGCCTCCATGGTTGGCCAATGTACCCGAGTCTCCTCAATGTCTATAAGGTTCTTTGTCTCGAGTAGTGTTGCGCAAATGCACCCACATGTGCTAATTGCAACCACTTTGCATACTCATCTTCTTCCACACAACATGCTAATATTCCTTGATCTGTATGTTTGTACATACCTTGTGCCATGATATGATACTTCTGGGCTTTTACCACCTCCCTATCTTGAGTGTTTACTACTAGGTGTTTAGGCCCATATGTCAGTACTGGCACTAAGTTCTTGGCCCACTCCTTGTGGGGCCTCTCCAGATATGAGCCTCAAGAGATGGTCTGCTCTCAAGTGAGTCCTACCTTTCCTCACCACAACCTCAAAGTCACATCCCATTAGTAAAAGAAACCATCTTACTAATCTACCTGTGTTGCATGGCTTGTTTACCAAGTACAGCAAAGCTTGGTGATCAGTAAAAAATTTGAACTTATTTGCAAGCAAATAGTGTCTAAACTTTTTAACCGCATACACCATACCTAATCCTTCCTTTTCAGTGGTGGTATAGTTTCGTTTAGCTACATTCAATTGTCTAGTAGCGTAGGGAATTGGAAGATCCATATTACCTTCATCAGTTGGTTGTGCAAGTACACACCCAATAGCGTAATTGGATGCGTCCACGTGGACATGGAATGGCTTGTTCCAATATGGTGTAGTTAAGATTGGTGATGAATGCAATCGACGTTTAATCTCATTGAAGGATTTCTCACATTCATCATCCCACTCAAAACTAGTCAGAAGTCCATACAGAGGCTTTGCAATGATGGCATACATGTGTTTAAAACATCGATAATAGCCATAATGCCCCATGAAAGCTTTCACTTCCTTGATATTCTTTGGCCTAGGTAGTTCTGTGATAGCTCTCACTTTCCCTTCATCAGTGGATATGCCGTTCTTTGACACTATGTGTCCTAGAATCTTGCCTTGGCTGACCATGAAGACACACTTTTCTGGGTTCAAGCAGACTTGATATTCTCTACATTTGTCAAAGATTTGTCTGAGTTTAGGTATATGTGTCTGTCTAATGCTGGAATGAGCACAGAGATCATCAACATAGACTTCCAAATTCTTCCTCAAGAATTCTTTGAATACATGACACATCAATCTTTGGAAGGTTGCGGGCGCATTGGTTAGACCAAATGGCATTACCCGAAAAGCAAATATGCCCCATTCTGTGGCAAAAGCCATCTTATGTTGATCTTCTGGTGCAATGGCCACTTGACCAGAGAACCCATCTAAGAAGCTGTACACTTCCTTGCCTGCTACCCTTTCTAATAGATGCTCAGTGATTAGAAGTGGATAACTATCTCTGATAGTGGCTGCGTTAACCTTCTTCAAGTTAATGCATACTCGTAGTTTGTCGTTCTTCTTGGGCACCACTACAATGGGGGATACCCATTCAGTGTGCTCGATTTCGTAGATAAATCCAGCTTCAACCAAGCGATCTATCTCTTCTTTGATCTTGACAGCATAGTTGTCATTGTATGTGTATGGCTTTTGTTTAGAGGGTCTGGCATCTGAGGTCATGGGGATCGTGTGAGAGCATATCTCGGGGTCTACACCTTTCAGGTCCTTGTAGCTCCAAGCGAATACATCTTTGTACTCTCTTAGTAAAGCTATCAACTCTGTCTCTTCTTCTTCCGTCAGGTTATGCCCTATGTAGGTGCATCTTTCTTCTCCCTCTTCTATGTCTACAACTATTTTCTTGGTAGTTTCCCATGTTATCATAGGCCTCTCCTAATTGTGCCTCACGTTTAGGCATTCTTACCATGACTCTCCTATCTTCTATTTTGTACTTCTTGAAATTTTCAGGGACCTCAAACAAAGATTCTTCTTCCTCTAGAGTGACTTCTTTCTTCTTTCTTTTATCTCCTTCACTCTTGGTGGTCACTTGTGTGGTTAATCTCACGTCATTAGTAAGCTCTTCATGTCTCTGAGGATGAGCTTCTACCTCACAGAAGTATTCTTCATCTGATGCAAATGGTGAGTCCATGATGATTGACTCTAAATCGTAGTCACTGGCATCCTCAAATGCATCAATGCTAGGTTCACATTCTTTCAAAACCAAATCTCCCATAATTGGCTCTATGGAGAAGACTGAAATGTCATAACCATCCTCGTCATAGTGCGGTGTCCATTGTTCTTCATTGATGGCTACATCCATTGTTGCCAAAATTTTTGCCCAACCGTGAGGTTCAAATTCTTCATCAGGGAATATTACAGGTGCATAGGCTGGGTCTTGAATTGATCTATGGGTTTCTTTCGCACCTACATCTCTGGCTTGTTCTCTCTTCTCTTCTTCTAATGCTACCTTGCACATCCATAAGTGAGTGTCTTCGTGCATCCATGAGGATCCTGATCCTATGGAATGCATTGACTCAGTATCATCTTTGGCTCTATGGATGGGATTCCATTGGAGGGGGGGTACATCTCTATGAGAGTAATCCTTGAGATTGACTTTGGTTGTAACACCTAAGTGTTGCAAGTACAAAGAATTGGTTCCCCAATCCTGTACCACTTGCAACTGCCGCATAAATGGTCTCCCCAAAATCATCTTATAGGCCTAGTTTTTGCTAAAGTCGCATGTAGCAAATGTGTGCTCAAACTCTACACCACATGTAATGAGAGTTATTCCTTCTAGCAATCCTAAAGGCCTCTCAATATGACCATCGGCCATTTGCAATTTCATTCTCGTCGACCTGAGTGCTGGCTTGCCCCAATGCTTCCATAGGGAAGTGGTAGCAATTGCCACTCCTACACCTGAGTGCAAAATTGCCTTGGTTGTGTATCCCTGATGGGTAACTGGAAGATAGGTATTTCCTTCTTCTCCTTCGCTCATGTCTCCTATCTTATTCAATGGTATTTCTGGCACCGTTCTATGAGATCCTACCTGGGAACGAGATTTCACTACATCTGGAATTTGTTTGGCTACATGTTTCCACAATTCAGGCTTAACCTTGAGTAGCTCTTCTAAAGTGAGGTTGCACTGCACTTTAGTATTCTTTACCACCTCCATGTTCCTAGGTATGATCGAATCTTCATTTCTTATCATGACCGTAGGTGCTCTCATGCAAGTTGACTTAGTTTCCCATGGGCTTGTGAAATGTGGTAGCTCTTGCAAGGAATTAGACTCAAAGTCTAACCCTTCATGCGAGTGGCCACTCTCTTGTTCTCCATAGACGGAAGGAATGTCTTGTGGGAATTGATCGTGCACATCATCCACAAGTTCAATCGAAGGGGGATTTTCACTTTCTTTAGCCCATTTCTCTTCTTGAATCTCTCGCAAAAATGTTGGAGAATATCGATTCATAGAAGAAGATGTGTCTGGTTCAATGGAGTTAGGCACATAAGCTTCCTGGGGAGGAATGCTTATTCTACCACTTGCACTCTCCTTAAACTAGGAGGAGGCTCCTTTTCCAGACTTTGCAAGTAACCTTTCCAATCTATCTAATAGACCATCAAAATGCAATGGTGTTCTAGTGGAGCTAGAGCCATTGAACAAAATGACTGGCTTCAAACATGGCTTGTGTCAATTCGACCATCTTGGCACAGAGCTTTGTTCACCCTATCTCTAGGTCAGCTCTAGGTTAACATTTATCATGATCTGTTACATTTGGACCTTCTTGGATTCTAGTCTGATATGCTTTAAGCATCATGTCTAGATTCTCAAGAGTGGGATCAGCTAGAACTGATCCTACTCTGGGTGGTGGGTGGGTTAAGTGTGGTGGATTAGAAGGTTGGGGAATGGAAGGTGATGGATTGGTGGGAGATGGAAATGGTGGTGGAGGGGTGGTGTGAGATTGAGTTTGAGATGTGAGTTCATTTATCTTTGCTTTTGTTTCTATCAAGCTTCCTGTTGTATGTTGACTCTCCAATGAATCCCCTCACTTTTGGGGAGGTCCCTGCACAGGTCCCGAGGCAACTCTTCTCTCTGATCGCGTGAGCACGGAGATGCTTCTTCGAATGACCGCCCAGCCGCGTAGTGATCCTAATTAGTTACTCTCTCTCTCTCTCTTCATAATAGAGAGTCATCCCCCCACATGGCTTCACACATGGGTGCCACATGGCACTCATGTGTGAGCCCATGTAATAACCAATCTAAGAGGTGGTTCATACCTCTTCTGAGGGGTTCTTCATATAACATTTCCTTCCCCTTAAATCCATTTTTGTCCTCAAAAATGGTATTGGAAGGTCTAAAAGAAAGAGAGAACTCATAGTATCACTACTCCCACTATATCCCCATGTATAGAAATACATGGTCCTGTCTCCGTGTTGTTTCCCCATATCCTTCCCCTTAAGAAAACTCTTGGGAAGGTAAACTGAAACTGGGAAACCGTTTCTGTAGGGTGCTAACCCGCTCCCATGTGGGACTATCTTGTGAACTATCTTTCCACTTTACTAGACACTCTTTATACAAGTGACTCCTCGTCCGTTTCTCTCGAGTGCGTAGTATGCTCTCTGGCTCATGTGGAATAGATTGAACAGAAATAGGCTCTACTACCTCACTATCTGGAATGAGGTTGTCAGATTCACCCAGTCTTTTCTTAAGCCGGCTAACATGAAAAACTGGATGGATTTGACTATTCTCTGGAAGTTGGAGCTGGTAAGCCATCTTTCCTATTCTCTTAAGTATTTGGAAAGGTCCACAATACCTAGGAGATAATTTTGGACAAGGTCCCGTCTTCATGGTTTCAGACCTAGATGGAACTCTAAGATAGACTTGCTCTCCTACCTCAAAGTTGATATCTCTTCTCTGAGGGTCAGCATAGGCTCTAGCCCTATCCTGAGCTTTCCTAATGCTGTCCTTAGCAAGTCTAAGCATATCATTCATTTCTTCCAAGAAGTCCTTTGAAGCTTGAACTTTTTCATTCTGCAAGCCAACTGCATAAGGAGCCCTTGGCTGAAACCCATACATAAGCATAAATGGACTATGCCCAGTGGAAGAGTGCTTGGCACTATTATATGCAAACTCTACTATAGGTAAGTACTCTTCCCAATTAGTTTGCCTTTCATTCACATATGCTCGAAGCATATCTTCTAGGATTTGGTTAACCCTTTCTGTTTGCCCATCCGACTGTGGATGCTCGGCCGTACTCATGCTAAGCTTTGTATCCAACCTTTTGAAAACCGCTCTCCAAAAGTGGCTAGTAAACTTCCTATCCTGATCAGAAACTATGTCTAAAGGAAGACCATATAACCGGTATAGGTTCTCAACAAAGAGTCTAGCCAACTCTGGTGTCTTCACTGTAGTACGTGTCGGAATAAACCTAGCCATTTTGGTTAACCTATCCACAATTACCCAGACCGAGTCGTGCCCTCTCTGTGTCTTAGGTAATTGGACTATAAAGTCCATGGAGATACTCTCCCACTTCCCATTGGGAATATCCAATGGGTGGAGTAGCCCTCCAATCCTTAATCTCTCAGCTTTGTTGACCTGGCATTTATTGCACTTAAGCACATACTCTAGGACGTCCTTATGAAGTCCAGGCCAATAAAACTGCCTCTTAACAAGATCATAAGTCTTGTTAACTCCTGGGTGTCCCGCACTAGGTGTGTCATGACACTCATATAAAATATGCCGTCTCATCTCAGTATCTCTAGGGACACACACCTTACCTTTATATAATAGATATCCATCATGGACACTGTAATTCTTCCACTTGAATCTTTCTTGAGTACTCGTCGATACTCCATCCTCATTGGAAACCTGTATATCACGATTCCCATTCTCTATGGCTTCCCAAATTTCGGAATATGCAGGATCAAGCCTACATTTCCCTCTAATAGACTCAAGTAGCTCACTAGTGATCTGAGTAAAACTCAGTCCATTGAGCATAGGCATGCGGCTAAGTGAATCAGCCACTATATTAAACTTTCCCTTCCTATACCTAAGCTCATAATCAAACTCTTGAAGGGTCTCTGCCCATCGGGCCTTACGACCTTTAAGGTCTGTTTGATTAGAGAGCCACTTAATGCTCTCTTGATCAAACACTATCGTAACTTTGGCACCATATAAATAATGACGGCACTTCTTCAAAGCATGGACTATTGCATACAACTCCTTCTCATAGACGGAGTAATTCTTTTGAGCCGGTTCTAGTTTCTAGCTCTCAAAAGCTAATGGTCGACCATCCTGTACTAAAACCGCTCCTATAGCAAAATCACTCGCGTCAGTCTCAACCACAAATGGTTTATTAGGATCTGCTATATGTAAAAGTGGAGCTATAGCAATTGCTACCTTCAACTTTTACATACTTTGCTTCTGTTCGTCTCCCCAATGAAAGGCTTTCCCTTTCCCTTTAAGCTATTCCGTCATCGGGACAGCAATTTTGGCATAGTTCTTAATGAATCTTCGATAGAAACCTGATAAACCTAGGAAGATCTGCAGCTCTTCCAGGTTCCGTGGATGTGGCCATTCCATAATAGCCCTTACTTTTTCAGGATCCATCTGGATTCCATATTGGAAGACTATATGCCCAAGGTGTTTAACCTCTTTCTTGAAAAATTCACACTTCGACTCCTTAGCAAAGAGCGAATTTTCCCTTAACACTTGAAATACTTTTCTCAAGTGTTCCAAGTGTTCCTGTTCAGATGCACTATAGATCAGAATGTCATCTAAAAAGTCTACTACAAAATGTCCTAGATAAGGCCGTAAAATACTATTCATAAGCTTCATAAAAGTGGCAGGAGCATTGGTGAGACCAAAAGGCATCACCAAAAACTCATAGTGCCCATATCTAGTCCTAAATGCAGTCTTAGGGACATCCTCTGCCCTAATTCTGATCTGATGATATCCTAATCTAAGGTCAAGCTTGGTAAAATACCTAGCTTGATGTAACTGATCAAATAGATCTTCCAACCTAGGCATTGGAAATCTATTTTTGATAGTTACCTTATTAAGTGCTCTATAATCTATACATAGTCTCATAGAGCCATCTTTCTTTTTAACTAGGAGCATTGGCGATGCCCATGGTGAGTTACTAGGTTTGATGAAGCCTTTATCTAAATAATCCTGCAATTGCTTCTCAACCTCCTCATGCTGAGAAACACTAAGCCTATAAGGTGGTCTACAAATAGGGTTAGTGTTAGTAACAACCTCTATGGCATGGTCAATGTCCCCTCTCTCAGGTGGTAGCCCTCTAGGTAAGTCAGTGGGAAAAACATCTCTGTATTCAAACATAAGATCCTTAAAACTTTTAACTACACACTCTTGCAAAAAAGAATAGTAGAAAGTCCTGTTCATATTTACATTCAAAGCATGAAAATATACATCAGATGAGCTGTCTGTACAATGCTCCATATCATGACTATACAATAAAAACATATCCTGTACATGCTGTGAACAACAGAGACTATACAACTCTAATGATGAGATGAGAGGTGCACTAGGTACATCTCTCTCTCCCTGAATATAAACTTTACTTCCATTCTTTTCAAACTCGAGTGTGTTATTTTGATAGCTGCGTTTAAGTGTATCTCCCAACCCCCATAGCCACTCTCTTCCTAAGACTAGATCTGTCCTCTCCATGTTCATAATTTGGAAGTCCATATGATCTGTATAATCCTGCATCTTGACTTCCAAATTGGATACCATAGCATCCCATATTCTTTTATCTTGCCCTTGCATCATAGATACAATGTATTTATGTGCACTAGGCTGCTGGGGAATCTTCAATTTCTTGACCAAAGCATAGTTTATGAAGTTATGAGTGGCAGAGTCATCTATCATGACTCGCACCCTGGTCCCGTATACACTACCATGTAGCTTGACCAAGTCATGTGGTCCAAACTGCGGTGACCACAATGACTGAGTCAAACAACACGTGTGTTCTATATCCTCGTGCATCACCTCCACTCTCTTGCAGCTAGAGCTGCCATGAATGGGAAGGGTCTGCACTAGGTGGACCGCCTTTTTGCCCCTTTCAGGAGCCGTGCTAGACTCTGGTCCTTTCTTCTTTTCTTCCCCCTTCTTGAGTGGACAGTTCCACTGTGAGTGGCTAGGGGATAGGCACCTAAAACACAGGTTCTCTCTTTTGGCCTTCTCAAACTGGTCTGTGGATAGCTTAGGACCTTGTGATCTTTGTTTTTTAATAAAAACCTTGTTTTTCCCAAAAGGCAACTTTTTCTTAAATTTAGTGGTGCTAAGAGGTTTAAGGGGCTGATCCGTCTCCATAGGAGTATACTGAGGACGGTTATGGTCCTCATATATCTGTGCATATTTGATCGCCTCCTCAAACGTCTTAGGCGCATTCCTCTTGACTTCCCTCTTTATGGCTTTATCCAAGCCCCTAACAAACCCTCTGATCTTCTGAAAATCATCTAGACCCTTAAGCTTCAAAGTGATCTCTCTATAGTGGGATAGATAGACTGAAAGAGGCCTGCCTCTTTGAGTAATCCTATCCCACTCATCCCAATTCCTCTCCTCTTCATTTTCAGGAAGAAACTCTTTTAGGAAAAGAGTCTCAAACTGAGTCCAGTCACTAGGGATAGAGTTCGCCTCCTTAAGACTCATCCACCACTTATAAGCACGTGGGCCGAGGGAAAGACTCGCCTCTAGCACACGATACTCAGGTGGGGTGCCCTTCAATTGATGCAAATCATGCCACTTTTGTAAAAAAGTGTAGATTGCATCCTTATTCCTGTCTCGGTCATCCCCCGTGAAGGTAGGTGGCTTCAAGTCTTTCAGGAGGGGAGCTTCCCTAGAGCTCTCTCCTTTATGCTTACTAGGAAGAGAAATCTCTTTCCTAGTAATCTCTAGAGGAATGGTAGGAGTCTCTCTTTCCTTCCTAGCTAGGAAAGAGGTGACACTAGTCTCAAGGGAGATCATTTGAGACTTAAGTTGCTGTATAAGAGATGTAATGCTACCCAAATCTTTCTCTAACTTAAGGGTTTGCTCTTTCAAATGAATGAATTGGTCACGAGTGACAAATTCATCTATAAGCTCTTCATAAGTATACTCTTGCTGTGAAGGCTCTTTTTCTTCTAAATTCTCTTCTATTTCTTGTCCTAACTCTACTTCTTCCATCCTAGCATCCTGATCCTCTAGTTGCTCTCTAGGTGGAGAAGTGGTCTCAACTACTTGTTTGCCTTTAGTTTCCATGTTTAAGTACCCTTCCCCCGTTTGCTAACTAGAGAGTATGAAAATGAATGGAAGTAGAGTTTAAATATGCAAGAAGAAGAGAGATATAACACAAGAGCACTTCCCTGATACAAAGTAGAGTTGCGGAAGCTAAATCCAGGTGGTCCTTGATGCTTCAAGCCGCTGATTTTGATTCCTCGCCAGTCCCAAAAGAAAATTGGAAATGTCCGCTTGGTCCGGGGAGGTTCTAGACACCATAAACCATCCAAAACAACACCAAAAGTGCGTAGGAAAAACCCCAAACGGGCAAACTGAGTATAACTGAACAATTTCAGAGATTTTCCAATCCTCGTCAGTCCACAAATTGTTGCCCAGCACCTGCACTTCAAGAATTTGAGACAATCCCAAGTGAAAAAATTGGATTTGGAGTCCGGATGAAGAAAAACTAGGCCCGGGAGTGGCCGCCTAGTTCCTGCTGAAGTGCTGCAGAGAGATTTTGGTAGGGCAAATCTCTTCCAAATCCAACACCGATGGTCTCTGAGCGAAGCTTGAAAGCGTAGCTTCAAAACGTGACCAAGATTTTTAAAATCCGATATGGTATGAAGAAGATATGCTCCGGAGAAATGGGGTATGTCACCGGTGGGAAGTGAAAAGCTTCATCTTCATGAATAGATGGGTTTGGAAAGCTCAAAACTGAGGAATGAAAGCTTCTTTCACCAAACCAACACCCCCATCCCATAACCATAGCCTATAATACATATGTGCATCATGTTTTTCCAAAAAAACTTGGCTTATAGTATCACCTTTCCATTCCAAAATTCCATAAAAACTTCAAATATTACCTCCCTGCTCAGTTTGAACTCTTTATCAAGAAGGAAAAATTCTTGGGCTGTCGATGAAGAGTAACTTTATCCCACATGTGGGCGCTGCTGCAGTCCTTTAGGAGGATATAGAGCAAACTGAAGCCTTCACTTCATCACCTATGAGGAGGGGAGGAGGAAGAGAAGGTTCCCCTCTCTGCTCGCAGGCGGCGACTGCTGGTCGTCTGGCGTGGGCGCCTCGTTTGGTGTGCCTGTGGGCCGTCCGTCACGCGTGCGGCGTCTGTTGGCGCTGTCCTACGTCTGCTGGCGCTGTCTTGCTCGGATACCAATGTTGTATGTTGACTCTCCAATGAATCCCCTCACTTTTGGGGAGGTCCCTGCACAGGTCCCGAGGCAACTCTTCTCTCTGATCGCATGAGCACGGAGATGCTTCTTCGAATGACCACCCAGCCGCGTAGTGATCCTAATTAGTTACTCTCTCTCTCTCTCTCTCTCTTCATAATAGAGAGTCATCCCCCCACATGGCTTCACACATGGGTGCCACATGGCACTCATGTGTGAGCCCATGTAATAACCAATCTAAGAGGTGGTTCATACCTCTTCTGAGGGGTTCTTCATATAACACTTCCCTCAAGTTCGCTCATTTTCTGTGCCCATTGTCTTTTCATTCTCTCCCGGTTATCTCTCCAAGCTCTTGTCCTTTTCTTGGTTATACTCTCTGTCTCACTAACCTCAGAACTCTTTTCTTGCCCTACTCCTTGAGTTTGCTGCCAAGCTTGAGCTCGGGTGACTACTTGCACTCGGGCAGTAGAAGTTACACTTCTTGTAGATTCTACTACTAGTCCAATGACCTTGATAGGGGTGATTTTTGGCATGTTATTACGGTTCTTTGGGCAATCTCGTAAGAGATGCTCTTTTCCGCAATCTTGATAGAAGCCCTAAATTTTCATAGGTTGGGGTTGTGTAGGGGCAAGCATTGGACAATCACGTATGAGGTGATCTCCCTGACATCTGAAGCATGGTCGTCTAGGAAGGGGGGGTCGTACCTGCCTAGGCAGAGGTCTGGGGTTGGGGTTGGTGTACATGACATTTGCATACTCAGGCTCCCCACTAGGTTCACTCGGGTCCTCATAATAGTATGACTCGTCATGCTCAGGTGACTGCATGTAATAAGCCTGCGGGCTATCAATGTGAGTAGAGTCAAAACTATGATCATCGGTATCACTCTTTGAAAGCATGGTGTCACTGGCACTATCACTCTATTCAGATTCTCTTTTGTAGCTGTGTACTTTACTGGAATCATATTGGCCAGAGCAGGGGGTTGTTGTGGTAACACAGGTTTAGGCCTTTGTTGGGTTTGATAGGGCTGCTGATAGGGTTGCTATGGTCTACCATATTGTTGAGGTGGGTACTGGTTCTGATATCTTCCTTGTTGAGGATATGGTTGTGGGTACGTTTGCCTAACAACTTGCTTATTGTATGGGCAATCTTGCACGGTGTGATTGGTGTACCTCCGTTCTATGGTGCAGTACTGGTTACTAGGATTCACTTGGGGTTGGGCCACAATAGGACATACGTTCGCCATATGGCCACCTCCACAAGTATAGCATCTTTTCACTGGCACAAACCTTGGTATTTGTTTACTATAGACTCCTAGCTTTTGAGCTACTTTCTCAGTGAGTTCCTCAATAGATGTGGATTGTGAGGAAGAGAGGCTAGTAGAACTATCTGAATCTTTGTAGATTTTTGAAAGTTCTAGTTCCTCGCCTAGGTTATCCTCGATGTCGATGCACATGCGTACACATTCTTCTATGGTCCTAGGGTCCTTCAAGTACACATATGATCTCATTTTCGTACTTAGCAATCCATGGACCAAGAATAAAGCCACCTGTTTGGCTGGAGTCAGTAACTCAAGAACGGGACATCTCTCTAGGTATTGTCTAAACCTTCTTCCTCCAAGCCTAATCATCTTGTGAGGTGTTTGCTTGAATCTATGAATTAGTGAGGAAGTGTTGTGCCTTATGCCACTCTTAGAAAACTCAATGATGAATGCCTCTAGAAGCTAGACTATGTTTTTGAACTGCCTCTCATTCAGTGGTTGAAACCATGTAAGGGAAGTGTTCCTAAGGGTTAGACCGAAAGCATTGTATTGCGTGAATAGGTCCTCCACTTGTTCAACCTTCAAGACTTGTCTAAATTTAGCTACATGATCGTATGGGTCTCTTGTGCCATCGAAATAGTTCTTCATGGACTTCACTAGCTGGGTTGGCCTCAAGGTTCTAGTGTGTTCTCTAGGCCTTGGCAAAGGAAAATCATCAGTATGTCTTTGGTTCCTCTCTAAGTCTCTCCGTTTCCACTCTATCTGCCTCCGTTCTCATCCTCTCTCTTCCTATTGGGTTGGCAAAGCTTACCTCTGGCCTATCTCTACTTTTGTCCCTTTGAGCTCCATGAACTTGGGATGTTCCTGCTCCTTGTTGGCCATAAGAGACATTGGACCTTGGTTGGGGAAAGATAAATTCACCCTTCCAAGTGTAGGCATGCCTACCATGCTCCGTGACCACAAAGATCCTTTCAGATGTATTGTCCAGATAGGTCACTTTGCTTGGGCTATCAGGTTCTTTGAACTCATAGATCGTGATAGTTCCTACTTCATTTGGCTGATTAGGCTTATATCTCCAAAAGGCTACATCGGTCTCTCGGTTTAAGAGCAGATCTATGCTCTTGTTGTCTTGGGGCACCCACTTTGGCGTAAGGATTCTCGTAAGAGCTTATTTACCTCGAGGGGTCCTCGGCTCTCTTCCCATGTTCCCTTGCTCTATGTCACCCATGTTTGTTTCTGGGATCACATTACCAAATTTTTCTGTCCTATCTGGGTGATCGGTGACTACATACATAGTTCCCTCTTTGTCCAGATATGCGCCATTCTCAAACTTCATGGCTAGATGTTCTAGTCCAATAGGTTGATCTAGGTTTTTAATCTGGACTAGAGATCTTCTTAGACCGTCCTCATAAATGTAAGCACCTAATTGGTTGGTCCTAAGATATTCGAGTTGAGTCTTGTAAGGACCTTCAACCTTTTGTAGGTAGGCTGCACCTGAACTTCTTGTGGGTCTCTCTATACCTTGAGACATCTCTGATTCGCTAGTCTCAGAGTTAGGGTGGTTGGAATAATTACTCAGCTACTAGGCCCAAGACCTAACAGTGTGATTGACACTAGCTTCAGAGGATCTGAGGCTTTGTCTGTCTCGGCCTATGTGTCTTCCTGACCTAAGGTTCATATGCCTGGTTTCTCTACCCCCTAGTCCCTAGTAGAATCTTATTGCAGGTTATTTCGTATCAATCACTTTGTTCTTTTTAGTTGATTATTGTGTTAAGCCCTTGTTTGAAATCACATCGTCAGGAATACTTAAGTGAAGTTCGCACTTGATAATTGATCGATTCAAGTTTACTTTTGTCCCTTAGGGTTTTTGCACTCAACCCTTACTTAATGCTTGCACTTAGTTGATTAGTTTTCTTGGACTTGATTTGTGCCTAGCATCACCTTAATTAATCACCACACCTAAGTCACACTTAGCTTAAGCTAGAAATTGACAAAGGGGGTTTGAGAGAACTTCCAACCTCAATTCACTTGTTGCTCAGCTTGCTTCACAAGCCCGGGAAGCCTTGTCGCAAGCTTGGTAATTGCCCTTGCTAGCTTGCTTTGGATGCCTTGATTGCTCACAACATTCCTGCAAAGGTTCACAAGTTAATACTGCCTTCCATCACAATGAACTGACAGACACACATCAACAAATATATTTCCACCCTTAGAGTAACTCACTATGCCCCCAAAATCTTATGACCCCCTAATCCTCCCGAATGGCCAACTTAATAGTACATGTTCTAAAACGAGCTTCCCAACGAGATTGAAATCTCGTCAATCGGAGTTCATAAGGTGAATCTATGACCATTCAGGCACTTAGGGTTCAAAACAGGCTCTCAAGGTTCAAGAATGTTTCTATGGTTTTCTAGTTGTTTTGCCCCCTTCTAAGGCTCTAAAATACCCAACTTGTCACGATTTAAGCCCAAAATTGCCACAATTACACAATTTACACCCCTTAAAAAATTATGCATTGAGCCGGTGTATCGCAATAGCTCCGGTCCGTGTGTCACGATAGATGGAAGTGTCACGATACCTCGGTGTGTCGCGATACCTGGATGTGTCGCGATAGGTGGGAGTGTCGATACTCCGGTGTGTCGCGATACTCAAGTGTGTCCTGATAGATGGAAATGTCTCGACACCTCGGTGTGTCGCAATACCTAGGTGTGTCGCGATACCTGGGTGTGTCATGATAGATGGAAGTGTCGCGAAACCTCAGTGTGTCGCGATACCTTGGTGTACTCGAGTGTGTCGCGATACCTCGGAGTGTCGCGATACCTCAGTGTGTCGCGATAGACCAGGATATGGTGAATTTTACTGATCAGGCTAGTCATTCTAAGAGCTCTCAGGCTGCGATGTGTCATGGTGCACTCAGAATCGTGATTGACTCAACTTTTTGGTGTGTCGTGATAGCTCAAAGTCGATGCCTCAAGGCTTGCATAGAGAATTTCATTACCTGTAGAGCTTTCCGGAGATGGTGAGAATGCTAAAACCTGCAAGGATCATGCAAAAAACACACAAAAAATAGACATGTGCTCTCGCTCTCTCTCAAGCTCTCACTCTGCAAATGAGGTGAATGAAATGGGAGTGGGAATAGGAAAGGAAGATGGGGATGGAGGTGGAGATGTAGATGGAGATGGACAAAATGGTGAAAAACAAGAAAATTACCTACTACTTACCATTCCAACGCATCCTCTCTATGTCTTACCATCACACGCTCGTCCTCAAAGCTCAATCCCCAGCAACGGTGCCAAAATTTGGTGTAGCTCAGTGATGAGTAGCACCTCCTTTAATGCCGATCCGGGAAGACATGAGGATGGTACGAAGACCTCGAGCAAGTGAAGGCACAAGTGTGTGAGTGAGAAGCACACAAACATGCACACACATACACACACACGCGCACACACGACAAGAACAAAGAGAGCAAGACAATGGAATCACTTCTATTGCAACAAAGTTCTCATACCAGTTCAAAATTACAACAAGCTAGCCCCCAAAATGAGCTCTCTAGCTCTATTTATAGTTTTTGACTAGCTTTGGTCTTGTTTAGACCTAGTGTCCGGCCTAGTTAAAAATTAGGTCCCTAAGCTAGTTTGGAGGCTCAAACGAGCTCTAAAAAATATGAAACTTGGTAGGCAATTACTTCTAAAGCTCCTCAAGCTCAAAGACTCCTCGGCTTGCATAAAATGGAGCTACAGAAAGGTGGAACGGTATTTACAAGGGTTTTCAGTGATGAGAATCACTTTTAAAATATGTAAGGATTGGAAAAATTTGGATGGGTTGCCTCATCGCCCATACCATCTGTACTACACCTAGGTCGAATACAAAGTTTGATGTCCCATACCACCAAACTTTATACCCCACATAGATGCATGTCGAGATTAAAGTCGAGCACTTCTCTCCAAAACAATAAGAATAACTTGGTCATTACTCACATCCATAAATAATGTAATGAAATCATGAAGTGTTCCTGAAGTGTTTCCTTCCCTCGATGGAAAGAAAAGAGTCATTCCTATGACTCTATCACTCATAACTATCTCTAACATCAACTCATCTTGAGTTGAGAAATGAGAAACTAGTTGTGAAGGATGTGACTTGCATCAGATATCAACTCATGTGACTTGAATCAAATATTGACTCACAATAAATTGGAATTTATACAACTTGTATGACTCCAATTATACGAAATGAGAACAACTAGCAAAGTTCTCATGTTCCATGCTCTCATGGCACAATATATATTTCTTGAAAATTTTTGACAGAGTCTCCTCTGTCCTACTATGAATGGTCACCATAAACCAATGCTCAATAAACAAGTATCTAGGGCATGGCTACGCATGGTGATCACACCATATAAAAAAAAAATGTCATAAAAACCTGTGGAAAATATTTTCCTTTCAACAATGTCTCCTGCATAAACAATTTGCAGCAACAGCAAGTTAAAGCTTAATTTTAACTAACTTTTAGTGACAAAATATTTGAAATTTTCTAATCTTTTTAAAATTTTTGCAAGCTTTCCTTAGTCACAAAAGTCTCTTGATTTGGATGTTTGCTCAGAGTTTTATAACCATTTTACTGGAAGGGTCGAACACTTGATAACCAACTCTGGAAATGTATAGGGTCATCTTGTTGAAGCCCTTAGATTGCTCAAACAAACTTCAAATTTGATTTTCTTTGTGCCTAAATCTAGATGAATGTATTAAGTTTGGTGTCACAAAATTTCAATTCAAAATTCAATAAAATACTCATTCAAATGTATCCTTCTATCTCTGCTACACCTGCACTTAGGTGAGTTTAAAAACAATGATGTTGCACTTTTAAAATATCTTCTAACTATGAAGATAAATTCCAAAATCTTTGAATTTTGGAAATATCATAGTTTCTTTACTAGAGTAGCTTCCCAAAGAAAAAGTTTTGATTTAGAGCTTCCAATATGAAAATATCATGTGCTCATCAGACACATGAACCACTCTTTGGAAAATCCTCGCTAGAGATTGGTCTGAGAGGAATAGATCATTTGACCTAGCACTTGATATTCAATTTCTTCCAAATTTTAATATCATATAGTGAGTACTACCCACTTTCATTGATATAAGTTTCATAGTATTTGGACATTTTGAGCTTTCACAATGACCAAAATACTAAGCCTCTATACCTGCAATATTTTAAAAATTTGGAGAGGCTAACTTTTACTATTTCTTTATAGCTCCTAAATGGAGAAACAGTTCATCTTGAAATTTTGTATACACCATCTAGAGGTGTTTATCTAATGTTAGAAACAGAAAGCATTCAATTTGAGTAAAGGAGCTAAGAGAACCAATCACCTCTAGGTGACATGGTCTCTAATCATTTCATAAATTCCAGAGGCTGCACTTTGATGTGCAGAGATTATTTGACCTACCAAATGATCTCTAAAAATAATGAAACTTGGTATGCACAAACTGCATCTATGAATATCTCATATAAAACAAAAAGCATTCAATTTGGTGTTGGAAATTTAGTAGGCCCATAACTAATATCACAGGTCCAAGTTCCATAGGTCCAAGATCTACAACATCGAATCCACCAATCTTCCAATATTAACAAAACATGAACATACCACATTTAATCATACAAATGATGAGACAAATATGGAGAAAGATTAGAAAACATGTGTAAAGTGTTATGTAAGCCATTGCTTACTCACACTATCATATATACAAATATCAATTTACAATATGGGAGTAAAAATCTCAACCACTCTTATGTGAATAGAAATAGATGGAAGAGTCTATATAAAAATGTAACAAACATATTCAGATGTATGGACAGAAATCTGAATATATATGAGATGTGTGACCTGATAGGTTGTAGAAGAGTGAATATGAGTGACAGAATGAGGAAGGATCAGTCTAAAATTGATAATCAGCAAACCCTCATCTGAACTTAGGCTATGGAAAACCCTAAGTCATATACGTGTGTGAAAAGATCACATACTTACAAAAGTAGCAAAGAATGCTAACAAGTTTGCTGCGAGAAATCCTCAAACTCATATGAACATACCTTCTCGAACACCTCATCCAAATATGCATAAAGCCTACATGTACTGATTCTCTTGTACCTATGCCGAATAGGACTCCTCCTGATATGGTTGCCACTGCCTCCATAAACTTCAAGTAGTACCTGTGTGCATAAATAGAACATGTACCTGAATTCTTAACATAAGATGCAAATCTTATGTTAACCACCATCCAATGTCTTTGAAGTAACCCGAAATCTTCATGTAGAAGACAATTCTTCAAATACATCATGTGAATGGCTGATCCACACCACCAAGCTGCTAATAGATAAGTCCTCTCCATAAGCAAGAGTGTGAGCACAATCTTCTTCTCCAAGAAGAACTCCATAGCTGCTCCTCAACAAGCTCCAAGATAGCAACATGGCTGCCCCATGTGCTAAGAAGCACCACCTCTATCGAGGTACCAAGCTCCAAAGCTTGTGTTGCAATAGGTGTAGGATAATTGAATAATGAGACAAGCTCTTCTTATATAGCTTTGATTACCCTCCAAAAGCTTCTCAAAAAAGCTATCGCTCCATAAAGCACATCAATAGAACTCGCATCGGTAGCTTTTATGAATCTAAAAATCTTCATGATTGCTCCATCCGTCCGTCGCTGTTCATCCACTTTTGAAAAAGCTTTTTGATAAAGTTCTATGCGATATGTGCCTGACGGGTATGGAACCCGGGTCAACCTGTGTTGGCACACAAAGCAACAGAGGAATCATGCACAATACGGCAACAAGGCCAGATCATTTTTCCCCATGGGTTATGTACAACTCAGGTGATTTTAATCACTACACAAACATTGTAAATCCCGTTTTTGGTAGAATAGACTCCATTTTGTGCAAGTCGAGGAGTCCTCGAGCTTGAGGAGTATTAGAAGTACCATCGTACCAAATTTCATAATTTTTAGACTTCGTTTGAGCCCTCAAATAAGCCCTGGAACCTAATTTTTAACTAGGCCAGACACTAGGTCTGGACAGGGCCAAAGCTAGTCAAAAACTATAAAAAGAGCTAGAGAGCTCATTTTTGAGGTTAGATTGTAATTGAAACGAACTTGTAAGAGCTTGTGAAAGTAATCTAAAGCACTCCATTGATTCTCTCTCTTTGTCTTGCCGTGTGTGCGCGTGTGTGTGTATGTGTGTGCATGCTTATGTGCTTCTCACTCACGCACTTGTGTCGCCACTTGCTCGAGGTCTTCATACCATCCTCACGTCTTCCCGGATTGACATTAAAGGAGGTGCTACTCATCACTGAGCTACACCAAATTTGGCGAAAATCTTAACATTTTGTGAATGCATGATTAGCACTGTAACCTACACCTTGAGGGCACTCTAGATCACTAGAAGTTTTTCAAAAATTTGCGTTTTTTCAGTCTATCGCGACAGACACCGTCTATCGCGACAGACAGAAATCCGCGACAGACACCGTCTATCGCGACAGACACCGTCTATCACGACAGACAGAATTTCACGACAGATAGGGTCTATCGCGACAGACACCGTCTATCGCGACAGACAGAAATCCACGATAGACACGGTCTATCGCGACAGACACCGTCTATCGCGACAGACAGAATTTCACGACAGATAGCGTCTATCGCGACAGACACCGTCTATCGCGACAGACAGAATTTCACGACAGATAGCGTCTATCGCGACAGACAGAAATCCGCGACAGATACCGTCTATCGCGACAGACACCGTCTATCGCGACAGACAGAATTTCACGACAGATAGGGTCTATCGCGACAGACACCGTCTATCGCGACAAACAGAAATCCGCGACAGACACTGTCTATCGCGACAGACAGCCCCCACGATAGATTGTGTCTATCGCGACAGACACCGTCTATCGCGATAGACAGGCATTTTCGGCAAAAAAATTAAGGAGTGAATTTTTGGAAATTTAGGCTAAATTTTGGGCATATTTGTACTTTCATGTACTCATGTACTTACGAAGGCCTTAGAAAATGCATTAAAACCCCGAAAGGTTCTGTCTGTCTAGTAACCCCCTAAACCCTGAACGGTCATAACTTTTGCATACGAAATCCATTTCCTGAGCTCTAGGGCTTGTCGGAAAGCTCGTGACGTATACTATACACCCTCAACTATTTTTTATAAGAATAACGCGTTGAATTTCAGATAGGATAATTGAAAGTGACACACAGAAGGGTAGAAACACCAAGGGAGCTCTAGAGGAAATTTCTAGCAATACAAAAGGGGGAACAAGGGTCATTAAAAAAGTGTCTGAAATAAATTGTCTGTCAATTGAAAGGTCTACTTGGAACTAATCTTGGGATTTATGCAGGCCTATTGAGAAGCAATTGAGAGTATCCAAGCAAGGGTGTTGCGCACGCTTGAGAATCAACTTCTCGAGCACTAAAGAGCAAGGTTCGGCAAGAAAGGTCGGAATATTCTCAACTCCTCTTCGTCAATTCCTAGCTAAGAACTATTAGAAGTAGGAGTAAGTCAGGGCGACGATAGGCCACTATCAAGTTGAAGACTACCTAAAAACTCAAGTTCAAGCTAAAAACTTAATCTCTGTACTGTCGACAACATAAAGGAAAGAACCTAACGTGGAACGATCAACCTGAAAGTACGAAGAACATTCAAGTATTCCTGACGACGTAATAGCAGACAAGACTTTACACACGAGGAATAACTAAAAAGGAATCAAGTGACTGGTACCAATTGATCGGCAACGAGGTTGTACTCTGGGCAAAGAATTGGGCTACTTAGATAGGCATATGAACCTTAGATCAAGACGACACCTAGTAAGAGAGAGACAAAGCCTTAGGTCTTCAGAGGCTAGTGTCAATCACACTGCAAGGTCTTGGGCTCAACAGTTGAGTCACCACTCTCATTACCCTAGCTCTGATACCAGTGAATCAGAGATGTCTCAAGGCATGGACAGACCTACGGGAAGTTCAGGTGTGCCTTACTTGTACAGGGTAGAAGGCCCTTACAAAACACAGTTGGAATACCTTAGGACCAACCGATTAGGTGCTAGCATCTATGAGGACGGCCTAGGAAGATCCGTGGTCCAGATTAAAAACCCTGACCAATCCATAGGACTAGAGCACCCAGCTGTCAAGTTTGAAAACGGTGCATACCTGGACAAGGAAGGAACCATATACGTAGTCACCAGTCATCCAGATAGGACAGATGAATTTGGAAATGTAATTTCAGAAGCGGACTTAGGTGACTTGGAACAAGGAAATATGGAAGTGGAACCTAGAACCCCTCGAGGTAAATCAGTTCTCACTAGGATTATCACGCCTGAGTGGGTCCCCCAAGATAACAAGTGCATAGATTTGCTTCTCAATCGAGAAACGGACGAAGCCTTTTGGAGGTATAAACCGGATCACCCAACTGATATAGGAACAATCATGATCTATGAGTTTAAGGATCCGGATAGCCCAGGTAGAGTGACCTACTTAGACCACACTTCGGAGAGGATCTTTGTGGTGACAGGCAATGATAGGCATGCTTACACTTGGAAGGGCGAATTCATTTTCCCCCAACCAAGATCAAATGTATCCTATGGTCAACCTGGAGCGGGAACACCCCAGGCTCATGGTATGCAAAGAGACAGAAGTAAAGATAGACCAGAAGTAAGTTTTGCCAATCCAGTGGGCAGAGAAAGAACGAGAATGGAGACAAATAGGGTGGAACCTGAGATGCTTAGAGCCCAGAGGAACCAAAGAAATGTAGATGGATTCCCTCTGCCGAGGCCTAGAGAGCACGCAAGAACTTTGAGACCCACCCAGCTAGTTAAGTCCATGAAGAATTACTTTGACGGCACAGGAGATCCCTATGATCATGTGGCGGAGTTCAAGCAAGTCTTGAGAGCTGAACAAGTTGAGGATCTATTCACGCAGTACAATGCCTTCGGTCTAACCCTGAGGAATACGGCACTTACATGGTTTCAGCCATTGGATGAGCGCCAGTTCAGGAGCATAGACCAACTCCTAGAAGCATTTATTATTGAGTTCTCCAAGAGTGGCATAAGACACAACACCTCCTCACTGATTCACAGCTTCAAACAAACCCCTCAAGAGACTGTGAGACTTGCAGGAAGAAGATTTAGACAATATCTTGAAAGGTGCCCTATTTCGGAGCTACCCACATCTGCTAAACAAGTAGCCTTATTCCTTGACGGATTGCTGAGTCCAAAATTGAGATCCTACGTGTATCTGAAAGACCCTAGGACTATAGAAGAGTGTGTACGTATGTGCATTGACATTGAAGATAACCTAGGAGAAGAGCTAGAGCTGTCCAAAATTTACAAAGATTCAGATAGTGCATCTAGTCAATCTTCCACACAAGCCACATCAATTGAGGAACTTGCCGAAAAAGTAGCTCAGAAATTAGGTGTAACTAGCAAACAAATCCCAAGGTTTGCCCCTGTGAAAAGATGCTATACATGCGGTGGTGACCATATGGCGAATGTCTGCCCTATTATGGCTCAACCCCAAGTAAACCCTAGTAGCCAGTACTGCACCATAGAACGGAGATACACCAACCACACCGCACAAGATTGCCCATACAACAAGCAGGCGGTTAGGCAACCCTACCCTCAGCCCTACCAACAAGGCAGATACCAGAACCAGTACCCTCCACAACCATATGGCAGGCCACAACAAAATTTCCAACCTCAATATCAAAACCAACAAAGGCCTCAGCCTGTGCTAGCACAACAACCCCCAGCCCCAGCTAATGTGATTCCGGTAAAGTATACTGCTGCAGAAGAGAACCTGAATAGAGCTATAGTCCCTGTAACATCCTTGCTTTCTGAACGTGACCCGAGTGACCATAGCTTTGATTCTACACATGTTGATAGCCCCCAGGCCTACTACATGCAGTCTCCTGAGCATGGTGAGTCCTATTATAGCGAAGAGACAAACGAACCTAGTTGGGAGTCAGATTACACGAACGTCATGTATGCAAACCCCAACCCTAGGCCTCAATCTAGGCAGGTAAGACCTCCATTCCCAAGAGGACTGTGCTACAGATGCCAAGGAGATCACCTCATTCGTGATTGTCCCTTGCCTCCACCTACACAACCCCAGTCAGTGACGATACAAGGCTTCTGCCAAGATTGTGGAAAAGAGCATCTCTTACGAGATTGCCCAAAGAACCCCAATAATATGCCAAAAATCACGCCCATCAATGTTATTGAGTTAGTGGTAGATTCCAGCGGAAGTGTTACGTCCACTGCACCCGTACAGGTAGTCACGAGAGCTCAAGCAGTGAAGCAAAACCAAGGGGTAGGCAAGGAAAAGAGCCCAGACACTAGCGATACCGAGAGCCAAAATAAAAAGAGAACAAGAGCTTGGAGAGATAGCCGCGAACGCATGAAAAGGCAATGGGCAAAGAAAATGAGTGAACTTGAGGAAAGTCTACGAGAAACCAAGGCTAAAATCATAGAGATCACATCTCAACCGCACTCTCACACATTCCCACCGCTACCATCCCCATCACTCTCCATCCCTCCACCCTCTAAGACACCCCACGTAACCCACCCACCACCCCAAACAGGATCAGTATTAGCTGATCCCACTCCCGAAGACATAGACATGATGCTTAAGGCATATCAGGCCAGAATCCAAGAAGGGCCAACCGTCACGGATCATGACAAGTGCTATCCTAGAGCTGACCTAGAGATAGAAAGAACCAAACTGTGCGCGAAAATGGTCGCACTGGCTCAGACTATGTTTGAAGCCAGTCGCCTTTTCAATTACTCGGGCTCAGCCAAAACGCAATTACACTTGGATGGATTCCTAGAAAAGTTAGAGAGGATAATTGCAAGATCTACCAAGGAAGAAAAAAATCAAGAAAAAGATAAAGCAAGCAAAAACATGAACCATCCCCCATCGGAAGTTTATGTGGCCAATTCCACTAAACCAGACAACTTCCCCCCCTTAGAAAGAACAGAGAGGCTAATCGCACAGTCAGAAAAGGAAACTGCCCCTCAAAGAAAGGATAGGGCAAGGGAACGCATAAGCCAGCCTCTTCAGGAAACCCATGTGCCTCCTCAAGAAGCTTATTTTCCCCCCCAAAAGGCACATGAGCCTCCCTCGGAAGCTCACGTACCTCCACAGTCCGCCTACACTCCTTCTCAGGGAGTGTATGAGCCTGTCCGGAAAAGTAATAGAATGAGCAATACTCCCCAAGAAGCTTGTGCTCCAGCCATTTATGAGAGCAAGGAGAGAACCAACGGAAGAATAAGCCCTCCTTCCCAGGTTGCTTATGTGCCCAATTCCACGGAGCCAGACACTTCTTCTTCTATGAATCGGTTTGCACCAGACTTCCTATGAGAGATTCAAGAAGACAAATGGGATAACGAAAGTGAAGTCGCCCCTCCCTTTGAACTTGTGGATGATGCGCACGACCAATTCCCACAAGACATCCCATCCATTTACGGGGAACATGAGAATACTCAGTCTCATGAGAGATTGGACTTTGAGTCTAATTCCATACAGGAGCTACCCCACTTCACAGGCCCATGGGAAGCAAAGTCCACATGTATGAGAGAACCCACAGTCATGGTAAGGAACGACGACTCAGTCATACCTAGGAACACAGAGGTAGTGAAGAACACTAACGTGCAGTGTAATCTCAAGTTAGAAGAGCTACTCAAGGTTAGACCTGAATTATGGAAACATGTAGCCAAACAAGTACCAGAGATAGCAAAATCTCGTTCCCAGGTAGGATCCCATGGGACAGTGCCAGAAATTCCCTTGGATAAGATAGGAGATATGTGTGAAGGTGAAGAAGGGAACACCTATCTTCCCATCACCTACCAGGAATACACCACCAAGGCAATTTTGGACTCAGGTGCAGGAGTTGCAATTGCCACCACTTCCCTTTGGAAGCGCTGGGGCAAGCCGGCACTCAGGCCAACGAGAATGAAATTGCAAATGGCCGATGGTCACATAGAGAGACCCTTAGGATTGCTAGAAGGAATAACTCTCACCACTTGTGGTGTCGAGTTTGAGCATAGTTTTGCTATATGTGACTTCAGCAAAAATCATGCCTATGAGATGATTTTGGGAAGACCATTCATGCGACAGTTGCAAGTGGTACAAGATTGGGGAACCAATTCTTTGTACCTGCAGCACTTAGGTGTTACAACCAAAGTCAATCTCAAGGATTATTCTCATAGAGATGTCCCTCCTATCCAATGGAATCCCATCCACAGAGCCAAAGATGATACAGAATCGGTGCATTCCCTAGGGTCTGGATCCTCATGGATGCATGAAGACATCCACTTATGGATGTGCAAGGTAGCAGTAGAAGAAGAGAAGAGAGAGAAAGCCAGAGAGGTAGGTGCGAAAGAAACCCATAGATCCATCCAAGACCCAGCCTATGCACCTGTAGTTTTTCCAGACGAAGAATTTGAACCTCACGGTTGGGCAGAAATTCTAGCAACAATGGATGTAGCCATCAATGAAGAACAATGGACACCTCACTGTCATGAGGATGGCTATGACATTTCAGTCTTCTCCATAGAGCCAATCATGGGAGAGGCAGTTCTAGAAGAATGCGAACCTAGCCCTGATGCATTTGAGGATGCAAGTGACTCCGATCTAGAGTCAATCATTATGGACCCACCATTTGCATCAGATGAAGAATACTTCCATGAAGTAGAATTTCAACCCCAGAGGCATGGAGAGGTTGCAACTAATGTGAGATTAGCAACACATGTGACCCCGAAGGAAGAAGGAAAGAAACGAAAGCAGAGAGAAGCCTCACCAGAAGAGGAAGAATCTTTGTTTGAGGTCCCCGAAAATTTTAAGAAGTATGAGATAGATGACAGGAGAGTCATGATAAGAATGCCTAAACGGGAGGCACAATCAGGAGAGGCCTATGATAACAAAGAAACCACCAAGAAAATAGTGGTGGCTATAGAAGAAGGAGAGGAGAGATGCACGTATATAGGCCATGACCTGACAGAAGAAGAGGAGCACGAATTGATTGCCTTGCTAAGAGAATACAGAGATGTATTCGCTTGGAGTTACAAGGATTTGAAAGGGGTTGACCCGGACATATGCTCGCACACCATCCCCATGACTTCAGACGCCAAACCCTCTAAGCAAAAGCCTTATACATATAACGATAATTACGCTGCTAAGATCAAAGAAGAGATAGATAGACTGGTTGAAGCTGGATTTATCTATGAAATTGAGCACACCGAATGGGTATCCCCCATCGTAGTGGTGCCCAAGAAGAATGGCAAACTGCGTGTGTGCATTAACTTGAAAAAGGTTAATGCCGCCACGATTCGAGATAACTATCCGCTTCCCATCACAGAACATCTCTTAGAAAGAGTGGCAGGCAAGGAAGTGTACAGCTTCCTCGATGGATTTTCGGGCTACAATCAAGTAGCCATAGCTCCAGAGGATCAGCATAAGACAGCCTTTGCCACAGAATGGGGCATTTTTGCTTTTAGAGTAATGCCATTTGGGCTTACCAATGCACCAGCTACCTTCCAGAGGCTGATGTGCCATGTGTTTAAGGAGTTCCTGAGGAAGAGTTTAGAAGTCTATGTTGATGATCTTTGTGCTCATTCCAATGTTAGACAAACTCATATTCTTGAACTCAGACAAATCTTTGACAAATGTAGAGAATATCAAGTCTGCCTGAACCCAGAAAAGTGTGTGTTTATGGTCAGGCAAGGTAAGATTCTAGGACACATAGTGTCAAAGAATGGCATATCTACTGACGAAGAGAAAGTGAGAGCCATAGCAGAGCTACCTAGGCCAAAGAATGTCAAGGAAGTACAAGCTTTCATGGGGCATTGTGGGTATTACCGACGTTTCATCCACATGTATGCTGTCATCGCAAAGCCCATGTACGGACTCTTGACAAACTTTGAGTGGACGGATGAATGTGAGAATTCCTTCCAAGAGCTTAAACGAAGATTATGTTCAGCACCAATCTTGACCACACCAGATTGGAATAAGCCATTCCATGTTCATGTGGATGCATCCAATTATGCTATTGGATGTGTGCTTGCACAACCCACTGGTGAAGGTAATATGGATCTTCCAATTGCCTATGCCAGTAGACAATTGAATGCGGCTGAACGGAATTACACCACTACAGAGCGCGAAGGATTAGGCATGGTATATGCAGTCAAGAAATTTAGACACTATTTGCTTGCAAATAAGTTTAAATTTTTTACTGATCATCAGGCATTGTTGTATCTTGTAAACAAGCCATGCAATACAGGAAGATTAGTAAGATGGTTTCTCTTGCTAATGGAATATGATTTTGAGGTTGTGGTAAGAAAGGGTAGGACTCACTTGAGAGCAGATCACCTCTCTAGGCTCACATCAGGAGAAGCCCCACAAGGAGTGTCAGATGACCTTCCTGATGCTTACTTGTTTAATTTGGAAGTTATACCGCAGTGGGCTAAGCCATTGGTACCAGTATTGACCTACGGGCCTAATCATCCAGTCGTGAACACACGGAATAGAGAGATCGTAAAAGCCCAAAAGTACCATATCATGGCAGGAAGCATGTACAAGCACACAGATCAAGGGATCTTGGCTTGTTGTGTAGAAGAGGATGAGTACGCTAAGTGGTTGCAACTAGCACATGTAGGTGCGTTAGAGCAACACCATTCAAAGCAACGAACGTTGCAGACTCTAAAGAGATTCGGAGTGCATTGGCCGACTATGGAAGCGGATGTCCAAAAGTTGTGCAAGGAATGCCCAATCTGTTGCACTAAACCACCAGTGGAACATGCCACTCTTTATCAAGTATCCATTGTGCCAGATTGGAGCGAACCACTAGTATCATTCCTGAGGACAAACACATTCCCTCCAGACATGACTCTGGCTAGGAAAAGGAGTTTAGAACAAGAAGCCTTGGATTACTCACTCATTGGTGATAATCTATACAAACGCGGTAAGGATGGTTACCTGAGACTGTGTGTCCATGAGAGTGAATATCTTAAGATCTTGGAAACTGCTCACCAAGGTGTAGCAGGAGGACACTTTGGACCAGATCGGGTAATCAAGGCAATACTATTTGCGGGCTTCTGGTGGCCTACACTTCACATGGATGCACATACCTACGTGAAACGTTGTGATGTCTGTCAGAGGACTCAGTATCCTATACGCAAAGATGAGATGCCACTAAAACCTATGATGGGTGGACGTGCATTCTCTAAGTGGGGAATAGACTTCGTAGGTCCCATCAATCCCCCAGCCAAAGGTTCTCATGCGGAATACATCATTGTGGCAACAGATTATCTCACCAAGTGGGTTGAGGTAAAAGCTACAACCAAGAATGATGCTCAAACAACTGCCAAATTCTTGTTTGAGAACGTATTCACAAGATACGGGCTACCTATAGAGCTTGTAAGTGATAGAGGCACTCATTTCTTGAACGAAGTGATTGAAAATCTACTCCAAGAATTCTTGGTAATACACAAGAAGTCTGCCCCGTATCACCCTCAAGCTAATGGACAAGCTGAGAGCACTAATAAGATTTTATGCAATGTACTGACGAAATTAGTGAACACTAAACGCTCTGATTGGGACAAACAGCTACACCATGCTGTTTGGGCATACCGAGTGGCCTACAAAACGGTACTCCAAGCCACTCCCTTTCAGATGGTATTCGGCCAAAACGCTGTGCTACCCTTGGACTTCCTGATCCCTACATTGAGAGTAGCACAAGAGCACGAATGGACAGGTCATGAGCTCTCCTCTAGGATCTTTGACCTTGAACGATTAGGAGAAACAAGACTGAGAGCCGCTGCAGGGATATATGCAGCCAAGAAGAGACAAAAGGCATACTTTGATGCCCACGTGAAGGATAAAGGCTTGAAAGCAGGAGATCTAGTCTTAGTCTATACACTAAAACAACACGCGAGGAAGCTAGAAAAGAGAGGCTACGGACCTATGATCATCAATAGGATCTCCACGAGCGGAGCAGTACAATTGGCCACATTAGAAGGTGATGTTCTCCCAAATTATATTAGCGGTTGCAGAGTCAAGTTATATCAAGAACCCCTCACGGAGGAAATGCTCAGTCGACTCAACACTGCTAAGAAACGCAAAGAGGAAGAAAAGCGAGTTCGAGAAGAAGCTCAAGCTGAAGCTTTAGAACGCATCAGAAGGATGAAATTACGAAGGCAAGGCAGAGATCAGCCTGGAGCGAATGACTATGCAGACCAAGGATTTCCCATAGCCTTGTGTGAAGTGGCAGGAACAAGCTCGCATAGGATAATTGATAGACGTCCTTTCGTAACCTTAGATATAGGACAAGGAAAGAGTGCAAGGACCGTAAGAGCCTTGATTGACTCAGGTGCAGCCACTAGTGCTGTTAAATTGTCTTACTGCCAAGAATTACAATTGACTGTCAATCTTGTGGAAGCATATCTTATAGGATTGGGAGGAGTGGAAACCCCTTGCATGGGCGAGGCAGAACTTCCCCTTTACATTCATGATGAGGCAATGACAGTTAAAGTACTGGTGTGTCAAGATGAGGATCTCACTGAACCTCTAGTCTTGGGTCAAGATTGGATCTATGACCAAGCAATTAACTTAAACCTAAGAAGTGGACTTCTCCAGGTTTGGGTCAATCATAGTCGAGTTACAGTAGAATTAGACAATGGAGCACTCAAGGAACTAGGAAAGGCACAGACTCCTGGTCCTTCCAGGGATACACATGAAGATGACCATGCTGTTCTTGTTCAAAACCCTGTGTTGCAGAGGAATGATATTTGCAAAAAAGGAGTCAGGGATGCAACGGAACTCCCTTCTTTTCCAAAGGCCAGAAGGAGGCAGCAACCAAAGGCGGATCACAAGCAGAAGAAGCAGAGTACTACCTATGTCCGAGATCAAAAGTACCTGTGCAGCAGAATGTCCCAGAAATTAAACCAGGTGTGGGTGCGGAAAGGCGAACAACCGGTTGCACCACCGTCAACTACACGGGCAAAGCCTCTTATTAGTAACCAACAACACGACGCTAATAAGAAGTCTTTCAGGAACTCTTCTGTTAAAGTAAAATCTATTTGGGTGCCCAAGAAGTCGATGAAAGCAAGCCCACAATCAAGACAAATTTGGGTGCCTAAGGCTTGCTTAAGGGCACAAGTAGTTACGCCAAGGCCACAACCTATGCAGCATAAGTCATCTACGAGTACAACCAGCATTCCCTCGTGCTCAACACTTAGGAACACACCAAGACCCATGAGCACACATGTAATCACTTATAAGTGGGTCCCTAAAAGGCCCCATTCCCAAACAGCGACACCGACACAGCTCTCTAGAGTCTCTACAAAACCGAAAGCAAAGCCCATCCACTGCATTTGGCAGTCTACGACCTGTAATAAACCCCCCGACCCCAATTTGTACATTCATACCCACTTACTAACTGCAGTAGTCTCCTAGGAATACACAAACATTAACTACACTCACTGTCTTCGTGCACTTACTAACCACTAACTCACCATCTACCTCATGTTAATGTTGTAACGGGGACAACAACGGATTTATTTTGTCCATTACGATGTTAACACATGATTCTATATTCTCACAGAATCAGAAAGCAAGAAGAAAAATGGCAGAAGCGACAGGTTCGGGCTCACAAGTAGGGATACTCACTGCAGGAATTGATGTGGATAGCCTACCTGTGGACGTGCCCCCGACTGAACGACCAGTGGAGATGCAACACCTTCAGCAAATCCCGGTGCCAGACCCACCTACAGGGATCACGGAAAGATTCCATGCCAATTCTCATTGGTTCAATGGCATGCCCGGTCCATTAGGAGAGGCCAAGTATATCTGGGAGTCTAAATGCGAGTATGACAGATCATGGGTAAGATTCCAATTTTTCTCCAAAGAGTTCGAGACTTTACAGAACACCGAAGATCTCCAGACCATATGGCAATGAGCAGGGTTGGCGGAATATTTTGAAGCCCCACTACCGAAACCCGATCTCCTCCGATGTTACTATTTGGTCTCCACATTACAAGCTAATGAAGATAAGGACCAACCCGGATCATTTGTTCTCCCCTCATTGCTGGGCAACAACGAGTTGAAGAGGTTTGAACTTACTGTGGAATTGGTAAGCGACGCTTTAAATATGCATGGCACGCATGTGCCCTCAGAAAAGGATGCTCTCGTTCCCACCGATATGAAGGACAGGAAACTAGTGAAGCTAAAAGACATGGCAGCACTCACCCCAAATGTGTCCACCCCTCTCCGCATGTGCATGCAACATTTCGCCTTCCCCGGCCAAGACCGATTCACGCAACCACACAAGAAGATCTGGTTTGCTCTCTACTTGGCGGAAGCAGGTGCGTTACCTATTAAGCTACCAGTGTGGATTATAGATCAGTTGTATGAAGCAAACAAACGGGCTTCTAGGAAATTAGTGGTGAACGGATGCTGTGCGATCACACGCATTATTTACCGATGCCTAGCATATGATGTCCCCATTGAACGTGCCTTAACTTGGGCACAACTACAAATGTTTAAAAGGCTCAAGACGTCCACACATCAGTCCAAGCGCATGAGGGGCGCGATCCCTTGTGTCCAGACAAGGGAAGTCCTGACTACTCCTGAGGCATCACCACTAAGAGAGGGCACTGTACCTCCCTTTACCATTAGGATACCCAGGTCGGAATCTGACACTACGACACAACCTACCCCATCGGCTCCTCCTGTTACACCTGAATTCGAATTTGCTACCACTGGAGAGGCTGAAGGACTGGACCCCCAGGATTTTGAAGCATTCCTACAAAGCACACAATTCTCTGATGTGGAGTTTTATTCAGAGGCAGAGGAGCAGGGCACATCCTCACGAAGAAGAAGAAAGTCTACAGACGGTAGACATGTCCATTGGAGTGACGCTCAGCAAAGTCAACAACACGGACACCCGGAAGAAGAAGAAGCATATGAAGAAGAGACCACTGAAGCCCCAGCATATACAGCAGAACTCCGAAGGCTGTATCAGATTATGGAAAGAGTGCGATCGCAGCAGTTACTCACTGAACAGAGCAGCAGAGTACTTATGACTCAGTTGTTGGAAGAAGCGGGAATTGACTCAGAGTACAGGGAAGGTCTCTTATTGATGGCAGAAACATATGGAGTTGTAGAAGCTGTGCGCACTGCCATTCAGAGGCCTTCAGTTCAATATGACCCACGAAGGTTCCAGACACGACCTCGCTCAGGTAAAAATATCCAAATCCCCGTTACAGTTGCAGAAGAGCCAACTACTACACCAACCTCCCAAACAGCTCGTCAACGGCACCCCACCACCCATGAGGAGTCCACCGAACCGCTACCACCTACTCCCCCACCATCACCTCCTAGAACAGAGACAATGGAAATCCCATCGACCACTCAACCCACTGACCCAACCTTCATCTTTCGTACTCCCATCTCTAGTGCCACCCTATTCTCTACCACTGATAATCCAATCTTCGAAGCAAACCCCAACACTACACAATCCGCTGAACCCCTCCTAGAGCCTGCCCTAGGGCAACCATCCCCAACGCCCTCAGCCACGGGTCATCCTGACCCTAGATCCACATTCATGGGCTTCCCTGCTACCACGCAACCCTTTCAGCCCTCCTCAAATTTACGCCCTCAACCCCCGACATCCCTCTCTCCATTCCTACAATCCCTCCATGACCTCTTTGCTAGGGCTTTTCAACCAGGCTCTCAACCATTCCCTGTCTTTCCAGCTCCCCACCCCACTTCACATCTATTCACCACTTCCACACACACACCACCTACCATACCAATGTATATGGCAGGCCCCACACTAACACCCACTCCTGAAGGTATGGACATTTCACCACCCATGGCACCTCCACCCACGGTTCCACCTCTTCCCGTTCCCCCTCCACCAATTTCACCCACACACACAACTTCCGTAGACACATCATTCACTGTCTCCCTTCCCCAATTCCCATCCCATGCATCTCCCACGATAAACAACCCACACTCATCTATAGGAAATGCATTGGACACCATGTTGGCTTGTATATCAAATTTAAGAACAGATTACATTCAGCTCCAGCAACAAAACGAACGCCTGCAAGAGCACTCAGCGACACTACAGCACCGCCTTGCGGCACTAGAAGAGGAGAACGCTCGCCTCCACACACAGTTCCAAACCCTCCAAGAAGCCCATAATAGATTGGAGGTACAGCTACAGAACGTAGATCAGGAAGCAGTGCAGGTGGTAGAAGGTCACCTACGGACACAGCTGGAACGCAACTCAAAACTTCAGCGAAATATGGCGCTACTTAAACGCCATCTTGCGGCTCCTCAGGAAGAGAACAGACGTCTGCAAATACAAAATCAAGAGAACCTGGAGGCAGCTATTGAGAGCACACCGGGGGCACCCATCAGCCCATCCAAGTTTCAAGCAGTGACCCCCGATAATATCAAGATTATATTGGAAGATTATGCCATGCTGCTTGAAGCACATGATAAGCTATCGGAGGAGCTAGGACAACTGAAGCAGGAACACCAGCAAGGACCAACAGCTGTCCCTCCAACCACCCCCTCTGCGGCTTCGCTTCTCAACGCAGAGGCCATAAAAGATCTCCAGGAACAGGTAACTGAATTGCAAACACGCCTACTGCAATATGAGAGACCATCTTCCCCTCCGGAGGCTCCCACGGACGAAGAAGTTGTGCAAATTCCTGTGGAACAAACGTTTGATGAAGAATATGATCCGCAACCATTCCCAGGAGGCCAACAAACGGAAGAAGCGCAGGACACGTTCGAGGCACCACGGCCGCCATGGTTACGACAAGTGGAGGAAATAGGGACTTCACATGAAGAGCGCACCGTAGTGCAAAATCAGGCCATGAGGATCATAGAGGAGACTGTGTTACAATCAGCTTACTTCAAGAACTTGTCATCGAGACGCCTGATTCTCTCATCGGAACTCCAATACAGGCCGTATTTTATTATCTTGGCTGATTATAATGCAGAAATACAAAGAGTCACAGGTCAGATTCCTACTTTTGCGACCCAATTTCAACCCGAAGACCTTCCTCCAGAGGTGCGAAAAGGCAAGATTCGTCAACCAACATGGCGGCAAAAACTTTTAGAGACCTATCCACAAATGCTACGCACATGGAACAACGCGCCGTTGCACCTCCTGTACAACCCATGCTACGGTCCAGTCCCCCGCCGCAGGTCGTGGAAGGCATTCAATATCAAGGTACAGAACAATGCGCAATGCAAGGAATGGCTGAACTACCCATACATCGCGCCACCACAAGGACCACCATCGGTAGCATATATGATGGGAACCATTCGCCACTGGATGCCGCGCTTGAAGCCCATGCCAGATGTAGCAGCGCAAATGATGCTTAAAATCTTAGATATGATGCAAGTAGTGCTGAAGACCTTTAGAAATGCAGCCGCACCACAGGTACGTCTTCCGGGGTTTAGCAATGGAAATTACGACTTGGTGTATGACATGAGCACCACCCCCAGTATCCGTGTGGCTTACGCTTGGCATGCGCGCATCAAATACCTCCCCGCCTGCTACAAACAGACCTTCGAAGAAATGTTCAGATCAGGTTTCTGGGAGTATCACTCGGAGATTTTCGCACCAAAGCCGACACATGTGCTTCAACTGTTTGCTTGTGAACAAGCAATGTATTCAGAGTACTACACCACCCCGCAACCAGAGACCCCCGGTGCAATAAATTGGGAGGCATTGGAAGCCGATCTAGCAAGAGGCTTAAGGATAGGAGAACATGAGCTGGCCACCAATGTCATCCAATATTACATCGACCACCCGCGAGAACAAAGGTCTGTCAGGGGCGACAGACACTAGGAAGGGGGGAGTGTTGGCACACAAAGCAACAGAGGAATCATGCACAATACGGCAACAAGGCCAGATCATTTTTCCCCATGGGTTATGTACAACTCAGGTGATTTTAATCACTACACAAACATTGTAAATCCCGTTTTTGGTAGAATAGACTCCATTTTGTGCAAGCCAAGGAGTCCTCGAGCTTGAGGAGTATTAGAAGTACCATCGTACCAAATTTCATAATTTTTAGACTTCGTTTGAGCCCTCAAATAAGCCCTGGAACCTAATTTTTAACTAGGCCGGACACTAGGTCTGGACAGGGCCAAAGCTAGTCAAAAACTATAAAAAGAGCTAGAGAGCTCATTTTTGAGGTTAGATTGTAATTGAAACGAACTTGTAAGAGCTTGTGAAAGTAATCTAAAGCACTCCATTGATTCTCTCTCTTTGTCTTGCCGTGTGTGCGCGTGTGTGTGTATGTGTGTGCATGCTTATGTGCTTCTCACTCACGCACTTGTGTCGCCACTTGCTCGAGGTCTTCATACCATCCTCACGTCTTCCCGGATTGACATTAAAGGAGGTGCTACTCATCACTGAGCTACAACCTGTTGACAGATTATTGCTCTATCCAAGGCACCCAGCGTTGTTGCTTGTAGAGGGACTACTACAGAAGTTTACACATGTATTCTCTAAGCAAAATTTGACCAATGGACAATGTACTTATATGACATTGTTTCCAACAATCCCCCTGCAACGTCATATTGGTACAAACTGAACTGAACATGTAACTTCATTCACCTGCAAACTATCATAAGCTTCAGACTTCTACTCCCAAAATTGACCTTCAAACCTTTTCTTCAAAAGTCTTCTTCAAAATTGAATTTGACTTTCCTTCAAACTTGAACTTGCTGAATATGAACCATAATACCTGAGAAAATATGCAAACTAGATATCCAATAGTGTACTCATCAAGCAATCATAGCTTGACAACATATATACCATGAACTGACTCTGAAACCGCTATCTCCTATCTTCTCAAACCTATAAACATACACTAGGATCCACATATTTGTATTTACCTTACGAAAGGTTTCGCAATGTACTTTTGCTGTGTCATGTAAATACACTAAACAAAATCAAGAACTGAATCCTAGGACTTATGACTGACAAGTCACAACTTAGTGTATTATGAACACTAGCTTATTCATTTCTGACTGTGCTCAACTCAACCCAACTGAAATCAACTCATGGGTCTCATCAATCTTTCATATCTATGATGTCATCATGTCTTCATCCTTGTTCAATCTGTAAATCCTTCATACCTCTTTCCTTCAATTGCTGGTATAAATATAAATGTGCGCACTTCTGAAACATACCTCTTTGATATATCAAGTTTCTCTTCAATAGAACTCTGGAATCTTCTCCTGAATAGGAACATCCTAACAGGAACTTTCTCCAGACATTCTCCTTCTTCCTTCTTCTTACAAAGTTGGAACATTAAGAGAACCTAACAAAGGCAATATAGGAATACCTAAAATTGGAATACCTGGAATTCTTATAGGTACGACTCTACATTCTTTCACATATGGCTAAAAATAAGTCTTCATGTTTCATCACCCCTTGGATGATTTAACACTAGTATCCAGAATTCCTCAAATATATCAGACTTTATGAAATCTGGAACGTCTTCCTTCATAAATCTGATCTTTCATAACATTAATACTTGTGTCTCAAACAAATAATCTGAACCCTTTTATTAGCATTGTGCACATGCCAAAAGCTTTCCCTGTCATTCTTCAGCTTCCCAAAATCTAGAATAAGGTTAGCTGATCTATCGTAAAAACCTTTGTTAAAAGCACTTTAGGATTCATAATCTTCTACCACATAACACATATGTTTTTCTATTCCTCTGCAATACTAATCTGATAGAACCTGAATCTTTGACTTACTCCTTCCAATGCTAAGAACCTTACAAACAAAGGATAGACAAATGACTCATAAATACTCAAGGTCTTCAAGACCTTCAAGATCATCTAAGATCATACAAGATCATCCAAGATCTTACAAAATCGTATGAGACCATCTAAGATCAATGACCTCTCCAACAAAATACTTGTGTAGAATCTACTCTTATCAAACCTTCATGACTGAATGTTTGATTTGCTACCTGAATGTCTCTAAGTTTCCATGCTTCTCACATAAATTTGTAAAACTTTTCTTCAAACAAATCCTTCCCAAGAATCTACAACTCCTACTTGAAACATAAGTGGACAAACTTCTCACCTTGAGAACTCCAAAAGCTACAAGTTGAAACTTCATATCTTCATATTCTACCCGGGTGAAATGTGATAGTACCTGCTTGATTTTCTTTTGGCTAATTCCACTTCTCAATCAACTAATAGGATTTAATGGAACACCTTTTTGAATACAAGCATGTATCCAAAAATCAAGAAAAACATAGAAAGTAGATTCTTGAACTGATGGGTACATCAAAAGATTTGAATTTTTTGAAAATACTAAAATTTCTAATTTTCTTGAAAATACTAAAATTCTGAATTTTTTGAAAATACTAAAATTTTTTAGTTTTTATCTTGAAAAATTCTGAATTTTCTGAATATACTGAATATGAGGTAACATTTCCAAACATAAAACCTCTCTTCAAGTCTCCAACATCTTCTACAAATACTCTTTTACCTTAAGAGTTAAATCAAGAAGAAAAATACTTCTTTGCAACTTGTCACATACCAAGTAGCTCTGAATTGACACTCCAAGAGTTCTTTGAGGGAATATATCAGCTGCCTCCTCAAAAAGCTTCAACTAAAACATAACTCATACATATGAGTCAAATCATATAAGCTTTCTTAGATCTCTGCTGCTTTTCTTTCTCTCAATGCAATTCTTTGTCAAAACCTACTAAATCATGACCAAGTATAATGCAAAACAAGCAAGTGCTTCTTCTTTATACTATCTTCACACAAAGTTCTCGTAGACTTGTCTTTGGATGTAGAGGACAAAATAGGAAAAATATATGGAAAATATATGAGAAAAAGAAGTCTTACTTTCCCTTTGAAATTATTGGACTTTCTTCTTCTGCATCTTTCTTTCATTCGATGATGTCAACATCTTCAAACTTCTCTTCCATACCTTTTGTTCTCTTCACCTTGAAGTAGCAAGCACTATTTACTTCTTCAAATGATGTTTTCTCTTCCTCTGGTGCTAAGAGTAAGAGACAAAACAAACATGGTATATAAATGGAAGTGAACATAGAATCATGTTTTATCATCTCCTCATCTGAATCAAAACTCTGCTTCAAATGTGATTGATATGACTTAATTCACCAACCTTTTGTCTGAATGATGAATTACCTTTCTAGAGTTACCTCTCTAGATACAAAATGTGAAAAAAAAACTTCCAACCAACTTACAACACAAGATTTGCTGAAAAGAAAACTGATGCTCTCCACATTTGTCTTCTTAGATGAGCTTTCTTGCCATAAAAGAGATGTCTCAAAACTCTCTAGAAAAACTTCTAGATACATGTTTTGATGTAGCCTTTAACTTTCAAATAATGAAAGTGTACACAAGAACTCCTTGAATCCTTCAAATCTCTTCATAACTGCTCTTCTAAGATATGACCTGCAAATGATAATCTGATAGAAGAAACTAATACCTGTGATTTGATGTTGATCTGGTTCCTTCATCTTCTCCAAACCATTTTTTTTCCCTGAATTTGAAATAGCCTTCTCTTCATCAAGTCTTGGTCTTCAATTAATACTTTTGTAAGGTATCTTTACTCTTCCAAAAGTATTCGACTGCTAACATCATCAACTTCATATTCCACACTGATAAACATGTGATTGAATTGTTTAATTCTCAAATCTCTACTCATCTAGATTAAGTGTGTATGTCAAATGTTATAAGATGCTATTAAATCATATGTTGTAAACCTGGATGTCTGGAAACCTGTGAACCTAGATATCTGAGAGCCTGGATGCTCTTATACCAAATGTTGGAAATTTAGTAGGCCCATAACTAATATCACAGGTCCAAGCTCCATAGGTCCAAGATCTACAACATAGAATCCAACAATCTTCCAATATTAACAAAACATGAACATACCACATTTAATCATACAAATGATGAGACAAAGATAGAGAAAGATTAGACATGTTTAAAGTGTTACGTAAGCCACTGCTTACTCACACTATCATATATACAAATGTCAATTTATAATACGGGAGTAAAACTCTCAACCACTCTTATGTGAACAGAAATAGATGGAGGAGTGTATATCCAAATGTAACAAACATATTCAGATGTATGCACAAAAATCTGAATATATATGAGATGTGTGACCTAATAGGTTGTAGAAGAGTGAATATGAGTGATAGAATGAGGAAGGATCAGTCTAAATCGAAAAATGTTAATCTTTATGATTAGACATACTCATTCATTCTCTTTGATGCATTATGACATGGAGATGTATCCATGCATATAATGATCGTCTACATTAATGCAAACCAATTAATAATACAAATCCTCTCATTAAAAAATCAACTCTTTACATAGTATCCACCTTTTAGTGAAAGTGAATATCTATGGATATCATTCTAATTATTGTGCGTCTTGCACATTCATTAACCTCATCGCAACCAATCATATACAAGCACTTAATACTTGTATTGATGATCATAATCATAGCACTCTTGTGCCGACTTGAGATAAACTTATATATCAAGTACATAGACTCACATGAAGAATAATTCATGTGCTCATGCATTACTAGACGAAAACACATCTTAGTTGTACTTGATGCATATACCTTGTCATTTACTTTCTAAAGGCACAATTAGCCTATGCACGGTACCTCTATCACATACCTCATGCTCACCCTAACGCATCGTGGTGATACATAAAAGTGATTTTCTATAGATAGAAAATGCATCATGCACTTCAACTTTGTAGCAATCATATTGTCTATGTATGCATGCATCCACTCATGCATCTTCTTCTCTACTTCAAATTTATATGCTTTTAGTTATGCACACATAAGACTTCCTCTCTCACACAAGACAACATCACTCTAGTTCTCACACGACATATAACGCCATGTGGCTACAAAATTTTTGGCAGCATTTTCCTAGGAAAATTAAGCCTGAAAATAATAATAATAATAACCATTACAATGATAGGCATCAGCCTTGTGGTTGGAGAACCACTTTATTTACTCTAGAAACTTGCAAATAAGAAACTTTTCCACAATGTGTTGTAGGGCACTACACGCCCTCATAACCAGATCTTTTCTTGCTCCAATACTTGCATAAAGATCTTGAAACACACAACAATAACTTGTGCATGCTTTTATGAATGACATAAGTTAGTGTAGCTTCATGTACATAGATAAATTCATGTTAAAAACTAACTATCATGCACATTCCAATATTGCTTTCATAAAATTGGAAGAGAATACAATGCAAAATTATAAACTTTGATGCAAAAAGGATTCAAATGAGTATATTTGAGAGCAAAAATGTGATGCAGAGGTATGAAAAACAATTCATTCCTATCCAAAATGGTTCAAAACATGATTAAAAACTCTTAATTATCATAATCAAACACTCAAGGTTCTCGCTAGTCAACAGCCATCTAAAAGCTTGTGCAGAGATGGCTTGAAATGGTCAAAATATGAGACAGTCAAAAGAAAGATATTGAATTCTATAATCTATATCAAGTTGAATTTCTTGATTTGGATATTCTATGAGGAAGTTATGGCCAAAACAATGGAGCTAGGTGAGTGGGTAGCATACCTCCTTGAAGAAGTATGCAAAGAATTAAATACTCTCTATAGGTGGTTCTTGATTATCCAATGATAGCTTCCAGCCATCCATTGGAAATTTCTTGGAGTCTACTTTCTATACCTTGTGGACTCGTCCAATTTGGATTTCATAAGAGAGAGTTATGCCCATTTTAGTAAAGGTAGGTATGCTAACCTTGATCTTTCTCGTACTCCCTATCTTTCTTTTTTTCCTTTTCTTTACTCTTCTCTCTCTTTCTAATCTTTTAATTCTCTCTCTATTCTTCACTTTATCTCACTTAGGATCTCCTCCTTCTCTCTTTCTCTTCTTTCATCCTTTTTCTTTCTCCTTCACTTTGTTTTCTTCCTCTCTAACTCTCTCTTTATTTATATATATCTTAGATATGTATAGATGCATAATCAAATGCATAAGTACATTCATAATTAGATTATGTATGTGTGTCATTATGTGAGCAAACATGAGTATGTATGTGTGTGTGTAAACATATGCAATTCTATGTATGTATGCTTGAGTTTAAGAATCTTTCCTCTTTCTTTCTTTGAATTTGAAGTTGAATGTGCTGCAAAATTTTTGGAAGTAGTATCTCTTGAACTATCAGAGATCACCTCCCCCGTTGTCACATATCAAAATGTGCGAAATGGAACATTCTACATGGAAACATGGACAGATTTGCAAAAATAACAAAAAACAAAGAGAAAACAGCTTCAAAAGTTTGGCAGAGACATGCTTACCTCACACTAGAGCTCACCATGTGCGTATGAAGCCATTGATGCATGGAAAAATGCTCTCAATGTCTCCATACCCCCTTAAGACACTCATTCCTCACCATATCCATGCCCCTCGAGCCAAGGGAAGGAAAAAAAATTCCTCAGAAAAGAGAGTTACAAGATTTCCCTAAACCTCTCTCTATGCTCTGATACCAAATGTGAGGAGTGGAGAATGACATGCCTGGGACTCACCTCCCAGCCTATTTATAGCCCTTGCCTAGTCACCATCTAGAGTTTTCTCTAAGGTCCCTCTACTCATTTGACCATCATGAGTAGGTACCTTGTATGAACTCTCTGGCTTTTGGGCTTGGCTATCCCCCAAGCAAGGAACTTCTTGTTCCTCCAAGCATGTACATATCTCGAATATAACACAAAGAGAATCATTTTTGCGGTTTTATCAGTCGAAAAATGACCTCCGGCTGCTCCATTATGGGCCATCTCCAACACATAGACATACTCATCTTCGTGAACACATAATTGTAGTTTGTTGTCTTGGCCGCGTTTAAATAGTTGTCTCCCTATAAGAGCTCCTTTTCTTGTTAGGCCTGCCCCTTCCGAGTATTTGTGTGTGTTCAAGAAGTTCACTAAAGGCAAACTCCATCTAGGTGCTATTGTGGAATAGCATAGCATAGAGTTCTCCTCAGGTCTTTCTTCTTGGTAGGTTGAACAACTTACATGCATGTGGACATCCTTCTACATCCCTAGCCAATACACTCCTAATCTTTTTAATTCTTGTACTGCGACCATTGATACTTCCATGTTTCTTCCATGGGTTTATGTGGGCGTGTCTCAACCAAGTTCCTTGTTCGTCCTCATCTACACACCTCAGTAGAAGTCTGCTAGAATCTTGGTTGTATAGACTTCCTACTACAATGTGAAGATTCCTAGTCTTCCATAATTGTTGGGCTTCATTAGAATTAATCCGATCACCAAGTCCATGGGTGAGTATAGGTATCAATTTTTCAGCCCATTGTGGACAAACTTCTAAATTAAAAAGATAGGTGTCAGGCAAGTCATCTGCTACTCCAGTTAGGGGGTTCTCCATGCGTCATTCGAGATAGATGATCAGCCCTAACATGTGTGTTTCCTTTCTTGACCACTAATTCAAAATCAAATTCCATTAATAAGAGGAACCATCTCACTAGCCTTCTCGTGTTACAAGGTTTATTGACTAGGTATAGTAGGGCTTGATGATCAATAAAGAATTTGAATTTGTTCACCAATAAGTAATGCCAAAATTTCTTTACCACATATACCATTCCTAATCCTTCTCGTTCAGTGGTAGTGTAATTGTGTTCGGTTTGGTTTAGCTGCTTGCTAGCATAGGTTGTAGGGTGATCGAGTTTTCCTTTGTCGACTGTGCTAAGGTGCATCCTATGGCAAATTTGGAAGCATCCGCATGGATGTGAAATGGCTTCTTCCAATTTGTTACTTTTAGAATAGGTGTTGAACTCAGTCGGCTTTTCAGCTCATTGAATGCTTTCTCACAATCTTCAATCCAGTTGAACTGAGTAAATAAGCCATATAGAGGTCAGGAAATTATGGCATACATGGGGATAAATCTATGATAGTATCCACAATTTCCCATAAATACTTGTACTTCTTTCACAGTTTTCGATGGGAAGTTCTTGAATGACTTCGATCTTGTCTTCATATGTGGATATTCTGTTCTTAGATACTATATGCCCTAAGTTTTTTCCTTGTCTTACCATGAAGACACATTTTCTTGGTTTAAACAAACTCTGTATTGTCTACACTTTTCAAAAATCCTCCTCAACTTTGGTATGTGATCACACTCGTTATGAGGAATACGTGCACAAATCGTCTACGCATACTTCCATGCTCTTCCTAATAAATTTTCTAAATACATGACACATTAAGCTCTCGAAAGTAGCTGGAGCGTTGGTTAATCCAAATGGCATAACCCTAAAAGCATAGACTCCCCATTCCGTGGCAAATGCAGTTTTGTGTTGATCTTCTAGAGCAATTGCAACTTGGTTGTAGCTAGAGAATCCATCAAGGAAACTATAAACTTCCTTGCCTTACACCCTCTTCAAGAGGTGGTCTGTAATGGGTAAAGGGTAACTATCTTGAATGGTGGCTACATTAACTCTTTTGAGGTTGATGCACACCCTAATGTTTCCATTTTTGTTGGGTACTACTACCAAGGGTGATACCCTTTCTGTGTGTTCGATTTCATACATGAATTTGACTGCCAATAATTTGCCTATTTCTTCCTTAATTTTGGAGTATACATCATTGTATGTGTATGGTCGTTGTTTGGATGGTTTAGCATCAGTAGTCATGGGAATACGGTGTGAACAAATTCAGGGATCCACTCCTTTTAAATCCTTGTATGTCCAACCAAATACATCCCTATAATTTCAAATCAACTCTATAAGTTCTCATTCTTTGCTTTTTGACACATCTTTCTGTATGTAGGTACATCTTTCCACTTCCCTATCTATTGTCATAGTCACTTTTTTTGTCTCTTCTTTATTATCAGATGCTACTCCTTCTTGTGCTTGTCGTTTAGGCATTTGGATGGCAATTTTCCTTTCCTCCACTTTGTATTTTTTTTAATGTTCAGGAACTTCGAACTGGTCTTGTGGTCTATTCTCTTCCCTACTAGTCTCTTCTGAATTGATCTTCTCTTGACTTCCTTCTTGTTCCAGGGGAAAAATGTTTTCGACACTAGTTTCTTTAGGTTCCCTTTCTAGTTGAAGTCCTTCTTCCTGAATCTCAGGTTCCATTTCTATACTTTCATAATCTTCTGTTCACTCTATTGGAAGAAGTATTTTTGAAGAAAATTTCTTGTAATTTGACATTCCTATGTAGTAATAATTATTCAAACGATGTAAAAATAAGGAAGATTCTTCCTCATGTATAGTATAAGCATAGGTATTTTTCTTAGAATTTTTAGAAGCTCTTCAGTAGCATATTTTTGGATTGGAAAGTAGAAGGACCAAATTTCAAGTGTGAAATGGACACTTGAAAAAGTATAAAGGAAAATTTCTTCTACTTTGTAGAGGTTGGTTGTTATTGTTACTATTCTCATGCTACTCAAGTAATGTGAAGAGCTTCTTGCAAGAAAATCGTGTTTCTAATTCTCATCTTGAGTGTCTTCTTGATTTGTTGGGTCTTTCTCTTGTGAAATCTATGGAATTTGTGAGCTTTTCTTGTGTATTTCTAAGTAAATTGTATGAAGATAGGTGATTATCAATATATTGAATGAAGTGTTGTGAGAAATCAATGCTAGACATGGAAATTCTCAGTTTCTACATAATTGTGATTGTCTCGTCTATGTAATACAGGTGGTTTTTTTTATATATTTCTAATCTATAGAGAAAATGACACACTTTAGGCACAAAGATCATTGAAAATGCTTTTGTATAGCTCAAGATATTCAAAACCCTAGTTTTCCATCTTCATCTTCACTAATTTCTCAGAAATTAGCCATATCTTCTCTTATTCTTGCATTCCATTAACTAGAAGGTCTTTTGGTCTTTACATACTTCCCGGATTGACAATTTGAAGTGTTAGTTAATCTTTTGTGCTATGATGATTGGAGAGGACAACTCCAAAGGTTAACAACAAACATTTTTGTGCCGTTGCCAGGGATCGAAGCAAAAGCTTCATTGAAGTTTTGGACCTTGCTGGATCTTCCATTGTTTATGGTATTTGAAAACATTGGAAAGGTACTACTCTATAATCAACTAAGAAAACTTGAGAAGGTAGGTTTTTAGGCTTGTCTTTTGGAAAAGAAAGCCTGAATAAACCTTTTGAGACATGTGAGTGTGTATCTTTATGCAAATTGATAGTTTCTGATGCTTTTCAAGAGTAAAGTGCAGGTCTTTAGCAAAAAAGATGGCTTAATTTGCTGAAAGGAAAGTGAAATGTGTTTATCTTTGTGCATTTAGATTTCTTTTTGACAAAGTACCAAGCAATTTTGTTGGTCTTTGGGAAAGACAACATAGTTGCAATGAGGAACGTCATGTAAAATAGCTATGTGCAAATTGATTGTTCCATTTGCTTGTCCTAAGTGGATTGTTTGTCTTTTAGAGAGATTGTTTTAGTTGTTGATATATTTAGGTAGTGATGTGTGTGAACACACTAGGACTAATCATGAAAACAGGATTTTAAACCAAAATCGTGAAAAACATGATTTTCAACCAAAATCGTGAAAAACACGATTTTCAACCAAAATCTTGAAAAACACGATTTTCAACCAAAATAGTGAAAAACATTATTGATTCAAAAAATAGCAAGAAAACATGATTTTGGATCAAAGAAGGTGATATCAATTAATTACTAAAGCAAAATAACACAATTCTTATCTGAGAATCGTGGAAACCATGATTTTTATATAAAATTGATAATTAGCATAAATTACAAGGAAAATCAAGAGTTTGAATATATAGAGCCCTATAAACTTATGAATTTTAAGCTTTAACTTAGAAAATACATTTCTTGGGCTGAGAATCGCAATTTTCAGCTGAAATTGTGAATTTCCTTAATAATAGTATCTTAGATAGAAAATTTTATCAAAGAAACTTGTAGAGGTGTAGAAAACACCATAAACTCTTAAAACATAAAAGACTAAGAGTTTTCATTTCACTAAATCTTCAAAATCGCGTGAGAGCAAATTGGGGTTTGACAGGGAAAACAAAAACAAGAGGAGTTTTCAAGAAAAAATTATAAGCAAGTGGATGATTTTGAGATCAAGCACCAAGCTCTCTACACTTAAGACACAAGTGTGATTAGGAGAGAATATACATCTGAGTGATTCTCAGGAAGAAGAATTGGAACATAGAGCCAACATGGAAAACCTAAATGAGACAAATGAAACTCAAGATACAAGTGATTTTAGAAACATTCTCAAATACATGTATACACATAGATTTGGAGCCTATGTGTATCAAGATGGCATGCATAAGTTCCTCATCAGAATGAGAAACGTAGAAATTCCTTTGAATTTGATCTAGTGGCACAATTCAAAGATGGCAGGTATGAGGATAGACAAGGTTGTGTCTATATATTCTCACCAAACCCTGAAAATTCAAATGACCTTGGTCAATGTGTAGATAAGAGACATTGGGATCAAGACTTGGGGCAAACAGACATGCCCAAACCAAGTGGAAATCAAACTCCTATTGAACCACAAAATCAAAAAAAGAAGGTCACATACTTCTCCAAACCCTTTTGAAAGAGAAGGAGATGAAATACCTGATTTTCCCATTAGAAGGAGACAACCATGGCAAAACCAGGGGAGAATGCTTAGACCTTATCAAGTGGCAAAATGTATGAAAAATCAGTATGAAGGATACTCGGACCCTCATGCCCATGCAGCAGAGTTCAGATTAGGGCTGAAGAAGTAGAGGACTATAAAGTTCAATTTAAAGCCTTTGGTCTAACTTTCACCGGACCTGCATTATCTTGGTTCATACCCTTGAGAAAGGAAATGTACCCAAATATGGAGTCATTCCTTGAAGCCTTCATAGATGAATTTTCAAAAACTGCTATCAAACATAGTACAACCACACTGATACATAGTTTCAAACAACAAAAGGAGGAGAATGTTAGAGAAGCTAATAGGAGGTTCAAATAGTATATTGACAAGTGTCCCAAAGATGAGGTACCTTCAATGGCTAGACAAGTTTCTCTGTTCATAGAAAGTTTGAGGAGTGCACAGTTGAGAACACTAGTGTACTATAGGAGATGTCTTGACTTAGGGGCCTGTGTTAAGGAGGCAATAGATTTAAAAGACAACAAGGGGCAGATTTGTTGGCATTTGATCAACCAAGGTCAAATGAAGACAGAATTCCACCAACTGAGGAATTAGAAAAAGCCATTGCCAAAGCCCTAGATGTTAGCACAAAAGCAAATTTGGTCAATACAAGACTGACACCAAATAAGAAGTGCTACAATTGTGTAGAGAATCATCAGACATATCAGTGCCCATATCATAAACCTCAACATTTGCAAGACAAGAAAACACTAAAGTACTACACTTTATAAAAAAAATGGACAAACCATACTAGAGAGGAGTTCTTTTACAATAAACAACTTGTCAGAGAAAGAGAGTATATGAATCAACACAATCCACAAAGAGAATATGGCCTTGCTGAACAACCTAGACCTGTATTGGGACAACAACCACCATTACCTACTATTGTGGTACCAGTGAAATACACTCCTATAGAAGAGGAAAGTCCAAGATCTAGAATGTCTTTTAGGGAAAATTACCATTCTTTTGAAGGATACCAAGAAGATTGGGATGAAAATCAAATGAGAGAACCAAACTTACAAGCCTTAGATTTGGGAAATGGAAGAATAGAAATGGACATAGCTACATTCATGTACATAACAAATAATTACATGTCCAATCAGAGATCCCATTTCAAGGGAAGTCAGAAGGTAACATGTTATAGATGCAGGGGAGAGCATTTCATTAGGGATTGTCCAAAACCTCCAACACTAAGAGTGGAAGGGGCCTTCTATAAGGATTGTGGCAGGGAGCACTTAATTAGAGATTACCCAAGAAATCCTCAGAAACAACGAAAAACATCTAATAACATACCTTTAAGAGCAGTAAACATAGTAGAACAGGAAGAACTGAGTGAAAATGAACCAGTGGCATTAAATGCCATAACTAGAGCTCAAGCCAAGGAACAAGGAAATAGAATAGAAACACACATAGTGGATAACAAGAAAAATATATCCTCAAAAGAAAAGAAAAATAGACATAAAGGTAAATGGGAGAAAAGACAACAGTCAAAAAAACCCTAGCCTTAGAAGAGGAAACTGGCAATAACTCAAACCCTACTCAACAACAAAGGACACAGAAACAAGGAGTGATAAAAAACTGAAAGTGCTTGGATACACTGATAGAAGCCTATAAAGGTAGAATCTAGGATGTACCAAACCCTACAGATCATGTGCTAGCTTATCCAATGTCAAATATTGAGGATGAGAGAATGCAGAGGTGTAAACATATCATCAGAGAAGCACAAAATAATTTAGAAGAGGTAGACAACCATAGAAAGATATTTGAGGAGTCAAATTCGGCAAAATCTAGGGAACATTTAGTTGGGAAAGAGCACTCAGGGAAAGAGGAAAAACAAATAACTCTTCAATTCAATTTAGATAAACATTGTACAACTCTATGTCAAACCACATGGGAAGAGTTAGTAAAACAAAATCCTCATTTACACCATAACATGAAGAGCTGGGAATCAAATTCACATTGCCAAGATACACAATTTTAGGAAATAGAAGAATTGTTGTATATACCTATTGACAAGATAGGAGGGTACTGTGAGGGGGAAGAAGGGAACTCAACTTTGAGAGTACAATTTGGTGACCATTATGCAAAAGAAATATTGGATAGTGGATCTGGAGTGGGAATTATGACCAAACAAACCTGGAAGAAATGGGGAGAGAATGAACTGATACCTATCAAGATGAGATTACAACTTGCAGATGGACATATAGAGGTACCCCTAGGAATGTGGGAGAAGGTGATTATGGAGATATGTGGGAAAGAAGTAGAGCATACCTTTGCCATATTTGAATTTCCGTAGCCTAGCTCTTATGAAATCATCCTAGGTAGACCATCCATGAGACAAATGCAGATTGTGCAGGATTGGGGTAGAGATTGTCTACACCTTTAGAACCAAGGAAAAGTAACCAAGGTAAACCTAAGAAATGGGCAGTATTGTGATATATTCCCTCAAGAGTGGTTTAGAGTGCATCAGAATCAAGATTCAAGTGAAGAGTTTGGAAGTGAAGATCAGAGTGAAAAGGAATTATCAATTTGGAGGTGTAATGCCATAAGGAACAAGAAACATAAGAGAATTTTGTTGAGAAAAGAAGATTGTCAAAAGGAAAGGAAATTAAAGGATGAGAATTACATTCCATAGAAATTTGATGATGAGAAATTTGAGCCCTATGGCTGGAGTCAGATATTGTCTACAATGGATGTAGCCAATGATGAATATGTGGGAGTCAAATTTCAAGATGAAGAAGGATATGATGTCTTCCATGTAGGAGTACAAATGATAAGTGTGACAAAGTTAGAAGAGAGTTTGAAGGAATCTGTACTTTTAAGTACTAACAAAACACAATTTCTAGAAGAAGTACATGCTCAGGATGCTATAAAAGAAAAAATCTCAAGAACTTATAAAAAATGTGTACACAAAAAGATTATTGAAGATCCAAAGCTTGAAATGAGTAAGAAAATGAGGGAACAGAAGGCACTTAAGGGAGAGTAGCAAAATTTTGATGTACCTTCAAATTTCAAGACTTATGAGGTGGAGGATAGATTACTTTTGAAAATGAGACCAAAAAGGGATAAGAAGAAAGGGGAATCATATGACAATGAGGAACAAACCAAGAAAGTGGTGATTGCTCAAGAAAAAGGGGAGGATAGAAACATTGTCATAGCTGATGATATGTCAAACCAGGAGGAGGAAGCACTAACAAATTTAGCTAATGAATATAGGTATGTGTTTGCATACAATTACAAGGATTTGAACCTAAAATTTGTGAACACAAATTTCCTATAACCCCTGAGGCAAAACCTAGTAAACAAAGACACTACACATTTAATGACAAATACTCTACCAAAATCAAGGAGGAGATTGATAAATTGCTTGTTGCCAATTTCATTTATGAAATTGAGAACATTGAATGGATATCTCCTATAGTTGTGGTACCTAAGAAGAATGGAAAGCTCAGGGTGTGTCTAAACTTGAAAAAGGTTAATGCAACATCTATAAGAGATAGCTATCCATTACCTATAACTAATCATCTCTTGGAGAGAGTTGTAGGGAAAGAGGTTTATAGTTTCTTGGATGGTTTTTATGGATATAACCAAGTACCTATTCCCTTGGAAGATCAACATAAAACTGCATTCTCCACTGAATGGGGAATATATGCATTCAGGGTTTTTTGGACTAGCTAATGCACCAACAACCTTTCAAAGATTGATGTGTCATGTGTTCAAAGAGTTTCTTCAAAACATAATGGAAATTTATGTTGATGATCTCTGTACCTTTTCATTGAAAAGACAAAACCACTTGTAGGACTTGGAAAATATATTCAAGAAATGTAGAACCTATAGAGTATGTTTAAATCTTGAGAAATGTGTTTTCTTTGTTAGGCAAGGGAGAATGTTAGATCACATAGTTTCTAGAAATGGAATTTCAACTGATGAGAGAAAGATTAAGGTCATTGTGGACCTACCAAAGCCAACCAATGTAAAAGAACTCCAAAATTTTATGGGACACTATGGATATTATAGAAAAATTGTGCATAAGTTTGTAGATATTGCAAAACCTCCTTATGCATTACTTACAAAATTTGAGTGGACCCTAGAGTGTGACCAAGCCTCTAAAACCCTAAAAACTTGTTTGGTAACAACACCTATTTTGAAAACCCCACAATGGGATCAGATCTTCCATGTTCATGTTGATGCTTCAAATTTTGCTTTAGGATGTGTTCTAGCACAACCTATAAATGGAAGTAAATTGGATTTTCCAATTGCTTATGCTAGTAGGCAATTGAACTTAGCTAAAAAAAATTATACAACCACTGAGAGAGAAGGAACTGGAATGATATTTTCCAGAAAGAAATATAGGCACTATCTTCTAGCCAACAAGTTTAAATTCTTTGTGGTTCACCAAGCTTTGCTTTACTTGGTGAATAAACCTTGTCACACTGGTAGAATAGTAAGATGTTTCTTACTATTGATGGAATTTGATTTTGAAGTAGTTATGAGTTATGAGACAAGGGAAAACACATTTAAGAGAATATCACTTGTCTAGGATACAAAACAAAGAACAAGATTCACCTCTGGATGATGATTTACCAGATGCATATTTGTTCAAGGTAGAAAGCATTCCCAACTGGGTAATGACTTTGGTACCTTTGTTAACTATTGGACTATGTAGAACACACAATAATGCCGCACATCTTGTATTACAAAGCAAAAACTTTGTACTACTTGATGGACACTTATATCATGTGAACCACATTGGTATACTTGAGTATTGTACTCCAGAAGATGAGCAACCAAGATATCTAGAGAAAGCTCATTGTTGGAATCCATGTACTCATGCTTCTACAATTGTCACTCTAAATAATCTTGCTAGAATGGGTGTTCATTGGCCCACAAAGACTCAGGATGTGGAGAAATATGTTTCTAATTGTCCTAAATATCAATCTTTGACACACACAGATATTGTAACTTTGTACTGGTTTCAGAAAAACCTAGATTGGAGTGTACACATGGTTGAGGAGTTGAGAAATGACCAACCACTTAAGTCAGGAAAATTTAGCGCAGACTCTAGACATTTAAAGGAAATGACCAAGGAGTATTAGTTGATAGGAGACCAGTTATACAAGAAAGGATCAGATGAATATTTAAGGATTTGTGTTCCTAAAGATATGTGGAAATGTTAGAGATGGCCCATTCAAGAGTAGTAGGAGGTCACTTTTCAAGTGAGAGAACTGCTAAACTCACACTGTACTCTCGATTTTGGTGGCCAAATCTCTTTCTAGATGCAAGGAAATATGTGAAAATGTGGGGCATATGCCAAAGAACAAGTCAACCAGGAAAAGAGATGATATGCCATTGACACCACTCATATCAGCTAGAGCATTTAGCAAATGGGGATTGGAATTCATTGGACCCGTTCATCCTCCTACTAAACACTCTCATGCAGAATATATAATTGTAGCTACGGATTACCTCACCAAGTGGGCAGAAGCTAAGGCTACAAGAAGAAATGATGCTCATACTACTGCAAGATTTCTTTATGAGAATATTATCACCAAGTTTGGTGTACCAATTGAGTTGGTAAGTGATAGGGGAACTCATTTCCTAAATCAGGTAATTGAGAATATAACTGATCACTTCATGATTAGTCATAGAAAATCAGCCCCTTATCATCCTCAAACAAATGGATTAGTAGAAAGTACTAACAAAGTACTTTGCACAGTCTTGTCCAAACTGGTAAATACAAGTAGGAGTGACTCGGATTTGCAACTTAATCATGTTCTATGGGCATATATAGTGGCATATAAGACTGCCATTGGTACAACACCATTTAACTTGGTGTATGGACAAAATGCAGTTTTGCCATTATAATTTCTCATACCTACATTGAAGGTGGGAAGTCAATTACAATGGACTGGACATGAACTATCTGAAAGAGTGCTGGAGTTGGATTAACTTGGAGCTTCGAGACTTCAAGTTGTCATGAGTATCTATGCAGATAAAAAAAGACAAAAAGCATATCATGATATTCATATCAAAGATAAGGATTTGCAAGTTGGAGACTTATTTTTGGCATATACCTTGAAAGAACATCAGAAGAAACTTCAGAAAAGAGGACATGGGCTGTACATTATCAGTCAAATAAGTAACAGTGGAGCTGTCCAATTAGCTAATATAGATGGAGAGATCATGCCAATTTTCATAAGTAGATGTAGGATACAGAGATATAATCTTCCATTGACAGCTCAAGAATGGAGAAGAATACATCAAGCTCAAAATAGAAAGAAAGAAGAGGAAAAAATTAGGTTTGAAGCTCAACAAGAAGCTAGGGAGAGAGTGAGGAAGTCCAAGGAAATAAAGGAAGTTTTCATGTGTGAGAAACCTTCAGGTAAAGTAAGAGAACACTTACCTATGATTACAATGAATTTCCAAAATGAAAAAAATAGGGTTTTTATATATTCTGGTGCACAAGTCAATTTGATCAGTACTGAATTGCTAGATAGATTGAATGCCAAAAGGAAAACAAGTAAAACCCTAATCAAAACACTAGATGGAAAGATAGTTCAAACTTTGTCTTCACAATCAATCACAGTTAGGTTTAATCAGGAACCGATGAAAATAGATTTTGAGGAATGGCTTGATCACATGATGATTGAGAAGATGATTCTAGGACAACCCTGGATGAAACAAGGTAAAGTAATTATGAATTTTGAAAAAAATGACTCTTCAATTGAAATTAAATGCCAAGAAACTTTTAATGCCTTTTTTGAGTAATGTAGAGTAGGGAGTTCAAAAAGAAATTCATAGTTCAGAATTGGAAAGATTTATCTTTCCATTAGAAGATAAGGTGGATCTGCAAAAAAATCTCTTCCATGCCAAAAAAGAATTCAATGGGAAGCAGAAGGAAATTAAAAGCAATCAATCTTGCTGGAAACATGCTTGGGTATGGAGACGTAAAACCATCCAGAAAAGCTGAAACTTGAGGACAAAGTGGATATGGAGACCCAAAGTATCAAAACACTACTCAATGGACGAAGTCTCTTTGAATCAAAGAAAAAAATTTTCACGACAAAGAACTTGTTGGATGAAGAAAACAGATATGTTACAAGTGACAAACAACAAAGACAAAGACATCATAAAATTGCAGAAATATGAAGACTCGAAGATTAAGGATTGGAAAGCCTCATCCTCAGATAACCACTTGGGTTTTCTTCCTAAAACCTCATATTTGCATTTTGTTCAAAATTGCATTTCTAGAGTATGCATCAATAGGGCAACATTACAATGCCGTATATTCACTAGGCACCTGAGTTTATTCCCATGCAACTTTGCACAATTCTTTTTCTAGCAAAAAGAATAGCAAGGGAAGAGAGTTCCCTCAAGTAATTGAGTAATTGACTGAGCAATGCAATGGCCTATGCAATAGAAACAGAAGGCAAAGGATCCAAAAGAAAATTAGTAAAAAATATGGAAAAAAATATAAAGTAAAAATGATGAGAAAAATCAAAATCAAAATTGATTGAAAAAAAAGAGACAAAAAAATAGCTAGAAAAATCATAAAAATTTGATAAATCCTCAGCCCAAAAAATCTTCAAGCCTTGTTTCAATTCTTTTAAATTCTTTTTATTATTTTTCTTTTGCATCATTCACAAGCACAAGCAAGATTTAGGGTACAATTAAGAAGATGATGTGGTTTCTGTGTGTTTTCTAATTTTTTATTCGTCACTTTTTAATTATACCTTTGATATCTATTTCCAACATTTTTATATCTTCTTCTAATCAACACTACAAAATACTAGACATCATGCTACACATGTGATGCTCACTTCTTTTGAATTTCGGAATCATTTGGTGATGGAATTTTGAAGAAAAGTGTTTTTTATTATGAAGAAAGTGTTTCTTTTCTTTTTAGTCTTGAACATGACTCATGTTGCGAAAGTCTTGGTGTGGTGCGTTTTTTATTTTACAGGATGGTGAATACAAAGGAACTTTCCATTCACGATTTCAAAGCTGATTCAGTAACATTATCAAGGGGACATTGGTTTCTATATAGTGAATGATTTGAGGAAGTTTTAGAGATAGAATCTGATGAAGAACAAGATCTTCCTAAAGATCAATAGACAATTAAGGAGCTCAAGGAAACCATTAGGATTATTGGTCAACATATTTTCACAGTGAATGTTGGGGGTAATAAATATACAATGTTATGCCAGGAATTCTATAAATTCCAAAGGGTGGTTGCTAATTATAAGACGTGGAAGGAAGTTGAACTCCATAAAATTTTGGAAGAACCCATGTTTTTTATAGATTTTGAAAGAGTCTCCAAAGTTATGTCGAGTTTGATGAAGTTAGGCAAAGGAAATGAAGCATATTCAGATGTTCAATAAAAAAAAATAAAGAAGGCAAGGATGTACAAATTGCAATCAAAGCAGAACATATCAGAACAACCCTACAGTTCAATTCTATGGGAACTAAATTGGATGGTAGTTTTGTAAAAAAGAATGCAGCCACTTATGCTGGATATTCCAAATTTGTTGATTTCAAGGGCAAAGAGAATGAGGAATTTGCCACAAGGATGTTCCTATAGTTCTTCTGTTTTCCTAAGCTGCCAAGATACACGATGCCTCATAAACCTATTACTCCCATTATGCTCAATAATAAAGATAGAACTAAACCTTTTGGAGTAATGGATGTGACTCCTTACATTCATGAACAATTGAAGGAAGATGCTAAGCGTTGGCAACAAAAGAAATTTATAAATGGAGCTCAATTTCTGACCAGAATTATATATCATGTTTTAGACATGGAGGACCAATTGAAGTTAGCACCTGAGGCTCAGTAGAGGAGTTTAAACCTATTAGTACCAAGCACACCAGTTAAATCAGCATAGACATTAGAGGTGGACAAATCATCAGAAAAATTGATTGGAAGTTCAAAAGGAATTCAGATTGTGAAAGAGTTTACAAAGGAAATCAGTCCTGAAGAAAAGAAGAGGAGGCTAAAAGGTAAAGGAAAATTTTTGGAAGAGAGTATTATAGGGAATGAAGAACTCAGTGAAGGAGTTGTAAATACAGGGTCAAAATCAATTTGGAATAAACCTTCAAAACAACCATATTGTCAATCCTTTGTGGAAAAGCAACCAGGGCATATAAGTATGGAATAAGGGAAGAAAAGTGTGGAAAAGAAAGGCAAAGTAATTGAAGGATGTATGGCTCCAAATGAGGAAGTGCACAAAGGAATAGTAGCATCAGAAGAAGAAATCATTGTTACAAAACCATCAGAGAAGTCCTACTATCAACCATTTAGTAAGGAGAATAAAGACAAAGATAAAGAAGAAGTTAAAATTCAGGAAAAGTTAGAGCTCAAAGATAATTATGAAGATAACCAAGAAATAGAGGGAGAGGTAAACAAGAAAATAGAAGGAGTACTTTCTGACTTGGGACATCAAGAAGAGCAAACCAATGAGGATGATCAAGGAGTGGAATATGAAGCAGAACTAATGGATGTAGATGATCGTGTTAGGAGGAAATGAACAAGGACAGGATGATCAAATTGAAAATAAGGTTGATCAGAAGCTAGAATTAAAAGCATTCCAGGAAGAAGAATTAAAGACTAATGTTGAGAGTCAAAAGGAGTAGGTAATGGGAGAAGTAGAAGAATTGTAAGTAGGAGAGGAGGAAATAAAATCTGAAAATGAAAGGGACTAGGAAACATATTATGAAGAAGAGGATGAAGAGGAGGATGAATTGAAGAAAGAAAAGCAAATAGAAATAAGGCAATTAGAACTAGAGACTGGCCTTGGAAGGATACATAAAGATATCAAATCTGCATATAAAATTATTATGAGTAATTGTTGGCAGTAGTCAAGGTACACAAGGACTCACAAGACAAGGAAGTCAAAGAAGGGATTCAGAGCGAAGAGAAAGCACCAGCAGACAAAGTAGTCAACGAAGATCTGGCAAGTAGGCCGTCCAAAATTTTCCATGAAGTAATACTTCCTAAATAGTGAATACTACATCATTGTAAGTACCATTTCACCTTTTTTTAACTCCATTTCGTGCAAGCTTAGGAGTCCTCGAGCTTGAGGAGTATTAGAGGTAGCATCGTACCAATTTTCATAATTTTTAGACTTCGTTTGAGCCCCCAAATAGGCCCTAGAACCTAATTTTTAACTAGGCCGGACACTAGGTCTGGACAGGGCCAAAAGCTAGTCAAAAACTATAAATAGAGCTAGAGAGCTCATTTTTGAGGTTAACTTGTAATAGATTTGAACTTGTATGAGCATTTTGAAAGTAATAAAAAAGAACACCATTGTCTTGCTCTTTGTCTTGCCGTGTGTGCACGTGTGTGTGTATGTGTGTGCATGTTGGTGTGCTTCTCACTCACGCACTTGTGCCTTCACTTGCTCGAGGTCATCATACCATCCTCACGTCTTCCCGGATTGACATTAAAGGAGGTGCTACTCATCATTGAGCTACACCTAATTTTGGCGCCGTTGCCGGGGATCGAGCTTTGAGGACGAGCGTGTGATGGTAAGACGTAGAATTGAGACGTTGGCGTTGTAGGTAATTTCTTTACTTCTTCTTATTTTTCTCTTTTTTACTTCATCATCATCATCACCTTCACCATCCTCACCATCTCCATCATCGCAAAAATTTCAGTTTTTGATTATATCACCTTCTCCCCTCCATTTCCCTCATTCCACTTGTGAGAGAGAGTGAGAGAGCGATTTGTGTGCACTCTTTTTGCATGTTTCTTGAGTTTTCTTGCAGGATCTGGCTATCCCACCATCCCCAGCAGGCTGCGCAGGTATGGAAAAGCTCGGCCTTGTCTCTGTGTCACAGACCCCTGTGGATTGCGATCGACAGAAAAATCACTTATTTAGTAAAACAAAGCACACCACAATGACACACAAGATGAGCACACTCTAAATCACCTAAAACAGTAAAAAAGTTCCGTGTTTCTCTATCAATCGCGACCGACACCATCGATCGCGATCGACAGCCATGATCGACAACCTTTGTCAATCGCGACCGACAGACCTTGTCAATTGCGATTGACGGACTTGTCGATCGCAACCGATAGCCCCCACGACCAACTGACTACCACGTAGGATTCAGTCAATCACGATTGACACTGTCGATCACGACCGACTGAAATTTGATGATTGACACCAAAACTCGCGTTGCCACGTGTCCATCGCGACGGACACATCCCCGATCGACTGAAATCATGGCAAAAATCTCAGAAAACGTGTCGATCGCGATTGACACCATCGATCGCGATTGACAGGACTCACGATCGACTCTCTCGATCACGATTGACACTGTCAATCGTGACTGACGTGTCAATCGCAACCGACAGGCCCCGACGGACACCTCTGTCAATCATGATTGACAGACCTGTCGATCGCGATTGACAAGCTTTTTCGACCAAATTTTAGGGGTTTTTGTTCCAAATTTTTGGGGTAAATTTTAGGCATACTTATCAAGAAATTAGTGATTTGTGAGGTCCCTACACGTGTGTTTTGAGAAAAATCCTATGAACTGTTAATCTGTTTTACCCTGTTTTAACTCCAAAACCCTGAGCTGTCATAACTTCCTCATACGAAATCTGTTTGCTGTGATTCTTGTTTTTTTGGGAAGCTCATGGGGAGTACAACCAAAACTTCCACTGGTTACGGTAAAATTAATATCAAGATTGTTAGACATAGTATTTTTAAGTGGACCATATCCAGGGGGAGGAAAACTCAGGGATCTCAAGAATTGTGTTCCATAGAGACATGGTGCAAATTTACATGTGAATTACATGAATGAGAGTGATTTTTTTTGTGTCATTTGAATCGAAGTCTTGAGCTAACCTTGGGATTTTTACAAGTCCACTGAGAGCACTAGAAGGCATCCAAAGCAAGGGCATTCTGCAAGCTTGAGAACGGGGTTCTTGAGCACCAAAAAGCAAGGGATCTGCAAGTGAGGTTGGAATACTCTCAACTCCCTTGTTCAATTCCTAGCTTAGGCTACACGTGAATAGTGCTAGAAGTAAGTCAGGGCAACGATAGGCATAAGACAAGACAAAGACTATCTAAGAAATCAAGTTCAAGTCAAGAGATAACCTCTGTGTGATCGATAACTATAAGGGAAAAGAACTTAACGTGGTACGAACAACTTAAAGTGCGGAAATTAACTTAAGTATTTCTAACGACGTGATATCTAACAAGACCATAAACACGATAATCAACTAAAAAGAACCAAGTGACTTATAGAAATTGATCGGCAACGAGGCTGTACCTTGGGTAAAAATTGGAATTGCTCAGCTAAGCATATGAACCTTAGATCAGGACAACACCTAGGTAAAGATAGACAGAGTCTTAGGTCTTCAGAGGCTAGTGTCAATCATACTGCTAGGTCTTGGGCCCAGCAGTTGAGCCATCATTGGTACTATCCTAGCTCTGAGACTAGTGAGTCAGAGATGTCTCAAGGTATGGAGAGACCCACAGGAAGTTCAGGTGTGCCATACTTACATAGGGTAGAAGGCCCCTACAAGACGCAGCTGGAATACCTTAAGACCAACCGATTAGGTGCTAGCATCTATGAGGACGGCCTAGGAAGGTCCGTGGTCCAAATTAAAAATCCTGACCAACCCATTGGACTAGAACGCCCAGCAGTCAAATTTGAAAATGGAGCATACTTGGACAAAGAAATAACCATATATGTAGTCACCAATCACCCAGACAGGACAGATGAATTCGTAAATGTGATCCCAGAAACGGACTTAGGTGACCTAGAGCAAGGGAACATGGGTATAGAACCTAAGACTGCTCGAGGCAAATCAGTTCTCACTAGGATTATCACGCCATAGTGGATTCCCCAGGACAATAAAAGCATAGATCTACTCATAAATCGAGAGACTGATGAAGCCTTTTGGAGGTATAAGCCTGTTCAGCCTAATGAGATAGGAACGATCACGATCTATGAACTCAAAGATCCTGATAGCCCAGGAAAAGTGACCTATTTAGACAACACTTTGGAAAGAATATTTGTGGTCACAGAGCACGGTAGACATGCCTACACTTGGAAGGGAGAATTTATTTTTCCTCAACCAAGATCTAATATCTCTTTTGGCCACCAAAGAGTGGGAACATCCCAAGCTCATGGAGTGCAAAGGGACAAAATTAGAGATAGACCTGAGGTAAGCTTTGCCAACCCAATAGGAAGAGAACGAATGTGAGCAGAGACGGATAGAGAAGAAACAGAGAGGACTAGAGTTCCAAGGAACCTAAGAAATGTTGATGATTTTCCTTTGCCTAGGCCAAGGGAACACACCAGAACCTTGAGACCTACACAGCTAGTTAAGTCCATGAAAAATTACTTCGATGGCACTCGAGACCCATATGACCATGTGGCCGAGTTTAGGCAAGTATTGAGAGCTGAGCAGGTTGAGGACCTATTCACACAATACAATGCCTTCGGTCTAACCCTAAGGAACACAACCCTTACATGGTTTCAACCACTAAATGAGAGACACTTTAGGAACATAGACCAACTTCTAGAAGCTTTCATTATTGAATTCTCTAAGAGTGGCATAAGGCATAAATCTTCCTCACTGATTCATAGCTTCAAGCAGACCCCTCATGAGACCGTGAGACTTGCAAGAAGAAGATTTAGACAATATCTAGAGAGATGCCCTGTTCTTGAGTTACCCACACCAGCCAAACAAGTGGCTTTATTCCTAGATGGACTACTAAGTACAAAGTTGAGATCATATGTGTACTTGAAAGACCCTAGGACCATAGAGGAGTGTGTACGCATGTGCATTGATATCAAGGATAACCTAGGGGAGGAGTTGGAGCTTTCAAAAATCTACAGAGATTCAGATAGTTCTACTAGCCTCTCTTCCACGCAATCCACGTCTATTCAGGAACTCGCTGAGAAAGTAGCTCAAAAACTAGGAGTCTCTAGCAAACAAATTCCAAGATTTGCCCCAGTTAAACGGTGCTATACTTGTGGAGGTGACCATATGGCGAACGTATGTCCCATTATGGTTCAACCCCAAGTGAATCCTAATAGCCAATACTGCACCATAGAAAGGAAATACACTAATCACACTATGCAGGATTGCCCATACAATAAGCAAGCTGTTAGGCAAACCTACCCTCAGCCCTATCCACAACAAGGAAGATACCAGAACCAGTACGCTCCACAACAATATGGTAGGCCACAACAACCTTATCAACAACCCTACCAAAACCAACAAAGGCCTCAGCCTGTGTTAGCTAAGCAACCTCCTACCCCAACCAATTTGATCCCCATAAAGTATGCAGTGGCAGAAGAGAACTTGAATAGAGCCATTGTGCCAGTAACACCATTGCTTTCAGAGAGTGAACCTAGTGACCATAGTTTTGACTCTACTCATATTGATAGCCCTCAAGCTTACTACATGTAGTCACCTGAGCATAATGAGGCCTATTATTATGAAGAACCGAGTGAACCAAGTTGGGAGCCAGAGTATACCAATGTCATGTACACCAATCCCAACTTGCGGCCCCAACCTAGGCAGGTAAGACCATCATTCCCTAGAGGGCCATGCTACCGATGTCAGGGAGATCACCTCATTCGTGATTGCCTGATGCCTGCCCCCACACAACCCCAATCTGTAACCATTCAAGGCTTTTGTCAAGATTGCGGGAAGGAGCACCTCTTACGAGACTGCCCAAAGAACCCACAGAATGTAACAAAATTTACTTCCATCAATGTGATTGGGTTAGTTGTAGACTCTTCAGGAAGTGTAACCTCCACTGCCCCCGTGCAAGTGGTCACTAGAGCTCAAGCATTGCAGTAGAACCAAAGTTTAAGCCAAGAAAATAGTGCCGAAGTTAGTGAAACGGAGAGCATAACCAAGAAGAGGACTAGAGCCTGGAGAGATAGCCGCGAGAGAATGAAAATGCAATGGGCAAAGAAGATGAGTGAACTCGAGGAAAGCCTAAGAGAAACGAGGGCCAAGATTATTGAACTTACATCTCCACCTCCCTCTCACGCTACTCCACCACCACCATTCCCATCTCCACCCGACCCACCACCTTACAACCCACCTCACACAACCCCACCACCCCCTAGAGTAGGATCAGTCCTAGCAGATCCCACTCGTGAGGACCTAAATATGATGCTCAAAGCATATCAAGCCAGAATCCAAGAAGGGCCAAATGTAACCGATCATGAAAAGTGTTACCCTAGAGTAGAACTAGAGCTTGAACGAACTAAAATTTGCGCTAAGATGGTGGAATTGGCTCAAACCATGTTTGAAGCCAGTCGCCTCTTTAACATCTCTAGTTCAGCTAAGACGCAGTTGCACTTTGATGGACAAGCCAAGTTAAAGGCTAAGCCTTCCCCCTCAAGAAGCCTATGTGCCCAACTCCACAGAGCGAGACACATCTTCTTCTATGAATCGGTACTCACCCGAATTCCTACGAGAGATTCAAGAAGAGAAATGGGCTAAAGAAAGTGGTCCCTCCTCCCTTTGAACTTGTGGATGACGCACATGATCAATTCCCACAAGATATTCCCTCCATTTATGGAGAGCAAAAGAGTGCACAATCTCAAGAGGGATTAGACTTTGAGTCTAATTCTTTACATGAATTACCCCACTTCACAGGCCCATGGGAAGCTAAGTCTACTTGTATGAGAGCACCCACAGTCATGGTGAGAAACGAAGACTCAATCATACCTAGGAATACGGAGGTAGTTAAAAACACTAAAGTGCAGTGCAACCTCACTTTAGAAGAGCTACTCAATCACTTTAGAAGAGCTACTCAAAGTTAGGCCAGAGTTATGGAAACATGTAGCTAACCAAGTGCCAGAAGTAGCGAAACCCCGTTCCCAGGTAGGTTCTCATAGAACAGTGCCAGAAATTCCTCTAGACAAGATAGGATATATGAGTGAAGGTGAAGAAGGAAACACCTATCTTCCCATTACCCATCAAGGGTACACAACCAAGGCAATTCTAGACTCAGGTGCAGGAGTTGCTATTGCTACCACTTCCCTATGGAAGCGTTGGGGCAAGCCAGCACTCAAGCCGATGAGAATGAAATTGCAGATGGCCGATGGTCACAGAGAAAGACCCTTAGGCTTGTTAGAAGGAATAACTCTCACTACATGTGGTGTAGAGTTTGAGCATACATTTGCTATCTATGATTTTAGCAAGAACCATGCCTATGAGATGATTTTGGGAAGACCATTTATGCGACAGTTGCAAGTGGTACAGGATTGGGGAACCAACTCATTGTACTTGCAACACTTAGGTGTTACGACCAAAGTCAATCTCAAGGATTACTCTCATAGAGATGTCCCTCCTATCCAATGGAATCCCATCCATAGAGCCAAAGATGATACTGAGTCTGTGCATTCCATAGGATCAGGATCCTCATGGATGCACGAAGACACACACTTATGGATGTGCAAAGTGGCAGTAGAAGAGGAGAAGAGAGAAAAATCCAGAGAGGTAGGTGCGAAAGAGATACATAGATCAATTCAAGACCCAGCCTATGCACCTGTAGTATTCCCTAATGAAGAATTTGAACCTCACGGCTGGGCAGAAATTTTAGCAACAATGGATGTAGCCATCAATGAAGAACAATGGACACCCCACTGTGATGAGGATGGCTATGACATTTCAGTCTTCTCCATAGAGCCAATCATGGGAGATGCAGTTTTAGAAGAATGCGAACCTAGCCCTGATGCATTTGAGGATGTAAGTGAATCCGATCTAGAGTCAATCATTATGGACCCACCTTTTGCATCAGATGAAGAATACTTCTATGAAGTAGAATTTCAATCCCAGAGACACGGAGAGCTTACAAATGATGTAAGATTAGCCACACAAGTGACCCCTAAGGATGAAGGAAAGAAAAGAAAGAAGAGAGAAGTCACACCAGAAGAGGAAGAATCTTTGTTTGAGGTCCCTGAAAACTTTAAAAAGTATGAGATAGACGATATAAGAGTCATGGTAAGGATGCCAAAACGTGAGGCTCAATCAGGAGAGGCCTATGATAACAAAGAAACCACCAAGAAAATAGTTGTAGCCATGGAAGAAGGAGAAGAGAGATGCACTTACATAGGGCATGACCTAACAGAGGAAGAAGAGCATGAGTTAATAGCTTTGCTAAGAGAATATAGAGATGTATTTGCTTGGATTTACAAGGACTTGAAGGGTTTTGACCCAGACATATGCTCACACACAATTCACATGACCTCAGACGCGAAACCCTCTAAACAGAAGCCATATACATATAACGATAATTATGCTGCTATGATCAAAGAGGAGATAGATAGACTGGTAGAAGCTGGATTTATTTATGAAATTGAGCACACTGAGTGGGTATCCCCCATTGTAGTGGTGCCCAAGAAGAATGGAAAGCTACGTGTGTGCATTAACTTGAAGAAAGTTAATGCAGCCACAATTCGAGATAGCTATCCACTTCCAATTACCGAGCATCTATTAGAAAGAGTAGCAGGCAAGGAAGTGTACAACTTCCTTGATGGATTTTCTGGCTACAATCAGGTAGCCATTGCTCCCGACGACCAGCATAAGACTGTTTTTGCCACAGAATGGGGCATATTTGCCTTTAGGGTAATGCTATTTGGGCTTACCAATGCCCCTGCAACCTTCCAGAGATTGATGTGCCATGTATTTAAAGAATTCTTGAGGAAGAACTTAGAGGTCTATGTGGATGATCTTTGTGCTCATTCCAACATCAGACAAACCCATATCCCTGAACTCAGACAAATCTTTGACAAATGTCGAGAGTATCAAGTCTGCCTGAACCCAGAAAAGTGCGTTTTCATGGTCAGGATAGGCAAGATTCTAGGACACATAGTGTCAAAGAATGGCATCTCCACTAATGAAGAGAAAGTAAGAGCCATAGCATAGTTACCTAGGCCAAAGAATGTCAAGGAAGTACAAGCTTTCATGGGGCATTGTGGCTATTACTGACGCTTTATACACATGTACGCCATCATTGCCAAGCCACTGTACGGCCTTTTGACCAACTTTGAGTGGACTAATGAATGTGAGGACTCTTTCAATGAGCTCAAAAGGAGATTGTGTTCAGCACCAATCTTGACCACACCAGATTGGAATAAGCCCTTCCATGTTCATGTGGATGCATCCAATTATGCTATTGGATGTGTGCTTGCACAACCTACGGCGAAGGTAATATGGATCTTCCAATTGCCTATGCTAGTAGACAGTTGAATGCAGCTGAACAACATTATACCACCACTGAACGAGAGGGATTAGGCATGGTATATGCAGTTAAAACGTTTAAACACTATTTGCTTGCAAATAAGTTTAATTTTTTTTACCGAGCATCAGGCATTATTGTACTTGGTAAACAAACCATGCAATACAGGCCGATTAGTAAGATGGTTTCTCTTGCTAATGGAATACGACTTTGAGGTTGTGGTGAGAAAAGGCAAGACTCACTTGAGAGCAGACCATCTCTCTAGGCTCACATCTGGAGAAGCCCCACAAGGAGTATCAGATGACCTTCCTGATGCTTACTTGTTTAATTTGGAAGTTGTTGTTGGGAAAGATGGATGGATGCACCAAGAGACTGATTAGGTACTGCTAAGCCTGCTTTGTACCAGCCCTCTTTTGCTTCAGAGTTGATACTAGACCTCCTTAGCTTTCCAATGACACCATAAAATGTCCTATGTACTTTGGAAATGATGTGTGTAATGATTGAATCAAAACAAATAACTTTGGAAGTCACAAACTCAAGAAAACCTTCTATTTATGTCTTGACACCTGCTGGGTACTTTGCTCAGTATGACCAGCACAGTAGGAATTGGAAAAATTACTTTTAGGGGTATCTACTTATCTTAGTAAGCTACCTATTCCAAGTGGAATGATGTAAAATAATAAACTATGCTAAGAGAAATCAATTTAGCAAGTTAAGCTATACCCCTGACTTTTTAGGATTGTAGCAGAAAATGACCAGAGATCACCTCGACGCAGATTTCTCCAAAATGGCTGAATAGAATGTCTTAAAATTCTGATAGCATATAGATTACTTCAAGTGGAATCCAACAAGCTTTGAATCACTGAATTTGGTGAAGAATTGACCGAGATATGCCCTTGACAAGTTGATAGACTTTTGAGTAGACTAACAGAGAACTCAGAGATGGACTATGTGAATGTATGTATTAATGAACATTTGTATACAACTCCATTGGCATGAATATCATTGCCAAATGGTTTAGAGAGGTGTGGGCTAGAGTGTAGACCTCACACACACTCAAAAATTAGTAATGCTAGGCTCGAGAGTGCTCTCTCATACCCGCGACTTTTCATGTCCATTTTTATAAGAGATGGGTAAAAGTTTGAATTCAAATTCAAACTTTTGGCTCCCTATGTTCAAGCTCCTAAATGCTTGGAGATATTCTTTCAATCAAACAACTAATTTTCCATGAATCCTTTTGGTAGGTGATTACAAGAGATTCCAAGTCAATTTGACTTTTACAATGAGGTAAAGTGGTAATTAACCACTAGCATATGTTCCTATGCTTCTTCATGTATGTATAAACTTCAATGCATCCTTTGAGCCAAATGTGTAGGCTTGTAATTTACACCAACAGCTCCCCCTCAAGCCAAACATTTTGGCTTAAGTCTTCTTCTTCAATCTTCAAGTATATCCTGCAATCCAATCATGGATTTGAACCTGCAAAGTTTGGTTCCATCCAAAGCTTAAGTCAACAAATCTGCACATTGCATGTTGGTTGATACATAGGTTAGTTGAATGTCCTTGCTTATCAATTTCTCTCTCGCATAATGGTAACGGACCTCTATATGTTTGGTCGTAGCATGATAAATAGGATTAGTTGCAAGGTGAAGAGAACTTGTATTATCTCCAAAGATAATTGGTGACCTAGTGTATAATCCCAATTCTGTATACAAAAGCTTAATCCATATTGCTTCTTGTGTGGCATTAGCCAGTCCTCTATACTCTGCCTCTGTAGAAGACAAAGCAATTGTAGGTTGCTTCTTTGAAGACCATGAAATTGGTTTGTCACCTGCAAAAGAAATATATCCAGAAGTGCTCCTCCTATCATCCTTCCATCCTGCCCAATCTGCATCTGAATAAATCTTGATATCAATATCTGAAGTGTAAGGGAAATACAAACCATGGTTCAATGTACCCTTGAGATACTTCAAGATTCTCTTAGCAGCCTCTAAGTGAGGTATCCTTGGCTTGTGCATAAATTCACTTAGCACACTAACTCCATATGCAATATATATCCTTGTTAAGGTAGCATAGCTCAAACTACCCACCATACTTTGATAGCCTGTAATGTCATTGACTTCATCACCTTCATGGGTATTTAGTTTTAGGTTTACCTCCATTGGAGTGCTTGCTACTTTGGCATCCTGCAAGTGAAACTTCTTCAACATGTCCTAATATACTTTTTCTGAGTGATATATATCCTTGAATTAGTGTAGACTAATTCAAGTCCCAAAAAATACTTCAATACTAATATGTGGCAAAAGAAAATCAGATATAGAGTTGAGTAAATAAGACCTTGCCAATGCATCCTTAGCACACCATGTGTTGAGCCTTTCATGTTCTTCCTTGGTTGGTAATCCTCTTGTTTTGAATGAGGGCAATTCCTCATCTCCTGAGATGTATCCATAGAGACTCCTTCCTTGTAGGTAGCTCTTCATCCTTAGAGACCATGCTTGATAGTTGTTCTTGTCCAATTTATCAATGAATGAAGGAAAACCATCTCCCATTTTACCTTAGTTTGCTCTAATACCACTGTTGGGAAAGATGGATGGATGCACCAAGAGACTGATTAGGTACTGCTAAGCCTGCTTTGTACCAGCCCTCTTTTGCTTCAGAGTTGATACCTAGACCTCCTTAGCTTTCCAATGACACCATAAAATGTCCTATGTACTTTGGAAATGATGTGTGTAATGATTGAATCAAAACAGATAACTTTGGAAGTCACAAGCTCAATGAAACCTTCTATTTATGTCTTGATACCTGCTCGGTATTTTGCTTAGTATGACCAGCACAGTAGGAATTGGAAACATTCCTTTTAGGGGTATCTAATTATCTTAGTAAGCTACCTATTCCAAGGGGAATGATGTAAAATAATAAACTATGCTAAGAGAAATCAATTTAGCAAGTTAAGCTATACCCCCGACTTTTTAGGATTGTAGCAGAAAATGACCAGAGATCACCTCGATGTAGATTTTTCCACAATGGCTAAATAGAATGTCTTCAAATTTTGAGAGAATATAGATTACTTCAAGCTGAATCCAACAAGCTTTGAATCACTGAATTTGGTCAAGAATTGACCGAGATATGCCCTTGACAAGTTGACAAACTTTTGAGTAGACTAGCAGAGAACTCAGAGATGGACTATGTGAATGTATGTATTAATGAACATTTGTATTGTTGGAGATAGACGTCTGCGGAAGCACGCGAACAGCACAAGGAAGAAGAAGAAGCTTGGAGCACAAACACACAATTCTGAATGTATTACTAGAGAATGTACAAAGATAAGTAGCCCATTAGGGCAACAGGCGTATATACAAGCCAAGGGAAAAAAACCTCCTAAAGAGGGAAAAAAGTGCCCCGGTGGTCCTAGAGTGTTCACACACATCACTACCTAAATATATCAACAAATCCCCCCTGGGAGTGATGCGGTGAACAAGGAGCTGGCACTCATGTATAAGGAAGTGCCAAGCTATGTGGAAATCACTCCACAAAAGGAAGTAAGCCCAAAGCTTTGCGGAAAGCTTCAAACTTCTCCCTAGGCAGAGCCTTCGTGAAAAGGTCTACAATGTTCTCCTGGGTGGGCACATATGCCAAGCTGATCTCCCCAGCAGAGAACCTCTCCCTGACATAGTGATAATGCACCTCAATGTGCTTAGTGCGAGCATGGAACACAGGGTTCCTCGCAATTGCCAATGCGCTCTGACTGTCAGTGAAGATGGTGGTGGCAGAAGACTGGCCAACACCCAAATCAGCCATAAGCCGTCTGGGCCACACACAGTCAACAATCGCTGTGAAAGTTGCCCTATACTCAGCCTCACAACTGGAAGTGGCCACAGTAGCCTGCTTCTTGCTCAACCAAGATATACATGAGCTACCAAGCATGAAGCAAAAACCACTGGTGGACACACGAGTGTCATAGCAACCAACCTAATCTGAGTCAGAAAAAGCATGCAAATCTGGCGATAGTGATCCCCCCTTGGGATAAAACAACCCAAGTAGTCGAGTACCACTCAAGTAGCGAAAGATGCACTTAACCTCTTTCCAATGCATGACTCCTGGGCAATGCATAAACCTGCTCATCTGTGAGACAGCAAACTGAATATCTGGCCGAGTAATGCATAAGTAAATCAAGCATCCGATACCCTGCTGACAGAGAACAGCATCAAATGCATCTCCAGCATCATGAAGACTCAATCGTAAACCTGTCTCCATAGGAGTGGCAATAGGCTTACAGTCTTCAAGGCCAAAACACTGCAATAATGTGTCAATATATTTCGTTTGACACAAAGTCATTCCACCATCAGCGTGCATAAACTGAATGCCCAAATAGTGATGCAAATGCCCCAAATCAGACATCTCAAATGAGGCATGTAAATCAGCCTTAAAATCAGCAATATGTGTCTCAATAGGACCAGTGAGCAGCATGTCATCAACATAGACAACAATGATCAGAAGCACATCATTAGCACATTTAACATATAAGGTGCTTTCAGTTGGACTGTTCTCAAAACCATGTGCAATCAGATAGGCATGTATCTTCTCATACCAAGCACATGGTGCTTGCTTTAAACCATATAATGCCTTCTTTAACCTGCAAACCTGGTTTTCATGCCCTTTCTGCACAAAGCCACGGGGCTGAAAAACATACACTTCTTCATGCAAGTCACCATTCAGAAATGCTGTTTTAATGTCCAACTGATGTACATTCCAACCATGATGGGCTGCAAGTGCACAAATGCTCCGAACAGTAGTCATACGACATGTAGGTGCAAAGGTCTCATCAAAATCAATGCCTCTTTCCTGTGCATAACCCTTTGCAACAAGCCTAGCCTTATACCTGTCAACTATACCATCAGGTTTACGCTTCAGCTTGTATACCCACTTAGTGCCAATGGCCTTCTTGCCAGGAGGCAAGTCACATAAAGACCATGTACCATTCTTCATTATAGCATCATATTCAGATTGCATAGCAGTCATCCAATTTTCTGAATTTTGTGCTTCATCAAAAGAAACAGGCTCATTCTCATCATAGAGACTAGATGCAGCCATAGCATAGCAATCTGATGCAAAGGAGGCACTATGAGAGCCTGAACGAGTACGATATGACAAAGGTGCATCTAATTTGTTGTCACACAAAGTCTGCACCAGCCATTTTGGCATAGTTTTTGCCTGCTCAATATCAGCTCTCTCATCAACAAGTGCATCATGTAAATCTGCATCAGAAATGGAATGATCTGCATCATCATATGAAACCTGCAAAGGCTGAGAAGTTGCCTCATTAGGACCAGCACTAGCCTGTCCACTTGTAAAAAGAGGCATCAAAGTATCATACATGTCTTTGGAGCTAACAGATGTCTCCTTAGTACATGAAAGCAATGGCTGAATAGCATCTTCCACAAAGACAACATCACGGCTAACCAGAATGCGTTTAGTCTGTGGATGATACAGACGATAGCCTTTACTTTCAAAACTATACCCAACAAAAATACATTTTACTGCTCTATCATCCAATTTTTTGCAATGTTGTTCAGGCACTAATGCATATGCCAAACAACCAAAAACACGCAGATGAGAAACAGATGGCTTGCGGTCATGCCAAGCCTCATATGGAGTGATAGACTGCAACGCTTTAGTGGGACACCTGTTCAGTACATATGCTGCACACATGACAACCTCAAGCCAGAAACTATGTGGTAAAGCCTGACTTTTGACCATGCACCTCGCCATCTCCATGAGTCACCTGTTCTTTCGTTCAGCAACTCCATTCTATTGAGGTGTATACGGCACTGTACACTGGTGTTTTATCCCACGTTCAGCCAAAAATGCATTAAAATCTGAAGATATATATTCCCCCCCTCGATCAGAATGGAGGGTGCCCATTTTACATGTTGACAGATTTTCAGCCAAAACCAAAAACTGTTTGAAGCACATGAACACTTTGGACTTTGCTTTGAGTGGATACACCCATGCATGCCTGGAAAAATCATCAATGAAAGTCACGAAGTAAAGGTAATTTCCAAAAGAGGGTGTTTGCATAGGACCACAGACATCACTATGTACAAGCTACAATTTCTGCGTAGCCCGAACTGAACCATCTTTTGGAAAGGAAGAACGCTGCATTTTGCCCAAAATACAGCCTTCACAAACATGTTTTCCAGGTGCCTCAAGTTTGGGCAAAGAGGACACCATTTCAGATTTCTGCAGGCGTAACAAACTAGCAAAATTCAGATGACCAAAGTGTGCATGCCAAAGCTTTGCATCTAACATAGCTTGAGAATCATGAACTGCACGTGCCGAATCATTCACAGATCTTTCATAGTCTATGAGCTTATACAGCCCACGACATAAAATGCCAGAAGCAATAATCACATCGCCATTTGAGAGATCATGGACTATACACCTGTCATCAACGAATTTCATAACCAAGCCAATCTTGGCTAATGCAGAAACTGATAACAGGTTCTTTTTGATCCCTCGCACAAATAAAGCATCTAACAAAGTGAAAGAACTACCATCAGCAGTAGTCAGAATTATCTTACCAACTCCCATAACAGGATAAGAGGAGTTATTGGCGCATGTGACAGTATTCCCTATAGGGGCAGGCTCGAGTGAAGAGAAGAAACTGTGCTGCGAGGTAATATGTTTGGTCACCCCACTGTCAAAGTACTGGCAAACATCTGAGTCTACTACAGACATGCACTGATCATGAGAAGATGGGTCAAAACTACAGACAGTAGTAAACGCCCATTCTTCTTCCTGCACAAGATTTGCAGACTCTGTTTTTGGTGTAGAGGCCTCTGCAACAACCATTTCAGCCTCTTTCTTCTTTGCCTCTTTAGCAGCCAGTTTTGGACAGTTCTTTATAATATGATCATTTCCTTTACAATACTTGCAGAACAATTTCTGCTTTTCTGATTTCTTCTCATCTTTATCCTGGTTCTTCGATTGTGCAGCATTGCAGATTTCTGCTTACTAGTAGAAGAGCTCCATTTTCCTTTGCCCTTCTGACTAGCCAGGAAAGCTTGATCTGCAACACGCATAATGGACCTGTTCTGCCTGGACTGATCTTCCTGCAACAGAACAGAGACTAATTCCTCAAATGACAAGGCATTCGGATTGCCTTTCATCATCAACCGAAGAGTAGAGGCAAAACTCTGATATGAATCAGGAAGACCATTCAGAACGGTCTACACAAGTGAGCTATCTGGTCTCATCAGCAGAAATCAATTGTTCCTTCAAGTCTTTGATCTTTGTAAGAAAACTGTCCATAGAATCACCTTCATTCATGTGCTCACTCTCCAACTGTTTTTGGAGGTAAGCAACACGAGCCTCATTCCTAGCCTGGTACAAAGGGGTAAGTGTATCCCAAGCATCCTTTGCTGTTCTGCAAGAGCGAATGTGAGGAATAATGGCACGTTTGACAGACAAAGCTATCAATGCATGTGCCTGGGCATCTCTGCCATCCCAACGAATCTGCTCTGTAGTAGGTGCAACAAAAACAGCAGCACGAACAGGAATCTGCGGAATATCATCTTCGACACCATCTTCATCAGCTCCAACACCTGTATTTGCAGTACCTGTCGTTAGAGGTGTAACAGGACGTCTTTCAACACCCTGCACAATGTTCCACAATCCTTTTGCAACCACTACATGTCGCATCATATAAGCCCATAATGGGTAGTTGGTACCATCCAACTTATCCTCAACAACCAACATATGGAATACATCACTGCTTTCAGCCATGGCCGGTGACTAGAATACCTTGATGTAGAAAATTGACTGTATCTCAAAAAGTTGAACAGAACTGCCCAGACGAGTTCTACTAGACCTGTAGCAGACTTCGAGACGCTTAAACTGGCGAACAGAAACTAGTATATAGCTTTGGCACAAAAGGACGAAATAGCCTGCACAAGTGCTGCGATAGTGCGTTCGGAGGCCGAAACGAGCTCAGATCACGATTTCGGCACCACAAAGCGAAGCAGTTTTGATCTCGGAAACACCCTGAGTATGCTCATCAAATTTCGTGCGAATCTGAGACTACAAAAGGGAGGAGTGTCGACGGCGCCCTAGAAGAAGCGACGACCTGCTCTGATACCAATTGTTGGAGATAGACGCCTGCGGAAGCACGTGAACAGCACAAGGAAGAAGAAGAAGCTTGGAGCACACAAACACACAATTCTGAATGTATTACTAGAGAATGTACGAAGATAAGTAGCCCATTAGGGCAACAGGCGTATATACAAGTCGGGGGAAAAAAACCTCCTAAAGAGGGAAAAAAGTGCCCCGGCGGTCCTAGAGTCTTCACACACATCACTACCTAAATATATCAACATGTATACAACTCCATTGGCATGAATATCATTGCCAAATGGTTTAGAGAGGTGTGGGCTAGAGTGTAGACCTCACACACACTCAAAAATCAGTAATGCTAGGCTCGGGAGTGCTCTCTCATACACACGACTTTTCATGTCCATTTTTATAAGAGATGGGTAAAAGTTTGAATTCAAATTCAAACTTTTGGCTCCCTATGATCAAGATCCTAAATGCTTGGAGATATTCTTTCAATCAAACAACTAATTTTCCACGAATCCTTTTGGTAGGTGATTACAAGATATTCCAAGTCAATTTGACTTTTACAATGAGGTAAAGTGGTAATTAACCACTAGCATATGTTCCTATGCTTCTTCATGTATGTATAAACTTCAATGCATCCTTTGAGCCAAATGTGTAGGCTTTTAATTTACACCAACAGTTGTACCTCAGTGGGCTAAGCCATTAGTGCCAGTATTGACATACGGGCCTAACCACCCAGTCATAAACACTCAAGATAGGGAGGTAGTAAAAGCCCAGAAGTACCATATCATGGCAGGAAGCATGTACAAATGGACAGATCAAGGGATATTGGCTTGTTCTGTGGAAGAGGACCAGTACGCAAAATGGTTGCAATCAGCACATGTAGGTGCATTAGAGCAACATCATTCGAGGCAAAGAACTTTACAGACACTAAGGAGATTCGGAATGCATTGGCCGACTATGGAGGCTGATGTCCATAAGTTGTGCAAAGAATGCCCGATCTGCTGCACTAAACCACCCGTGGAGCATGCCACTCTTTATCAAGTGACCATAGTGCCAGATTGGAGTGAACCATTGGTAGCCTTCTTGAGGACGAAAACATTCCCTCAAGATGTGACGTTGGCCAGACAAAGAAGTCTAGAACAAGAAGCCCTAGACTACTCACTCATTGGTGATAATCTATACAAGCGTGGTAAAGATGGTTACCTCAGATTATGTGTCCATGAGAGCGAATATCTTAAGATCTTGGAAACTGCTCACCAAGGTGTAGTAGGAGGACATTTCGGACCTGATCGGGTGATCAAGGCAATATTATTCACAGGTCTTTGGTGGCGGACCCTTCACATGGATGCACATACCTATGTGAAGAGGTGTGATGTCTGTTAGCGAACTCAATATCCTATACGCAAAGATGAGATGCCCCTGAAACCTATGATGGGTGGACGTGCATTCTCTAAGTGGGGAATAGACTTTGTAGGTCCTATTAATCCCCCAGCTAAGGGTTCGCATGTAGAGTATATTATTGTGGCCATAGACTATTTAACCAAGTGGGTAGAAGTGAAAGCCACGACTAAGAATGATACCCAGACAACCGCCAAGTTCTTATTTGAGAATGTGTTCACTAGATATGGATTGCCTATAGAGGTAGCTAGTGACAGAGGCACTCACTTCTTGAATGAAGTTATTGAAAATCTGCTCCAAGAATTCTTGGTAGTACATAAGAAGTCGGCCCCCTATCACCCACAAGCTAATGGGCAAGCTGAAAGCACCAATAAGATTCTATGCAATGTGCTCACTAAATTAGTGAATAATAAACGCTCTGATTGGGACAAACAACTACACCATGCTGTTTGGGCATACCGAGTTGCCTATAAAACGGTACTCCAAGCCACACCCTTTCAGATGGTATTTGGCCAAAATGTTGTGCTACCACTAGACTTCTTGATACCTACATTGAGAGTAGCACATGAGCATAATTGGACGGGTCATGAACTCTCCTCTAGACTCTTTGACCTTGAACGATTTGGAGAAACAAGACTGAGGGCTGCTGCAGGGATATATGCAGCTAAGAAACGACAGAAAGCGTACTTTGATGCCCATGTTAAGGATAAAGGCTTGAAGGCCGGAGACTTAGTTTTGGTGTATACCCTGAAACAACATGCACGGAAATTAGAGAAAAGAGGCTATGGACCCATGATTATCAATAGGATCTCAACGAGTGGAGCAGTTCAATTAGCTACACTAGAAGGTGATGTTCTTCCTAGTTACATTAGCGGATGCAGAGTCAAGTTATATCAGGAACCCCTGACTGAAGAGATGCTAAATCGACTCAACACTACCAAGAAACACAAGGAAGAAGAAAAACAAATTCGAGAAGAAGCAGAGGCAGAAGCCTTGGAACGCATCTGAAGGATGAAGTTGAGACGACAAGGTAAAGATCAGCCTAGGACAGAGGCATATGCAGACCAAGGGTATCATATGGCAATGTGTAAAGCTTCAGGTATTAGATCTCATAGAATAATTGATCGGCGTCCTTTTGTGACCTTAGAGCTAGGACAAGGGACGAGTGCAATGAAGATGACCATGCTATTCTTGTCCAAAACTATGTGATGCAGAGGGATGATTATCGCAACACAGGAGTCAAGGATGCAATGGAACTCCCTTCTTTTCCAAAGGCCATCGGGATGCAGGAACCAAAGACAGATAAAAGGCAGAAGAAGCAGACGACTTACGCTCGAGGCACAAAGAAAATACGACGCACGGTATCTCAACCACCAAAACAAGTGTGGGTACGGAAAATCGAGCATCCTATTGCGGTCAAGCCACAACAACCAGCTCAACTTCCTATTAGTGATCAATGACACGACACTAATAAGAAGTCCTCCAAAAATCCTTCTGTGAAAGTGAAGCCTATTTGGGTACCCAAGAAGTCGATGAAGGCTAGCCCACAATCAAGACAAATTTGGGTGCCTAAGGCTTTCTTGCGGGCTCAAATAGCTACACCGAGACCACACCCTGTACAACATGGTTCACTCACTCACACAGCCGATACCCACTTGTATTCAACACGCACGAACACACATTGGCCCATGAGCACGAGCAGAATCACTTGTAAATGGGTCCCTAAAGAGCCTCATCTCCAAGCAGACACTCTTATAAACCCCTCTAGAGTCTCCACAAAATCAAGACCAACAGCCAATCAGTTTGTTTGGCAGCCCAAAGCATGTAACAAACACCCCAACCCCATTTGTAAATTCATTCCCACTGACTAACTGCATCACCCTTACACTGCACTTTTCCATTTAGCTCACAAGACTAACCATCCACTAATGGCACACTGGATCACCTAGCACATATTGACCTACTGACCTCTCACTAACCTCATGCTAATGTTATAACAGGGACAAAAATTTTTCTATCATGTCCATTACAATGTTAACGCATGTTTCTATATTCTCACAAAGTCAGCAGGCAAGAAGTAACATGGCAGATACAGCAGGACCTACTTCCCAGGCAGGCACCAACCCTCAAACCGTGGACATTGAAAGTCTTCCCATTGAGGAGGAATTGAAGGAGCACCCAGTGGCATTGAGAGCATTACATGCCATACCGATTCAGAATCCTCCACAGGGGCACACAATGCCAGTCAGCAAAAACTCACATTGGTTCAGTGAGGTGGCAGGACCTCTGGGAGAAGGCACTTACCTGTGGGAGGCAGAGATAGAGTTCAACGGGCGCTGCGGTAGGTATCACTTCTTCACCAGGGAATTTGAGAGACTTCAAAATAATGAAGCGCTGAAACCGATATGGAAGAGGGCGGGCTTATATGATTACTTCAAAGCCTAGTTACCGAAGCCCAACTTTCTAAGATGCTCATATCTGTGAAGAGATGGATAGGTATGTGCTTGAAGATGAAGAGGTGTTGCAAAATCCTTGATCTACACAATCTCTTTGCTTAGAACCTTTTCTCGTACATAGTGATAATGAACTTCAATATGTTTAGTCCTTGCATGAAAAATAGGATTAGCAGCCAAGTGAAAAGAACTGATATTGTCACCAAAAATAGTTGGAGTTCCAAACTCCAATCCAAGATCTTTGAATAATGTCTTCATCCACATAGCTTCCTGAGTAGCTATGGCAAGACCTCTATATTCAGCTTTAGTAGAAGAGAGAGAAACTGTGGGTTGCTTCTTGGATGACCATGAAATAAGCTTTGAACCTGCAAAGGTAAGATAACCTGATGTGCTCCTTCTATCATCTTTGGAGCCATCCCAATCTGCATCAGAAAATAGCTTCAAACCTAAATCAGATACATAAGGATAATAAAGTCCTTCATTTATGGTTCCTTTGAGATACTTGAGAATCCTTTTGGCAGCATCCATATGTGGTTTCCTTGGTGTGTGCATAAATTGGCTTAGCACACTCACACTGTAACATATATCTACTCTTGTCAATGTGGCATAGTTGAGACTACCCACTAGACTTTGATATGATGTGATGTCCTCTATGAGTTCACCTTCATGTGAGCTCAATTTGTGATTGACCTCTATTGGAGTACCTGCAATCTTACAATCTTGCATCTTGAATTTTGCCAACATGTCCTTAATGTACTTCCTTTGAGTGAGAAACAAACCATGATCTTTGTAGACAACTTTCAAACCTAGGAAGTAGGTAAGTCAACCCAAATCACTTATCTTGAACTCTTCTCTCATCTGATCTTTGATATTCTTCATACTGTCTACATCATTTCCTGTCAATATAATATCATCTACATATACACATAAGTAGATGACCTCAGAATTACTCTTTTTAATAAAGAGTGAAGGATCTGCCTTGCTTGGTTGAAAGCCTTTCTCTTGCAAGAATGAAACAAGCCTAAAATTCCAAGCTCTTGGAGCTTGCTTGAGACCATACAATGCTTTGTTAAGTTTACACACATAATCAGGATAAACTTGATTCTCAAAACCAGGTGGTTGTGCCATATATACCTCTTCTGTTATCCAACCATTCAAGAATGCATTCTTTACATCTAGTTGAAGTATCTTCCGATTCTTGGAAGAGGCAATACTAAGCAAAACCCTAATAGTAGGCATCTTTGCCACAGGAGAGAAAGTCTCCTCATAATCAATTCCCTGAGTTTGTGCAAAGCCTTTTGCTACAAGCCTTGCCTTATACCTGTTAATTGAACCATCAGAATTCTTCTTGAGTTTATAGACCCATCTTGAGCCTATTACCTTCATGGATGAAGTCTTGGGCACCAAATCCCAAGTGTTGTTTTCCTCAAGTGCTTCAATCTCTTCCTTCATTGCATGCTTCCATTCTGTTTTTGCTTTGGCCTCTTCAAATGATGATGGCTCCTCTTGGTTTATGTCCTGTGCTATGTAGATAGAATGTTTAGTTACTAATGAGGTTTCAAACCCATACCTTTCTGGTTTTTTCTTTTCCCTCATAGATCTTCTTAGGCCATGATGTGATGATTATGCCTAATGTCCAAGTTCTTGCAATTTGGCTTTACCTTTAGACTTCCATGCTTTGATCTTTTCCATCTGAGATTCTTCATCATCCTCTGAGGTGTCTTGTTCTTCAATCTTTGGTTGTTCTCTACCAAGCTTTGGAAAATCTTCTTCAAGATTGTATGGTAAATTGACCTTCCTGCATGAATCTTCATACCATGAATTGTTTTCATCAAAAACTACATCTCTGCTTACCAAGAATCCTTTGTTGGTAGGGTTGTATAACCTGTAGCCCTTTTGATTGTTGTCATATCCAATAAGTACACACCTTTCTACCTTTGGATCCATCTTGCCTCTAACCTGTGAAGGAACATGAGCAAAAGCAATACATCCAAAAATTTTACAATGATCTAAGCTTTGTCTTCTTCCATTCCAAGCCTCATATAGAGTCATCCCATCAAGGGATTTTGAAGGCAACCTGTTAATCAAGTAAGTGGCTGTAGAAACAGCCTCAGCCCATAAGTAATTAGGTAAATGCTTTTCATTTAACATAGACCTTGCAGCTTCAACAATTGTCCTATTCCTCCTTTCTGCCACTCCATTTTGCTCAGGAGTGTACCTTGTAGTTACCTCTCTTTTGATTCCTCTTTCTTGAAGAAAGGAATGAAACTCATGGGAGAAGTATTCTCCCCCTCCATCTGACCTTAGCCTTTTTAGTGATTTACCTGTTTGATTCTCCAAAAGAGCCAAATATCTTTTGAAACATGAAAAAACTTCATCTTTGTGTTTCATAAAGAATAGGATAGTCCATCTGCTGCAATCATCAATAAAGGAAACATAATACCTTGATCCAGATATTGAAGCTTCCTTGCTAGGTCCCCATACATCTGTATGAACCAACTCCAAGAGATCTTCATGCATATAACCTTTCTTCATGAATGGTAACCTGTGAGACTTTCCAAATTGACATGCACTACACTTATAAATCATATGTTGTTTTGACAAATTAGGAAGTCCAAGTACACTTTGGTCCCTACAGATTTGCTTTAATGACCTTTCACCAATATGTGCTAACCTTTTGTGCCATACTTCCAATTTTGTGAGTGTCTTACTACCATAATTAAAGAGAGCAATGTTTCTGGTGTCCTGTAATTCAAATGTGAACAATCTACCTGTCTTTTCACCTTTTGCAATTCTTTTGAATCCTTGACTTGGATCTTCAACAAATGCTCCTGCCTTTGTGAACCTGACTTGCAACCCTTTCTCTACTATCTGCCAAACACTTATCAAATTCTTTGTAATGGTAGGGACATAGAGTACCTTACTGAGTAGGTTGATGTTTCCATCAGGTGCTTTGACATTGCCTATTTTCTCCACAGTATGTTTTGTATCATCTCCTGTTTGTACCTCATGCTTATTCCTTGGATCTTCTAAATCTGATAGGAGTGCCACATTTCCTGCCACATGATTTGTTATCTTTGGACTTGCTTTTATCAGTGTATAAAGCTGAAGATTGATTACCTTTAGAGCTTTCTCCATTTTTGATAAGCTTTGCCTCTTGGGTAAGTAGTTGTCCAATGAGTGTATTGAAATCGGGTACATGCATGTCCATGTACAAATCCATAGCTGTGGTGAATGCTTCCCACTTGTCATCTGCCTTCAAGCAATTGATGACCTGCCTTACAATTTGTTCTTCATCTATTACCTCTCCAATGCTTCCCAACTGATCCGCTATGTCCTTGAGCTTTGTGACAAAATCAGTCACATTTTGTTTGGGAGCCTTCTTGAGAGTTGTGAAATCAAGCCATAGTTGATGCTTCCTAGCTTTAGTACTTGAAGAAAAGAAAGCTTCAAGTGCATCCCACACTTCGTGAGATGTCTAACAACTTCTAATGTGAGGCAACAAAAAATCTGAGATGGAGTTGAGGAGATAAGACCTTGCAAGTGCATCCTTGGAGCACCATGTGCTCAATCTTTCTTGCTCTTCTTGTGTTGGTTGACTTTTGTTCCTGAAACTTGGCATAACTTCATCTCCAGCCACATAACCATATAAAGTTCTACCTTGAAGATAAGCTTCCATTCTTAATGACCAAGCTGAGTAGTTACCTCTGTCCAATTTGTCAATTGATGAAGGAAATCCATCTGCCATGTTGTCCAACCTTGCTCTAATACCACTGTGAAGAGATGGATAGGTATGTGCTTGAAGATGAAGAGGTGTTGCAAAATCCTTGATCTACACCAGCCAAATGAACTCCAGGAGTATCTGGTGGGCCCTTTTAGCTTGTCAATGGATGTATTAGACACCCTATGTACCTTGGAAGATCACTCTCAAAAAGATAAATCAAAACAGATAAGTTGGAGTTAGCTCAGAGGTGAAAAACTATATTCTTGGTTCATACACCTGTCCAGTGTTTTGCATAATTCTCTGAGCACAGCAGCAATTAGCTTAATTCCTCTTAGGTAAGTCTAGTTAACTTAAAGAGCCAACTTTCAAGAGTAATCTCATCAAAAATAATAAACCACACACTGAGAATGAGTTTTAACAAGTGATGACATTATCCCGATTTTCATGGGCTGCTACAGTTTGAGACCAATGAGCAGAACAATAGAGATAACTCAAAATTTAGGAATTCAATGATTATGAAAATTTGTATGGTTATACTAGACAGTAAGTTGAATCCAACAAGCTTTAAATCATTGAATTTGGATGAGTAACCACTGAGAAATGGCTCTGACAAGGTGAGTGAAAAAGTCGGGTACCTGACAGAGAAGTGAAGATGAACAGACCCTGTTGACTTCAAATGAACATAACTGAAGATTGCAACATCCAAATGACATGAAAATTTGTGAGCATATATTAGAATTATAGAGCTAACGTTACCAAGTTAATTCACTGAAAATGATGCACCAAGCTCAGAGAAAACATCTCTGCAAGCTGACTGATAAAACTGAGAGTAATGGTAGTGAGTAGTACACTTCACAAGAACATGGAAATATGAACTCAAATGATCATGAAAATAAAGTATATTGCTTGTACAATACAATGAACTTACTGATACATATCTGTGCCTTGGAATCACACCTTGATATGGCATAAAGCTCAGCTCTTGGAGGTCTTCACATAGGTCTCTCTAACCACGACTAAAACTGCCATCTATTTATAGTTGAGTTTGGGAGGCTAACTTCCCTCAATCACTCTCCAATCAATCAATGATTGATTTGATTCTCTACCTACCACAAATCACGAATTCGTGGCTCCTCTTTCCATTCTTGATCAAGTGGACTCAACCACTTAAGATTCTCTCACTTTTACATTAAGTAAACTGTTCAAAAGTTACAAGAGGTAGTTCACAAGTGAACTTTACATAGTCTTCATTTTAAAGCTTTTTCTATGACTTTGTGGGACTCAAGCCAATACTTAGGCTTGTCATAGACTTGCTCCAACAATATCTGATTAGCACCCTCACTGCTAGTAAAGAGAAAAAGGGGTATAGCACCTTTGTCTTACCATCTCTCACAAGAGGTAATGAGCTGAAGCGCTTCAAGTTGACGAACAATTTGGTAAGAGAATCTCTCGACATGAAATGCATGCATATCCCCACCGAGAAAGAGACTATGGTCCCCGACAACATGAAGAACCAGAATCTGATGAAACTAAAGGACATGGTGGCAATGACGCCGACTATTGCCATTCACCTTCGAATGTGCATGCAGCATTTCGCGTTCCCGACTCAAGAGAGATTCACTATGCCACCCAAGAAGATCTGGTTCAGTTTATACTTAGCAGATGCTTTCAGTTTGACAATCAACATGCCACATTGGATTATTGACCAGATACACTTAGCGCATCAACGGTGGTATAAGAAGCAAAATTCATTGCTTCATGGATGCTGTGCTCTCACAAGGATTGTTTACCGATGCTTGGCTTATGACGTGCCAATTCAACGGGCACTTGTTTGGACTAGGGTGCAAGAATTTCAACGCAGACTATCAACTGCAGGGCCTCCATCCAAGAAAATGAGAGGAGCAGTTCAGATGCCTTGTGCCCAGACCCGAGGTGCTACACTGACACCAGAAACCACTCCACGGCTTCCAAGGTGAGTGCAGCCATTCACTATCAGGTTGCCGAGGCATAGCGCGGAAGGACCGAATCTAGTATTTCCACCTATACCCACCGACTTAGAGTTCCCTCATGGCTTTACATTGGAAGATCTAACTGATGAGGAGGTGGCCAGGATAATTAATGCTACGAATTTAGAAGTGGAAGCAGAGCAGGCAAGTGGGCAACAGACAGTCACCGACCAACCCCATCTAGTCCAACCAGAAGTCGTCGAAGTCGATCAAGATGAAGAAGAGACGGCAGAATAAGAATGAACAAGGACTATTCGATGAAGAAGAGTAGGAATATGAGCAAGAAGTGGTACAAGAACTTGAAGGAGCCCCTGGTTATACAAAGCAATTAAAGAGACTGTATGATACCATCAATCGAGTTCAAGAACAACACAAATTATCCTTGGCAGTAGGAAAGGCCTTGATGAATCAGATCCTGGAAGACGACGGCGTAGATGAGCAATATAGGGCAACCCTTGATATGATTGTTGATGCATTGGGGGTACCTGAAATGGTGCATACCGCCCTTGCACACTCGCGAAGATCAGAGCAAAGATACGGCAGATGCCCCCCTCGATCAAGAAAACAAATGAATGTATTAGTATCAGAACCACAGGGCACCACATCCACAACCACGGGCACAACTCATACCATTCATGACACTGAGGAAGCCCATACATCCAGTGCACCCCCGTCACCCCCCTTACCCCCTCTCCCTCCAACTCCACCACCTTCACCTCCCACTACCAGTGAAACCACTATTGTCACCGCCTCAGGGTCCACTTCCCATACCGAAGCACAAACCGTCAGTCAACCTGCACAAGCTAGCACCACCTCTCTTGTATACACTACCACTGACACTGTAATTCTAACTGTAGCGACGGAAAACCCCGTTCCCCCGATCACACTTCCTGGCGGCTCATATTCACAACTACACACACCACTTTACATCTTCACCACCATCACCGCACCCACAATTCCCATGTTCACAATCACTCCCACGACTGCATCCAATTTTGATTTCATGGACATATCACCCACCTCTGCACCTCTTCCTCCCCCCATACGTCCACAATCTCCTATTCCCCCACCACCAACTTCACCCTTTTCAAGCACAGCATACATGCTCCCACTCCCTTTTCCCTTCCCTTCTACATTCAACACCTTTCCCGCATCCACTCCCATTAATAATGTATTTAATAATATGTACCAGTGTATGTCTCAGCTACAACAGCATTACCAGCACCTAGACGCACAGCATACGAGCCTCTTCAGAGACCATGAAATGCTCCAAGCAAGATTCATTGATTTAGAGAAGGAGAAGCGGCTATTACAACAAGAGTATACTACATTGCAAGCACAAAATGATCAATTAGTTGCCAATCCACCCCAGTCAGATACTGAAGAAAAACAACAACTCAATGACATGTTACATGCCCAGATAACGGACAATCTCAAGCTTCGACGCAACCTTGCCTTATTACGGAAGAACATGTCCGCAACACTTGAAGAAAACAAACGACTATAGAAACAGAATGAGGAAAACCTGGAACTAGCAATGGAGGGTTCACCGCAAGAAATCGACCCAAAGAAATTCAAGACTATCCCATCTGAAAATATGCAAATCGTCTTGGAAACCCATGCCGACCTCCTGGAAGCCCACGCAGCATTAGAAAGAGAAAGAGATGACCTACTAAAGCAACTAGCAACTCAACAGGAGTCACCAAGCAAAGTCACAACCGCAGTCGACACATCTAAAGAAGTCGCAGAACTCAGAACAGAACTAGAAGAACTACGAAATAAAGTTCTGCAATACGAGCGTCAACCCTCTCCGCTGGTGGAACCGGAACCTGAAGACTTAGTGCCAATTGAAGTGGAAGAGACTTTTGAAGACCCATATGTTCCCATGCTAGCACCCGGAGGTAAGCAAACAGAAGAAGGAATGGACACGATTGATATCGACGCCCTTGAATGGATGCAGAGGTTAGAAAAGGTTGCTGCAACCCATGATGAGAGAGTCGCAATGCAGATAGCGTCTATGTCTCGATTGGAAGAAGTGGTCATTAAATCAGATTACTTCAGAAACCTCTCCCATCATCGGTGGATTGGCACATCTGATGATTTGTATGTTCCATTCTGTGTCTTAATGGCAGATTATAATGCTGAAATCAAGCATTGCACAACGAAGGAACCAACCTCGGCGACATAGTTTGCACCAGAAGACATCCCTGCTAGTGCCACGCATGGGAATATCTTTCAACCTACCGAGAGGATCCGTCTGCTTGAAACCTACCCTGAGATGGTATGCACGTGGAATAACATGCCTTTATATATCAAGTATGATCCTTGCTACTGCCCTGTCTTTTGAAGAAGGTCTTGGCCGGAGTACACAAAAATAGTGCTGACAGTCAAAGGATGTGAAAAATGGCTGAATTATGTCTACTTAGCCCCACCTAAAGGCCAACCCACAGTAGCATACATGATTTCAACGATTCGGCATTGGGGAGTCAGGCTCAAGAATGTCCCAGATGTCATGGCACAGATGTGCCTCAAACTTTTTGAGCTCATGCTGGTTACATTTAGGACATTTAAGAATATCAAAGAACCTCATCTTTCGGCTCTTGTATTTAATGAAGGGAATCAGGACCTTGTCTATGATATGAGCACCACACCGTCCATTAACGTCGTATATGTGTGGCATGCTCGTATAAAGTATCTACCTACCTACTTCAAACAGACGTTTGAAGAAATGTTCATCACAGGGTTCTAGGAATATCATTCAGAGATATTCATTCCCAGACCATCTCATCTATTATAGTTATTTGCGGTGGAACAAGCTCTACATTCAGAAAAGCTATGTATGCCACATCCAGAAGTTCCACGGCCAGTAGACTGGGATGCCCTACTCACTGATTTGACCAAAGGGTTGAGAATAGCAGAACATCATTTAGCCACAGACGTTGTGGAGTACTACATCCAACGACCCACTCAACAAGGGTCTGTCAGAGACGACAGATGCGAGAGAGGGGGGGTGTTGGCAGTAGTCAAGGTACACAAGGACTCACAAGACAAGGAAGTCAAAGAAGGGATTTAGAGCGAAGAGAAAGCACCAGCAGACAAAGTAGTTAACGAAGATCTGGCAAGTAGGCTGTCCAAAATTTTCCATGAAGTAATACTTCCTAAATAGTGAATTTAGTCACTCTACATCATTGTAAATACCATTTCACCTTTTTATAACTCCATTTTCTGCAAGCCGAGGATTCCTCGAGCTTGAGGAGTATTAGAAGTAGCATCGTACCAATTTTCATAATTTTTAGACTTTGTTTGAGCCCCCAAATAGGCCCTAGAACCTAATTTTTAACTAGGCCGGACACTAGGTCTGGAAAGGGCCAAAAGCTAGTCAAAAACTATAAATAGAGCTAGAGAGCTCATTTTTGAGGTTAACTTGTAATAGATTTGAACTTGTATGAGCATTTTGAAAGTAATAAAAAAGAACACCATTGTCTTTCTCTTTGTCTTGCCGTGTGTGCACGCGTGTGTGTATGTGTGTGCATGTTGGTGTGCTTCTCACTCACGCACTTGTGCCTTCACTTGCTCGAGGTCATCATACCATCCTCACGTCTTCCCATATTGACATTAAAGGAGGTGCTACTCATCATTGAGCTACAATTATGCATAGTAAATTTTGAACCATCAATGAACTGCACAACCATATCTCCAATCCCCACAACATCACACTGGTAAGAGTCACCAAGTCTGCTTGTACCAAGACACTTTGTTGCATAGTTAGAGAACCATTCTCTGTGTGGTGTCACATGGAAAGAAGCACCAAAATCTAGTAGCCATGTGTGGGAAAGAGAATCAGTGAGAAGAGCCTCAGTTGGCATATTACTATCAAGTGTCAACACATTAGCATCATCAAAAATAGCATTAATTTCTTCAATCTTCAGAGTCGAAGTAGATGGTGCAGATTACTGTTTAACATGCCCATCAACATTCTTTCCTCTAACTTTAGCATTCTTTAATGCATATCAGTCTTTCTTCATGTGTCCTTTCTTGTGATGATAATGGCATTCAATATCCCTCTTCCTTGATTTACTTCTACTCTAAGCTCTTATTCCATTGACCATTCTTTTCCTTGTTCTTGCTCTTGCCACGTTGCTGATTCTTTCCTTGTTAAGAATCATGAACATTATATGCATCTCCACTCTTAGTGCCAACTATACATTCTCTACAAATCTCCTCACTCAAGAGTGCTCCACATATGTTATCATAGACAAGTTTACCACCAGGTGCAATATTGCTAATAGCTATGCAAAACGTATCCCATGATGATGGCAAGTTGCATAACAACAATAGTACTTTCATTTCATTATCCATATCCACACTAAGCCTATAAACTCATTTAGATGATTAGCAACACTATTTGTCTCCTTCATGTGAAGGTCATATAATTTTCTCATCAGATACACTTTATTTGATTCCATTTCTTTTGATGGATATGTATTGCATAACTTCTTCCAAAGCTCTTGTGCACTTTCAGAGTCTAATATTGTAAAGTAAACATTATCTAGCAGGTGCAAGCAAATGGTAAACCTAGCCATTTCATCTAACTCATCCCAATCATCTTCATCCATGTCAACAGGCTTTTTTGAAATTCCATTTACTAGCTTCCATTGCCTCCTTTGAATCAACACATCTTTAATCTGATTTTTCCGTAGAGCAATGTTTGTGCCATCAAATTTTTGGATCTCAAAATGGTCATTGCCCTGCAACTTATAACTCCTCCTTGGAACTCTAGCACAAGACCCTGATCCACCAGATGTGTCTGAAACCTCTGATGCCATGATGGTAGAGAACTGAATAGAATGATGATGGAGCTAGAAGATGTTGGACGAGATGGTGGATAGTCACAAGAGATGAAGTGGTGTAGCTAGAGCCTACTTCACACCTGCTAAGAATGATGGCTGGAGAGTGTAGTGGGCCTCTTTAGCTAGCTAATGAACATAAATAATGACATATGTTTCTTGGAAGATGATCCACTACTTGAAGGATCAAAATAGATAGGTTGGAAGATAGTCCAAGATCAAAAACTTGCTAATTTAGTTCATACACATGTCCAGTGTTTTGGACAATTCTCTGAGCACATAAGCTATTGGATTAATTCCTTTTGGGAACTCTAATTAACTAAATAAGTTAACAATCATGAGTGATTTCATCAAAAATGATGGATTAGATGCAGAGAAAGATGTTTAGCAAATCATGCTATCATTCCGACATTTACGGGCTATGACACTCACTAGTGAGTAACGATGAGTTAATATCTGAGGATCCTGAGATGTATTGGTACCGAAACTTTGTACGATTGTAGTAGACATTATGCTGAATCTAGCATACTTTAAATCATGGCAAATGATCAACTAGTGAGAACAAGGTATGAGAAGATCATTGTTCTGGTGGAGTCATGACAGAGAAGTGGCATGAGAATATAATGATCATCTATATATTAAAACATGTACAAATACAATTTCATTGAGAATCTAACATTGCTCAATGTGTGAGAGGTGAATGAGCTATGATATGAGCTCTCACTTCACAGTGAATATCCGTCAAAATGATCTCATGGCCTCAAGATGCACGTGGGTCTTTTAGATCCTCTTTTTATAATTGTACTTGGAGCCAAAGTTTGAATTCAAATTCAAACATCTACCTAAAAGTGAATGCTAAAGTACAGGATAGATTCCCTCATCACTCAACAACCAAAATGATTCGTGATATAGAGCTTCCTAACTCCATGTGGATACAATCCACTTTTACAAAGGTAAATGTGAAGTAATTTTACAAGAGATTGAACATATGAAGCCTTGCATAGGCTATGCAAATTAATCAAGCATGAGCTACTCAACCAAGTATGTGGGCTTGGTTTTAATTGCACCAACAGCTCCCCCTCAAGCTCAACATGCTTGGCCTTCATTGCTTCTTAATTTCCTACAAAATAATCATCAATTTAAACCTCTTCATCTTTGTTCCATCCAATGCCTTTGTGAGTATATCTGCACATTGTAAATGAGTTGATACATAGGATAGTTGAATATCCTTGTTTAGCAATTTTTCCCTTACATAATGATAGTGCATTTCAATGTGCTTAGTCCTTGCATGGTTTACAGGATTATTAGCCAAATGAAGTGAACTAGTATTATCTCGAAAGATTATTGGAGTGTAGGAATGTATCTCCAAATCTGCATATAGTTGCTTAAGCCATATAACTTCCTGAGTTGCAATTGCCAAACCTCTATATTCTGCTTTTGTGGAAGATAAGGCCACAGTTGGTTGCTTCTTGGATGAACAAGATATGAGCTTTGAACCTGCAAAGGATAGGTACCCTGAAGTGCTCCTCCTATCATCCTTGGAGCCAACCCAATCTACATCAGAATACATCTTTATATCTATGTCAGAAGTGAAGGGATAGAACAAACCTTCATTCATTGTACTCTTTAGATACTTAAGCATCCTCTTTGCAACTTCCATATGAGGCTTCCTTGGTGCATGCATAAACTGACTCAATGTACTTACTACATATGCAATGTCTACTCTTGTTAAAGTAGCATAATTAAGACTTCACACAAGTTGTGGATAACCTATAACATCATCAAGTAGTTCACCTTCATGTAAACTTAGCTTATGATTGAGTTCCATAGGAATACCTACAACTTTAGTATTCTCCATCTTAAACTTTACCAACATATCCTGTATGTACTTCCTTTGAGTGATAAATATACCTGAATCTGTATACACAAGCTCTAGGCCAAGAAAGTAGGTTAATAAACCAAGATCACTGATTTTAAATTCCTTCATTAATTGAGCCTTGAGCTACTTGATGACATTAGCATCATTCCCTGTAATAATGATGTCATCTACATAGACACATAAGTAGATAACTTTTGATTTGTTCTTCTTAACAAATAGAGAAGAATCTGCCTTGCTTGCCACAAAGCCTTGGTCCTGCAAGTAAGTAACAAGCCTATGGTTCCAAGCTCTAGGAGCTTGCTTGAGACCATAGAGTGCCTTCCTAAGTTTGCATACATAACCTATTTTATCTTCATATTCAAACCCTAGTGGTTGTGCCATATACACTTTTTTTGATATCCATCCATTTAAGAATGAATTCTTGACATCTAACTGATATAAATTCCAATTCTTAGAAGTAGTAAGAATTACCAACACCCTGATTGTTGGCATCTTTGCCACATGTGCAAATATTTCTTCATAATCTACTCCATGAGTTTGGGCAAATCCTTTTGCCACTAACCTTGCCTTGTACCTATTTATAGAGTCATCAGAGTTTCTTTTGATTTTGTATATCCACCTTGAACCAATTACCTTCATATCTGGCTTCTTGGGAACTAGATCCCAAGTGTGATTTTCCTGTAGTGCTTCCACCTCTTCCTGCATGGCTTCTCTCCATTCTTTCTCCTTCGTAGCCTCTTCAAATGAAGAAGGCTCTTCTGTCATAGAGCCTTTAGTGATATACATAGAGTGCTTTGTGACCAAAGATGTATCATATCCATACCTTATGGGTTTCTTGCTTTCTCTTTGTGATCTCCTTAGTGCTTGAGTTGAAGACTCCGGTATGTCTTCTAATTGCTTGAGTTTGGACTTGCCTCTTGATTTCCAAGCCTTGAGGTCAATCTGCTTTTCATCCTCTAAGTTTATGTCTTCTGCCAAGTGTTGATCTTCTTGAGTGAGGGTTGGAAAATCATTTTCCAAATCATATGGTAACCTGACTTTCCTACAATCATCTTCAAACCATGAATTAGTCTCATCAAATACTACATTGCTACTAACTATGAATGCTTTGTTAGTGGTATTGTACAACCTATACCCCTTTTGTTGAAAATTATGGAACATGTGCAAGGTCCAATTGTGAGGCTTGGCACATACTCACCTCTCATTAATTACCTCTTCATCATTTATGTATCTTTTGTAAGCTCAAAATGAAACTAGTCCCTAAAAATATAAAGGGCACACTCATAACCTTAGAGTAGAGTGTTGAATTAAAAAGGGAAAAGTTATTTATGGCTTGGATAAAAGCCAAAATATGTTTAGAGAGATGGAATACTACAAAAAGTCATGACCTTATCCATATGGAGTGATGTGGAGCACCAAAAGCCACTCAAGAAAATGGAAAGGCAAAGGACATGAAGTGAAAAGGTCAAGAGGTGAGAGAAGATGCAAGGGTAGGTGAAAAGTCCCATGCTCATAGCTCTATATATGGAGCTCATTTGAATGTGACAATGTGTGGAGATGACAAGGAGATGGTGTAGAAGCATATTCTGGCCATTCTCTTACCAATGGATATCAAAAGGTTCTTCATTTGAATGCTATGAGACACAAAGGTATTCTAGCTGCATAACTTTTCTTTACACTGCCACCTTGTGAAGGTGATATCTCTCTATGTACTTATCCATTTAATGCCTATTATATCATGTTGGAAAGCTTATTTTAAATACTCTCTATTTTGCAAATATATCTGTCACATGATTGTCTTGTAGTGACTGGGAACATTTCTTGTGAACCTCAGTTTTTTGCATAACATGAGATGACGGGTAGTCTATCTTTGAATAGTTAGTATCCTGGTGAAATGAACTCCAAATGGAGTGTTCTTTAGCTTGTTAGAAAACTATTAGAGTCTACTAAATGTAGACAAAATTTTAGAGCCATTGGATTTTTTAGTTGTGATGAAATCAGGTTTTAGTAAGCATGTGTTTTATAATGTATATTATAGAAGAGGTTCTCTCACTTTCGTTGCATGTATTGGAGTGAAATTTCTCCACATTTTGCTATCAGATCTTTGGTTGCAGAGCATTGGGAGTGGAGCCCATGGAGGAACAAAGAGATCTTGAAGAAAATGCAGAGACGGCCAAGAAAAGATTGGAGCTATGAGCTCATGGAGTATGCAATGCTCATGTGCTATGTAGATGAAGCTTTTGGTATGTAAGACAATTTCGTTGCTTAATGTTATTTGAATTCAAACACTTTGTTGTCCTACTTTCCAATAAATATTATTGATCATTGAGGCATGCTATAAGTGGTACTGATCTCTTGGATGAGGATTTATGAGCAGCCTATAGAAGGAGATGAAGATTAAAGCAAAGAATCTTGGATGTGCAACTACATAGAGTTGCATATGAGCAATGTATGCATGTTTGAGGTATTGCACTCGATTGAATGAAGTGCAAGATTATATTATGTACATGGCTGAAGTTTGAAGCTTATATGTAAGCTTCATAGTAGCATATCCAATGCTTATGCATTGGATATGCTTATGTATGCATGCTTGTGAAAGTTATTTTGCATGCATGATTATATGTGGTTGAAGCACTAGAGGTTGGTCATGTTCAGTCATAGATGAGCTAAAAGTGCATGCGTTTGGATGCCATGAAGTTCGGTAAGATGCAAGGCTGCCATGTATGAAATTTGTGGATGTATCTTGTTGTGGATAAAACCCATTGAGGTAAAATTGCAAACAAAAATATGTATGCTCATGTGATGATGACTAAATGTGTTTGATTCTTGAGTTGAACTATAGGAACTCAACTCAATGCGTCTATTGTACAAGCCAAAGAAAAGATAGGCAAAGCTTGGATGAAGTAAGGACACAAAGCTTGGAGCCAAAGCAAAGGAAGGATCCCAAGCTAAAAGGCTTTCAAACACTTGAAGGTTTTAAGACTTGAAGATAGGAGCCCAAGCTGAAGGTGGACAAAGGTGAAGCCTAGAATTGAGCTTCCCAACAAAGGAGGAGTAGAAGACTCCAAGGTAAGGGCTGCCACAAAGTGTTGAAGACTCAAGAAGGACTTGAAGACATTCCCCAAGGTTGCATGGAGCAACACACAAGCGAAAAGAAGGTAGAGTCACTCATGAGAAGTGTGACAACATGGCTGAAGTTGATTGAGGTAAACAACGGTAAAAAAAAAGTGCATTTGCAAATCTAAAGGCTGATGTAAATTGTTGAGAAAAAAAATCCACATTGTTTGTGGTGGTAGGTTCCAAGCATAACTCATGTGAATGTATTGTCAAAGGATGAGGCTAGTAAGACCACCAAAAGAGAGTGTCAAGCCAATGTAAAGGCATTGTTGGCATACAAAGCAATAAAGGAGTCATGCACAATACGGCAACAAGGCCAGATCATTTTTTCCCATAGATTATGTACAACCCAAGTGATTTTAATCACTACACAAACATTGTAAATCCCGTTTTTGGTAGATTAGACTCCATTTTGTGCAAGCCGAGGAGTCCTCGAGCTTGAGGAGTATTAGAAGTACCATCGTACCAAATTTCATAATTTTTAGACTTCGTTTGAGCCCTCAAATAAGCCCTGGAACCTAATTTTTAACTAGGCCGGACACTAGGTCTGGACAGGGCCAAAAGCTAGTCAAAAACTATAAAAAGAGCTAGAGAGCTCATTTTTGAGGTTAGATTGTAATTGAAACAAACTTGTAAGAGCTTTTGAAAGTAATCTAAAAGCTCCATTGATTCTCACTCTTTGTCTTACCGTGTGTGCGCGTGTGTGTGTATGTGTGTGCATGCTAGTGTGCTTCTCACTCACGCACTTGTGCCGCCACTTGCTCGAGGTCTTCATACCATCCTCACGTCTTCCCGGATTGACATTAAAGGAGGTGCTACTCATCATTGAGCTACACCAACTTTTGGCGCCGTTGCCGGGGATCGAGCTTTGAGGACGAGCGTGTGATGGTAAGACGTAGAGTTGACGCGTTCGAGTGGTAGGTATTTTCTTCACTCTCATCGAATTTCTTTTACTTTCTTCACCATCTTCATCACCATCATCATCATTCCCATCTCCCACCTCCATCTCCATCATCGCAAAAATTTCAGTTTTTGACTATATCCCCATCTCCACCTCATTTCCCTCATTTCACTTGTGAGAGAGAGCGAGAGAGCGAATTTGCATGCACTGTTTTTGCATGTTTCTTGAGCTATTTTGCAGGTTTTTTGCTGTACCATCATCCCCAGCAGTGTGCGCAGGTACGACAGGCTCTGCACAGTTCTCGAGACGACGATCTCTGTCTATCGCGACAGACAGAAAATCTTAACATTTTGTGAATGCATGACTAGCACTGTAACCTACACCTTGAGGGCATTCTAGATCACTAGAAGTTTTTCAAAAATTTGCGTTTTTTCTGTCTATCGCGACAGACACCGTCTATCGCGACAGACACCGTCTATCGCGACAGACACCGTCTTTCACGACAGACAGAAATCCGCGACAGACACCGTCTATCGCGACAGACACCGTCTATCGCGACAGACAGAAATCCACGATAGATAGCGTCTATCACGACAGATACCGTCTATCGCGACAGACACCGTCTATCGCGACAGACAGAAATCCACGATAGACACCGTCTATCGCGACAGACACCGTCTATCGCGACAGACAGAAATCCACGATAGACACCGTCTATCGCGACAGACACCGTCTATCGCGACAGACAGAAATCCACGATAGACACCGTCTATCGCGACAGACACCGTCTATCGCGACAGACAGAATTTCACGATAGACACCGTCTATCGCGACAGACACCGTCTATCGCGACAGACAGCCCCCACGATAGATTGTGTCTATCGCGACAGACACCGTCTATCGCGATAGACAGGCATTTTCGGCAAAAAATTAAGGAGTGAATTTTTGGAAATTTAGGCTAAATTTTGGGCATATTTGCACTTTCATGTACTCATCTACTTACGAAGGCCTTAGAAAATGCATTAAAACCCCCGAAAGGTTCTGTTTGTCTAGTTAACCCCCTAAACCCTGAACGGTCATAACTTTTTCATACGAAATCCATTTTCTGAGCTCTAGGGCTTGTCGGAAAGCTCGTGACATATACTACACGCCCTCAACTGTTTTTTATAAGAATAACGCGTTGATTTTCAGATAGGATATTTGGAAGTTGACACACTGAGGGGTAGGAACACCAAGGGAGCTCTAGAGTAAATTTCTAACAATGCAAAAGGGGGAACAAGGGTCATTAAAAAAAGTGTCTGAAATAAATTGTCTGTCAATTGAAAGGTCTACTTGGAGCTAATCTTGGGATTTATGCAGGCCTATTGAGAAGCAATTGAGAGTATCCAAGCAAGGGTGTGGCACACGCTTGAGAATCAACTTCTCGAGCACTAAAGAGCAAGGTTCGGCAAGAAAGGTCGGAATATTCTCAACTCCTCTTCGTCAATTCCTAGCCTAGGCTAAGAGCGATTAGAAGTAGGAGTAAGTCAGGGCGACGATAGGCCACTATCAACTTGAAGACTACCTAAAAACTCAAGTTCAAGCTAAAAACTTAATCTCTGTACTGTCGACAACATAAAGGAAAGAACATAACGTGGAACGATTAACCTGAAAGTACGAAGAACATTCAAGCATTCCTGACGACGTAATAGCAGACAAGACTTTAAACACGAGGAATAACTAAAAAGAATCAAGTGACTGGTACCAATTGATCGGCAACGAGGTTGTACTCTCGGCAAAAATTTGGGCTAATCAGTTAGGCATATGAACCTTAGATCAGGACGACACCTAGTAAGAGAGAGACAAAGCCTTAGGTCTTCAGAGGCTAGTGTCAACCACACTGCTAGGTCCTGGGCCCAGCAGTTGAGCCACCACTCGAACTACCCTCGCTCTGAGACCAGTGAGTCAGAGATGTCTCAAGGCATGGACAAACCTACGGGAAGTTCAGGAGTGCCCTACTTGTACAGGGTAGAAGGCCCTTACAAAACACAGTTGGAGTACCTGAGGACCAACCGATTAGGTGCTAGCATCTATGAGGACGGCTTAGGAAGATCTGTGGTCCAGATTAAAAACCCTGATCAATCCATTGGACTAGAACACCCAGCTGTCAAGTTTGAAAATGGTGCATACCTGGACAAAGAAGGAACTATATATGTAGTCACTAGTCATCCTGATAGGACAGATGACTTTGGGAATGTAATCTCAGAAGCGGACTTAGGTGACCTGGAACAAGGGAACATGGGTGCGGAACCTAGAACCCCTCGAGGTAAATCAGTTCTCACTAGGATTATCACGCCTGAGTGGATCCCCCAAGATAACAAGTGCATAGATTTGCTTCTCAATCAAGAAACGGACGAAGCCTTCTGGAGGTATAAACCGGATCACCCAACTGACCTAGGAACAATCATGATCTATGAGTTTAAGGATCCAGATAGCCCAGGTAGAGTGACCTACTTAGACCACACGTCAGAGAGGATTTTTGTGGTGACAGAAAATGATAGGCATGCTTACACTTGGAAGGGCGGATTCATTTTCCCCAACCAAGATCAAATGTAGCCTATGGTCACCCTGGAGCTGGAACATCCCAGGCTCATGGTATGCAAAGAGACAGAAGTAAAGATAGACCAGAGGTAAGTTTTGCCAATCCAGTGGGCAGAGAAAGAACGAGAACGGAGACGAATAGGGTAGAACCTGAGATGCATAGAGCCCACAGGAACCAAAGAAATGTAGATGGATTCCCTCTGCCGAGGCCTAGAGAGCACACAAGAACTTTGAGACCCACCCAGCTAGTTAAGTCCATGAAGAATTACTTTGACGGCACAGGAGATCCCTATGATCATGTGGCAGAGTTCAAGCAAGTCTTGAGAGCTGAACAAGTGGAGGATCTGTTCACGCAGTACAATGCCTTCGGTCTAACCCTTATGAACACAGCACTTACGTGGTTTCAGCCATTAGATGAACGCCAGTTCAGGAGCATAGATCAACTCCTAGAGGCATTCATTATAGAGTTCTCTAAGAGCGGCATAAGACACAACACCTCCTCACTGATTCACAGCTTCAAGCAAACCCCTCAAGAGACTGTGAGACTTGCAGGAAGAAGATTTAGACAATATCTTGAAAGGTGCCCTATTTCGGAGCTACCCACATCTGCTAAACAAGTAGCCTTATTTCTTGACGGATTGCTGAGCCCAAAATTGAGATCCTATGTGTATCTGAAAGACCCTAGGACTATAGAAGAATGTGTACGTATGTGCATTGACATTGAAGATAACCTAGGAGAAGAACTAGAGCTTTCCAAAATCTACAAAGATTCAGATAGTGCTTCTAGTCACTCTTCCACGCAATCCACATCAATTGAGGAACTCGCAGAGAAAGTGGCACAAAAACTAGGCGTCTCTAGCAAACAAATTCCTAGGTTTGCCCCTGTGAAAAGATGCTATACTTGTGGTGGCGACCACATGGCGAATGTCTGCCCTATTATGGCTCAACCCCAAGTAAACCCTAGTAGCCAGTACTGCACCATAGAACGGAGATACACCAATCACACCGCACAAGATTGCCCATACAACAAGCAGGCAGTTAGGCAACCCTATCCGCAGCCCTACCAACAAGGCCGATACCAGAACCAAAATCCACCACCACAATATGCTAGACCCCAACAAACCTACCAACCACAATATCAAGCCCAACAGAGACCCCAACCGGTACTAGCTCAACAGCCCCCAAACCCCGCTAACGTGATTCCAGTAAAGTATGCTGTTGCAGAAGAAAACCTGAATAGGGCCATAGTACCAGTAACCCCATTGATCTCGGAAAGTGACCCAAGTGACCATAGCTTTGATTCTACACATGTCGATAGTCCCCAAGCTTACTACATGCAGTCTCCAGAACATGGTGAGTCCTACTATAGTGAAGAACCAAGTGAACCTAGTTGGGAGTCGGATTACACGAACGTCATGTATGCAAACCCCAACCCTAGGCCTCAACCTAGGCAGGTACGACCACCCTTTCCTAGAGGACCATGCTACCGATGTCAGGGGGATCACTTCATTCGCGTTTTTCCCTTACCTGCACCTACACAAAATCAGTCCGTGACGATCCAAGGCTTTTGCCAAGACTGTGGAAAAGAGCATCTCTTACGAGATTGCCCAAAGAACCCCAATAACATGCCAAAAATCACTCCTATCAATGTGATTGGGTTGGTTGTGGATGCCTCAGGAAGTGTCACTTCCACTGCACCAGTGCAGGTGGTTACTAGAGCTCAGGCATTGCAGCAAAACCAAGAGGCAAGCCAGGAAAAGGGCCCAGAAGCTAGCGATACTGAGAGCCAAAATAAAAAGAGAACAAGAGCTTGGAAAGATAGCCGCGAACGCATGAAAAGGCAATGGGCAAAGAAGATGAGTGAACTTGAGGAAAGTCTACGAGAAACCAAGGCTAAAATCATAGAGATCACGTCTCAACCGCACTCTCACACATTCCCACCGCTACCATCCACATCACCCTCCACCCCTCCACCCTCTAAGACAGCCCACGCAACCCACCCACCACCCCAAACAGGATCAGTATTAGCTGATCCCACTCCCGAAGACATAGACATGATGCTTAAAGCATATCAGGCCAGAATCCAAGAAGGGCCAAACGTCACGGATCATGACAAGTGCTATCCTAGAGCTGACCTAGAGATAGAAAGAACCAAACTATGCGCGAAAATGGTCGCATTGGCTCAGACTATGTTTGAAGCCAGTCGCCTTTTCAATTACTCAGGCTCAGCCAAAACGCAATTACACTTGGATGGATTCCTAGAGAAGTTAGAGAGGATAATTGCAAGATCTGACAAGGAAGAAAAAAATCAAGACCAAGAAAAAGCAAGCAAAAACAGGAATCAGTCCCAATCAGAAGTGTATGTGGCCAATGCCCCTAAACCGGACGACTTCCCCTCCGTAGAAAGAATAGAGAGGCCAATAGCACAGCCAGAAAAGGAATCTACCCCTCAAAGAAAGGGAAGGGCAAGAGAACGGGTAAGCCAGCCTCTTCAGGAAGCCCGTGGGCCTCCTCAAGAAGCCTATCTTCCTCCCCAAAGGTCACAGGAGCCCCCCTCGAAAGCATATGTACCTCCACAGGTAACCCACATTCCTTCCCAGAGAGCGTATGAGCCTGTTCGGAAAAGTAATAGAATAAGTAATCCTCCCCAAGAAGCTTGTGCTCCAGCCATTTGCGAGAACGAGGAGAGAGCCAACAATAGAATCAGCCCTCCTTCACAGGTTGCTTATGCGCCCAATTCTACGGAGCCAGACACTTCTTCTTCTATGAATCGGTTTGCCCCAGACTTCCTACGAGAGATTCAAGAAGACAAATGGGATAACGAAAGCGAGGTCGCCCCTCCTTTTGAACTTGTGGACGATGCACACGACCAATTCCCACAAGACATCCCATCTATTTACGGGGAGCATGAGAGTGTTCAGTCTCACGAGAGATTGGACTTTGAGTCTAATTCCATACAGGAGCTACCCCACTTCACAGGCCCATGGGAAGCAAAGTCCACATGTATGAGAGCACCCACAGTCATGGTAAGGAACGACGACTCAGTCATACCGAGGAACACGGAGGTAGTAACGAACACCAAGGTGCAACGCGATCTCACTTTGGAAGAGCTATCTGAGGATAGACCAAACGCGCGGAAACATGTAGCCAAACAAGTACCAGAGATAGCAAAACCTCGTTCCCAGGTAGGATCCCATAGGACAGTGCCAGAAATTCCCTTGGATAAGATAGGGGATATGTGTGAAGGCGAAGAAGGGAACACCTATCTTCCCATCACCTACCAAGAGTACACCACCAAGGCAATTTTAGACTCAGGTGCAGGAGTTGCAATTGCCACTACTTCCCTTTGGAAGCGTTGGGGCAAGCCAGCACTCAGGCCGACGAGAATGAAATTGCAGATGGCCGATGGCCACATAGAGAGACCCCTAGGATTGCTAGAACGAATAACTCTCACCACTTGTGGTGTCGAGTTTGAACATAGTTTTGCTATCTGTGACTTCAGTAAAAATCATGCCTATGAGATGATTTTGGGAAGGCCATTTATGCGACAATTGCAAGTGGTACAGGATTGGGGAACCAACTCCTTGTATTTGCAACACTTGGGTGTTACGACCAAAGTCAATCTCAAAGATTATTCTCACAGAGATGTCCCTCCTATCCAATGGAATCCCATCCATAGAGCCAAAGATGATACAGAATCGGTGCATTCCATAGGGTCTGGATCCTCATGGATGCATGAAGACACCCACTTATGGATGTGCAAGGTAGCAGTAGAAGAAGAGAAGAGAGAGAAAGCCAGAGAGGTAGGTGCGAAAGAAACCCATAGATCAATCCAAGACCCAGCCTATGCACCTGTAGTTTTTCCAGACGAAGAATTTGAACCTCACGGTTGGGCAGAAATCTTAGCAACAATGGACGTAGCCATCAACGAAGAACAATGGACACCTCACTGTGATGAGGATGGCTATGATATTTCAGTCTTCTCCATAGAGCCAATCATGGGAGAGGCAGTTCTAGAAGAATGCGAACCTAGCCCTGATGCATTTGAGGATGCAAGTGACTCCGATCTAGAGTCAATCATTATGGACCCACCATTTGCATCAGATGAAGAATACTTCCATGAGGTAGAATTTCAAACCCAGAGGCATGGAGAGCTGACAAATGACGTAAGATTAGCAACACATGTGACCCCTAAGGAAGAAGGAAAGAAACGAAAGAAGAGAGAAGCCTTACCAGAAGAGGAAGAATCTTTGTTTGAGGTCCCAGAAAATTTTAAGAAGTATGAGATAGATGACAGGAGAGTCATGATTAGAATGCCCAAACGAGAGGCACAATCAGGAGAGGCCTATGATAACAAAGAAACTACCAAGAAAATCGTAGTGGCCCTAGAAGAAGGAGAGGAGAGATGCACGTATATAGGCCATGACCTGACAGAAGAAGAAGAGCACGAATTGATTGCCTTGCTAAGAGAATACAGAGATGTATTCGCTTGGAGTTACAAGGATTTGAAAGGGGTTGACCCGGACATATGCTCGCACACCATCCCCATGACCTCAGATGCCAAACCCTCTAAGCAAAAGCCTTACACGTATAATGATAATTACGCTGCTAAGATCAAGGAGGTCATAGATAGACTGGTCGAAGCTGGATTTATCTATGAAATTGAGCACACTGAATGGGTATCCCCCATCGTAGTGGTGCCCAAGAAGAATGGCAAACTGCGTGTGTGCATTAACTTGAAAAAGGTTAATGCCGCCACGATTCGAGATAACTATCCGCTTCCCATCACAGAACATCTCTTAGAAAGAGTGGCAGGCAAGGAAGTGTACAGCTTCCTCGATGGATTTTCGGGTTACAATCAAGTAGCCATAGCTCCAGAGGATCAGCATAAGACAGCCTTTGCCACAGAATGGGGCATCTTTGCTTTTAGAGTAATGCCATTTGGGCTTACCAATGCACCAGCTACCTTCCAAAGGCTGATGTGCCATGTGTTCAAGGAGTTCCTGAGGAAGAGTTTAGAAGTCTATGTTGATGATCTTTGTGCTCATTCCAATGTTAGACAAAGCCATATTCCTGAACTCAGACAAATCTTTGACAAATGTAGAGAATATCAAGTCTGCCTGAACCCAGAGAAGTGCGTTTTTATGGTCAGGCAAGGCAAGATTCTAGGACACATAGTGTCAAAGAATGGCATATCTACCGACGAAGAGAAAGTGAGAGCCATAGCAGAGCTACCTAGGCCAAAGAATGTCAAGGAAGTACAAGCTTTCATGGGGCATTGTGGTTATTATCGACGATTTATACACATGTATGCTGTCATTGCAAAGCCCATGTACGGACTTCTGACAAACTTTGAGTGGACGGATGAATGTGAGAATTCCTTCCAGGAACTTAAACGAAGATTATGTTCAGCACCAATCTTGACCACACCAGATTGGAATAAGCCATTCCATGTTCATGTTGATGCGTCCAATTATGCCATTGGATGTGTGCTTGCACAACCTACTGGTGAAGGTAATATGGATCTTCCAATTGCCTATGCCAGTAGACAATTGAATGCGGCTGAACGGAATTACACCACTACAGAGCGCGAAGGATTAGGCATGGTATATGCAGTCAAGAAATTTAGACACTATTTGCTTGCAAATAAGTTTAAATTTTTTACTGATCATCAGGCATTGTTATACCTAGTAAACAAGCCATGCAATACGGGAAGATTAGTAAGATGGTTTCTCTTGCTAATGGAATATGATTTTGAGGTCGTGGTAAGAAAAGGGAGGACTCACTTGAGAGCAGATCATCTCTCTAGACTCACGTCTGGAGAAGCCCCACAAGGAGTATCAGATGACCTTCCTGATGCTTACCTATTTAATTTGGAGGTGGTGCCGCAGTGGGCTAAGCCTTTGGTACCAGTCTTGACATACGGGCCTAACCATCCAGTGGTAAACACACGGAATAGAGAGGTTGTAAAAGCCCAAAAGTATCACATCATGGCCGGAAGCATGTACAAGCACACAGATCAAGGGATCTTGGCTTGTTGCGTAGAAGAGGATGAGTACGCTAAATGGTTGCAATTAGCACATGTAGGTGCATTAGAGCAACACCATTCAAAACAACGAACTTTACAGACTCTAAAAAGATTCGGAGTGCACTGGCCAACTATGGAAGCTGATGTCCAAAAGTTGTGCAAGGAATGCCCAATCTGTTGCACTAAACCACCAGTGGAACATGCCACTCTTTATCAAGTATCCATTGTGCCAGATTGGAGTGAACCTCTAGTATCATTCTTGAGAACAAACACATTCCCTCCAGACATGACTCTAGCTAGAAAAAGGAGTTTGGAACAAGAAGCCCAGGATTATTCACTTGTTGGTGATAATCTATACAAACGCGGTAAGGATGGTTACCTGAGACTGTGTGTCCATGAGAGTGAATATCTTAAGATCTTGGAAACTGCTCACCAAGGTGTACCAGGAGGACACTTTGGACCAGATCGGGTGATCAAGGCAATATTGTTTGCAGGCTTCTGGTGGCCTACCCTTCACATGGATGCACATACCTATGTGAAACGGTGTGATGTCTGTCAAAGGACTCAGTATCCTATACGCAAAGATGAGATGCCACTGAAACCTATGATGAGTGGACGTGCATTCTCTAAGTGGGGAATAGACTTCGTAGGTCCTATTAATCCCCCAGCTAAGGGTTCTCATGCGGAATACATCATTGTGGCAACAGATTATCTCACCAAGTGGGTAGAGGTAAAAGCTACAACCAAGAACGATGCTCAAACAACTGCCAAATTCTTGTTTGAGAATGTATTCACGAGATATGGACTACCTATAGAGCTTGTAAGTGATAGAGGCACTCACTTCTTGAATGAAGTTATTGAAAATCTACTCCAAGAATTTTTGGTAATACACAAGAAGTCTGCCCCATATCACCCTCAAGCTAATGGTCAAGCTGAGAGCACTAATAAGATTTTATGCAATGTACTGACGAAATTAGTGAACACTAAACGCTCTGATTGGGACAAACAGCTACACCATGCTGTTTGGGCATACCGAGTGGCCTACAAAACGGTACTCCAAGCCACTCCCTTTCAGATGGTATTCGGTCAAAACGCTGTGTTACCCTTGGACTTCTTGATCCCTACATTGAGAGTAGCACGAGAGCACGAATGGACAGGTCATGAGCTCTCCTCTAGGATCTTTGACCTTGAACGATTAGGAGAAACAAAACTGAGAGCCGCTGCAGGGATATATGCAGCCAAGAAGAGACAGAAGGCATACTTTGATGCCCACGTGAAGGATAAAGGCTTGAAAGCAGGAGATCTAGTCTTAGTCTATACACTAAAACAACACGCGAGGAAGCTAGAGAAGAGAGGCTACGGACCTATGATCATCAATAGGATCTCCACAAGTGGAGCAGTACAATTGGCCACATTAGAGGGTGATGTTCTCCCAAATTATATTAGCGGTTGCAGAGTCAAGTTGTATCAGGAACCCCTCACGGAGGAAATGCTCAGTCGACTCAACACTGCTAAGAAACGCAAAGAGGAAGAAAAGCGAGTTCGAGAAGAAGCTCAAGCTGAAGCTTTGGAACGCATCAGAAGGATGAAATTACGAAGGCAAGGTAGAGATCAGCCTGGAGCGAATGACTATGCAGACCAAGGATTTCCTATGGCCATGTGTGAAGTCGCAGGAACAAGCTCGCATAGGATAATTGATAGACGTCCTTTCGTAACCTTAGATATAGGACAAGGAAAGAGTGCAAGGACCGTAAGAGCCTTGATTGACTCAGGTGCAGCCACTAGTGCTGTTAAATTGTCTTACTGCCAAGAATTACAATTGACTGTCAATCCTGTGGAAGCATATCTTATAGGATTGGGAGGAGTGGAAACCCCTTGCATGGGCGAGGCGGAACTTCCCCTTTACATTCATGATGAGGCAATGACAGTTAAAGTACTCGTGTGTCAAGATGAGGATCTCACAGAACCTCTAGTCTTGGGTCAAGATTGGATCTATGACCAAGCAATTAACTTAAACCTAAGAAGTGGACTTCTCCAGGTTTGGGTCAATCATAGTCGAGTTACAGTAGAATTAGACAATGGAGCACTCAAGGAACTAGGAAAGGCACAGACTCCTGGTCCTTCCAGGGGTACACATGAAGATGACCATGCTATTCTTGTTCAAAACCCTGTGTTGCAGAGGAATGATATTTGCAAAAAAGGAGTCAGGGATGCAACGGAACTCCCTTCTTTTCCAAAGGCCAGAAGGAGGCAGCAACCAAAGGCGGATCACAAGCAGAAGAAGCCGAGTACTACCTATGTCCGAGATCAAAAGTACCTGCACAGCAGAATGTCCCAGAAAATAAACCAGGTGTGGGTGCGGAAAGGCGAACGACCGGGCGCACCACCGTCAACTACACGGGCAAAGCCTCTTATTAGTAACCAACAACACGACGCTAATAAGAAGTCTGTCAGAAATTCTTCTGCTAAAGTAAAATCTATTTGGGTGCCCAAGAAGTCGATGAAGGCAAGCCCACAATCTAGACAAATTTGGGTGCCGAAGGCTTGCTTGAGGGCACAAGTAGTTACACCAAGGCCACAACCTATGCAGCATAACCCATCTACGAGTACAACCAGTATTCCCTCGTGCTCAACACTTAGGAACACACCAAGACCCATGAGCATGCATGTAATCACTTATAAGTGGGTCCCTAAAAGGCCCCACTCCCAAACAGCGACACCGACACAACTCTCTGGAGTCTCTACGAAACCGAAAGCAAAGCCCATCCACTGCATTTGGCAGTCTAAGATCTGTAATAAACCCCCCGACCCCGATTTGTAAATTCACCCCACTTACTAACGGCATTAGTCTCCTAGGAATACACAAACGTTAACTACACTCACTGTCTTCGTGCACTTACTAACCACTAACTCACCATATACCTCATGTTAATGTTGTAACGGGGACAGCAACGGATTTAGTCTGTCCATTACGATGTTAACGCATGCTTCTATATTCTCACAGAATCAGAAGGCAAACAGTAAAATGGCAGAAGCGACAGGTTCGGGCTCACAAGTAGGGATACTTACTGCAGGAATTGATGTGGATAGCCTACCTGTGGACGTGCCCCCGACTGAACGACCAGTGGAGATGCAACACCTTCAGCAACTCCCGGTGCCAGACCCACCTACAGGAATCACGGAAAGAGTCCATGCCAACTCTCATTGGTTCAATGGCATGCCCGGTCCATTAGGAGAGGCTAAGTATATCTGGGAGTCTAAATGCGAGTATGACAGATCATGGGTGCGTTTCCAATTTTTCTCCAAGGAGTTCGAGACTTTACAGAACACCGAAGACCTCCAGATCATATGGCAACGAGCAGGGTTGGCGGAATATTTTGAAGCCCCACTACCTAAACCCGACCTCCTCCGATGTTACTATCTGGTCTCTACATTACAAGCTCATGAAGATAAGGACCAACCCGGATCATTTGTTCTCCCCTCATTGCTGGGCAACAACGAGTTGAAGAGGTTTGAACTTACTGTGGAGCTAGTGAGTGATGCTTTAAAGATGCATGGCACGCATGTACCCTCAGAAAAGGATGCTCTCGTTCCCAACAACATGAAGGACAGGAAAGTAGTGAAGCTGAAAGACATGGCAGCCCTCACCCCAAATGTGTCCATCCCTCTCCGCATGTGCATGCAACATTTCGCCTTCCCCGGTCAAGACCGATTCACGCAACCACACAAGAAGATCTGGTTTGCTCTCTACTTGGCGGAAGCAGGTGCGCTACCTATTAAGCTACCAGTGTGGATTATAGATCAGTTGTATGAAGCGAACAAACGGGCTTCTAGGAAATTAGTGGTGAACGGATGCTGTGCACTCACATGCATCATTTACCGATGCTTGGCATATGATGTCCCCATTGAGCGTGCCTTAACTTGGGCACAATTACAAATGTTTAAAAGGCTCAAGACATCCACACATCAGTCCAAGCGCATGAGGGGCGCGATTCCGTGTGTCCAGACAAGGGAAGTCCTGACTACTCCTGAGGCATCACCATTAAGAGAGGGCACTGTACCTCCTTTTACCATTAGGATACCCAGGTCGGAATCTGACACTACGACACAACCCACCCCATCGGCTCCTCCGGTTACACCTGAATTCGAGTTTGCTGCCACTGGAGAGGCTGAAGGACTGGACCCCCAGGATTTCGAAGCATTCCTACAAAGCACACAATTCTCTGATGTGGAGTTTTATTCAGAGGCAGAGGAGCAGGGCACATCCTCACGGAGAAGAAGAAAGTCTACAGACGGTAGACATGTCCATTGGAGTGACGCTCAGCAAAGCCAACAACACGGACACCTGGAAGAAGAAGAAGCATATGAAGAAGAGACCACTGAAGCCCCAGCATATACAGCAGAACTCCGAAGGCTGTATCAGATTATGGAAAGAGTGCGATCGCAGCAGTTACTCACTGAACAGAGCAGCAGAGTACTTATGACTCAGTTGTTGGAAGAAGCGGGAGTTGACTCAGAGTACAGGGAAGGTCTCTTATTGATGGCAGAAACATATGGAGTTGTAGAAGCTGTGCGCACTGCCATTCAGAGGCCTTCAGTTCAATATGACCCACGAAGGTTCCAGACACGACCTCGCTCAGGTAAAAATATCCAAATTCCCGTTACAGTTGCAGAAGAGCCCACTACTACACCAACCTCCCAAACAGCTAGTCAACAGCACCCCGCCACCCATGAGGAGTCCACCGAACCACTACCATCCACTCCCCCACCATCACCTCCTAGAAGAGAAACAGTGGAAACCACATCGACTGCTCAACCCACCGACCCCACCTTCACCTTCCGTACTCCGATCTCCAGTGCCACCCTATTCTCTACCACTGATAACCCGGTCTTTGACGCAAACCCCATCACTACACCACCCACCGAAACCATTCCCGAGCCTGCCCTAGGACAACCATCCCCAATGCCTTCAGCCACCGGTCATCCTGACCCCAGATCCACATTCATGGGCTTCCCTGCTACCACGCAACCCTTTCAGCCCTCCTCAAATTTACGACCCCAACCCCCGATATCCCTCTCTCCATTTCTACAATCCCTCCAGGACATCTTTGCTAGGGCTTTTCAACCAGGCCCTCAACCATTCCCTGTCTTTTCAGCTCCCCACCCCACGTCACATCTATTCACCACTTCCACACACACACCACCTACCATACCAATATATATGGCAGGCCCCACACTAACACCCACTCCTGAAGGTATGGACATTTCACCACCCACGGCACCTCCACCCACGGTTTCACCTCCTCCCATTCCCCCTCCACCAATTTCACCCACACACACAACTTTCGTAGACACATCATTCACTGTCTCCCTTCCCCAATTCCCTTCCCATGCATCTTCCACAGTAAACACCCCCCACTCATCTATAGGTAATGCATTGGACACCATGTTGGCTTGTATATCAAATTTAAGAACAGATTACATTCAGCTCCAGCAACAAAACGCACGCCTGCAAGAGCACTCAGCGACACTACAGCTCCGCCTTGCGGTACTAGAAGAGGAGAATGCTCGCCTCCACACACAGTTCCAAACCCTCCAAGACGCCCATAATATATTGGAAGTACAGCTACAGAACGTAGATCAGGAAGCAGTGCAGGTGGTAGAAAGTCACCTACGGACACAACTGGAACGCAACTCAAAACTTCAGCGAAATATGGCGCTACTTAAACGCCATCTTGCGGCTGCTCAGGAAGAGAACAGACGTCTGCAAATACAAAATCAAGAGAACCTGGAGGCAGCTATTGAGAGCACACCGGGGGCACCCATCAGCCCATCCAAGTTTCAAGCAGTGACCCCCGATAATATCAAGATTATATTGGAAGATTATGCCATGCTACTCGAAGCACATGATAAGCTATCGGAGGAGCTAGGACAACTGAAGCAGGAACACCAACAAGGCCCAACAGCTGCCCCTCCAACCACCCCCTCTGCAGCTTCGCTTCCCTCCGACGCAGAGGCCATAAAAGATCTCCAGCAACAGGTAACTGAATTGCAGACACGCCTACTACAATATGAGAGGCCATCTTCCCCTCCGGAGGCTCCCACGGACGAAGAAGTTGTGCAAATTCCTGTGGAACAAACGTTTGATGAAGAATATGATCCGCAACCATTCCCAGGAGGCCAACAAACAGAAGAAGCGTAGGACACGTTCGAGGCACCACGGCCGCCATGGTTACGACAAGTGGAGGAAATAGGGACCTCGCATGAAGAGCGCACCGTAGTGCAAAATCAGGCTATGAGGGTCATAGAGGAGACTGTTTTACAATCAGATTACTTCAAGAACTTGTCATCGAGACGCCTGATTCTCTCATCGGAACTCCAGTACAGGCCATATTATATTATCTTGGCTGATTATAATGCAGAAATACAACGAGTCACGGGTCAGATTCCTACTTTTGCGACCCAATTTCAACCCGAAGACCTTCCTCCAGAGGTGCGAAAAGGCAAGATTCGTCAACCAACATGGCGGCAGAAACTTTTAGAGACTTATCCAGAAATGCTACGCACATGGAACAACGCGCCGTTGCACCTCCTGTACAACCCATGCTACGGTCCAGTCCCCCGCCGCAGGTCGTGGAAGGCATTTAATATCAAGGTACAGAACAATGCGCAATGCAAGGAATGGCTGAACTACCCGTACATAGCGCCACCACAAGGACCACCATCGGTAGCATATATGATGGGGACCATTCGCCACTGGATGCCGCGCTTGAAGCCCATGCAAGATGTAGCAGCGCAAATGATGCTTAAAATCTTAGATATGATGCAAGTGGTGTTGAAGACCTTTAGAAATGCAGCCGCACCACAGGTACGCCTTCCGGGGTTTAGCAATGGAAATTACGACTTGGTGTATGACATGAGCACCACCCCCAGTATCCGTGTGGCTTACGCTTGGCATGCACGCATCAAATACCTCCCCGCGTGCTACAAACAGACCTTCGAAGAAATGTTCAGATCAGGGTTCTGGGAGTACCACTCGGAGATTTTCGCGCCAAAGCCGACACATCTGCTTCAACTGTTTGCTTGTGAACAAGCAATGTATTCAGAGTACTACACCACCCCGCAACCAGAGACCCCCGGTGCAATAAATTGGGAGGCATTGGAAGCCGATCTAGCAAGAGGCTTAAGGATAGGAGAACATGAACTGGCCACCAATGTCATCCAATATTACATCGACCACCCGAGGGAACAAAGGTCTGTCAGGGGCGACAGACGCTAGGAAGGGGGGAGTGTTGGCATACAAAGCAATAAAGGAGTCATGCACAATACGGCAACAAGGCCAGATCATTTTTTCCCATAGATTATGTACAACCCAAGTGATTTTAATCACTACACAAACATTGTAAATCCCGTTTTTGGTAGATTAGACTCCATTTTGTGCAAGCCAAGGAGTCCTCGAGCTTGAGGAGTATTAGAAGTACCATCGTACCAAATTTCATAATTTTTAGACTTCGTTTGAGCCCTCAAATAAGCCCTGGAACCTAATTTTTAACTAGGCCGGACACTAGGTCTGGACAGGGCCAAAAGCTAGTCAAAAACTATAAAAAGAGCTAGAGAGCTCATTTTTGAGGTTAGATTGTAATTGAAACAAACTTGTAAGAGCTTTTGAAAGTAATCTAAAAGCTCCATTGATTCTCACTCTTTGTCTTACCGTGTGTGCGCGTGTGTGTGTATGTGTGTGCATGCTAGTGTGCTTCTCACTCACGCACTTGTGCCGCCACTTGCTCGAGGTCTTCATACCATCCTCACGTCTTCCCGGATTGACATTAAAGGAGGTGCTACTCATCATTGAGCTACAGGCATCAAGACCATCCCAAGGGGAATGGCAAGCCTCTATAAAGACAAGTAAGACCATCCCAAGAGGAATGGCAAGTCTATGTGGAGGCAAGTAAGATCACCCAAGAGGAGTGGCAAGCCTATGGAAAGTAAGACCATTCAAAGAGGAATGGCAAGCCTATGTGAGGGAAAGTAAGACCATCCCAAGAGGAATGGCAACCCTTGTTAGGTGCAAGAGGCACCATTATTCACATTGAGGATTTCTTGTGTTGTTTTGTAGGTGATGAAGAAAGCTTGGAAGATGTGGAAGCTATGAATGCTTCACATGAAAAGAACTCATGAAAGTGTTCATGTATGATCAGCCCATTGTTGATTTTGTAGGTATATAATCAGCCATGAAGAATAAAAAAAGATTATGAAACAAGGGGGAGTTAGTTTGCAAGGATTGGAAGATCCAAGAAGAGTCCAACAAAGAGAAAGTGGAGCTAACACAAATTTCAGATTTTGAAGAGTCAAAGAAAGATTAAGAGCAGCCATCAAATGTAAATCAAAGCACTATGAGGACCCACCTACATTGAAGGAGTGCTAAGAAGGCAAAGAGCAGCCATGATGCACAAAAGAAGTCATGAAGACTCGTAAGAAGGAAGCATGACAACCATGAAGATGTCAAAAGGAGATGCAAAGATTGCACCCAAAGACAAAGTCAAAGATGATCCAAAGACAAAGGAGGATCAAAGAGAAGCATGCAAAGAAGAGAGAAGCCATGAAGCCATGAAGCCATGAAGTTGCAAAGAGAGGACAACAAAGAGGAAGAGAGTGAAGCAACGAAGGTGATCTCATTTCATTCTAAACATATATCTATGAAGCATGTTCTATGATAGGGATTGAAGAAGCGCTCTTGCAAAGAGCCAAATAAGAAAGGATGAAGCTAAAGAAAAGCCAAAGGAGCTTCAAAGCAAAGAAGGAAGATCACCAACTGTTGCTCTAGCACAATGGTGAGAACCACGTTAAGAAGCTCCACCTCCTTAATGTCAATCCGTGGAAGAGATAGGAGTGATATGAAGATCGTGAATGTGAGATGAAGTGAGAGTGAAGGTGAGAAGCATAGAAATGCACACACACATACACACACACTACGAAGAGACAAGCAAGACACAATGGAAGGTGGGAAATTAGCTCTATTACTCAAGAACACTATTACAAGCTCAAAAGAACTCTAACCTCAAACAAGCTATCACTGACCAACCTCAAAAATGAGCTCTCTAGCTCTTTTTATAGTTTCTAGACTAGTTTTGACCGGTTTCACATCTAGTGACCGGCATAGTTAAAAAGTAGGTCCTAGATGCTATTTGGAGGGGTAAACGGTATCTAAAAATAACGAAAATTGGTACGCGCATTCTACCTAAGCTTCTCAAGCTCGAGGACTCCTCGGCTTGCACAAAATGGAGCTATGGATTACAAAATGGGGTTTTCTATGTTACATATGTTACAATAGTGATAAAAATCATTGTTGGAGGTTTTTGGAAAGTATTTGAAAACATAATTATTTGAAAAACGATTCGACTGGCTCCCTGCTTTGTCGTTACATGCTTCCGTGTCGTCTTTGCCTCTGGTTGCTTCCAACACCCCCCTCCCTCTCGCTTCTGTCGTCCCTGACAGAACCTTGTTGTGAGGTCTGCCGGATATAGTTCTGTAGGAGGTCTTGAGCGAGGGTGTGCTCGGAGATACGAATGCCTCGGGCCAGGTCTGCCTTGAGTTTCTCCCAGTCGATAGGTTGCGGTTCTTCCGGTGGCGGGAGCTGATAGTGTGTGGAATAGACCATTCGTTCACAGGCAAATAAGTGTAATAAATGTGTAGGCCTGCTTATGAATACCTCTGAATGGTATTCCCAGAAGCCGGCTGTGAACATCTCTTCGAACGTCTGCTTGTAGCACGCCGGTAGGTACTTTATTCTGCAGTGCCAGGCATAACACACCCGTAGCGATGGCGTCGTACTCATATCATATACCAGATCGAAATTGCCATGCTCAAAGCCCGGGGTGTTGACATGTGGTGCCTTGACGCGTCGGAAGACTTTAAAAATCATTTGCATCATGTCAAAGATTTTGACAGTCATATGCACTGCTATATCATCCATATGCTTTAATCTAGGGAGCCAGTGGCGAATTGTAGCCATCATGTAGCCAACAGTTGGTAACTCAATGGGTGGCTTAAAATAGGGGTAATTCAACCAGTCTTGGCACTGCTTATTGTTTTGTACCTTAATAGCAAAGGCAGTCCAGGAGCGGCATCGTGGTACTGGTCCCCAACACGGGTTATACTTCAAATGCAAAGGTGCCTTTACCCATGTACTCATCATCTCTGGATACTGCTGTAGTAAATCTTTTCGCCACTCTGGTTGATAGATCCTTCCTTTCTGTGCATCTAGTGGCAAATCAGCTGCCTCGAATTGAGTTGCATGCGATGGTTTCTTACCTGTCTCTTTCTCAATGGCTAACTGGTATTTGGCCATTAACATGAAATATGGTTTATACTGTAGCTCATGCCCAGATATGTATCATCGCGGGGCCAAATGAGCAAAGAATGGAGATTGTAAAATTCTTTCTTCTATCATCGCCATGGCATGTAATTGTGCCTCTACTCGCGCTGAGTGCGTTGTTCCCAGTTCCTCAATAGTCTTCATCCACGCGGGGGTCGGAAGTTTGTACGTCATCTGACCTTCGGCCGTGACGCGTCCGCCTGGGATGGGTTGTGGCTCGTACGCTTCTTCAAACGTTTCCTCCACCGGGATGGTGACCGTTTCTTCCTCAGCTGGAAGCTCAGGTGGGGAATCTGGCCTTGGTGGCGCTTCATATACTGCAATCCTTGATTCAAGGGTCGATACCTGGGCCCGTAATGAGTTGAGTTCCTCTAGGAGGTCAGGAGAGGGGTCCACAGGTGCTGGTATGTCGTGGTGTGCCGGTTCTCGTAACTGGAGTAATTTGTGATCTTCTTTGAGTTTCTGTAACTCCTCGTTCATGCGGTCGTATTCATCTAGTAATCTTACATGATCGTCTAGCAGCATCCTCATTGAGTCTGAAGGAATGGCTTTGAACCTACTAGGACTGAGTGGTTGGTCTGGGTGATCGAGCGCTGCTTCTAAGTTTTCTCGGTTCTGATCCTGTAAGCGCTGGTTTTCTTCCTTGGCGGCTGCTAGGTGTCTTCGTAGTAAGCCCATGTTTCGTGTTAGCGTTGCATTGCGGACTGTCTGGGCTCTTAATAAGTTATCCAAGTCAGCAGTTGCTTCCTTGGTCTTTTCTTCGCTTTCTAGTTCCAATTTGTGATAAGCCTCGTGTAATTCTTGGTAGCGGGTGTTCAGAGAGGCATTCTCAATAGACAATAAATTAAGCTGTGACTGTAAGTCATTGGTTGTCCTCTGCAGCTGCTGATAATTATCACCAAGAGATGTGAACTCATCTCTTACTTGCGTCATACACATGAACATCTGTCGGAATGCATTATCTACAGTGGGTGATAGTATTAACGGGGTGCGAAATGAAGATGCAGTTGGTGTAGATGCAACGGGAACGGGGAATGGGGATGGGAAGGTGGATGATGTAGTGATTGTTGAAAAGTGTGATGTGCCTAAAAATGTTTGTGCCGTGAGTGAAGTGAGTGATGGTGCAGTGGGTGGTGAGATGTCCATGTCAGTGGACGTATCTAGTGCGGTGACCGTGAATATGGGTGTGATCGTGGGTGCTCGTGCTGGTGTAAATACGGGATTTACAAAGGTTGAGGGGTAATTTACAGGGGGGCTGGCTGGAGCAGCTTGGTGGAAAGGGGAAAGACGGGTTACAGTGGGTCGGGGAGGTGAGACGGGGGAGAAGGTTAAGGGCGGGGGGAATGGGAAAAGGGGTCTTGGAGTTGTAGGGAAAGATGGAAAAGATTGGTGAAGGAATGGGTTGGATAGAAAGGTGGGTGTGGGAGGGGGTAGACTAGGGCTAATGGGCGTGGGAATTGTGGGGTTAGTGGTCGTAAAGACAATTTCTGCAACACCACCGGCGAATGAAGATGTTGGTCTGGGGGAACGAGGGTGAAGGGGGGAGGCTGGATGGACGGGTGGTGAGAGAGGAGCGGTTGGGGTGGTCGGTACTTCAGTGACTACTGCGGTTTGTATAGCTGTAGCGCGGGGTGGGGAATCTACAAAGATGGTTTCTACGGCCAATGAACTTTCCGGGACGAGGCGTGCCTCCCTGGCTTGTTCTGAAGACTGTGCTCCGGTTGGTACACGAATGTATTCGCCGGGCTTTGAAAGTAGTCGTACTCTGCGGGGGTCAAACTGTGGCAGTGGCTATTGTTGCAAGTACCTGAGTGCTTCGTTGGAGCCTACTAATTTGACTAACTCTTTGAATCCTTTGATGTATGCGTCTTCGAATCCGCCTGTGATAAGTTCTTGTTCTATTTTTGTTTGACTCTCTTCCTCTGTCAGCTTTTTGCGTGCCCAAACTTTTTCCATAGTTCTATACAGCTTCTTGATAGCTAGTGTGTAAGCTGCTGCCTCGTAAGTTTCATCTTCATGGGTACTTGTATCGCCATGTGTGTCTGTTTGTTGGCCTTGGCCATCTGTCTGTTCATGCTCTTGGGATTCCTGTGTTCCCTGGCTAGCTTCGTCGTCTCCTTCTTCGTCATCGGTTGCTGTTCTTTCGTCATCAGAGCTGGACACGACCTGTCCTTGTGGCTGATCCCTGGGTGTGGTAGGGTAGCTAGGCCTTTCAAATTCTTGAGAAAACAATTGTCCTTCTGAAAACTGGAACTCATTGGAGAATGCATCAGGCATCTCAAAATCAAAAGTTTGGTCCAGTGGCTCTGCTTGTCCTGGTTCTAAATGCGGTATTGGAAAAGCGAAAGCTTCCGCACCAATAGTGGTGGGAAGTTCAGCTACTGTGGTGATAGGTTCTGTGGTTGTGGCTGTTTGAGGTGCAACAGTACTTGTGGTGCCCTCCGGCGTAACTGGTCTCGATAACCGTATACGAATTGGTGGTACCGTGGGAGTGGCTGCTGTTGGTGACTGCTCTGGAGATGGTTGTGGAGAGGGTGATTCTGGGACTTGTAGGCACGGGATAGTACCTCTCATCCCCTTTCCGGCTCTGCCTTTGCTAGACTTTCTAGCCTTCCTCGTGGTGCCTTTAAATGCTTTGAGTTCCTCACTGGTCATGGCACGCTCAATTGGTAGGTCATACGCCAAGCACATATATATGATCCTGGTGAGGGCGCAGCATCCATTGATTACCTTCTTTCGCTCCCACCTATGTTGTGCCAAATAGAGCTGATCAATTATCCAGCTGGCTAGATCAACCGTTTGAGGTCCAGTACATGCTAAGTATAATCCAAACCAGATTCTTTTGTGGGGCATGGTAAAACGATCCTGAGCTGGGAAAGCAAAGTGCTGCATGCATATCCGTAATGGCTTGGAAAGCTCAGGGGTTATAGCTGAAATATCCTCCCACTTAGTTACATCACCACGCTTCATCTGTTCTGGGACTAGCCGTTCTTTCTCCATTGGAGTGTGTGTTCCATGTATTTTCAGAGCTGCGCGAATCAAATCTTTAGACAAACAGAACCTTCTAAATGGAGGATCATTTACCAAGGATGGTAACATGAATGTGCCGGGTAGATCCTTGTTCTCTGAAGCCGTTAAGGTGGTTACCAAGTAAAAGCATCTATAAAAATCGGGTTTAGGCAGAGGGTCACTAAAGTATTCTGTAAATCCCACTCGTGCCCAAACGTGCGTTAAATCTTGTGTATTCTACAGTCCTTCAAATTCTCTTGAAAAGAACTGGTACTTGGTCCATGTGCAAAGATCAAATGCCAAATTGGCCTCAAATATGAAATCAGCGTCTGCTAATGGTCCTGCTAGGCCTTGAAACCAATGAGAGTTACGATGAATCTTCTCGGTATATCCTCTAGGAGGATCATCGATTGGCATGGGTCCTGGAAAACCTTGAAACTCTGGTGGTTGCACCGTAGGATAAGATTCTGCTAGTAATTCTCCAATAGTGGCCATCGGTGCACTAGGGCCAGCCTCGGATGGGCTTGCTTCGGTTTGCATGATGACTGATGAGCTAATGGAAAAGATCTGCTACAAAAGATTAACACATTAGTATGGAAATTAATTATGATCCCAATAAGGTGAGACCGCAATCCCTTTCCATAACCGATGTGTAACCCGTGTAGCCAAGTGTCATGAAGTGATTGATGCAATGATTATTTGCAAAACTAATGCAGGTCTCTAGACACCTACATGGTCAGGTTATGCCTACATTTCTTGATGAGCTTTTATTATGCATGATGTGGGGCTTTGGTGTATGAATTTATACACGGTTTGTTTGAGGGTGAATTATTACAAGGGTGGAGTTTAAACAGGGTGGGAGAATTGTTAGATACGATGGTACAAGAAGACGTCTGGATACGTTTCGGTATCCATTTCCTAAGAGTCTTGGAGTGGGTGGTGTGTTTCTGCTGAGGGACGAAAAGTGGTATCGGGTTTGGTGGTATTGAAGGATGGAAAGATTTATGAGGGGTATATATTACATGGCTAGAGGGTTGGACTATAATACATTGTTTGGGTACCCAAATCTGCATGGGTGTGGGTCTAATGATAAGGTATTTCTTGGCGATCCAAATCTGTCGAGTACTTGTAGAAGAAGATCGAGGGGACTTTGGATGCTGACTCTGCTTCCGTTGAAACTTTGTCCTGTTCTCGTCTGCGGTGTTGCCAATAGCCTGTGGTTGCTGTCCTTTTGGCACCCATATTTGTTTCGTGCCACTTGTTCTATGATGTTGATACTGCTGTCTTTGCCTTATCTGGTGATGTCGTCGGTCTGGGTTCCTCTGTTGTGGTTGACTCCTTCGTGGTTGGGTTTGAGAGGTCCATTGGACGCTCTGCTTTGGAAAAGAAGGGAGATCCAACACTTGCGTGACCTGCCCATTAGGAAGTGATTCGTTCTTTATCTTTAATCTAGGCCACTCCGTAGCAAGTTTGGAAGGATGAGCACCGCAGGGTGTTGTGCTCATTTGGCCGCTGATGCAACCCACCTGACCGCTGATTGTGTTCAACTGCCCTAGCGGTTGGGTAGTTGCCCCTTCTAGTTTGCAGGAAGCCCCAGGGAAGATCTCCCGTCGTCCTTCTGATTGACAACTGTCCATAGCCAAGCCCGAGTGGGTTGGTGTAGACGTAACGTGACTGGTCTGACCCAAGATCTTCCGGTCTTCCTTCGCATGCGTTTCATAGGGTCTAGGGTTACAAACCTCAATCGGAATGCCGTTAGGGAAGTCAAGCGGTATCACTCGCTTCTATTCTAAGGTTCCAATTTGTATGGAGCCTTGTCTAAGATTTAGGTCCACTGAGTGATCGTATAGCCAATCTTGGCCAAGGATTAGGGGTTCTATCAGGTCGTCATCATGGCACACTAGTAGCTTCGCTGTCATGGTCACATCCTTAATGAGGATAGGAAGGTCCACCTCACCCATGCAAGGGGTTTCCATGCCTCCTAGGCCTATGAGGTATGCCTCAATTGGCCGCATTTCTATTCCTGAATCCTTATAGTGGGACCATCTAATCGCACTAGTCGCAGCACCTGAGTCAATTAGAGCCATGAGCTCTTGGCAAGGGTTGTCGTGCTCTAACCTGACTGTAATGAATGGTCTCCTGTCCACTATACTAGGATGAGTGGTTGACTTTACTTGACACATGGCCATGGGATATCTGGGTGTAGTTTCCAGATGGTTATAACGTTCTTTCCCTAGTCCTTGTCTTCTTAACTTCATACGTTTAATGCGTTCTATTGCTTCTGCCTGAGCTTCCGCTCGTATTCTATTTTCTTCCTCCTTACGCTTCTTTGCTAACGTGAGTCGTCTAAGCATATCCTCAGTAAGAGGTTCCTGATATAACTTGACTCTACAGCCACTAATGTAATTAGGCATTATATCTCCTTCTAAAGTGGCTAACTGTACTGCTCCACTTGTTGAGAGTCTGTTAATGATCATAGGTCCATAACCTCGCTTTTCTAACTTACGTGCGTGTTGCTTTAGCGTATATACCAGAACTAAATCTCCTTCTTTTAGGCCTTTATCTTTCACATGTGCATCAAAATACGCTTTCTGTCGCTTCTTTGCTGCGTATATGCCTGCTGCTGCCTTTAGCCTGGTTTCTCCTAATCGTTCCAAGTCCATTATTCTCGCTGATAATTCATGGCCGGTCCACTGATGTTCTTGTGCAACCTTAAGGGTCGGTATCAAGAAGTCCAAAGGAAGCACAGTATTCTGACCAAAAACCATCTGAAAGGGAGTTGCATTGAGTACGGTCTTGTAGGCCACTCGATATGCCCAAACAGCGTGGTGTAACTGTTTGTCCCAATCTGAACGTTTGTTCTTCACGAGTTTCGTCAGTACGTTACAAAGGATTTTATTAGTGCTTTCAGCCTGACCATTGGCCTGAGGATGATATGGTGCGGATTTCTTGTGAATCACCATAAAATCCTGTAACAAATATTCAATGACTTGGTTTAGAAAGTGAGTTCTGCGATCGCTCACTAACTCTATAGGCAGTCCATATCTTGTAAAGACATTCTCAAATAAGAATTTTGCAGTTGTGTGTGCATCATTCTTTTTCGTGGCTTTTGCCTCTACCCATTTCGTCAGATAATCTGTGGCAACAATAATGTATTCCGCATGTGTACCTTTTGCAGGGGGGTTAATGGGTCCTACAAAGTCTATACCCCACTTTGAAAATGCACGTCCGCCCATCATGGGTTTCAATGGCATTTCATCTCTGCGAGTAGGAATTTTCTTTGGCACACATCACATCTCTTTACATAGGTATGAGCATCCATGTGAAGAGTGGGCCACCATAATCCTGCAAAGAGGATGGCTTTGATTATCCTATCGGGTCCAAAATGACCTCCTGCAACACCTTGGTGTGCAGTCTCTAGTATGCTCAGATAATCGCTCTCAGGAACACATTGTCTTAGATATCCATCTCGTCCTCTTTTGTAGAGATTATCGCCAATAAGTGAATAGTCGTGAGCTTCCTGCTCTAGACTACGTTGTCGTGCTAAAGTCATTCCTTGAGGGAATGTGTTCGTCCTCAAATATGTCACTAACTGTTCACTCCAGTCTAGTGTGAGAGACACGTGATATAGTGTAGCATGCTCTACTGGTGGTCTTTCACAACAAACATGGCATTCTTTACACAACTTGTAGACATCTGCTTCCATCGTAGGCCAATATACTCCTAATCTATGCAGAGTCTGTAATGTTCGATGTTTTGAATGATGTTGCTTTAATGCACCTATGTGTGCTAATTGCAACCAATTCGCATGTTCTGATTCATCTACACAGCAAGCAAGAATCTTTTGATTATCCTGTTTATATATGCTTCCTGCCATTATTTGGTATCTCTGAGACCTGGTAATCTCTCCTTCTTTGATCTTTATCCTAGGATTCTTGGGTCCGTACGTGAGAATAGGGACTATAGACTTAGTCCATTCTGGTGCTATCTTAAGGTTAAACAAGTATGCATCTGGTAGATCATCCGCTACTCCTTGAGGAGCTTCTCCTAAGGTTAATCTTGAAAGGTGGTCAGCTCTAAGATGTGCCTTTCCTTTCCTGACTACGACTTCAAAATCATACTCCATGAGTAATAGAAACCAACGTATCAATCGTCCTGTGTTACATGGTTTGTTGACTAAGTACAATAGGGCTTGATGATCTGTAAAGAACTTGAATTTGTTGGCCAATAAGTAGTGCCTAAACTTCTTTACTGCGTAGATCATCCCTAATCCTTCTCGGTCCGTCGTGGTGTAATTTCTTTCTGCTGCGTTTAATTGTCTGCTCGCATAAGCTATGGGGAGATCTATGTTACCTTCATTCGTGGGTTGTGCCAACACGCATCCTATGGCGTAATTGGATGCATCCACATGTACATGAAATGGCTTACTCCAATCTGGGGTAGTCAATATAGGTGCTGAGCACAAACGTCGTTTAAGTTCATTGAATGAATTTTCACATTCATCTGTCCATTCAAAATTGGTTAAAAGAGAGTACAAAGCCTTGGCTATGATTGCATACATGTGTATGAATCTCCTATAATAACCACAATGGCCCATAAATGCCTGTACCTCTTTCACATTGGTTGGTCTAGGTAATTCTGCAATTACCTTCACCTTTTCTTCATCCGTAGAGATTCTATTTTTTGACACAATGTGTCCTAGAATTTTGCCTTGTCTGACCATGAAAACGCATTTTTCTGGGTTCAAACAAACCTGATATTCTCGACATTTGTCAAATATTTGCCTTAACTCTGGGATATGTGTCTGTCTTACATTTGAATGAGCACATAAGTCATCGACATAAACTTCCAAACTCTTGCATAAGAATTCCTTAAAAACATGACACATGAGTCGCTGGAAAGTGGCGGGTGCATTTGTTAAGCCAAATGGCATCACCCGAAATGCAAATATGCCCCATTCAGTGGCAAATGCCGTCTTGTGTTGATCTTCTGGAGCAATGGCTACTTGATTATAGCCTGAAAAACCATCAAGAAAGCTGTAAACTTCCTTGCCCGCAACTCTTTCCAATAGATGTTCTGTGATAGGAAGAGGATAACTGTCTCTAATTGTGGCGGCATTAACTTTTTTAAGGTTAATACACACACGCAATTTTCCATTCTTCTTGGGCACAACCACAATGGGGGATACCCATTCGGTATGCTCAATTTCGTAAATGAATCCTGCTTCTATCAAGCGATCTATCTCCTCTTTAATCTTCGCAGCGTAGTTATCATTGTACGTGTACGGTTTCTGTTTCGTAGGTTTTGCATCTGGAGTCATAGGGATTCTATGAGAGCATATATCTGGATCTACTCCTTTCAAATCTTTGTAACTCCACGCAAAAACATCTCTATATTCGCGCAATAGGGCAACTAGCTCTTCTTCTTCTTCAGTTGTCAAATCATGCCCTATGTATGTACATTTCTCTTCTTCTCCTTCGATAGCAACTATTATTTTCTTGGTTTTCTCTCGGTTATCATATACTTGTCCGTCATTCGCCTTTCTATTAGGCATTCGTACCATGATTCTTCTATCTTCAATTTCATATTTCTTGAAGTTCTCGGGTACTTCAAACAAAGATTCTTCTTTTTCTGACATGGTTTCTTTCTTCTTTCTTTTCTTGCCTTCACTCTTGCTAGTCACTTGAGTGGCTATTCTCACGTCATTCATAATTTCCTCGTGTCTCTGAGTGTGAGTCTCTACCTCGAAAAAATATTCCTCCTCTGATGCAAAGGGAGAATCCATGATAATTGATTCTAAATCAAAATCACTTGCATCCTCAAATGCATCAGTGTTAGGTTCACATTCTTCTAAAATTGCATCGCACATGATTGGCTCTATCGTGAAAACTGAAATGTCATAGCCATCCTCGTCACAGTGGGGTGTCCATTGTTCTTCATTGATGGCTACATCCATGGTTGCTAGGATTTCTGCCCAACCATGGGGTTCAAACTCTTCGTCTGGGAATACTACCGGTGCGTAGGCTGGATCTTGAAGGGTTCGTGGATGTTGTTCTGCACCTAAGGTCCTGGCTTCTAATCTTTCTTCCTCTTGTTTTGCAACTTTACACATCCATAAATGGGTATCCTCATGCAACCAAGAAGGGTCTGATTCTAAGGAGTGCACGGATTCCGTCTCTACTGGTGTCTTATGGATGGTATTCCATTGTATTGGGGGTACATCTCGATGTGAATAGTCTTTAAGATTGACTTTGGTAGTCACTCCTAAATGTTGCAAGTACAAAGAATTAGTTCCCCAATCTTGTACAATTTGCAACTGACGCATGAACGGTCGTCCCAATATCATCTCATATGCATGGTTTTTACTAAAATCACAAATGGCAAAGGTATGCTCAAATTCTACACCACAAGTGGTGAGTGATATTCCTTCTAGTAAGCCTAATGGTTTTTCTATGTGTCCATCAGCCATTTGTAGCTTCATCCTGGTGGGTCTCAATGTTGGCTTACCCCAACGTTTCCATAGAGCGGTGGTAGCAATGGCTACTCCGGCTCCTGAATCTAAGATGGCTTTCGTGGTGTAGCCCTGATGGGTTATCGGAAGATAAGTGTTACCTTCCTCTCCTTCGCTTACATCTCCGATCTTTTCTATGGGTATCTCTGGTACCTTATTTTGTGATCCTATTTGTGAGGGAGTAGTAGCAAGCTCGGGGAATTGATTTGCTACATGTTTCCACAATTCTGGTTTTATCTTTAGCAACTCCTCTAGAGTGAGATTACATTGTACTTTAGTGTTCTTGATCACTTCCGTGTTTCTAGGGATTACTGATTCTTCATTCCTCACTATTATCGTGGGTGCTCTCATACTAATAGACTTTGCTTCCCAAGGTCCTGTGAACTGAGGTAATTCTTGTAAAGAATTAGATTCAAATCCTGCATGTTCACTCAGTTGTTCTTCCTCTACCTCATCGTAAATAGAGGGAATATCTTGGGGAAATTGTTCCTGCAAGTCATCTATTTCTTGAATAGGAGGATGGGTTCCTTGTTCTTTTCTCCATTTCTCTTCTTGGATTTCTCTCAAAAATTCATGTGAGTACCTATGTATGGAAGACAGGTTGTCTTGACTTTCTGTATTGGGTACTTGAGACAGGGATGGTGCATTCCTTTCCTGTGTCTCTGGGACAATAGGGTTCCTAGGCTGATTTTTTTTCTCTTTGCTTTCAATCAAATATTCTAGCCTCTCCATTAGTCCTTGAAAGTGTAATTCCGGTTTTGCCATGTTATTCCAATTAAGATATCTAGAGGCTTCAAACAAAGCTTGTGCTAATTCTACCATCTTCATGCAAAGCTTAGTTCTCTCAATTTCTAGATCAGCCCGAGGGTAGTTTTTGCTCATTTCAGCTACCTGAGGTCCCTCTTTTAATCTAGCCTGATATGCACGAAACATCATGTCTAGATTTTCTGGTATGGGTTCCGCTAAAACTGATCTTGATTTTTGAGCTGGATTCTCTTGATTCAATTCCTGTGAAGTCAATTCTTGGATTTTGGCTCTAGATTCCTTCAAACTTCCTTCCAACTCCGTTATCTTTTTACTCCACTTTCTCTTTATCCTTTCTCTAGAATCTTTCCAAGATTTTGTCTTTTTACTGCTAGATTCTGCAACTTCACTACTTCCAGCTACTTTCTCCTGATTAAGCTGTTGGTTCTGTAAGAGCGCCTGGGCTCTTGTTATAGCTTGGATAGGCACGTATGTAGGGTTGGATCCATCTGCGTTATTTACAATACCTATCATGTTGATCGGTGTCACATTCGAAGCATTAATTGGATTTTTAGGACAATCTTTGATTATGTGCTCTTTGCCACAATCAGCACAAAAGCCTTGGATATTATAGTACTGTGATTGTCCTGCCATCGGGGGATGTGGACAGTCCTTTATGAAATGATCTCCTTGGCACCTAAAGCATGGTCCTCTAGGGCCCTGTGGTCTCTGTTGTCTCAATTGGGGCCGTGGATTTGGGTTTGTGTACATCATATTAGCATAGTCGGGCTCCCAACTAGGTTCCACTGGTGGACTATCATAATGATATGTCTCCCCATGTTCTGGTGACTCCGTGTAATAAGCGGGTGGACTATCTACATGCGTAGAGTCAAAACTGTTTGAGTGTGGGTCACTCTCTGTGATCAAAGGTGAAGAAGGCACTAAGGCCCTACTTAGGTTCTCTTCTGCAGCAGCGTATTTGACTGAGATGACATTCGCTGGTGGGGGTGGCTGCTGAGCTAAGACAGGTTGAGGTCTCTGTTGAGCCTGGTATGGGTAGTTCTGAGGAGGCCTATAGTAATAAGGTTGAGCATTGTATTGGCCTTGATACCTACCTGGTTGCGGGTATGCTTGCGGATAGTTCTGTCTCACGGTCTGTTTGTTGTATGGGCAGTCCTGAGCCGTATGATTCGTGTATCTTCTCTCAATTGTACAGTATTGGCCACTAGGGTTGGCTTGTGGTTGTGTTGCATTGGGGCACACATTTGCCATATGATCACCACCACAGGTGTAACAACGCTTGTTTGTTAGCACCCTAGGTTTACTAGAAACTCCTAGTTTCTGTGCCACTTTTTTTGCAAGGTCTTCCATTGAGCTAGACAATTTTGTGGATGCTAGAGATGAACAGTCTGAGTCCTTATAGACCTTTGAGAGTTCCAACTCGTCTCCTAAGTTGTCCTCAATGTCTATACAAATTCTTATACATTGCTCTAGCATTCTGGGTTCTTTTAGGTATACGTTGGAGCGTAGTTTAGAGCTCAACAAGCCATCTAGAAACAATGACACTTGCTTAGCTTGTGAGGGTAGCTCTTGCATTGGACATCGTTCAACATATTGTCTAAACCTACGTCCTGCCAGTCTAACTGTTTCTTGAGGGGTCTGTTTAAAGCTATGAATCAACGAAGACGTGTCATGTCTAATCCCACTTTTAGAGAATTCGGTGATGAATGACTCTAAAAAGTGATGGATGTCTCTAAATTGCCTTTGTTGCAGAGGTTGGAACCAAGTTAAAGCGGTATTCTTTAACGTTAGTCCAAATGCATTGTATTGCGTGAACATGTCTTCGACTTGTTCTGCTCTTAGTACTTGCTTGAATTCTGCGACGTGGTCATAGGGATCTCCTGTCCCATCAAAATAATTCTTCATTGATTTTACTAACTGCGTGGGTCTCAATACTCTTGCGTGTTCGCGTGGTCTAGGTAGAGGAAAATCATCTCTACCACCTGGTGTTCCATGATCTCTTTGTCTATCCGCTCTATTAGTGTCCGTTGTCGTTCTATCTCTCCCTACGGGATGAGTGAAGCTTACTTCGGGTCTTTCTTTATTTCCCTCTCTTTGATTTCCATGGGCTGAGGATGTTCCTGCCCCTTGTTGACTTGTGTTCATGTTTGTTCTAGATAGAGGGAATACCAATTCACCTCTCCATGTGTGTGTTTTTAGCGCGGTCAGGCACCACAAAGACTCTTTCTGAAGTCTCATCCAGGTATACAACCTTTCCAGGTGTATCCGGGTCCTTGAACTCGTATATAGTGATGATACCTACCTCACTAAGTATTTCGGTCTTGTATCTCCAAAAGGCTTCATCAGTTTCTTTATTTACAAACAACTCTATGCTTCTGTTGTCCTGAGGGATCCATTCCGGGATTAGTACTCGTGTCAGTACAGATTTCCCTCTAGGTGTTCTAGGCTCTTCTAATGGTTCTTTTCCTTGAGATTTTGCTTCCGTCTCTGGTTGAATCACGCCAAACTCGTCGGTATTGTTTGGCTGCGTACTTAATATGTACATTGTTCCTTCCTTGTCTATGTACGCGTCTCTCTCGAATTTCACCACTGGATGTTCCAATCCAATGGGTTGATCAGGGTTGTGCATTTGCACCACTTGCCTTCGCAAACCATCCTCATAGATGCGAGCACCTAATCGGTTGGTTCGGAGAAACTCTAGTTGCGTTCTATAGGGTCCGTCTGGTTTTTCTAAGTAGGCTACATTCGACCCTCCTTCTGGTCTGTCTGTGCTAAATGCCATTTCTGATTCGCTAGTATCTGAGCTCTCGTAGGGATAACTAGTGTTCAATTGTTGAGCCCACGATCGTGCAGTAGTTCTTACACTTGCCTCTGATGATCTAAGGCTTTGTCGGTCTGACTTACTTATATGTTTGCCCGATCTAAGGTTCATTAATTTTGTTCCTTGCACACTCAGTACACGCTCAGATCGTCAATGATTCTTTGTTATTACTGTCTTGATTCTTTTTAGATTTCTTTCGATTCTTGTCTTAATGTATGCGTCAAGAATTCGACTTTCCGTTATAATTTTGAGTTCTCGTTCCGTTAGACTTAGGCTCTTTCCTTTAGGTTTTCGTCACACACACCTTTACTTTAGTCTTGAACTTGATAAATTTATTTCTCTTGAACTTGAGGCGTTCCTATCGTCGTTAATCCACAACACTACCGTTTAGCCTAAGCTAAGAATTGACTGAGGGGGTTGAGTAATCTTCCAACCTCGAGTCAGCTTTTCTAGTTGCTCTGATGCCCAAGAAGCCGCGCTTCCCAAGCTTTACGCCCTTCACTACCTTGCCTTGGTTGCCTTCGATTGCCCTTGCTAGACCTGGAAAAATCCAATATTAGACAAATTCACAGTTGGATGATCAAGCACTTGAGTATATACACCTTTTAAGTCCCTTCCCTTTTGCCCAACTTTTCAATGTTTGCCCCCTGGCTTCCTAGTCCCAAACTAGGTCAACCTCAAAATAGCTTATCTAAAAATAGACGTATCCTTTAAGAAAAAAACGGACTATTAAGAGCTTTCTAACGAGCTATTAAGCTCAAAAAACGGACTTCGGATGAAAAAGTTATGACCGTTCAGGCCCTGGGGGATAAAAACTGTCAAACAGGTTTTTCTCCCAATATGAGCTAAGGGGTCTCCTATGAGTCTAATCACCCAAAAATTTCCCAAAAATAGCCCCAAAATAGGCCAAAAGATGAAACCCTAAAATTTGCGATGGGGGTGCACAATCGCGATGGTCTGAGATGATCGCGATGGTCTGGGACCGTCGCGATGGCGTGAAAGTGCACCATCGCAATGGCGTGAAATTGGACCGTCGCGATGGCGTGAAAGTGCACCGTCGCGATGGCGTTAGTCAACGGTCAACGTGGACAATCGCGATGGTCTGAAAGTGCACCGTCGCGATGGTCTGGGCGCGATGGCGTGAGCCAATCGCGATGGTCTGAATTTTTGAAGTGTCGCGATGGTCTGAAGTGCACCGTCGCGATGGTCGGAATTGCCACGTGGCACCGTCGGCGCGATGGCGTGAGCCAATCGCGATGGCGTGACACAATCGCGATGGTCAAAGACCGTCGCGATGGTCCGGCCAAGCCGTCGCAATGGCATGATCCAATCGCGATGGTGTGACACAATCGCGATGGTCTGAAACCGTCGCGATGGTCCACCAAAATGCAAATTTTGTGAATGCAGCTATGGATTCCTATAGGCGCAGGTGTGCTCTTCACGCTGGTGTGGTCGCCTTCTCCAAATTCCGAACTTTGCAGACCATCGCGATGGTCTGACACAGACGGAAATTTCTGACAGAAACTGAAGTTTTTACCTTTTTGCAGCCTTCCTGATGCACTGGAGCTCTGTACCTACAAGAAAACTCAAGAAAACAAAAGTACACACAAGCACAAAAGCTCTCTCTCACTCTCTCGCATGCACAAATGAGGGGAAATGAGGAGAATGGGTGGATATGGTGAATTTTCTGATTTTTTTGGAAATGAAGATGATGATGCGGTGATGAAGATAGAGTGTGGGGGAGGTGAAAAACACTAAAAGCTAAGTAAAAACAACAACAAAAACTGAAATTTTTACCTTCCAACACCACTTCTTGCTATACTCTTACCATCACACATTCGTCCTAGACTCGATCCCCGGCAACGGCGCCAAATTTGGTGTTGCTCTAGCACAATGGTGAGAACCACGTTAAGAAGCTTCACCTCCTTAATTGTCAATCCGCGGAAGAGATAGGAGTGATATGAAGATCGTGAATGTGAGATGAAGTGAGAGTGAAGGTGAGAAGCATAGAAATGCACACACACATGCACACACACTACGAAGAGACAAGCAAGACACAATGGAAGGTGAGAACTTAGCTCTATTACTCAAGAACACTATTACAAGCTCAAAATAGCTCTAAGCTCACACTAGCCAACACTAACTAACCTCAAAAATGAGCTCTCTAGCTCTTTTTATAGTTTTTAGACTAGTTTTGACCGGTTTCACATCTAGTGACCGGCATAGTTAAAAATTAGGTCCTAGATGCTATTTGGAAGGGTAAACGGTATCAAAAAATAACGAAAATTGGTACACGCATTCTACCTAAGCTCCTCAAGCTCGAGGACTCCTCGGCTTGCACAAAATGGAATTATGGATTACAAAATGGGGTTTTCTATGTTACATATGTTACAGTAGTGATAAAAATCACTGTTGGAGGTTTTTGGAAAGTATTTGAAAACATAATTATTTGAAAAACGATTCGACTGGCTCCCTGCTTTGTCGTTACATGCTTCCGTGTCGTCTGTGCCTCTGGCTGCTTCCAACACTCCTCTTCTGGTGTGACTGCTCTCTTCTTTCTATTCTTCCTATGAGTCTAATCACCCAAAAATTTCCCAAAAATAGCCCCAAAATTGGCCAAAAATTGAAACCCTAAAATTTGCGATGGGGGTGCACAATCGCGATGGTCTGAGACAATCGCGATGGTCTGGGACCGTCGCGATGGCGTGAGGGTGCACCGTCGTGATGGTCTGAAATTGCACAATCGCGATGGTCTGAAAGTGCACAATCGCAATGGTCTGAAAGTGCACCGTCGCGATGGCGTGAATGTGCACAATCGCGATGGTCTGAAGTGCACCGTCGCGATGGCGTGAACCTGGACAATCGTGATGGCGTGAAAGTGCACCGTCGCGATGGCGTGAAATTGCACAATCGCGATGGCATGAAATTGGACAATCGCGATGGCGTCAGTCAACGGTCAACGTGCACAATCGCGATGGTCTAAAATGAACCGTCGCGATGGTCACAGATGCGATGGCTTGAGCCAATCGCGATGGTCTGTGCGCGATGGCGTGAGCCAATCGCGATGGTCTGAATTTTTGAAGTGTCGCGATGGTGTGAGGGTGTCGTCGCGATGGTCTAAAGTGCACCGTCGCGATGGTCTAGCTGCCACGTGGCACCGTCGGCGCGATGGCGTGAGCCAATCGCGATGGCGTGACACAATCGCGATGGCCAGAGACCATCGCGATGGTCCGGCCAAGCCGTCGCGATGGCGTGAGCCAATCGCGATGGTGTGACACAATCGCGATGGTCAGAGACCGTCGCGATGGTCCACCAAACTATGATTTTTTGAGATGCAGCTGTGGATTCCTAGAGGCGCTGGTGTCGCCTACACGCTGGTGTAGTCGCCTTCTCCAAATTCCGAACTTTGCAGACCATCGCGATGGTCTGACACAGACGGAAATTTCTGACAGAAACTGAAGTTTTTACCTTTTTGCAGCCTTCCTGATGCACTGGAGCTCTGTACCTGCAAGAAAACTCAAGAAAACCAAAGTACACACAAGCACAAAAGCTCTCTCTCACTCTCTCGCATGCACAAATGAGGGGAAATGAGGAGAATGGGGGGATATAGTGAATTTTCTGATTTTTTTTGGAGATGAAGATGATGATGCGGTGATGAAGATGGAGTGTGGGGGAGGTGAAAAACACTAAAAACTAAGTAAAAACAACAACAAAAACTGAAATTTTTACCTTCCAACGCCACTTCTTGCTATACTCTTACCATCACACATTTGTCCTAGACTCGATCCCCGGCAACGACGCCAAATTTGGTGTTGCTCTAGCACAATGGTGAGAACCACGTTAAGAAGCTCCACCTCCTTAATGTCAATCCGTGGAAGAGATAGGAGTGATATGAAGATCGTGAATGTGAGATGAAGTGAGAGTGAAGGTGAGAAGCATAGAAATGCACACACACATACACACACACTACGAACAGACAAGCAAGACACAATGGAAGGTGGGAAATTAGCTCTATTACTCAAGAACACTATTACAAGCTCAAAAGAACTCTAACGTCAAACAAGCTACCACTGACCAACCTCAAAAATGAGCTCTCTAGCTCTTTTTATAGTTTCTAGAATAGTTTTGACCGGTTTCACATCTAGTGACCGGCATAGTTAAAAATTAGGTCCTAGATGCTATTTGGAGGGGTAAACGGTATCTAAAAATAACGAAAATTGGTACGCACATTCTACCTAAGCTCCTCAAGCTCGAGGACTCCTCGGCTTGCACAAAATGGAGCTATGGATTACAAAATGGGGTTTTCTATGTTACATATGTTACAATAGTGATAAAAATCACTGTTGGAGGTTTTTGGAAAGTATTTGAAAACATAATTATTTGAAAAACGATTCGACTGGCTCCCTGCTTTGTCGTTACATGCTTCCGTGTCATCTGTGCCTCTGGCTGCTTCCAACACCAACCAATCAAGGGAAGAGATACAAGGGCAAAAGAAGCAAAAGGTGAAGAGAAGAAGAATTGGAGTGTAGCATGGACTCCCGATTGTAGATTCAGGGAGAGTGTCGAAAATTATGGAACATGTGCAAGCTCCAATTCTGAGGCTTGACACATACTCACCTCTCATTAATTGCCTCTTCCTCATTTATGTATCTTTTGTAAGCCCAAAATAAAGCTAGACTCTAAAAATAAAAAGGACACACTCATAACCTTAGAGTAGAGTGTTGAATTAAAAAGAGAAAAGTTATTTATGGCTTGGATAAAAGCCAAAATATGTTTAGAGAGATGGAATACTACAAAAAGTCATGTCTTTATCCATATGGAGTGATGTTGAGCACCAAAAGCCACTCAAGGAAATGGAAAGGCAAAGGACATGAAGTGAAAAGGTCAAGAGGTGAGAGAAGATGCAAGGGTAGGTGAAAAGTCACATGCCCATAGCTCTATATATGGAGCTCATTTGAATGTGAAAATGTGCGGAGATGACAAGGAGATGGTGTAGAAGAATATGATGGTCATTCTCTCACCAATGGATATCAAAAGGTACCTCATTTGAATGCTACAAGACACAAAGGTATTCCAGCCACATACCTTTTCTTTACATAGCCACCTTGTGAAGGTGATATCTCTCTATGTACTTATCCATTTAATGCCCGTGATATCATGTTGGAAATAGGATCTTTCATAATCTTTGTATCTCAAATATCTCTATCAGAGGATTCTCCAGTAGTGACTCGGAACCTTTCTTGTGAACCTCAGTTTTTTACATAACCTGAGATAATAGGTAGCCTATCTTTGAACAGTTAGTTGCCTTTCAAATGAAGTCTTCTTTAGCTTGTTAGAAAGCTAGTAGATTGCAATAATTATGGACAGAATTTTAGAGCCATTGGATCTCTGAGTTGTGATTTAACGAGGTTTTAGTAAGCATGTGTCTTACAAGGCAGATTATATAAGAGGTTCTCTAACTTTTGTTGAGTGTATTGGAGTGTATTGGAGTGAAATTTCTCCACACCTTTTGATTCTGATGATTCCCAATAAATATACACTAATTAGCCTTAGGGTCAATCTTTCCTCTAATTTGTGAGGGGATGTGTGCATAAGCAATGCACCCAAATATTTTGCAATGGTTCAATGAGGGTCTCCTACCTTTCCATGCTTCATAGGGTGTCATACCATCCAATGATTTGGATGGAGGCCTATTGAACAAGTAGGTGGATGTGCAGACAGCCTCTTTCCATAGATATTTAGGTAACTTCTTCTCATTTAACATAGACCTGGCAGCTTCAACAATTAACATGTTCCTTCTCTCTACCACTCCATTCAATTCAGGAGTGTATCTGGTTGTTACTTCCCTCTTTATGCCTCTGTCTTGTAGAAATACATCAAACTCATGTGAAAAATACTCACCACCTCCATCAAACTTGATACTCTTCAAGCTCCTTCCTATTTGGTTTTCAACTAGTGCCAAGTACTTCTTGAAACATGTAAATACCTCATCCTTATGCTTCATGAAATAAAGGATTTTCCATCTACAGTAATCATCAATAAATGACACATAGTACCTTGAACTTGAGATGGATGCATCTTTGCTAGGACCCCACACATTAGTGTGTACAAGCTCCAAATGGATGTATCCTTTCCTATTGAATGGTTGCCTATGAGCTTTGCCAAATTGGCAAGCTCCACATTTGTATATCATGTGTTGCTTGGTCACATTGGGAATGCCAAGCACACTTTGATCCCTGCACATTTGCTTTAAAGTTCTTTCTCCTATGTGTCCTAGCCTTTTGCCATATTTCCAACTCAGATAAGTTTTGATCTCTATAATGGAATAGAGCTATGTTCCTTGTGTCTTCAATTTCAAATGTAAATAATCTACCTGTCTTCTCACCTTTGGCAATCCTTTTGAAGCCTTGTTGGGTGTCTTCAACATATGCTCCATGCTTAGTGAATCTGACTTGTATTATTGTAGTCCCTTCTTCCTCTGAAGTTTCCTTGATAATTGTTGTTCTTGTATCCTTGATTGTAGTTATGGTTGTAGTTGCCTCCACCATTGTTGTATCTGCCTCTAGATTGTCCACAGCTCCCTCTATGGAAGCCTCTTCCCCTTTGGTTCCTTGTATTTTTGTAGCATTCTTCTATAGTTTGGTTGTTAAGACCACAAATGTTGCATGGTGAGTTGTTGTAGGGTCTCCCCTGCCTTTCTTTCCTCCTCTACCCGTTCCTCTTGTTGAGAAAGATGGATGGACACTCCAAGAAATGAGTAGGTACTGCAAATCCTTGCTTTCTACCAGCCCTCTTCCACTTCAGAGTTGATTTGTAGGCTCTCTTAGATATCCAATGACACTAAAAAAGTGCCTATGTACTTTGGAAATGATGTAAGTAATGATTAATTCAAAATAGATTACTTCTCACTTCACAATCCAATGAAAACCTTCCATTTTGGTTCACACACATGTTGCTTGTTAAGCTCAATGCTTCCCGTACAGTGGGAATTAGAAAAATTCCTTTTGGATATATTAGATGAGCTTAAAGAGCTAATGATTCCAAGTGGAATCACTTAGAATGATTGACTATACACAGAGCAATCAATTTAGCAAGTGTAGCATTACCCTCGATTTTTTAGGACCTCTGTAGAGAATGACCAGTGACCACTTCGACGAGCTTTTCTTCCAATCCACTAAATGGAATGTCTTCAAAATTTTTCAGTATTGTAGTAGAATTAGAGATGATTCCAACAAGCCATAGAACATTGGAAATGGTCGAGAATGATATGAGCAATACAAAAGGACTATTTTGAGTGACTATAATAGAGAGATCCATTGATGTAAGTAATTATATATTGTATTATATGACAATGTTGTAAATGATCATTGGCATGATAATCAATGCCCAATCATGGTTAGAAGTGTAGGCTATGAAGTGAGCCTCACTCTCTTACAATGTGATCAACTAAAGGCTTGGAATTGGCATGATCTCTACTGTGAGATTTTACATTCATCTTTTATAGATGCTTCATTGAAATTTGAATTTGAGTTTAACTTTGGCTCTCACTAAAAAGTGATTTTCTTATCTATGAGATATTCTCTCTAAGAAACTCATATCTTTCCTAACCATCTAACTCCACGAGTTTAGTGGCTTTTTCAAATATTCCTTCAAGTCAAATAGACTTTTACAAATGGTAAAAAGGTAAAGAATCCATAGCAATGGTTCTCATTGGTCTTCAATCAATTTCATATGAAGTCTTCTCATATCTAGCCAAGTGTGTAGGCTTGGCACTTGCACCAACACCTCCCCCTCAAGCCAAACATCTTGGCTTGATCTTCTTCATCAATCCTCTTGTATGTCCTGCAATCCAATCATAACTCTAAACCTGCAAAGTTTAGTACCATCAATTGCCTTGGTCAATAAGTATGCACATTGCATATTAGTTGATACATATGCCAACTGAATTTCCTTGCTCAAAAGCTTCTCTCTCACATAATGATAGTGGACCTCTATATGCTTGGTCCTAGCATGATAAAAGGATTTGATGCAAGATGCAAGAACTTGTATTATCTCCAAAAATCATTGGAGATGTAGTATGAAATCCCAAATCTGCATATAGCAATCTGATCCATTTGGCCTCCTGAGTAGCATTGGCCAATCCTCTATATTTTGCCTCTGTTGAAGGTAAAGCAACAGTAGGCTGCTTCTTGGAAGATCATGATATAGGCTTGTCTCCTGCAAAAGATAGATAACCTGAGGTACTCCTATCATCTTTGCAACCTGCCCAATCTGCATCTGAGTATATCTTGATGTCCAAATCTAAAGTATAAGGAAAGTATAGTCCTTGATTTTTAGTGCCCTTAAGGTACTTCAAAATCCTCTTGGTAGCTTCTAAGTGAGGTGCTCTAGGTTTGTACATAAATTGGCTTAATACACTTACTCCATAAGCAATATCAATCCTTGTTAATGTAGCATAATTTAGGCTTCCCACTATGCTTTGATATCCTGCAATATTTTCAAGCACATCACCTTCATGAGCACTTAATTTTTTGTTCACCTCCATAGGAGTGATTGCTACCTTGGCATCTTGCAATTGAAATTTCTTCAACATATCGTGTACATACTTTCTTTGAGTAATATAGATGCCAGGGTTAGTATAGACTAACTCAAGTCCAAGAAAATACTTTAGAGACCCTAGATCACTTATTTTGAACTCTTGCATCATTTGATTCTTAATCTACTTGATACCATTGGCATCATTACGTGTAATTATGATATCATCAACATACACACATAGGTATATTACCTCTGAATTACTTTCTTGACAAACTGCGAAGTATCTGCTTTACTCATGATGAATCCTTGATCCTGAAGGTATGTAATCAAGCTATGTTCCATGCCCTAGGTGCGTGCTTTAATCCATAAAGAGCTTTGTTCAGTTTACACACATATGTTACCTTGCTTGGGTCCTCATAGCCAGGAGGTTGAGACATGTACACCTCCTCTCAAATCCAGCCATTAAGGAATGCATTTTTTACATCCAATCGGTACATGTTCCAATTCTTTGATGCAGCCACACTTACCAATACCTTGATGGTTGGCATTTTGGCCACAGGTGAGAAGGTTTCTTCATAATCATGCAGATTAAATAAGGCATTATATGGTTTAAAGCAAGCACCACGTGCTTGGTATGATAAGGCCTATATGATTGCACATGCTTTTGAGAATAATCAAATTGAAAGCACCTTATATGTTAAGCGTGCTAATGATGTGCTTCTGATCATTGTTGTTTATGTTGATGACATGCTGCTCACTGGTCCTATTGAGAAGCATATTACTAATTTTAAGGCTGATTTGCATGCCTCATTTGAGATGTCTGATTTGGGGCATTTGCATCACTATTTGGGCATTCAGATTATGCAAGCTCATGGTGGAATGGCTTTGTGTCAAATGAAATATATTGACACATTATTGCAGTGTTTTGGCCTTGAAGACTGTAAGCCTATTGCCACTCCTATGGAGATAGGTTTACGATTGAGTCTTCATGATGTTGGAGATGCATTTGATGCTATCCTCTATCACCAAGTTGTTGGATGCCTGATTTACTTATGCATTACTCGGCTAGATATGTAGTTTGTTGTCTCACAGATGAGTAGGTTTATGCATTGCCCAAGAGTCAAGCATTGGCAGGCGATTAAGCCCATCTTTCGCTACTTGAGTGGTACCCGACTACTTGGTTTGTTTTATCCCAAGGGGGGATCACTACTGCCAGATTTGCATGCTTTTTCTAACTCTAATTGGGTTGGTTGCTATGACACTCGTGTGTCCACTAATGGCTTTTGTTTCATGCTTGGTAGCTCATGTATCTCTTGGTTGAGCAAGAAGTAGCCTACTGTGGCCACTTCCAGTTGTGAGGTTGAGTATAGGGTAGCTTTCACAACGACTATTGAGTGTGTGTGGCTCAGATGCCTTATGGCTGATTTGGGTGTTTGTCAGTTTTCTGCCACCATAATCTTCATGGACATTCAGAGCACATTGGCAGTTGCAATGAACCCTCTACTCCATGCTCATACTAAGCACATTGAGGTGCATTATCATTATGTCAGGGAGAGGTTCTCTGTTGGGGAGATCACCTTGGCATATGTACCCACGCAGGAGAACATTGCATACCTTTTCACGAAGGCTCTGCCTAGGGAGAATTTTGAAGCTTTCTGCAAAGCTTTGGGTTTACTTCCTTTTGTGGAGTGATTTCCACATAGCTTGGCACTTCCTTATACATGAGTGCCAGCTACTTGTTCACTGCAACACTCACAGGGGGGATTTGTTTATATATTTAGGTAGTGATGTGTGTGAACATTCTAGGACCGTCAGGGCACTTTTTCCCTCTTTAGGAGGTTTTTTTCTCGAGCTTGTATATATGCCTATTTCCCTAATGGGCTACTTATCTGTGTACATTCTCTAGTAATGCATTCAGTATTGTGTGTTGTGCTCCAAGCTTCTTCTTCTTCCTTGTGTTGTTTGCGTGCTTCCATAGATGTCTAACTCCAACAAGTCTTCCACCTACATCACCAAAGAGATCCCGACATTTGAGCGTCTCCCAATTAAGAGAACCTCACCATGACCCTCTTTATCAAACATAAAAGTCTTTATGCAAAAAACGTAACCGTTATATCAATAACCACATGGACGTACATAAGCGGTATCCAGAGAAGCGTACATGGTGTGTATGTGCTCAATATATGTAGTAAAATGACACTAAAAGGCTGAATGCATAGCCCAAAAAATAGCCAACAACGTCTGCAAGTGTCTATCAACTCTGATGTTTTAGGCTTAAAAAAACTTGCATAAATTTGTAGTGGCTGCTCCTAGCAAAACTGAAAACCTTTCGAGAAACCTGGTTTTGCACGTGTGACTGAAAACATAGCCTCAAAGGTTGATATTTATTCTTTGAGAAGTACAAAGAACACTCTTCTTGATGTTCTTGGACCTGTGTGACGAGAACTATGTGTGAAACTACTCCAAAATGGCTCCAAAAGACACCCCAAAAATGCTTCAAAAACACGCTTTGAAAGCAAAGAATGAAGCTTTCAGGGACCAAAACATGTTCAAGGTAATGTTAAGCTTATTCTTTCCCCTTCTTCAGACACCACAAGAGTGTAGATTAGTGGCAAGAGATTGCCATGGTTAACCAAGCTCTAAGGGGAACAGTACTAGGATGAGTGGTCTCCCGAGAAGTATCGAGAACCTCTATCTTCCTTGATCGTTGAGGTCCTCCCTCACGCGCAACCAATGGCGCCAATGGTGACTTTGGTGAATCGGATGACAAGGTATGCCATGGTCTATGCCTTAGTCCCCTCCTTGGTTGTGAGCCTTGGAGAAAGCCTTGGGTTCTTAGGTGTTACAAATGCGGTTGAACTTATAGTCTGTGACTCACCAGTCCACTATATGTTTTATTAAAGAACATATACGAAGAAGTGTCCAATGGCCATTTGTCCTTTCACATGGACATTAAAAATAACAATACCAGTGCAGTATTTTGATGGTGATGCACCACAATGCGCTCTCCTTCTCAAGAGCTCCACAACAATATCCTTGGAGTAGAAAATCGAGCCCTTAGGGCTGCACACAATACTCCGAACAGAGACTGCAGAATACGTAGAAAAACACAGTACACAGGGAGCATGGACACAAACTTTTTAGGTGTTACAAATGCATTCAAACTTACAGTCTGTGACTGACCATGCCACTATATGTATTATTAAAGAATATATACAAAGAATTGTCTGGTGGCCATTTGGCCTTTCACATGGACACTAACGGTAATAGTAGGGCTTGTCTAGTTGGAAGAGACGATATGACCACTTTGATTGATAAAGGTAAGGGGAAATAACAAATACATCTGATACAGAACTTGAAGTTGTATGAAAATTCAAGTGCCAAGTAAGTTCAGATAATGCATTCTGATAGTACCCATAAGTTCCAAGTTTCTAAAAACATGTGGCAACCTCAAGAATTTGGTCCACATGATTTAGTCAAGCTGCACGGATCATTCAAAAATCACACCGTCTAGATTATGGTGGATGATTCATCCACACATAATTTTATAGATTATGCACTTATTAAAAAATTAGCTCTTCTTAGAACCTTTCTCCTCATAGATATGTCATATCTATGATGCACAAGCAAGATCCTCGCATATGGGATACCATGATTTCAAATTTGGAACTACAAATCCAAGATTTCAAGGATAAATTGGAACATGGAAAGGGTAGACTTGGTTCTAGGGAGAGAGTGGCTTCAGAGTCTTGGTCCTTCATTGTCCAATTGTTATTATACAAACACTTTGGAATTCTAGAGTGACGAAGTGTTGTACAAAATCAAGGGTGAACACAATGCTCCAAGTACTCCCCTAATTTCACACATAGAATTTAAGAAACTTGTAAACAATGAAGCTAGGACCCAAGCTCTTCTGGTCCTTAGCACTGATGTAATTGATCCTAATAATACAAAGCAAGTTTCTTATGTCTCATCTTTTATTCCTCATGAAGTGTATGTTAAATTTAATAATCTTATGCATGCGTTTAAAGATGTGTTCCCTAAGAAACTCCCCCACGGCTTGCCACCCTCTTGAGGAAACATTTATCATGCAATCAATCTATTTTTGGGAACCAAGTCAAAATCTCAAAATCCCTATTGCCTCCCCTATGTCCAAAATCTAGAAGTCAAGAAAGAGATTAAAGACTATCTAGATAAAGGATTTATTCGACCAAGCCAATCTCCTTGGGCCGCACCTATCCTTCTTGTACAAAAGAAAGATGGTACTTCGAGGATGTGTATTGATGTTGTTAAACAATCTTACTGCCAAGAATAAGTATCCCATGTTGCTTGTTGAAGATTTCTTCTATAGCTTAAAGGGAACCAAAATCTTTTCAAAGATTGATTTATGCTAGGGTTATCACCAGGCTAGAATCAAAGACGATCATATTCCCAACCAACCTTTCAAACTAAGTATGGTCACTATGAATTTCTAGTGATGTTGTTCGGGTTAACAAATGCACCCGCAACATTCATGACTTTGATGAATCAAGTACTTAAGCCATACGTGGGGAAATTCGTAGTTGATTTCCTCAATGACATATTGATATATACCAACAATCATGAAAATCATCTAGAGCACTTGAAGAAAGTCTTTGAATTACTTCGAAATAATCAACTTTATGGTAAAGAGTCGAAATGTGATTTCTTTATCCTAGAAGTAAAGTATCTTGGCCATATCATTTCTGCAGAAGGAATCAAAGTTGATCCAGACAAAGTCCAAGTGATTCTTAAATGGCATGAGCCCAAGATAGTTAAAGAACTACAAAATTTTCTTTGATTTGCTAGATATTATCAGAATTTTATGGTTGGATATGCCAAATTAGCAGTACCTTTGATATGCCAACTCAAAGGGAAGCATCAAAAGATTAATTGGAAAGAGGAACAAGAAAAGATTTTTCAAGACCTTAAACTTGCTTTAGCTTCGGCCCCGGTTCTACAAATCACAGATCCGAATAAGCATTTCCAATTAGAAATAGATGCAAGTTCATCTGTAGAGGAACAGTACTAAGCCAAGAAGGTCAACCAATAGCTTTTGAAAGTTAGAAAGCTAAGCTCTGCTCAACAAAACTAATCTACCTATGAGCGAGAGATGTTCGCTATTATAAATGATCTCAAAAAATAGTGTCATTATGGATGAAAGTTAACCATATTCTTTGATCAAGAGAGCACCAAGTGGTTTGCAAACCAACAGATTTGAGAGGTAGAAAAGCTAGATGGGCTGAACAATTGCAAGAATTTGATTATGAACTAAGGTACAAGAAAGGAAAGTTCAATGTAGTGGTAGATGCCTTAAGTCGGATGCCTATGCTGAAAAACCTAAGTTTTGTACAAATTCAAAGTGAATATATTTCAACTTTGAAAGGAAGGTGCAAAGAAGATCCAAGCTACAGCCAAGCATGGAAAGCAATTGAACAAGCCCAACAAAATTGTTGACGCGGCAAGAGCTTGACACTAAGCTACGGAATATTGCCACGCCACAACAAGAACTAAGCTAGAGTGATATTAGAACACCTCTATAATCATCAGTAGCTTAGCAACCTTTCTGAACCTTAAAACTTTACAACTAAGTTTAGTGAAATCTGAAAAATCACTTTACCGAAAACTTTCCTTTCCTTCAGCCTTCAATTCTGATTTGACTTACTTAAGTCTTTACAATCCTTTGTTTAATTACTGTTAGATATTCTTTCTGCCACTTAAATGTGCCAAAACTGTGTTTTGAACTTACCAGAATTTCATCGGAACTTCACCGGACTGTTACCGGACTCTCACTGTAATCTTACCGGAATCTTACCGGAATCTTACCGGAATCAACTGCAATTATGTTTGTAGTTCCTTCAAATGTTTGTAATTGAAGTAAGGAAGTAATACCTGAGCTTCCTTCAGTGAATGAACTTTATCTAAAGTTTGAAGAAAAAACTTCACCAGTTCTGGATACCTTTACGGTCAGACTTAGTATTGTGTGTACATGTCCCGTTTTACAAAACTCTTTGATCAGTTTGTAGTTGAGATTACTAGTTGTTCACGTTAAGCTATCATTCATGAAAAACTTTACAGTATACTGTGAGATCTAACTTGTAGAAGTACCGTAAAAACGTGTACTGAGAAAACTGTAACTGTTAACTAACTTTCACAGTAACATGAAATCATTTAGATTTCTTCACACAAGGAGAATGCACTCAGATCTTTGCACATAAGTATGTGTTTTCTATTAGAGTAGATGTGTACAGAATGGCTTGGCCTCACTTCGCTCATAGCCATGGAAAACTCTCCTATACTGAGTAGTTCTTCCTTACCATCTCTCTCTCATATGAATACCCGATATTTCAAGTTCTATTATTCATCTCTACATACGCATACTTGCCATCTCTACTACATCTCTCATATCTCTTATATCTAAGCACTCTCTCAACTCTCTTATATACATTCTTTGATCTGAGATTCAAAAACTCGTAATTATGGAAGTTTCTACGCTGTATATTACAGGCGTGAATTTGTCCCTTCACTAAGGCTTTGATTTTTCTAAATGCTTTGTTTCTGCTTTTCTTTGTCTTTCTTTATCCTTCATACATCTTCACGTTTTTATGTCTAATTAGTGAGTGAATCTTCAACAAAAATGAGGCAAGTACTTCTAGGAGAAAGTTTAAACATTATTCCCTCCTAGATGAATATTTGCTTTATAAAGGTAAGGTTTGTGTCCCAAGTATGTCAGACATATGAAATCAAGTACTTTTTGAATGTCTTGATGCTCTAAGTGCTAGAAATCCTTGTATTAACCAAACTTATGAGTTAGTGAAACAACATTTTCATTGGCCTATTTTACATCGAGATGTCTAAAACTATGTATCTAAGTGCCATAAATGTCATGTCAGTAAATTTGAACGACTTAAAGTTGGAGGATTGCTGCATCCTTTGGAGATTCCCAAAGGAAAATGGGAAAGTATTTCCATGGATTTCATTTTTGGATTACCTTGCACTCAAAAAGGCTTTAATACGGTCTAGGTTGTGGTTCATTGATTGTCTAAACTTGCTCAATTCATTCCACTCAAGACTACTTATAAGATTCCAGATTCACAAAAATATTTGTAAATCAAACTTTACAGACTCTTACATGGTCTTCTAGTAGATATAGTTTCTGATAGAGATGCTCGATTTACAGCCTATGTGAGAAGTGTTTTTTGGCACTCAAAACTATTCTGACACTCTTCAGTCCATTGAAACTAATGAGGAGTCATGGTTGTAAGTTGGGTGACGAGAATGATCAAATGGGCGAGCCACAGAAGATGACAACCATGCCAATGAATTTGGCCCAAAAACTGCATAACTTATTTAGGGTTTTTTGGTGGTGGAGCGTTCATTGACAAGATAACCTGTACTTTGACAGGGTCAATTTCTATACCTTGTTTTGAAATGATATGTCCTAGTAGTTTGTCATAAGGGATTGCTGTTTGTTGTTAACCTTTGGAGTTGTCCTCTCCAATCATTTTAGCATAAAGAATCAACAATACATCTTATATTTGTCAATCCTGGAAGTATACAAGAGACCACAGCCCCTTCTAGATGATAGAATCCAAGAAATAAGAGAAAACTAGCTGGATTTCTGAGAAATGATGAAGATGAAGAGGAATTTCTAGGGTTTTGATTATCTTGAGCAATACTACATCATTTCCAATGATCTTGGTGTCTAAAGTGTGTTATTTTCTCATTAGAACACAATCATGAAGTCAAATCTCAAAAATGATACATGTAATCTTCAGACGAGACAATCGCGATTCTGTGGAAATTGACGATTTCCATCTGCAGCATCATTCTTCAGCAATTCTTCACTCCATACATCAAGAATCAACTCTCTTCATACACATTCATCAGAAATACACAATAGAAGCTTGCAAATTCCATGGATACACATAGAATAGACTCAACAAATCAAAGAAAGTACTTGAAAGGAAGAATCACGAGTTTCGGCAGGAAACTCTTCTCATTCCTAGGATAGCATCAATTACAATTAACCAACCCTCTCAAAATAGAGGAAATTATCTTTTATACATTTTCAAGTGTTCCTTTTCACACTTGAATTTTGGTCCTTTTCCTTTCTAACCTAAGAATATGCTATCTAGGAGTTTCCAGAAATTCTAGAAAAATTACATATGATTCTAATTTACATGAGGAAGACTCTTCCTCATTTTTACATCATTTGCATAAATATTTCTACAATTTTTTATCATTTTACAAATAGTTCTCTTCAAAAAAGGCTTCTTCTAACATTCTTCCCCTCCTAGACCTTTTGACTCCTGACAAAAGACATTCTTGCTGATATACCATGAATGCTTCCTTCACTTCTTTTTTCTTTGATATACTTGTGACAATAGGTCATAATAAAGCATCAAATGGTGAATTAAAGCCAATGTAATTGAGAATTCTGACATCTGTATCTGTAAAAGTCTCTATACATGCTAATATGAGTCTCATTACTCTTATTAGTAAAATACATGCTGGGTCATTGACATCTTTATATGTGGATATAACATACTCTACTGTGTCCACCATATATTTTTTTGTTGGCCAGGTTCCTGCCTTCGGTCCTGCTATCTTTGGAAAGTTCAACCATTTTGATGGAATCTGTCTTGCATTCCTTCTTTCCCAAAAGACTATCCACTCCCTTCTCCTTGCTACTGGACAATAAGCTGGATTAATTTTTAACTGTATTGGTGCTTCTTTCCATATTTTTCTGCATTCTTTATTAGCATCCAACCACCTATTTCTCCATTTAGGATTAGCTTTTTCAAATAACTCCTTTGTCACATTGATGTCTTCTTCATATTCTAAATACTTGTTTGGAGGTAATCCCACCCTTTCCAACTGATAGTTTTTAATGCTTTCCATAATCATGCAAAAGGGTATACCTAAGCCATCTGCAGCCCAATGGTGTTGATCCGGATTTATTCCTTTATTCAGAGCAAAATTAACAATTTGTTCCTCATATTCATTATGCATTTTTCTAATAAATTCCATTCTGGATTCTCTGTTTGTCAGAAGTTTCTGAACAAACTCTTCTGAGTACTCTTCTATTGGTGCTTTGTTTTCTTGTTCACCACCATGTTGGGTTCTGTCATCATCTCCTACTTCATATTCTTCTGCTTATGTAGTCTCTACCTGCTCTTCCACCTGGGTTTGTGGTTTTTCCTATTTTTTCTGTAGCTCTTCTATCATCAACATTAAACTTTTATTTTGAGAGTTCCACAACTCTCTTTCTGATTTCCACTAATTTCTTTCCTTTTCTATACTCAACTGCCAATCACTTCTCTCTTTCTCTATATACATATGTAACTTATTATATCCCCTCATTGAAGTAGCAGCATGTATACTTGCTTGTTTTTCCAACTCCTTAGCTTCTTTCAACTCTGTTTGCAATCTCATAACTTCTTTGTTCAGGTCTTCCTTCTCCTCCTATGTCACTTATACAGTCTTGCTTTCTTCCTTCAACTGGCCTTCTTCCATTAATAACTTGTTTATTTCCTCATTTGCTTTGACCATAATTTGATATGAACTCTGCAAGGTTCTATATCTCCCTTCAATTTTCTTCAGCTCCATCTTCATTTTACTACTATGCTCTATTTGTTTTGCACACTTTTCTTCAAGATATCGGATTTTGTTTTGTTGCTGAGCCTCCAATTCTTCCAAGGAAATTATTCTCTGTGTTAATTCCTCATTTCTCTCCTATACAATCCTCAACTGTTCTACTAACTGTTCCTTTTCTTTCTTTTGCTCATTAATGATTCTGCTAACTTTTACAAACTCAGATTCAGCTACCATGCCTGATATGATCATGTTCCTACTGGATGGTCTGAATTGTTCTATATTGCTCATAATAACCTTACAAGCTGATCTTATATCTTTAGGTATTCTTTCCAACCCAGCTTCTAATTCCATTTGTTTTACTTCTATCTGCTTTTCTTCTTTGCAGTCATTCTCTTCTTCATCTTCTTCCTCATACTCTATGACCTGATTCTTTTGTTCTTCATAGCTCTTATCTGCTTCCATTTCTTCTTTGTCTGCAACATTTTCCTCATATTCTAATATCTTATCCTCCTTATTCTCATGTCCTGATGTGTCTTTAATTGTCTTTGTTTCTTCTACCTTCTTGTTCTCCATTACTTGTTGTTCTTCTTCAAGGAGATGTCTTTGCTTTACATGTACTTCCTTTTCCTGAATTAGGGTTGATTCAGTCTCTACAGAGAGCTTTGTTTGGTCATCAATTATCTGCTCCTTTTGTCCTTCCTCTTGCTCATCTATATCCATGAGATCCAGATCTTCCTCTTGTCCCTGATCTTCTGTAGTTGTAAACTCTTCATTATGATTCAATTCATATAGTATGTCTTCTATGCTTTGGTTTATCTCTTTTTCTGTATCTCCTTCTTCTACTTCTTGAGCAATCTTCTTTTCCACTACTTCCTCTGTTTCCTTGATTTGATCTGTCTCTTTTTGTTTGTGTACTAAACTGCATAACTAAACTTCTTTTTCTGCTTCTAACCTTCCTTCATCCAATTTGAAATAGGTTTGATGTAAAGGTTTTGTCCATATTTTCTTCAATCCTGAATCCACTAATCCATAGCTGAATTCCTTCCTTACTTCACTCTCTTCTTCCATCATCAGTGCTTTGCCTTTCAGTAACCTTCTCTCTTCTTCAGGACTACACTGCTTTGCATCTTATTCTTGGACTTGTTTTCCCTGTAACTTCTCACTCAAGTCTTCTAGTGTTTTATTTTTTTTCAGAGGCTTGTGTTATCACATTTGGTGTACTAGGCACTGATAAGTTCAAACTTTTCAACAAAAAGTTTTCAATATCACTTTCAGAATCTGAAGAAAATTGTGAAGAGCCTGCTATTCTTGATTTGTCCATTCTTGATTCTTTCACAGCCATGGATTCCTCCTACTTTTTTCTTCTACTATCACTTCTTCTGTCTCCATCATTGGTACAGGTCCTGCTACTGATTTCCCTTTATCTTTCTTGGTCAACTTCCTTTTTTGTAGAGGTTTCTTCTGAACCTTCTTCCTCACTACAACTGTAGTTCTAGTTTCAGGAGGTCCTTGTAGCTCTTTGAAATATGCTAACAGTTCCACTTCTTTTTTGACAAAAACTTCCTCTGTTTCTGCTGCCATCATCTGATCATGCAGCTCTTCATAGTGTTCTACTTCCTCTTGAATCCAATCAGTGGCTTTGCAAGAGTAGTCCTCCAACATCTTTGGATATTGAGCTTCATATACTGCCCTTTTATTATTTCCTTGAGTCAAATAGGTATACAACTGCTCTCTGCTTGTCTGAGGTGGGTGAGGGTCATTTGAAGACTGTACCTGCTTCTGAGCAGCTTCATGTTCTTCCTTAGTTGCTTCCTCCTGTTCCAATTCCACTTTTCTTGGATCCAATCTTCTTTTCTTTACTAGAATGACTTCTTCTGAAATTCCTTTTCTTTTCCTTTCTGCTCCCCTCATGCTTGATTGGCCTTCTGCTTCTCTTACAGACATCTTCCTGGAAGGACTTTTGATTCTTGCCATCAAACTTCTGAAATATTGGCCTGCTGGAGCCAACTTCAATTGATCCTCCATTCCTAAAACATGATATATAATCCTTGTCAAAAATTGTGCTCCATTCATGAACTTTCTTTGCTCCCAATGTTTAGCTGCCTCCTTTAATTGATCATGTATGTATGGAGTTACATCCATCACTCCAAAAGGTTTAGTTTTATCCTTATTATTAAACATGATCAATGTCACTGGTTTGTGTGGCATGGTATATCTTGGTAGTTTTGGAAAACAGAAATATTGAAGGAACATTTTGGTGGCATATTCTTCTATCTCTTTTCCTTTGAAATCAGCAAATTTAGAATACCCTGTATATGTTTCTTTATTCTTCTTGACAAAGCTGTTATCCAACTTAGTTCCCATTGAATAAAACTGAAGAGCTACCCTGATATGCTCTGCTTTTATTGTGATGTTCACCTCTTTGTTCTCCTTGTCCTTGACTGAACACCTAAAATATGCATCATTTCCCTTTCCAACTTCCAACAGACTATTCATCACTTGTGCAAACTCATTCAAAATCTATGAAAAATATAGGTTCATCCAACAGCCTGTGTAATCCCACTACTTTCCATCTTTTGTAATTGATTGCACTTTTCTGGAATTTGTAAAACTCCTAGCACAGCATGGTGTACTTGTGACCTCCAACTCCTATAGTAAAGATATGTTGACCAATGATCCCAAGAGTTTCCTTTAGTTCCTTGACTATCTTTTCTACTTCTGGAAGCTCTTGCTCTTCATCAGATTCTAACTCTACAGTTTCTATTGTTGCTTCACTGTCTAAGAACCAATGTCCTCTGGATAGAGTTACTGAGTCTGCCTTGAAATCATGGGTTGGTAGTTCCTTGAAATTCACCATTCTAAAGAAAATATAGCATCACACAAAAGAAAAACTCCACCCACATGAGTCATAAGAAATAAAAATTGACATTTGTTTTGAGATGAAATGAAAGAAGAATGAAAATAAAATCTCAATTAAATCCTGACTTCCTCAAAGATCTCAATTAAGGTGATCATTACATGTGTAGCAAGATGTCTAGTGCTCTCTTCTCTTCTGACAGCTCTTATAAATAAAGGAAAAATTTTAAATAGTTGAAGAAAATTGAATAAAATTTATAAAAAACAATAGAAACCTGCTGCACTTCTATCTATATCTTGCTTTGTGCTGTATAATTTATAAAATAAAAATGGATGATTTTTCTCTCTTTTCTCTTTTCTCTCTCTTTTTTTTTAATAATATTCATCTTCTTATTTTTTTCTTTTTCCCCTCTCATTGTTTTTTTAATTACCTTCACTTCCTTTCTTCCCCTCCTATTTCTCTCCTTAGAAAAAGGATAAGGTAGAACAATTTGACATAATTTCCAAGATGTCATAATTTCTTCTCTATAACATTCTGATTTTCTTATCAACAATCCTTAATGCATATCAGATACTCATGCTCTTTTTCCATTGAATCAAATCTGATTTTTTCACCCAATAATATTTAATCCTTGCTGACCCTGTTCTAGGGATACACCCATCTTCTTTTGATAAGCTGTTCTTGAAATTTTTTGGCTTCCATATCCATTTTGTTCTGGGAATTTGTTTTGATGAGCAGGGCTTGTGTGTACTTTGTTTCCACATCCTTCTTGTTCTGATGCCTTGATGCTTCTGACTATGCCATAGTTGCCACCTTGCTTCTATCTCTTCACCATCTTTTGCTCCTTCAATTCTCTCCTGGTTTTGATTAAATGAAGTTTGATCATAAAGTGGTTGTATTGGTAATGTTTGTGTGTTTTCTAATGAAAAAGTAAATCCTTCCAGGGCTGAGTCATGAATATCCTGTTGATCTTCCTGTTCTTCATTACTCAATAAAAACATTAAAAACCTTTTGTTATTTATTGTCAACTTAAGCTTCATTTTTTCAAAATCCAAAATTACTTTACCTTGCTTTAGCCATGGTTGTCCCAAAATCAATTTCTCAGTCATCAAGTGATCTGGCCATTCTTCACAATCTATTTCCATATATTCTTCATTGAACTTAACTTCAATAGAAGGTGAAGACATGCTTTGTATGATTTTTCCTTCCAAAGTTTTGATAAAGGTTTTGCTTTTAGTCCTTTTTAGGTTAAACTTTTTCAACAAAGCTGAACTGATCAAATTTACTTGTGCACCTGAGTCTATCAAGACCTTGATTTTCTCATCCTGAAAATTCATTGTAATAACAGGCAAATGTTCTCTTTCTTTTAGAGGTATTTCACACAAAAGGACTTCTCTAAGATTTTTGATTTTTCTTATCCTTTCTTTTGCCTCCTGTTGAGCCTCCTTTCTAATGTTTTCCTCTTCTTTTTTCCTGTTTTGAGCTTGATGTAATCTTCTCCATTCAGAAACAGTTAATGGAAGATCATACCTTTTTACTCTACATCCACTTATGAAATTTGGCATGATTTCTCCATCTATATTAGCTAATTGAATAGCTCCACTATTACTGATTTGATTGATAATATATGGTCCATGCCCTTTCTTCTGAAATTGCTTTTGATGTTCTTGTACTATGTATGCCAAAACTAAATCTCCTTCTTGTAGATCTTTTTCTTTAATGTGAACATCATAATAAGCTTTTTGTCTTTTCTTGTCTGCATATATACTCATAATTTCTTGGAGTCTAGAAGCTCCTAGTTTTTCCAATTCCATCACTCTCTCAGATAATTCATGTCCAGTCCATTTGTATTGACTTCCCACCTTTAGTGTTGGAATAAGGAATTCTATGGGCAGAACTACATTTTGTCCATATACTAGATTGCATGGTGTGGTTCCTAATGCAGTTTTGTATGCCACTCTATAGGCCCATAGGACATGATTAAGTTGTAAATCCCAATCATTCCTATTTGTGTTTACCAATTTTGACAATATAGTGCAAAGTACCTTATTAGTACTTTCTGCTAACCCATTGGCTTGTGGGTGATATGGGGCTGACTTTCTATGACTAATCATGAAATATTCAGTTATGTTTTCTATGATTTGGTTCAAAAAATGAGTCCCCCTATCACTTACCAATTCAATTGGTAGTCCAAATCTGGTAATGATATTTTCATAGAAAAATCTTGCAGTAGTCTGAGCATCATTTCTTTTTGTAGCCTTGGCCTCTGCCCATTTGTTCAAGTAATATGTGGCTACTAGTATGTATTCAGCATGGGATTGTCTTGCTGGAGGATGTATGGGTCCAATGAAATCCAACCCCCATTTACTAAATGCTCTTGCTGAAATCAATGGAACTAATGGCATATTGTCTCTTTTATTTGGTTGACTCACCCTCTGACAAATGTCACATCTTTTCACATATGTTCTTGCATCAAGGAATAGGGTTGGCCACCAAAAGGCAGAATATAATATTAGTTTAGCAATTCTATCACTTGAAAAATGTCCTCCTGCCACTTGAGAATGTGCCATCTCCAACATTTCAAGATATCTATCTTTAGGAACACAAATTCCTAAATATCCATCCATCCCTCTCCTATACAATTGATCTCCTATTAGTTGATACTCTTTAGAAATCATTTGTAGATTCTTTGAATCTGCACTAGCTCTTACTTGTTTTCCTTTCTTGTTTCTTTTCAACTCCTCAATTATGTTCACACTCCATTCTGGGTTTTTTTGAAACCAATATAGAGTTATAAGTTCTGAATTTTGCAAGGATTGGCATTCCCAGCAGTTAGCAATATATTTTGTTACATCTTGAATCTTATTAGGCCAATGTACTCCCATCCTATTGAGATTACTTAGGGTGACTATTATGGAAGCATGAGTACAAGGGTTCCAACAATGAGCTCTTCTCAGATATTCCTGTTGCTCCTCCTCTAGAGTACAATATTCCAATATGCCTGTATGGTTGAGATGATACAAGTGTTGATATATTTAGGTAGTGATGTGTGTGAACACTCTAGGACCGCCGGGCCACTTTTTTCCCTCTTTAGGAGGTTTTTTTCCCCCGGCTTGTACATACGCCAATTGCCCTAATGGGCTACTTATCTTTGTACATTTTCTAGTAATACATTCAGTATTGTGTGTTTGTGCTCCAAGCTTCTTCTTCTTCCTTATGCTGTTCGCGTGCTTCCGCAGACGTCTATCTCCAACAATTGGTATCAGAGCAGGTCGTCGCTTCTTCTAGGGCGCTGTCGACACTCCTCCGTTTGCAGTCTCAAATTCGCATGAAATTTGGTGAGCATACTCAGGGTGTTTCCAAGATCAAAATTGCTTCGCTTTGTGGTGCCGAAATCGCGATCTCAGCTCGTTTTGGCCTCCGAACGCACTATCGTAGTGCTTGTGTAGGCTATTTCGTCCTTTTGTGCCAAAGGTATATACCAGTTTCTGTTTGCGAGTTTAAGCGTCTCGAAGTTTGCTACAGGTCTAGCAGAACTCATCTGGGCAGTTCTGTTCAACTTTTTGAGATACAGTCAATTTTTTGCATCAAGGTATTTTAGTCACCGGCTATGGCTGAAAGCAGTGATGTATTCCGTATGTTGGTTGTTGAGGATAAGTTGGATGGTACCAACTACCCATTATGGGCTTATATGATGCGACATGTACTGGTTGCAAAAGGATTGTGGAACATTGTGCAGGGTGTTGAAAGACGTCCTGTTACACCTGTAACGACAGGTGCTGCAAATACAGGTGTTGGAGCTGATGAAGATGGTGTCGAAGATGATATTCCGTAGATTCCTATTCGTGCTGCTGTTTCTGTTGCACCTACTACAGAGCAGATTCGTTGGGATGGCAGAGATGCCCAGACACATGCATTGATAGCTTTGTCTGTCAAACGTGCCATTATTCCTCACATTCGCTCTTGCAGAACAGCAAAGGATGCTTAGGATACACTTACCACTTTGTACCAGGCTAGGAATGAGGCTCATGTTGCTTACCTCCGAAAACAGTTGGAGAGTGAGCACATGAATGAAGGTGATTCTATGGAAAGTTTTCTTACAAAGATCAAAGACCTGAAGGAACAATTGATTTCTGCTGATGAGGTTATACCAGATAGCTCACTTGTGCAGACTGTTCTGAATGGTCTTCCTGATTCATATCAGAGTTTTGCCTCTTCTCTTCGGTTGATGATGAAAGGCAATCCGAATGCCTTGTCATTTGAGGAATTAGTCTCTGTTATGTTGCAGGAAGATCAGTCCAGGCAGAACAGGTCCATTATGCGTGTTGCAGATCAAGCTTTCCTGGCTAGTTAGAAGGGCAAAGGAAAATGGAGCTCTTCTACTAGTAAGCAGAAATCTGCAAATGCTGCACAATCGAAGAACCAGGATAAAGATGAGAAGAAATCAGAAAAGCAGAAATTGTTCCGCAAGTACTGTAAAGGAAATGATCATATTATAAAGAACTGTCCAAAACTGGCTGCTAAAGAGGCAAAGAAGAAAGAGGATGGAATGGTTGTTGCAGAGGCCTCTACACCAAAAACAGAGTCTGCAAATCTTGTGCAGGAAGAAGAATGGGTGTTTACTACTGTCTGCAGTTTTGACCCATCTTCTCATGATCAGTGCATGTCTGCAGTAGACTCAGATGTTTGGTACTTTGACAGTGGGGCGACCAAACATATTACCTCGCAGCGTAGTTTCTTCTCTTCACTCGAGCCTGCCCCTACAGGGAATACTGTCAAATGCGCCAATAACTCCTCTTATCCTGTTATGGGAGTTGGTAAGATCATTCTGACTACTGCTGATGGTAGTTCTTTCACTTTGTCAGATGCTTTATTTGTGCCAGGGATCAAAAAGAACCTGTTATCAGTTTCTGCATTAGCCAAGATTGGCTTGGTTGTGAAATTTGTTGATGATAGGTGTACAGTCCATGATCTCTCAAATGGCGATGTGATTATTGCTTCTGGCATTTTATGTCGTGGGCTGTATAAGCTCATAGACTATGAAAGATCTGTGAATGATTTGGCATGAACTGCAGGCTATGTCAGATGCAAAGCTTTGGCATGCATGCTTTGGTCATCTGAATTTTGCTAGTTTGTTACGCCTGTAGAAATCTGAAATGGTGTCCTCTTTGCCCAAACTTGAGGCACCTGGAAAACATGTTTGTGAAGGCTGTATTTTGGGCAAATTGCAGCGTTCTTCCTTTCCAAAAGATGGTTCAATTCGGGCTACGCAGAAATTGCAGCTTGTACATAGTGATGTCTGTGGTCCTATGCAGACACCCTCTTTTGAAAATTACCTTTACTTCGTGACTTTCATTGATGATTTTTCCAGGCATGCATGGGTATATCCACTCAAAGCAAAGTCCGAAGTGTTCATGTGCTTCAAACAGTTTTTAGTTTTGGCTGAAAATCTGTCAGCATGTAAAATGGGCACCCTCCGTTCTGATCGAGGGGGGGAATATATGTCTTCAGATTTTAATGCATTTTTGGCTGAACGTGGGATAAAACACCAGTGTACAGTGCCGTATACACCTCAACAGAATGGAGTTGCTGAACGAAAGAACAGGTCACTCATGCAGATGGCGAGGTGCATGGTCAAAAGTCAGGCTTTACCACATAGTTTCTAGCTTGAGGATGTCATGTGTGCAACATATGTACTGAACAGGTGTCCCACTAAAGCGTTGCAGTCTATCACTCCATATGAGGCTTGGCATGACCGCAAGCCATCTGTTGCTCATCTGCGTGTTTTTGGTTGTTTGGCATATGCATTAGTGCCTGAACAACATCGCAGAAAATTGGATGATAAGGCAGTAAAATGTATTTTTGTTGGGTACAGTTCTGAAAGTAAAGGCTATCGTCTATATCTTCCACAGACCAAACGCATTCTGGTTAGCCGTGATGTTGTCTTTGTGGAAGATGCTATTCAGCCATTGCTTTCATGTACTAAGGAGAAATCTGTTAGCTCCAAAGACATGTATGATACTTTGATGCCTCTTTTTACAGGTGGACAGGCTAGTGCTGGTCCTAATGAGGCAACTTCTCAGCCTTTGCAGGTTTCATATGATGATGCAAATCATTCCATTTCTGATGCAGATTTACATGATGCACTTGTTGATGAGAGAGCTGATATTGAGCAGGCAAAAACTATGCAAAATGGCTGGTGCAGACTTTGCGTGACAGCAAATTAGATGCACCTTTGTCATATCGTACTCGTTCAGGCTCTCATAGTGCCTCCTTTGCATCAGATTGCTATGCTATGGTTGCATCTAGTCTCTGTGATGAGAATGAGCCTGTTTCTTTTGATGAAGCACAAAATTCATAAAATTGGATGGTTGCTATGCAATCTGAATATGATGCTATAATGAAGAATGGTACATGGTCTTTATGTGACTTGCCTCCTGGCAAGAAGGCCATTGGCACTAAGTGGGTATACAAGCTAAAGCGTAAACCTGATGGTACAGTTGACAGGTATAAGGCTAGGCTTGTTGCAAAGGGTTATGCACAGGAAAGAGGCATTGATTTTGATGAGACCTTTGCACCTACATGCCGTATGACTACTGTTCAGAGCATTTGTGCACTTGCATCCCATCATGGTTGGAATGTACATCAGTTGGACATTAAAACAGCATTTCTGAATGGTGACTTGCATGAATAAGTGTATGTTTTTCAGCCTCGTGGCTTTGTGCAGAAAGGGCATGAAAACATGGTTTGCAGGTTAAAGAAGGCATTATATGGTTTAAAGCAAGCACCACGTGCTTGGTATGAGAAGATACATGCCTATCTGATTGCACATGGTTTTGAGAACAGTCCAACTGAAAGCACCTTATATGTTAAACGTGCTCATGATATGCTTCTGATCATTGTTGTCTATGTTGATGACATGCTGCTCACTGGTCCTATTGAGACACATATTGCTGATTTTAAGGCTGATTTGCATGCCTCATTTGAGATGTCTGATTTGGGGCATTTGCATCACTATTTGGGCATTCATTTTATGCACGTTGATGGTGGAATGGCTTTGTGTCAAACGAAATATATTGACACATTATTGCAGCGTTTTGGCCTTGAAGACTGTAAGCCTATTGCCACTATGGAGACAGGTTTACGATTGAGTCTTCATGATGCTGGAGATGCATTTGATGCTGTTCTCTATCAGCAGGCTGTTGGATGCTTGATTTACTTATGCATTACTCGGCCAGATATTCAGTTTGTTGTCTCACAGATGAGCAGGTTTATGCATTGCCCAGGAGTCACGCATTGGAAAGCGGTTAAGCGCATCTTTCGCTACTTGAGTGGTACTCGGCTACTTGGGTTGTTTTATCCCAAGGGGGGATCACTACCGCCAGATTTGCATGCTTTTTCTGACTCAGATTGGGCTGGTTGCTATGACACTCGTGTGTCCACCAGTGGTTTTTGCTTCATGCTTGGTAGCTCTTGTATATCTTGGTTGAGCAAGAAGCAGCCTACTGTGGCCACTTCCAGTTGTGAAGCTGAGTATAGGGAAGCTTTCACAACGACCGTTGAGTGTGTGTGGCTCAGACGCCTTATGGCTGATTTGGGTGTTGGCCAGTCTTCTGCCACCACCATCTTCACTGACAGTCAGAGCGCATTGGCAGTTGCGAGGAACCTTGTGTTCCATGCTCGCACTAAGCACATTGAGGTGCATTATCACTATGTCAGGGAGAGGTTCTCTGCTGGGGAGATCAGCTTGGCATATGTGCCCACGCAGGAGAACATTGCAGACCTTTTCAGGAAGGCTCTGCCTAGGGAGAAGTTTGAAGCTTTCCGCAAAGCTTTGGGCTTACTTCCTTTTGTGGAGTGATTTCCACATAGCTTGGCACTTCCTTATACATGAGTGCCAGCTCCTTGTTCACCGCATCACTCCCAGGGGGGATTTGTTGATATATTTAGGTAGTGATGTGTGTGAACACTCTACGATCGTCGAGGCACTTTTTTCCCTCTTTAGGAGGTTTTTTCCCCCCGGTTTGTACATACGCCAATTGCCCTAATGGGCTACTTATCTTTGTACATTCTCTAGTAATACATTCAGTATTGTGTGTTTGTGCTCCAAGCTTCTTCTTCTTCCTTGTGTTGTTCGCGTGCTTCCGCAGATGTCTATCTCCAACAACAAGTGCCCAGCTGCTTTGTAATACTAAATGTGTGTTGTTCCCAAATGTTCTACAAGGTCCCATGGTTAGCAAAGGTACTAAAGTCATGGTCCATTCAGGAATACTTTCTACTTTGAACAGATATGTGTCTGGCAGGTCATCATCTAAAGGTGAACTTGGTCCTTTAGCCTGGATTCTGGACAAATGATCTGCTCTCGAATGTGTTTTTCCCTATCTGACCACCACCTCAAACTCAAACTCCATCAGTAGAAGAAACCATTGACTATTCTACCAGTGTGACAGGGTTTGTTTACTAAGTAGAGTAAAGGTTGGTGATCCACAAAAAATTTAAATTTGTTGGCCAGAAGGTAATGTCTATATTTTTTTACAGCAAATATCATTCCCAATCCTTCCTTCTCAGTGGTTGTGTAGTTTTTCTCTGCTGAATTCAGTTGCCTACTAGCATAAGCAACAGGGAAGTCTAATTTGCTTCCTTCTATAGGTTGTGCTAACACACATCCCAAAGCATAATTTGAAGCATCCACATGGACATGGAAAATTTTATCCCACTGGGGTGTTTTCTGAATTGGTGTTGTTACCAAACAAGTTTTTAGAGTCTCAAAAGCTTGGTCACACTCTTTGGTCCACTCAAACTTGTAATCAAAGCATACAAAGGTTTTGCTATGTCAGCAAACTTGTGTACAAATTTTCTATAATACCTGCAATGTCCCATAAAAGTTTGAAGTTCCTTTACATTTGTTGGTCTTGGAAGTTCCATTATGGCCTTAATTTTTCTTTCATCAGTTGAAATTCCATTTTTGGAGACTATGTGGACTAACATTCTCCCTTTTCTTACAAAGAATACACACTTCTCTGGAGTTAAACATACTTTGTATGTTCTGCATTTCCTGAATATGTTTTCTAAATCTTCCAAATGATCCTGTCTTTTTAATGAAAAAGTACAAAGATCATCCACATAAATTTCCATTACATTCCTTAGGAATTCTTTGAAGATATGACACATCAATCTTTGAAAAGTTGTTGGGGCACTAGTTAACCCAAAGGGCATAACCCTAAAAGCACAAATTCCCCATTCTCTGGAAAAGGCAGTTTTATGTTGGTCTTCCAATGCTATGGGTACCTGATTGTATCCTGAAAAGCCATCCAAAAAACTATAAACCTCCTTCCCTGCAACTCTTTCTAGAAGATGGTCTGTTATAGGCAATGGGTAGCTATCCCTTATAGTTGGAGCATTCACTTTTTTCAAATTAATGCATACCCTAAGTTTCCCATTCTTTTTCGGTACTACAACTATAGGAGATATCCACTCAGTGTATTCAATCTCATAGATGAAATTGGCAGCTAGCAGCTTATCAATTTCTTCCTTTATTTTAGCAGAGTATTTATCATTGAATGTGTAATGTCTTTGTTTGCTAGACTTTGCATCAGGTGTTATAGGAATCTTATGCTAGGGCTTGCAGTTCTGGTTCTCTCAGCTCATATCCTTCCCACTCTTCCTGATATCCTTCATTCCAATGATAATCTTCTTTGTATGGTGATCTTATTCTTGAGTTTCCCTCTTCTATTGGTGTGTATTTGACTTGTACCACATTTGTTGGTAATGGAGGTTGTTGCCCAAGTACAGGTCTTGGTTGCTCAATAAATCTAGATTCTCTTTGGTTCACATATTCTCTCTCCTTAATTGGTTGTTTATTGTAAAAGCATTCTTCTCTGGTATGATTTGTCCATTTTCTTTCTAGTGTACAATATTTGAGTGTTTTCCTATCTTGAAAATGTTGTGGCTTTTGATATGGACATTGTTGTACCAAATGATTTTCTCTGCAGTTATAGCATTTTTTATTTGTTGTTATCTTGGTGTTTATTAAATTTGTTTTGGTGCTAACTTCTAGGGCTTTAGCAATGGCTTGTGCCAATTCTTCTGCTGGTGGGATTTTATCTTCATTTGTTCTAGGTTGATCAAATGCTAACAGGTCTTGTCCTCTGTTATCCTCCAAATCTATTGCCTCTTTAACACATGCTCCTAGATCAGGGCATCTCCTATAATACACCAAGGTTCTTAATTGAGCACTTCTCAATCCTTCTATGAATAGAGATACTTGTCTTGCCATGGAAGGTACTTCTTCTGTGGGACATCTGTCAATGTATTGCTTGAATCTCCTAGCTGCCTCTCTGACATTTTCATCCTTTTATTGTTTAAAGCTATGTATCAAGGTCGTTGTGCTATGTTTTATTCCAATTTTTGAGAATTCCCCTATGAAGGCTTCTAGGAAAGATTCAATATCCAGATACATTTCCTTTCTCAAGGGAATGAACCAAGATAGTGCAGGTCCTATTAGGGTTAGACCAAATGCTTCAAATTGGACTTTGTAATCCTCAACTTCTTCTGCTCTAATTAATTGTGTAAATTCTGCAGCATGAGCATGAGGATCAGAATATCCTTCATATTGATTCTTCATGCATTTGGCTACTTGATAGGGCCTAAGCATTCTTCCTTGATTTTGCCACTGATGTCTTTTTCTCAATGGAAAATCATTAAGTCCTTCTACTTCTCTCTCAAAAGGGTTTGGGGAGGTATGTAGTCTCCTACCTTGTTGTTGTTCACTATTATTGTGAGTTTCATGTTGTCTTGGCAAGTCTGATTGCCCTAGGTTTTGTTCCCAAGGTCTCTTGTCTGCACATTGCCCTAGGTCATTAGAATTTTCTGGGTCTTGTGAGAAGATGTATACACATCCCTGCCTATCCTCATATCTACCATCCTTGAATTGTGATACTGGTGTTATATTCAGGGGAACCTCTAAGTTTCTCAATCTAATGAGAAACTTATGCATTCCATCCTGATATACATAGGTTCCAAACCTATTTGTATACATGTATTTGAGAATGTTTCTATAATCACCAGTTTGAGAGGATTCATTGGTTTCATTTAAATTCTCCATATTAATTTCTTGCCCTAAATCTTTTTCTTGCAATTCTCCTACCACTGGCTCTACCTCCTTCCTTCCTAGCTCTTGCTTAGAATGTGTGTACAATTTATTACCAGACCTAAGGATAATTCACGATTCTGTGGAGAGAATCATGTTTTCCACAATTCTGTGGTGGGAATCGTGTTTTTCACGATTCTGTGGTGGGAATTGTGTTTTTCACGATTCTGTGGAAAGAATCGTGTTTTTCACGATTCTGTGGAAAGAATCGTGTTTCTCATGATTCTGTGGTGAGAATCGTGTTTTTCACAATTCTGTGGTGAGAGTCGTGTTTTTCACGATTTTGTGGAGAGAATCGTGTTTTTCACGATTCTGTGGAAGAATTGTGTTTTTCACGATTCTGTGGAAAGAATAGTGTTTTTCACGATTCTGTGGTGGGAATCGTGTTTTTCACGATTTTGTTCCCAGAAAATCATGATTGCTCACAATCGTTAGAAAACACGATTTTCTTATGAAATTCGTGCTCTGGGAATCGCGATTTTGTGTTTTATTTCAAAGAATCATGATTTTGTATTTGACTACAGAATCGTGATTCTGTGCAGACTTTGAAATTTTTGAGGTTCTTGATTTTTAAGTTTTTGTTTCTTCAATAGAATCGCTTTAGTAAACTTTTAACATGCAATGAAAGAGTTTAATCAATATTATTATTTTTTCCACTAAAAGCCCAAAAATCAAAACATCATGATTCCGTGTTTTTGGCTATTTTGTGTGTTTTTGTGCTTTAATGATCATATAAAATTTGAAGCAATGCAAAAAATGTATTGAGAATTCCTTACCTTGCTTGCTTGATACAGAAATCTCCAAAAGCTTGTGGTTGCAGAAAATCGCGATTCTGTTCCACTCTCACTCTCTCTATTCCTCACTCAAATGAGTTTTCTTCTGAGATTCCTGTGTTTTATAGATTTCACACAATCGCGATTCTGTGCAATTTCCTCAGAATTTTCACTTTTTACTTGTCCAATTTTTATTCTTCAACAATTTTATGGTTTTAATCCACAATTCCTAACTTTTCATCACTAGTCACTCCTTTATCCCACTGGTGAAAATCGTGATTCTGTACTTAATTTCCACTTTACCCACTTGATGCTCAATCCTCACTGATTTTTTAAAATTTGATTTTCTTCACTTACTCAACTTAGTGAAGCCTCTTACAATTACCTACCTCAAAACCCAGATATGCACAATAATTCAAATTTTTTTCCTCTTACAGAGAATCGCGATCCTATGCAGAGAATCGTATTTTTTTGTACTTCCTATTTTTTGCAATTTTGAGTCTTCTTTTCTCTTAATCCTCTTCAAGATTCTTCACCAACTCCAAATTACTTGTCACCTGTAATTTTACATCATTAAGAAAAATTAGCGATCCTGTGAAGAGAATCGTGTTTTTCTGAATTTCCAATTTTTTTCAGCTTTTTGGCTTTCAAGAAAATACATGCTAAGAAGTGCAATTATCAATTCATGCAAAGATAAACTCAAACATTTTTTCTTTTCAAGATGCAAATAAAACTTTTCTCAAGATTGTTGCTTTGCCTTGGCTAAACAAATGGATCTTATATACTTGCATATAGCTACTTTACTTGACTTTCCTCAATGCAATCATGTCATCTTCCCAAGATCAACAATTTTTCTTGGTACTTGGTCAAAAAGCACTCTATAAATGCAAAGATAGACACATTTTACCTTATCTTCAGCTATCTTGATTCAGTTTTTTCACACTCTTGCACTTTACTTATAAAAAATGATAAGAGCAACTATCAATTTGCAAGAATTTCATCACTTCTTTATCTCAAAAGGCTATCTATTGCTTTCTTATCCCAAAAGACAAACAAAGAAACCTACCTTTTCATGTTTCCATTTCTTGATTAAAGAGTATTACCTTTTCAATGTGTTCAATACCATCAACAATAGAAGATCCAGCAAGGTCCAACTTCATTGAAGCTTTTGCTTTACTCTCTGACAACGGTGCCAAAAAATGTTTGTTGTTAACCTTTGGAGTTGTCCTCTCCAATCATTTTAGCATAAAGAATCAACAATACATCTTATATTTGTCAATCCTTGAAGTATACAAGAGACCACAGCCCCTTCTAGATGATAGAATCCAAGAAATAAAAGAAAACTGGCTAGATTTCTGAGAAATGATAAAGATGAAGAGGAATTTCTAGGGTTTTGATTATCTTGAGCAATACTACATCATTTCCAATGATCTTGGTGTCTAAAGTGTGTTTATTTCTCAGTAGAACACAATCATGGAGTCAAATCTCAAAAATGATACCTGTAACCTTTAGACGAGACAATCGTGATTCTGTGGAAATTGACGATTTCCATCTGCAGCATCATTCTTCAGCAATTCTTCACTCCATACATCAAGAATCAACTCTCTTCATACACATTCATCAGAAATACACAATAGAAGCTTGCAAATTCCATGGATACACATAGAATAGACTCAACAAATCAAAGAAAGTACTTGAAAGGAAGAATCACGATTTTCTGCAGGAAACTCTTCTCATTACTAGGATAGCATCAATTACAATTAACCAACCCTCTCAAAATAGAGGAATTTATCTTTTATACATTTTCAAGTGTCCCTTTTCACACTTGTATTTTGGTCTTTTTTCTTTCTAACCTAAAAATATGCTATCTAGGAGTTTCCAAAAATTCTAGAAAAATTACATATGATTATAATTTACATGAGAAAGACTCTTCCTCATTTTTACATCATTTGCATAAATATTTCTACAATTTTTTTATCATTTTACAAATATTTTTGTTCAAAAAATGCTTCTTCTAACAATTGCAAAGATAGATTTATGAGGATTCAGACATAGGCGATACTCCCTACACTTGAGAATGCAACAATGAAGGTGTTGCAAGTAGGCATTAGTATCACCCAACAAGGAAAAATCATCTAGGTATACTCTCATAAAAATTTTCAAGTAAGGCAAAAAAATTTCCTACATGCATCATTGAAAGGTACTGGATGCTTTATGCAGAGTGAACCACATAAGCATGCACATGTGGACCCCCAATTGGTGATAAAGGCAGTCTTGGGTATGTTGGGCTCAACCATCCAAAATTGATTATAGCCACTATAACCATCTAGGAACGAATACATTTCTCTTCCATCAACATCGTCCAACATACTCTCCAAGAATGGGTCAGAGATGGTTGCGACATTCAACTTCCTATAGTCTACACAGATATGGAGTTGCTTATTCTTTATGGGTACAATCACAATTGGTGAAATCCAATCGAGATGTTCTACTAGAACAATGAACCCAACACACAATAATCTCTCTAACTCTTCCTTTACTTGCTGAGCATAATTAGGATTCATCCTATAACTTTGCAGCTTCACTAGACGAGCATCTAGTTTTAGTACAACTTGGTGCTGATAAATCTTGGGGTCTAAGCCTTTCATATCTCTATAGTCCCATGCAAAAACATCCTTAAAATCCGTTAAAAGAGTCAAAAGGTCACCGTGAAAGATAGTTTCTAGGCCAGCTTTTATTTTGGCAGGCCATGGGTTGGTTTCATCTCCCAGATGATAAGTCACCAATTGATCTTCTAGTACATAAAATTATCGTGCGGTGGTAGGATCACTATGAGACTAAAAGGGTTTCATGGAGTCTACTAGTTCCTTAGCTTTGTTTATGGATTCACCCACAAGGGATTATACCGTATAGGTTGCTCGAGACCATTGGTCTAGCACCTATTGTAAATCTACAATCCCTAGGGAGAGTAAATCATGGTTAGCAGTCACGAAAGCTTCTTCTTCATCATCGGACAGGCCATCCAACATGTGGACATGTTCATCTACATAGGGACATGCATGAATTTCACATGGTTTGATATCCTCCAGTGGGATAACATATTTATGATGATTGCATTTAAAAATGAATTCATGGGATGACCAATCTTGGAGGAATTTAGCCTGCTTGAGCCAAGGTTGACAAAAAAAAAGATTATAATCGAGACTGGGTTAGGGAATAGTCATGACTACACCAAAAAATGAGCCTCTATATATAGGCTAAGCACAATTCCCCATGTGTTCCTTTCGAAAAGTCAAAAAGGGAACATGTGCTCATATCTCTCTAAATCTTTGCAAATATTCCTTCTAACAACCCACTCCAAGAGAAATAAAGGCGTGGAAAGTCTTCTACGTGGGATTTTGTATATGTGTGAAAAAAGGGCTTTTATTGAGAAGGCTTCAATACCATAGCCTGAGGGAAATATCAAACGGTCTTAGGAGAGTGTTCGTATGGGCATAACTTCTAAATACAAGAAAAGGGTATTTTTGTGAGTACTAGATGGTGCCATTACATAAGAGAAATTGTGTGCATCCCTTATAACCCAACAATTGGTAATAAATATTTTGTCACTTTTATTGATGATCATTCAAGAAAAGTATGGATGTTTTGCATAAAACAAAAATCAGAAAGGTTCTCTATGTTCAAGAGATTTAAAGCACATGTAGAAAAGGAAATAGGATGGTACATAAAGACCTTGAGGTCTAATGGAGGAGGAGAATATTTCTCCAAAGAATTTTCAGATTTTCTTTATTGAAATGGTATCAAGTGACAATTTACATGTAGGTACACACCTCCACAAAATGGAATTGCTAAAAGGAAAAATAGACATATAACAAAAGTTGCAAGATGCATGCTCAACGAGATGAAGGTTCCACTAAACTATTGGGCTGAAGCAGCTAGTACATCTGTTCATTTGATGAACAAGTGTACAATAGCTAGAGTGCATAATTTAACTCCCAAGGAGGTTTATTCCGGTAAGAAACCTGACCTTCACATATCAAAGTTTTTGTATGTGTGTGTTATGTTCACATTCCTCAAGAATTAAGGACAAAGATGGAGACAAAGTTAGAAAAATGTATTTTGATTGGATATTCATCGGAGCAAAAAGGATATAGGTGCTACAATCCGGTGACAAAGGAGCTACGAGTCTCACAAGATGTGTTATTTGATGAGCTAAGACCATGGTTTGGAGACAAAGGGAAAGAGAAGATTCTTGAAAAAGATTATGAAGATGATGGAGGTGTTGTCCAAGAAGAATTTCAACAAACAAGCACTCAAATGTCAAGTCCAAAAGCTTCTACATCACATGGAGAAAGCTCAACATGGAAGGGGAGATTAAGGAGTCATTCCTCATCACCAACATCAGGTTATGAAAGATTTGAAGCTAAAAGTGCTGCCCAAAATAGCGATTCAAATGCAAGTTGTAGCTCAGTGATGAGTAGCACCTCCTTTAATGTCAATCCGGGAAGACGTGAGGATGGTATGAAGACCTTGAGCAAGTGAAGGCACAAGTGCGTGAGTGAGAAGCACACTAACATGCACACACATACACACACACGCGCACATACAACAAAACAAAGAGTGAGAAGCGATGGAGTTCTTAGATTACTTCCAAAAAGCTCACACAAGTTCAATTCAATTACAAGCTAACTCCAAAAATGAGCTCTCTAGCTCTATTTATAGTTTTTGACTAGGTTTTGGCCCTATCCAGACCTAGTGTCCGGCCTAGCTAAAAATTAGGTTCTAAGGCCTATTTGAGAGCTTAAACGGAGTCTAAAAAATACGAAAATTGATATGTAGGTACTTCTAAAGCTCCTCAAGCTCAAGGACTCCTTGGCTTGCCCAAAATGGAGCTACAAAAATATGAAATGGTATTTACAATGATGGTTAGTGATAAAAATCACTGTTATAAAGATGTTGATTTGGAAAAATTTGAAGGCCTATCTGCCAGATCTGCATCGACTGCTTTGTCTACTTAATCCTTCCCCTTGCTCTGACTCTCTCCGCTGGCTTCCTTGTCTCCTCAGTCCTTGGGTGCCCATACTGCTCTCAACACCCCCCCCTCTCTCGCGTCTGTCGTCTCTGACAGACTCTTGTTGCTGGGAGTGCTGGATGTAATAGTCCACCACATGAGTGGCAAGTTGATGTTCTTGTATGCATAGTCCTCGGGCCAAATCTATCATCATGCGATCCCAATCAATTGGTCTTGGAATGTTCGGATGTGGCAGACGTAACTGATCTGCATGGATGGCTTGTTCTACTGCGAATAGATGTAGCAAATGTGTTGGTCTGGGAATGAAAATTTCCGAATGATATTCCCAGAATCCCGTAGAGAACATTTCCTCAAATGTCTGCTTGAAGCATGCGGGTAAGTACTTTATTCGTGCATGCCAGGCAAAGATTATAGTGACCGAGGGAGTCTGGCTCATGTCGTAGACTAAGTCCTTGTTACCTTGAGAGAATCGAGGGGCAGAGATGTATGGAGCTTGTACCTTCCGAAAGGTTTTGAAGACAATGGTCATGAGCTCGAATATTTTCATACACATTTTCGCTGCTATGTCGGGTACATTATTTAGACGAGTAGACCAATGTCGAATTGTTGATATCATGTAGGCTACGGTTGGGGGTCCCTCAAGGTGGAGCAAAATATGGATAGTTAACCCAAGCCGAGCATTCTTTATTGTTGCGTACCTTGATTGCAAATGCTTGCCAGGATCTACGACGTACCATTGGGCAATAGCATGGATTATACTTGATGTACAGTGGCATGGTTGCCCATGTGCTCATCATCTCAGGGTAATCGGTTAGTAGACGTGCACGCCAATTGGGTCGGAAGATCGAGCCAGCACGGGCATCTGCCGGTAAGTCCACTGGCTCAAATTGAGTGGCGAATGTGGGCTCCTTCCCTGTATGCCTTCTAACTTCTGCATTATAATCATGTAGCAAGACAAAGTAAGGCATGTATTGCGTCTCTGATGTTGTGATCAAGCGTTGGTGGGATAGGTTCTGAAAGTAAGAAGATCGAAGGACAGTTTCTTCCAGATTTGTGAGAGATTGAATTTGCACGGCAACGCGATCATCATGTGTCTTTCCTACTTTCTCGATCCTTTTGACCCAATCTGGAACTCCAATTTCTAAAGTGTCTTGTCTGTCTTCTGTTACCCGACTGTCGGGTGTGGGCATCGGCTCGTACGGCTCTTCATAGCTATCATCGACAGGGATTTCCACAACTGTTTCAGGTTCTGGTTCTTCAGTTGGCGAGGGTGGCCTTTCATATGGTAAGAGGCGTGCTTGTAGTTCTGCCACCTATTTCCGGAGGGTCTCTACTTCTCCTATAGAGTGTTGCAAGATTATCGGCTCCTGTTGAGCTGTGGGGGCACTGGCTATCTGCTTCTTTAGATCCGCACATTCAACCTCTAACTTTTCATATGACTCCAAGAAATTTGCATGCTCTTCGAGTAAGATGCGAATGTCTTCAGATGGGATTGCTCTATACTTGGTAGGGCTAATGGTTGCTCCTGCAGTTCCTTCCATAGCCGCTTCAAAGTTGTCTTGGTTTTGTTGCTGAAGCCTCTTGTTCTCTTCTAGTGTTGTTGCCGTATGTTTTCTTAATAGCCCAAGATTGCGTCTAAGTGTAGCATTGGATATCATTTGGGACTCGAGCATACTTTCTAGTTCCTTCACTGCTTGATCATCCACTGTCGAAATTTTTTATTCCAATTCGGTGTGAGCCTGTTGTAAGGTGGTATGTTCTGAGAGAAGCGTTTGGTAATCATCTTTGAGAGTTTTGACTCTAGCTTGTAGACGCTGAGATTCTGCTTGGAGGGCAACAGTGCGCTCTTCCAATTGATGGTATTCTTGTTGTAGTTGATGTGCACACTGAAGTAATGTAGTGAACGTGCTATTTACATTATGAGATGCAAGGGGAAAAGTTTGGAATGCAGGGGAGGTGGGAATGGGAAGGGAGGTAGTGAATGCTGTGTCTGCTAATGATGTGTTGAGTGGTGAGGTGGGGGGTAGTGGAGGGGAAGAGGGTGGAATTGTGGGGAGAGGGGCTGTGGTGGGTGAAATGTCCATTGGGTCAGACAGAGTGGTGTGTACAGGGGCTACCATGTAGGTGGGTATGGTAGGTGAAGTGAGTGTGGTGTTCGTGTAGATTGATGTTGTTGCGAACATCGGGGAAATGTGCCTCTGAAACATTGGAGTGCTGATGGACTGCGCCACGAAGGATGGTTGTTGGGGTGGTGCGGTTAGGTTGAATGAGGTGTAGGGGACAGCTGGGAAGGGAGGGTCATGGAATGGAGGTATCCATATTGGGGGATAGGCTGGGAAACACAGGGTGCCTTCTGTGGGTTCCGGGTTTCCAACCACACTTGGAATTATGGGATGGCCAATTATGGGTTCGGAGGATAGACGGGTTGAGGTGTACAAGGGATTGGTGATGAAGGAGAAGAGGATGTCTTGTGAGGTGGGTTCTCAAAATGAGAATGATGTGAATGAGGTTGGGTTATAAATGAAGGTAGAGGTGATGACTGCCGTTTCTTCCATGGTCGGAGGTGGTGGTGGGGGTGGAGAAGGTGGTGATGGGGGGTGCTGGGGTGAGATGGGTGATGTCTGAACGAAGGTTTCAGCAGAGAGGTCAATGGTGGTGGTGGGGGTAGCTGTGGCTTCAATGGTTACTTCTTGTTCTGTGACAGGCATCCTGATAGTCTTACCTGCTCATGGTAATGTGTCGACTCTGCGTTTGTCATACCTCACGGACTAGCGGACTGCAGTGTGGACAACCTCCGGAACTCCTAAAGATTCTGACACTAATTTGAGGGTGTCAATGAAATGTTGATCCACCCCATCATCTGATAGCATTTCTTGCATCAAAGCTTGACCTGACACAAGAGAGAGTTGATGCCTTTCTTGTACTGCTTTGATTGTGTCGTATAACCTTTGTAGTTGAGCTGTATATGCAAGTGCACCTACAAATTCTGGCGCTTCTGGTTGCTCATCATGATGCTCTTGATCATAATCCTCCTCATCTTCCTCCTGTTCTTCATCTTCATCATCCTCTTCATCCACTTCAACTGTGGTGACAGGTACTTGGGAGGTTGTTGCCTGCGTTTGCACATTCTCCACTTGTTGTGCCTCTTCTGCCTCCAGCTCTACATCTTGTAATAATTGTTCGAAGTCTTCATTCGTGAGTTCTTCCAAAGGTGCACCACCGGGAAATTCAAGATCGGTTGGGATGGGAGGGAATATCAAGTTAGGACCATCGGTGCTGCGTCTTGGAAGTCGGAGTGTGAATGGTCGGACTCTTTGGGGTGGAGGGGTAACGTCTGGTGTTAGGGTGGCTCCACGTGGTTGAGCACAAGGGACTTGGACAGTACCTCTCATCTTCTTAGAAGGGGGTCCAGTGGATGTCCTGCCTCTAAACTGCTCTACACGATTCCACATCAGGGCCCGTTGAATAGGGATGTCATAAGCCAAAGACCTATAAATGATTCTCGTCAGAGCACAACATCCATATAAAACCTGTTTTTGCGGCCATCGTTTGTGAGCTAGGTGTATCTGATCAATTATCCAGTGGGGTAAGTTGATGGTGAGGCTCTGTGTCTCTTGCAGATACAAACTAAACCATATTTTTTTGGGCGGCATGGTGAATCTATCTTGGGCAGGAAAAGCAAAGTGTTGCATGCACATGCGAAGGTGTATTGCAATATTAGGCGTCATGCACACCATGTCCTTGAGTTTGGTGAGGCTTCGATTCTTCATGTAATCAGGCACTAGGGTCTCCTTCTCTGTAGGAATATGCATTCCGCGCATATCTAGGGCCTCTCTCACCAAGTTGTTGGATAACCTAAACCTCTTGAGCTCATTTCCTTTTGTTAGAGATGGGATCACAAATGAGCTTGCACCTTTTGGGTTCTTGTTTGGAGTCAAGGTGTTGATGAGATAGTAGCATCGCATGAAGTCAGGCTTTGGGAGCCGTGCACTGAAATATGCATCCAATCCTGCCTTCTCCCATACCGAACGTAGACCTTCTGCATTTTGTAACTTCTCGAATTCTCTTGTAAAGAAATGGTATTTACCTTGCTTCCCATTGAAGTCCAACTCTGATTCCCATAGGTATGTTCCCTCTCCCAAGGGTCCTGCCACTTCACTAAACCAGTGGGAAGCTTTTCCTACGGGTATGGTATGGCCACTAGGAGGGTCCGCAATAGGTATGATTTTGATGGCTTGCAATTCTTCTGGTTTTTCATTTGTCTCAGGCAAAACGAGTAAGCTGTCTAAGTCCACCACTTGTTGGCTCGTTCCTGTTTGAGAGCTTGTTCCCGCAGCGTCAGCCATGTTGCAGAATTCGCTACCGGTTCTGTGAGAATATATGAACAAACGTTAACATTGCAATGGACACAAAATGACACTGTGTCCCCGTTACAACATTAACTTGATGAATTGTGATGTAGTTAGTTGGTTAGTTAGTGCTCGTGTGGATGTGAGTGTGAAGTGTGGTTAGCTGATGCTGAATACCTATGAGCTAATGGGGGTCGGTTGCAGTGTGAGGGTGATGCAGTTAGTCAGTGGTAATGAATTTACAAATGGGGTCGAGGCTTTGGTACATGCTTTGGGCTGCCAAACAAACTGATTGGCTGTTGGTCTTGATTTTGTGGAGACTCTGGAGGGTTTTATAAGAGTGTCTGCTTGGAAATGAGGCTTTTTAGGGACCCATTTACAAGTGATTCTGCTCGTGCTCATGTGCCAATGTGTGTTCACGCGTGATGAATACAAGTGGGTATCGGTTGTGCGAGTGGGTGAACCATGTTGTACAGGGTGTGGTCTCGGTGTAGCTATTTGAGCCCGCAAGCAAGCCTTAGGCACCCAAATTTGTCTTGATTGTGGGCTAGCCTTCATCGACTTCTTGGGTACCCAAATAGGCTTCACTTTTGCAGAGGAATTTCTGAAAGACTTCTGATTAGTGTCGTGTTGTTGATTACTAATAAGAAGCTTTGCCCATGTGGTTGGCTTGATCGTAACAGGGTGTTCGCCTTTCCGCACCCACACTTGTTTCAATGGTTGAGACATCCTGCGTCGCACATACTCTTGGCCTCCAACAGAGGTAGTACTCTGCTCCTTCTGTGTTTGATCTGCCCTTGGTTGCTGCATCCCTGTCACTCTAGCACAATGGTGAGTACCAACGTGAGGAGATACACCTCATAAATGTCAATCCGTGGAGACGTGAGGACCGGTATGAAGACCGCGAGCAAGTGATGGCACAAGTGCGTGAGTGAAAGCACACAAGCATGCACACACATACACACACACACGCGCACAGGGTAAGAGCAAAGAGTGGAACAATGGAAAGCTTCGATTACCAAAGAGCTCTCTTACAAAACTGAAATCTACAACAAGCTAACCTCAAAAATGAGCTCTCCAGCCCTTTTTATAGTTTTTGAGTGGTTTTGGCCCTGTCCAGACCTAGTGTCCGGCCTAGTTAAAAAATAGGTTCCAGGGCTTATTTGGGGGCTCAAACGGAGTTTAAAAATCATGAAAATTGGTAGGATGGTAGTTCTAATACTCCTCAAGCTCGAGGACTCCTCGGCTTGAACAAAATGGAGTTACAAAAATGGAAAATGGTATTTACAATGGTTTTTAGTGATAAAAATCACTATTTTTGTAGGGATTTCTTCTGAAAATTTGACATGTGCTTCTTGGAGCTCCCTACTTGCTCCTTCTTCTTGTGTGTCCACCTCCTTGATGCACTTCCATTCTTTGTCCTTGATCTTGAGCTTCAACACTCCCCCCCCTCTTGAGTCTGTCGTCCCTGACAGACCCTTGTTGTAGTGGTCGTTCCATGTAGTACGTTGAGAGGTAGCGTCCTTTGCGTCCAACAGGGGCGATCCCTCTTCCCAATGTATCCTGGTCGTTTGTCTGGTTCTTCACTTTGCCACTGTTATCTCTTGCAGTTTGTAGTCCCTTTGTACGTGCTTCTGCCTTGTATTCCATCTGGGTGGTGCATTTGTGAGTTTTCCAAAACTGCTAGCTGCTCAAAGGATGTGGTCAATGTTGATTGTGAGTCACTCTCGGTGGTGGATGGCTCCCTTGTTCTTGTAGTGGTCATCGTGATGTCCTCCGATTCTTCCAAAGATGGCTTTCATAGTTTCGTGCCAAGTACTTGTAACCCATAATGGATGATGGTTAAGTGCATTAGTGCATGGGTTGAACAAATTATGTGCCTTGTGCATGGCCTTGTAATGTGGCCCTACGTATGCGTACTTGGATAATGCATGGCAAGAAGTATGGTGCAAGAGATTGGGTCTTGAGCTAAGTGCTCAAGGGTATGCTGACGAAGAGGTTTCCTAATCTATCATGGTTATAGTGTTGTTGAAACATACATGTCTTACCATGGTGAAGGGTCCGTTGGTCTTCATCTCTTCGTGTTGTGGTTCCCTCATGATGTTTGATCGTCGGCTTGTCCTTTTTGTTGAGGGATGTCCTTGTTGGAAGTTCGCTGATGAGCACTTTCAAGCACATAGTCTCTTTTTTTTTTTTTTTTTTTTTTTTTGGAACAATGGCATCAAACAAGAAGAAAGAGGTTAGTATCAATAACATATTTTTCATGTGAAAATTGTGTCGCATGTGCCTGGGATTTCTCAATTGTGTCTATGCACGGCCATGTAAGGTGGCCCTATATTGATGCATACTTTGGAAATGCATGACCTGAATGGTGCAAACGACTTGGTTATGCCAAAGGCACATGGTTGCTGCTGGTCGAGGCTTTGATGTTACTTGTATACTTGATGAATTCTTTGTTTGGAGGTGTCGATTGGATCTCGAAATGATGTAATCCTCCTAATGGGAACCCATTTCCGAATAGTATTTGGCCCTGTAGAGATCACCTCAGGCCAGTTCTTCTTTGGATGCTGTCCAAGCTTTGGTATCCAGTGTGGTTGACCCCTTGGTTTTGTGGATGTTGCTTGTGCTTTTGGCTTCCAAACCCATATCCTGGGTGAGTGCCTGCTTATTTTTGTAGAAGGGTTAAGTTTATCTTCTTTTGGTCTTTGTGCTCTGTTCTTATCCTTTGTTTTCCTTGGCTTCTTTGTTGAGACCTTTTGCAAGGTGGGGAGCATAGGCCTTTGTACGTGTAAGAGCTTCTTGGGTACCCACATCTGTAATCGCCCTTGTTGAGCAGTAGCTAATTTTTTAGGCATCCAAATTTGTACCTGATTGTGGTCGGCTTTCATTGATAGCTTCGGTACCCAAATTTGTTGGAGTCTTCGAGCTTGAGCCTTTCGTGGGTGTTTGGTCCTCCTGTTGCCATGGTCGATCTGGTTGGGTGGGAGTCTTTGAGGCAGCATCGATGGTTGTACTCCTTTCTTTACCCAGATCTGTGTCATGCCCAACGCTCCTTTGCTCTTGAAGGCTCTTTGTCTATTTGATAGATTGGCTGTCTTGCACTGTTTTGCTTGCTTCTGAGGTTGAGCTCCTATGGATGCTTTGCTCTTTAGAAGACAAGAAGAAGGTTCATCTTGACTTTGCGACTATCCTTCCGTAATTGCATCCGTCTGGATCATAGAGCTTTTGACATCTACAACATCTTGTTCAAGAAGATTAGCCTTAGAGGAACAAAGAGAGTGTGTGGTGTCAGTTTCAGTGGGCATGTGATTCTCCAATTCTAATGTAATGCATTGATTATATACCCACACTTGAAGAAGTTGACTTCTTAGGTTCAAGTTGACAGCATGGTCGTAAATCCAATCTTGACCCAAGACAAGTGGTTCTGTGAGGTCCTCATCATGACACACTAGCATTTTGACTTTTATTGGAACATCTTTGTTTTGTTTTGGACTCCAAGTTGTCCTCTCCAATCATGAAGTAACAAAGAATCAACAAATCATCTTTATTTTGTCAATCCTAGGAATATCCACAAGACCACAGCCCCTTCAAGATAATAGATTCAAGGAAATAAGAGATTGATGGCTGGATTGCTGAGAGAAATTGAAGATGAAGAGAAAATCTTGAGTTTACTATAACTAAGGCAAATCTCCATCATTTTCCATGTTCATTATGTCAAAACCATGCCATTTCATTAGCAGAATACAAATATGAACTCAAAACTGAAAAATATCACCTGTATCACAAAGACGAGACAATCGCGATTCTGTATCAACAGACGATTTTCACAATTTTGGAACTTCCTTCAGTCCTTTCCACTCATTTACAGCAATAGGTCTCTCTCTTCATACAACTTACTCAGTAATACACAAATATGACTCACAAATCTCCATGATTAAGCAAGAGACAAGCTCACACATCAAAAGAAATACACTCAACAGGAGAAAACACGATTTTGCAGAAACTCTTTCTTCTCTATTGATAGCTTGAGCAAATAACTAACCAACCTCTCCAAAATAGAGAAAATTGACTTATATACATTTTCAAGTGTCCCTTTTCACACTTGAAATTAGGTCTTTTTCCCTAATTTTCTAAAAAATGCTATCTAAGAGTTTCTAAAAATTCTACAAAAATTACATGATATCCTCAACCACATAAGGAAGACTCTTCCTTATTTTTACAATCATTGCATAAATATTTTACAAATTTTTTGACTTTTTACTAATTTTTTACATCAAAAATGCTCTTCCAAAAATACACCTTCCAACAATCTTGAAGGTAGATGGGAAGTTCCACCTCGCCCAAACAGGGTGTTTCCACACCTCCTAATCCTATGAGATAGGCTTCTATGGGCTTGATGTCCAAATGCAGGTCTTGGCAGTATGAAAGTCTAACTGCACTAGTTGCTGCTCCTGAGTCAACCAATGCTCTCACAGTCCTTACACTCTTTCCTTGTCCTACCTCTATAGTCACAAAGGGTCGTCGATCAATTATTTGAGAAGTAGTTATGCCCGATTTTTGGCACATGTCCATGTGATATTTTGGAGCTTTTGTGTTGACATCTAGGCCTAGCCGCCGTAGCTTATTTCTTCTGATGCGCTCTCTAGCCTCTGCTTGTGCTTCTTCTCTAACCCTTAACTCCTCTTCTTTTCGCTTCTTAGCGGTATTGAGTCTCATGAGCATTTCCTCTGTAAGAGGTTCTTGATATAATTTGACTCGGCATCCACTAATATAGTTTGGTAGGATATCACCTTCTAAAGTGGCCAATTGCACTGCACCGCTAGTGGAGAGTCTATTAATGATCATGGGTCCATATCCTCGTTTCTCCAATTTGCGGGCATGTTGCTTTAGCGTATAAACCAGCACTAGATCTCCTTCCTTCAATCCTTTATCCTTTACATGGGCATCAAAGTATGCCTTTTGCCTTTTCTTTGCAGCATAAATGCCTGCTGCTGCCCGTAGCCTCGTCTCACCTAAGCGTTCTAGATCAAAGATCCTGGAAGACAACTCATGTCCATTCCACTCATGCTCTTGTGCTACTTTCAAGGCTGGGATTAGGAAGTCCAATGGTAGCACAACATTCTGTCCAAAGACCATCTGAAATGGGGTAGCATTGAGTACCGTTTTGTAGGCAACTCGGTATGCCCAAACAGCATGATGAAGTTGTTTGTCCCAATCGGAGCGTTTATTATTTACAAGTTTCGTCAACACGTTACATAGGATCTTATTCGTGCTCTCGGCTTGTCCGTTGGCTTGTGGGTGATAAGGTGCAGACTTCTTGTGTATCACCATGAATTCTTGAAGGAGATTTTCAATGACCTCATTCAAGAAGTGCGTACCTCTATCACTAACCAACTCTATTGGTAACCCATATCTAGTGAACACATTTTCGAATAAGAACTTAGCCGTCGTTTGAGCATCATTCTTTGTCGTGGCTTTTACTTCCACCCACTTTGTAAGGTAATCTGTGGCTACAATAATGTATTCTGCATGGGAGTTTCTAGCTGGGGGGTTAATAGGACCAACAAAGTCTATACCCCACTTTGAAAATGCACGTCCTCCCATCATTGGCCTTAAAGGCATCTCGTCTTTTCTTATCGGATATTGGGCACGTTGGCATGTGTCACATTTCTTCACATAAGTATGTGCATCCATATGAAGAGTGGGCCACCAAAGTCCTGAGAATAAAATGGTCTTAATTACTCTGTCAGGCCCAAAGTGTCCACCTGCAGCACCGCTGTGTGCAGTTTCTAAGACTTTCAAATAGTCTGATTCATGAACGCACAGTCTTAGGTAACCATCCTTGCCTCTTCGATATAGGTTGTCTCCTACTAAGGCATAGTCTTGAGCCTCTTGCTCCATGCTCCGTTTTCTTGCAAGACTAGCCTGATTGGGTAATGTTCCCGATCTCATGAACTCAACCAATGGAGCACTCCAATCTGGGATTAATGACACGTGATAAAGAGTGGCGTGCTCCACTGGGGGTCTCTTCTGGCACACTGGACAATTCTGGATCCACTCCTGTATTTCTTTGTCCATGCTAGGCCAATACACTCCTAAACGTTTTAAATTCTGCAATGTTCGTTGTTTAGAGTAATGATTTCCTAGCAATCCCTCATGGGCTTGTTGCATCCAACTAGTATGTTCGTCGTCCTCAACACAACAAGCTAATACGCCCTCGGTATCTTGCTTGTACATACTTCCGGCATATATTTGATACTTTTGTGATTTTACAATTTCTTCTTTGCTTGTTTTCACATTTTTATTTGCAGGTCCGAAGGTTAGGACTGGCACCAACTTATTTGCCCATTTAGGAACAACTTCTAAATTGAACAGATAAGCATCGAGCAATTCATCAGACACTCCTTGCGGTGGCTCTCCTGAAGTGATATGAGAAAGATGGTCTGCCCTAAGATGGGTTCTACCTTTCCTGACAACAACTTCAAAGTCGTATTCCATTAGTAAGAGGAACCATCTTACTAAGCGGCCTGTATTGCAAGGTTTATTGACCAAATATAGTAAAGCTTGATGATCGGTGAAAAACTTAAACTTATTGGCCAATAGATAGTGTCTAAACTTCTTCACGGCATATACCATGCCTAAGCCTTCTCTTTCCGTTGTGGTATAATTTCGTTCAGCTGCATTTAATTGCCTACTAGCATATGCTATCGGCAAATCTAGGTTTCCTTCACCGGTGGGTTGTGCTAGCACACATCCTATTGCATGATTGGAGGCATCTACATGGACATGAAAGGGTTTGCTCCAATCCGGAGTAGTCAATATTGGTGCTGTGCACAAACGTCTTTTCAGTTCGTTGAAGGAATTCTCGCATTCCTCGTTCCACTCAAAATTTGTTAACAACCCATAAAGAGGTTTAGCTATGATGGCATACATGTGGATAAACCTACGGTAATATCCACAATGACCCATAAAGGCTTGTACCTCTTTAACATTCCTTGGCCTGGGCAGCTCTGCTATTGCTCTTACTTTGTCTTCATCTGTTGAAATTCCATTCTTAGAAACAATGTGACCTAAGATCTTACCTTGTCGTACCATGAACACACACTTCTCTGGGTTCAGACACACTCGATAATCTCTACACTTGTTGAAGATTTGTCTGAGCTCAGGGATGTGGTATCTTCTTTGTTGGGAATGAGCACATAAGTCATCCACATATACTTCTAAGCTCTTCTGCAAGAACTCTTTGAAGACATGACACATGAGCCTTTGGAATGTTGCAGGTGCATTGGTGAGCCCAAATGGCATCACACGAAATGCAAAGATTCCCCATTCTGTGGCAAAGGCCGTTTTGTGTTGATCTTCGGGGGCAATGGCTGCTTGGTTGTAACCTGAAAATCCATCAAGGAAGCTATAAACTTCCTTGCCTGCAACACGCTCCAATAGATGTTCGGTGATTGGAAGTGGATAACTATCTCTGATCGTTGCGGCATTAACTTTTTTAAGGTTAATGCACACTCGCAATTTCCCATTCTTCTTGGGCACCACCACAATGGGGGACACCCATTCAGTGTGCTCAATCTCATAGATGAATCCAGCTTCAATCAGCCTGTCAATTTCCTCCTTTATTTTGGCTGCATAATTGTCATTATATGTGTAGGGCTTTTGTTTGGTGGGCTTGGCATCAGCGGTCATCAGAATCGTATGAGAGCAAATCTTTGGATCTACTCCTTTCAAGTCTCTATAGTGCCATGCGAACACATCCCTATATTCCCTTAATAGAGCTACAAGCTCTGCTTCTTCTTTTGCACTTAGGTCATCTCCTATGTACGTACATCGTTCTTCGTTCCCTTCAATGGTCACTACAATTTTTTTGGTCTTTTCTTTATTGTCATATGCTTCTCCTATAATGGCCTCTCTCTTAGGCATTCGTACCAAAATTTTTCGGTCTTCCACTTCATATTTCTTGAAATTTTCTGGTACTTCAAACAACAATTCTTCTTCTTCTTGTTTTACTGCTTTTCTTTCTTTTTCTTTTGACCTCCTTCACTTCCTTCCTTTGAGTTTATCGTTTTAATACTTGTGAGGGGTTCTTCTTCTTTTTGGGTTAGCACTCCTATGTCTTCTAAGTAGTGTTCCTCTGAGTCAAAGTAAGTATCCATCACAATGGATTCTAGGTCATCGTCATTCTCTTCTTCTTCTATGAACTCACTAGGATCACACTCTTCCAACAGGGGCTGACACATGAACACTGAAATATCATAACCCTCCTCATCACAATGAGGTGTCCACTGTTCTTCATTGACTGCTATGTCCATGGTAGCTAAGATTTCTGCCCAACCATGAGGTTCAAATTCCTCATCTGGAAATATCATCGGTGTATAGGCTGGGTCTTTTATTGGTCTATCTCTTGGGGAAGTTCCTTCTTCTCTCGCTTTTAGGCGCTTTTCCTCTTCCTCTGCGACCTTGCACATCCACAAGTGAGTATCTTCATGCAGCCAGGATGGATCAGGTGAACTTCCAGAATGCACGGAGATAGAATCTTCTTTCGCTTTGTGGATAGGATTCCACTGTAGGGGTGGTACATCTCTGAAGGTGTAATCCTTCAGATTGACCTTAGTTGTGACCCCTAAGTGTTGTAAGTACAAGGAGTTGGTTCCCCAATCCTGTACTATTTGCAACTGTCGTAGGAAGGGTCTTCCTAGGATCATCTCGTAGACATTATTTTTCTCAAAGTCACATATAGCAAATGTATGTTCAAACTCTACACCACAAGTGGTTAGAGTTATCCCTTCGAGCAATCCTAAAGGTCTTTCAAAATGACCATCTGCCATTTGAAGCTTCATTCTAGTTGGTCTTAATGTGGGTTTGCCCCATCGCTTCCACAAGGAGGTGGTCGCAATAGCAACACCGGCACCCGAATCTACAATTGCTTTGGTTGTGTAACCTTGATAGGTGATCGGAAGATAAGTGTTACCTTCTTCACCTTCGCTCATGTCTCCTATCTTGTCGAGAGGTATCTCTGGAACTTTTTGCTTAGAGCCTACTTTTGGCATATTGGATTCAAGTTCTGGAACCTGATCCTTCACATGATTCCAGAGCTCAGGTTTTGCTTTGAGCAGCTCTTCCACAGTGAGATGACATTGAACCTTAGTGTTCTTCACAACATCAGTGTTTCTTGGAATCACCGAGTCTTCATTTCTTACCAATATTATGGGAGCTCTGATCTGGAGAGATTCAGATTCCCATGGGCCTGTGTAATGAGGCAACTCTTGTAAAGAATTAGATTCAAAATCTAATCTTTCATCTTCTTGTTGCTCAGCTTGGTCTCCATAGATAGACGGAATGTCTTGGGGAAATTGATCATGAAGATCATCAATCTCAGGAATAGGAGGGGAATTACCCTTCTCCTTGGCCCATTTCTCTTCCTGTATTTCCCGCAAGAACTCTTGAGAGTACTGTTGAATTGAAGGAGGCATTCCAGCATCCGTGGAATTAGGAACATAAGCTCCCATTGGTGGTGAGCTTCCTCTTTCAATAGTTGGTTGAGCCTGTGGAGGTAAAGAAATTTGTGGTTTATTTACCAACTGCTCTAATCTTTCTAGTAAGCCTTGGAAATGCAAATCCGGTTTAACAGAGTTTGTCTGATTGAACTTTTGACTAGTCTCAAGTATAGCTTGAGCTTGTTCTACCATTTTCATGCACATTTTCATCCGTTCAATCTCTAAATCTGCTCTAGGGTAACTCTTGTCTAGGTTTGCAGCTGTTGGCCCTTCTTGAAGACGAGCCTGGTAGGCCTTGAACATCATGTCCAAACCTTCTGGGGTTGGATCTGCAAGAACAGACCCTGGTTGTGGATTATTTACAATGGGTGTTGGGGTGGAATGAGGTGGAGTGGATGGAGCTTCGGCATGCGAGGGGCTTTGAGACGTGATGTCTTCTATTTTTGTTTTGGTATCCCTTAGGCTTTCTTCTAGCTCGGATAGCTTTTTGTTCCACTTGCGATTAGCCTTCTCTCTGGTATCCTTCCATGTTCTTGGTTTCCTCTTACTAGGTTCTCCTGCCTCACTTGACTCCGATTGCTCAGATGGTTTTGCTTGTTGTGCAGCCTGTGCCCTAGTAACTACCTGTACAGGAGCCACCTTATTACTACTTGGACTTGAATCTGCCACTAAGCCTACCACATTGATGGGTGTAACCTTGGGTGCACTAGAGGGGTTTCTCGGACACTCTCTAGGAAGATGTTCCTTGCCACACTCAGGACAAAAGCCTTGTATTGTGATGTTTTGTCCTAGTCCCAGAGCAGGTTGGTGGGGACATTCACGAATGAAATGATCGCCCTGACACCTAAAGCATGGTCCTCTAGGGGCTTGTGGTCTTGCTTGTCTCACTGGGGGCCTAGTATTTGGATTTGTATACATGACATTGGAGTATTCTGGCTCCCAATTTTGTTCCATAGGTGGTGCCTCATATTGACACTGAGAAGTCTCACTTTGCTCAGGTGACTCTATATAATAAGCATGTGGACTATCTTCATGGAAGTAGTTTGAACCATGAGCATGAGAATCATTTTCTGGTATCAATGGGGTTAGTGGTATCAATGCTCTATTAGAGTTCTCCTCCGCCATCGTATATTTAACTGGGATCACATTGGCAGGAGCTGGCGGTTGGTTTCCTAGGACTGGTTGTGGCCTATATGGTGCCTGATATTGCTGCTGGTATTGAGGTTGATATTGTTGTGGCCTATAATATGGCTGTTGGTACTGATTCTGATACCTACCCTGCTGGTAAGGTTGCTGATAATTTTGTCTAACAGCTTGCCTGTTATACGGACAATCTTGGGCCGTATGATTTGTGTATTTCCTCTCAATGGTGCAATATAGAGCATTAGGGCTTCCTTGGGGTTGAGTCGTCAATGGGCAAACATTAGCCATGTGATCTCCTCCACATGTATAACATCGCTTCACTGAAGTGACCCTTGGCATTTGTCTATTTTGAACTCCTAGCTTTTTGGCCACTTGCTCAGCTATCTCATCTATCTCAGTGGAGGCTCTAGAGGTACGACTTGTAGAACTATCAGAGTCCTTATAGAGTTTGGATAGTCCTAACTCCTCACCCAAGTTGTCTTCTATGTCAATGCACATCCGTATACACTCTTCTATGGATCTAGGCTCTTTCAGGTATACATATGATCTTAATTTTGTGCTCAATAGGCCATCTAAAAACAGTGCCACCTGTTTGGCTGATGTGGGTAATTCTGGTACAGGGCATCTTTCCAAGTACTGCCTAAATCTTCTTCCTGCAAGTCGCACTGTTTCTTGGGGTGTCTGCTTGAAGCTGTGGATCAAGGATGATGTGTTATGCCTGATACCACTCTTGGAAAATTCCACAATGAATTCTTCTAGCAGCTGACCTATCTCTCTATAGTTGCGACTGTTTAGAGGTTGAAACCAAGCTAAGGCAGTACCCTTAAGAGTCAAACCGAATGCCTCAAACTGGGTGAACAAGTCTTCAACCTGTTCAGCTCTTAGCACTTGTTTGAACTCCGCCACATGATCATAAGGATCTCCAAATCCATCAAAGTAGTTCTTCATTGTCTTAACCACTTGAGACGGTCTAAGGGTTCTTGAGTGCTCTCGTAGTCTAGGCAATGGGAAATCATGATCATCTCTTTGATGCCTATACACTCTATGTCTCTCCCTTTCAAGTCTTTCCGTTCCATATCCTGATCTGTCTCTACCTATAGTGTCTGCAAAGCTTACCTCCGGTCTCTCTCTAGTTCTTTCTCTCTGGGTTTCATGAGCCTTGGATGATCCGGCTCCTTGGAGGCCCTGGGAAACATTAGATCTTGGTGGAGGGAAAATTGATTCACCTTGCCAAGTGTAAGCATGTCTGTCATGATCTGATACCAAGAATAATTTCTGAGATGTGTGATCTAGGTAGACAGCTTTCCCTGGTGTCTCTGGGTCCTTGAATTCGTAGATGGTGATTACTGGGCTGGGTTGATCCGGCCTAAATCTCCAAAAGGCTTCCTCCATTTCTCTATTCACGAATACTTCTATGCTTTTATTATCTTGAGGAATCCATTCTGGAGTGAGCACTCTGGTTAAGACTGACTTACCTCTAGGGGTCTTGGGTTCTCCTCCTAGGTCTCCTTGCTCTAGGTCTCCTATCTCATTCTCAAGGATGATATTTCCAAACTCATCTGTCCTATCTGGTAAGTTGGTAACCACATACATGGTTCCTTCCTTATCAATGTAAGCACCCTCTTCAAACTTGACCACTGGGTGTTCAAGTCCAAAGAGTTGGTCAGGATTTTTGAGTTGAACCACTGATCGTCTTAGACCATCCTCATAGATGCGAGCACCTAATTGGTTGGTCCTGATATACTCCAATTGGGTCTTATAAGGACCTTCTGGTGTCTGTAAATAGGCAATGCCTGAGCTACGTGTGGGTCTTTCCATGCTAAAAGACATTTCCGAGTCACTGGTTTCTGAACTTCGTGTGTAAGGATAACCACTAAGCTGTTGAGCCCAAGACTTGGATGTATGGTTGACACTAGCCTCAGATGACCTAATGCTTTGTCTATCCTTGCCTAAGTGTCTGCCAGATCTCAGGTTCATAAGCCTTGGCTTCTAGTCCCAAAGTTCTCTTATATTGCTCAAAATCCTTTGGAACACCTTGGTTTCCCAATTTCCCTGAGGGTCAACTTCAAAATACCCTATCTAATAATCCTGGTATTAATTTAACCATAACCAGTCGATGTTTTGGTTGTATTCCCCACGAGCTTCCCAACAAAACCAAAATCACAGTAAATGGATTTCGTATGAGAAAGTTATGCCAGTTCAGGGTTTTGGGGGTTAAAACAGGGAAACAGGATCTTTCAGGAAATGCTTCAAAGCAGGCGATATACGATATTTGTAGGACACGATACTTGATACTTGAGGAACTCGATACACGATACTTGATCTTTGAACCGACGATACACGGTATTTCAAGGAAAACGATACTTGATACTTCCCCTAAACGATACACGATCTCTAGCCCCAAACGATACACGACCAAACGATATCTGGATTGAGCGATCTCCGACTCAACGATACACGACCTTTGGGTCAAAACGATCTCTGGCCGAGGCGATACACGACACTTAAGCCAAACGATACACGATATCTAAGAAAACGATCGCTGGACAAAACGATCTTTGACGAAACGATCGCTGGGAAACGATCGCTGACTCAAAACGATACTCGATACTTGCTAGGTATCGCGATCGCTGAACCAAACGATACTCAATCGACAATCTCTCACAAAACGATCGCTGGAGAAAACGATCTTTGACAAAACGATCGCTGGCAAACGATCACTAACTCGAAACGATACCTGATAAACGATCTTTGCGAAACGATCGCTGATGAAACGATCTTTGAGAAACGATCTTTCACGAACGATCGCAGACCAAACGATCGCTGGTCAAAAACGATCTTCGACCGAAACGATCTCGATACTTGAAACGAAACGATACGCGATCTGAAACGATCGGCGATCTTTGTTCTAAACGATCTCTGATGGGAACGATACCGATCTCTGAGCTAAAACGATCTCTGGATCAACGATACGCGATCGCTGGGAAATATCGCGATACTCAACCACAGGAGGTCACGATACTTGCCAAGTATCGCGATACTCGACCGCGGGAGCAAAACGATACTTGACCCTTTGCCAAGATTTTTGCAAGATTTTTCAAGTTTTGTTTTGATGCCCTTGTTTTCCTAGTCCTTCTCCCCTCTCCTCACTCTTTGTATCACCCAAAACTCAACATTTAACCTCTGTAAATCCCAAACGATACTTGACGCAGGTCGACTTTTTTTTCTGAAAAAACTTGGATTTCCTGAGAGTTCATGAGTATGAAGTGGGTTTGCTTACCTTTGATACTCTCTTCCAACTCTCCTAGCACCCTATTTTGCTCCGCGTAGCTCCCAAAAGCTTTGTTTCTCAAAAACGATACTTGACGCAGGTTTTAGCACTTCCGAAAATGGCCGCTCAGATTCTTGGTGTTTGGAGAGTGTTTCACGAGTTTTTCTTCAGCGATTCAGTTCTGCACCCCCCTCTAAGCTTCTTGCTCACAACCACAAGTAAAAACAAGGTGAATGTACTCTAAAAAATGGAGAAAAACTGAGAATATGAAGGTGGGTGGAGATGGTGATGATGGTGAAGATGAAGAAGAAGGAAAATTCAAAAACTGAACTGAAAATGATGATTTTTTTTTACCTTCCAACGTCGCTACTCTACGTCTTACCGTCACACGCTCGTCCTCCAAGCTCTCTCCCCGGCAACGGCGCCAAATTTGGTGTCACTCTAGCACAATGGTGAGTACCAACGTGAGGAGATACAACTCATAAATGTCAATCCGTGGAGACGTGAGGACCGGTATGAAGACCGCGAGCAAGTGATGGCACAAGTGCGTGAGTGAAAGCACACAAGCATGCACACACATACACACACACGCGCACAGGGTAAGAGCAAAGAGTGGAACAATGGAAAGCTTCGATTACCAAAGAGCTCTCTTACAAAACTGAAATCTACAACAAGCTAACCTCAAAAATGAGCTCTCCAGCCCTTTTTATAGTTTTTGAGTGGTTTTGGCCCTGTCCAGACCTAGTGTCCGGCCTAGTTAAAAAATAGGTTCCAGGGCTTATTTGGGGGCTCAAACGGAGTTTAAAAATCATGAAAATTGGTAGGATGGTAGTTCTAATACTCCTCAAGCTCGAGGACTCCTCGGCTTGAAAAAAATGGAGTTACAAAAATGGAAAATGGTATTTACAATGGTTTTTAGTGATAAAAATCACTATTTATGTAGGGATTTCTTCTGAAAATTTGACATGTGCTTCTTGGAGCTCCCTACTTGCTCCTTCTTCTTGTGTGTCCACCTCCTTGATGCACTTCCATTCTTTGTCCTTGATCTTGAGCTTCAACAATCCCTCTGACCTTTGGAAAAGAAGGGAGTTCCGTTGCGTCCCTGACTTCTTGATTGAGATCATCATTCCTCTGCATCACACAATTTTGGACAAGAACAGCATGGTCATCTTCATGTGTACTCCTGGAAGGACCAGGAGTTTGTGCCTTTCCTAGTTCCTTGAGTGCTTTATTTTCTAATTCAACTGTAATTCGACTATGATTTACCCATATCTGAAGAAGTCCACTTCTTAGGTTTAGGTTCACTGCATGATCATAGATCCAGTCCTGACCCAAGACAAGAGGCTCAGTGAGGTCCTCATCTTGACACACTAGTACTTTGACTGTCATTGCTTCGTCTTGAATATAGAGGGGAAGTTCCACCTCGCCCATGCAAGGGGTTTCCACACCTCCCAATCCTATGAGATATGCTTCTATAGGATTGACAGTTAATTTCAACTCTTGACAGTAAGACAATTTAACAGAACTAGTGGCTGCACCTGAGTCAATCAAGGCTCTTACAGTCTTTACACCCTTTCATTGTCCTATATCTAAGGTTATAAAAGGACGTTGATCAATTATCCTATGAGAGCTGATACCCGAAACTTCACACATAGCCACGTGATATCCTTGATCTGCATATGCATCTGTCGTAGGTTGCTCTCTACCTTGTCTTCTCATCTTCATTCTCCGGATGCGTTCCAATGCTTCTGCTTGAGCTTCTTCACGAATTCGTTTTTCTTCTTCTTTGCGTTTCTTAGCAGTGTTGAGTCGACTTAGCATCTCTTCCATCAGAGGTTCCTGATATAACTTGACTCTGCATCCGCTAATGTAGCTTGGGAGAACATCACCCTCTAAAGTGGCTAGTTGTACTGCTCCACTTGTGGAGATCCTATTTATGATCATAGGTCCGTAGCCTCTCTTTTCTAGCTTCCTTGCGTGTTGTTTCAATGTGTAGACTAAAACTAGATCTCCTGCTTTCAAGCCCTTATCCTTCACATGGGCATCAAAGTATGCCTTCTGTCTCTTCTTAGCTGCATATATCCCTGCCGCCGCTCTCAGTCTTGTTTCTCCTAATCGTTCAAGGTCAAAAAGTCTAGAGGAGAGTTCATGACCCGTACATTCATGCTCTTGTGCTACCTTCAATGTAGGTATTAAGAAGTCCAATGGTAGCAGTGTATTTTGGCCAAACACCATCTGAAAGGGGGTGGCTTGGAGTACCGTTTTGTAGGCGACTCGGTATGCCCAAACAGCATGGTGTAGTTGTTTGTCCCAATCAGAGCATTTATTATTCACTAATTTGGTCAACACATTGCATAGAATCTTGTTTGTGCTTTGGGCCTGGCCATTAGCTTGAGGGTGATAGGGAGCAGACTTCTTATGTACTACCAAGAATTCTTGGAGAAGATTTTCAATAACTTCATTCAAGAAGTGAGTGCCTCTATCACTTACCAGCTCTATAGGTAGGCCGTATCTTGTGAACACATTCTCAAATAGGAACTTAGCAGTTGTCTGAGCATCGTTCTTTGTCGTAGCTTTTACCTCTACCCACTTTGTTAGATAGTCTGTCGCAACAATGATGTATTCAGCATGTGAACCCTTGGCTGGGGGATTAATATGACCTACAAAGTCTATTCCCCACTTAGAGAATGCACGTCCACCCATCATGGGTTTCAGTGGCATCTCATCTTTGCGTATAGGATACTGAGTTCTCTGACAAACATCACACCGTTTCACATAGGTATGTGCATCCATGTGAAGGGTCGGCCACCAGAGACCTGCAAATAGTATGGCTTTAATCACTCGATCTCGTCCAACATGTCCTCTTGCTACACCCTGGTGAGCAGTTTCTAATATCTTGAGGTATTCGCTCTCATGGACACATAATATGAGGTAACCATCTTTACCATGCTTGTATAAATTATCACCAATGAGTGAGTAATCCAGGGCTTCTTGTTCTAAACTCCTTTTCCTAGCCAGGGTCATGTCTAGAGGGAATGTTTTCGTCCTCAGGAAGGATACTAGTGGTTCACTCCAATCTGGCACTATGGACACTTGATAAAGAGTGGCATGTTCCACAGGTGGTTTAGTGCAACAGATTGGGCATTCCTTGCACAACTTTTGGACATCAGCTTCCATAGTCGGCCAATGCACTCCGAGTCTCCTTAGTGTCTGTAGGGTTCGTTGCTTTGAGTAGTGTTGCTCTAATGCACCTACATGTGCTAATTGCAACCATTTAGCGTACTCATCCTCTTCCACACAACAAGCCAAGATCCCTTGATCTGTGTGCTTGTACATACTTCCTGCCATGATGTGATACTTTTGGGCTTTTACTACCTCTCTATCTTGTGATTTTATTACTGGATGGTTAGGCCCGTATGTCAATACTAGCACTAGTGGCTTAGCCCACTGTGGCACCACTTCCAAATTAAACAAGTAAGCATCAGGGAGGTCATCTGACACTCCTTGTGGAGCTTCTCTAGATGTGAGTCTAGAGAGATGGTCTGCTCTCAAGTGAGTCCTACCTTTCCTTACCACAACCTCGAAGTCGTATTCCATTAGTAAGAGAAACCATCTTACTAATCTAGCTGTATTGCATGGTCAGTAAAAAATTTAAACTTATTTGCAAGAAAACAATGTCTAAACTTTTTAACTGCATATATCATGCCTAATCCTTCTTGTTCGGTGGTTGTATAATTTCGTTCAGCTGCATTCAATTGTCTACTAGCATAGGCAATTGGAAGATCCATATTACCTTCACCAATAGGTTGCGCGAGTACACACCCAATAGCATAATTGGATGCATCCACATGAACATGGAAAGGCTTATTCCAATCTGGTGTGGTTAAGATTGGTGCTGAACATAATCGCCGTTTAAGCTCATTGAAGGAATTCTCACATTCATCAGTCCACTCAAAGTTAGTCAGAAGTCCGTACATGGGCTTTGCAATGACAGCATACATGTGAATGAACCGGCGGTAGTAACCACAATGCCCCATGAAAGCCTGTACTTCCTTGATGTTCTTTGGCCTAGGTAACTCGGCTATGGCTCTCACTTTCTCTTCATCAGTGGATATGCCATTCTTTGACACTATGTGTCCTAGAATCTTGCCTTACCTGACCATGAAAACGCACTTTTTTGGGTTTAGGCAGACTTGATATTCTCTACATTTGTCAAAGATTTGTCTGAGTTCAGGAATATGGGTTTGTCTGATGTTGGAATGAGCACAAAGATCATCAACATAGACTTCTAAGTTCTTCCTCAGGAACTCTTTAAATACATGGCACATCAGCCTCTGGAAGGTTGCTGGTGCATTGGTAAGCCCAAATGGCATTACTCTAAAGGCAAATATGCCCCATTCCATGGAAAATGCCGTCTTATGCTGATCTTCTAGAGCTATGGCTACTTGATTGTAGCCCGAAAATCCATCGAGGAAGCTGTACACTTCCTTGCTTGCTACTCTTTCTAAGAGATGCTCTGTGATAGGAAGCAGATAGTTATCTCGAATTGTGGCTGCATTAACCTTCTTCAAGTTAATGCATACACGCAGCTTTCCATTTTTCTTGGGCACCACTACGATGGGGGATACCCACTCAGTGTGCTCAATTTCATAGATAAATCCAGCTTCAACCAGTCTATCTATCTCCTCTTTGATCTTGGCAGCGTAATTATCATTATATGTATATGGCTTTTGCTTAGAGGGTTTGGCATCTGAGGTCATGGGGATGGTGTGTGAGCATATGTCAGGGTCCACACCTTTCAAGTCCTTGTAACTCCAAGCGAATACATCTCTGTATTCTCTTAGCAAGGCTATTAGCTCTTGTTCTTCCTCTTCTGTCAGGTCATGGCCTATGTACGTGCATCTTTCTTCTCCTTCCTCGATGGCTACAACTACTTTCTTCGTGGTTTCTTTGTTATCATAGGCCTCCCCCGATTGCGCCTCTCGTTTAGGCATTCTAATCATGACTCTCCTGTCATTTATCTCATACTTCTTAAAATTTTTCGGGACCTCAAACAAAGATTCTTCCTCTTCTAGTGTGACTTCTTTCTTCTTCCTTTTCTTTCCTTCTTCCTTAGGGGTTACATGTGTGGCTAGCCTTATATCATTTGTAAGCTCTCCGTGCCTCTAGGGTTGAAATTCTACTTCATAGAAGTATTGTTCATCTGATGCAAAAGGTGGGTCCATAATGATTGACTCTAGATCGGAGTCACTTGCATCCTCAATTGCATCAGGGCTAGGTTCGCATTCTTCTAACACTGCCTCTCCCATGATTGGCTCTATGGAGAAAACTGAAATGTCATAGCCATCCTCATCACAGTGGGGTGTCCATTGTTCCTCATTGATGGCTACATCCATTATTGCTAAGATTTCTGCCCAGCCGTGGGGCTCAAATTCTTCGTCAGGAAAGACTACAAGCGCATAGGCTAGGTCTTGAATTGATCTATGTGTTTCTTTTGCACCTATCTCTCTGGCTTCTTCTCTCTTCTCTTCTTCTACTGCTACTTTGCACATCCATAAGTGGGTGTCTTCATGCATCCATGAGGATCCTGACCCTATGGAATGCAACGATTCTGTATCATCTTTGGCTCTATGGATGGGATTCCATTGGATAGGAGGGACATCTCTACGAGAGTAATCTTTGAGATTCACTTTGGTCGTAACACCTAAGTGTTGCAGGTACAAAGAATTGGTTCCGCAATCCTGTACCACTTGCAATTGTCGCATAAAGGGTCTTCCCAAAATCATCTCATAGGCATGATTTTTTCTAAAATCACATATAGCAAATGTGTGCTCGAACTCGAAACCACAAGTTGTGAGAGTTACTCCTTCTAACAGCACCAAGGATCTCTCTAGATGACCATCGGCCATTTGCAATTTCATCCTCGTGGGCCTGAGTGCTGGCTTGCCCCAATGCTTCCATAGGGAAGTGGTAGCAATTGCAACTCGTGCACCTGAGTCTAAAATGGCCTTGGTGGTATATCCTTGATGGGTGATAGGAAGATATGTGTTTCCCTCTTCGCCCTCACTCATGTCTCCTATCTTGTCCAAGGGTATTTCTGGCACTGTTCTCTGGGACCCTACCTGGGAACGAGGTTTTGCTATCTCTAGTACCTGTGTGGCTACATGTTTCCATAGCTCTGGCCTTACTTTGAGTAGCTCTTCTAAGGTGAGGTTGCACTGCACTTTAGTGTTTTTCACTACCTCTGTGTTCCTAGGTATGACTGAGTCCTCATTTTGTAGCATGACCGTGGGTGCTCTCATACAAGTAGACTTAGCTTCCCATGGGCCTGTGAAGTGGGGTAATTCTTGCAGAGAGTTAGACTCAAAGTCTAATCTTTCTTGAGATTGGGTGCTCTCCTGCTCCTCATAAATGGATGGGATGTCTTGTGGGAATTGGTCGTGTGCATCATCCACAAGTTCAATAGGAGGAGGGACTTCACTTTCTTTAGCCCATTTGTCTTCTTGAATCTCGCGTAGGAATTCTGGTGTGAACCGATTCATAGAAGATGATGTGTCTGGCTCCGTAGAGTTAGGCACATAGGCTTTTTGGGCAGGAAGACCTGCCCTTTCACTTGCCTTGTCCTTCTGTTGAGAGGCGGGTTCCTTTTTTGATTGTGCAATTAGCTTCTCTATTCTTTCTAACAATCCATCAAAGTGCAACTATGTCTTAGCTGAACTAGAGATGTTAAATAGGCAACTGGCTTCAAACATGATCTGAGCCAATTCCACCATCTTAGCACAAATTTTGGTTCGTTCTAGCTCTAGTTCTGCTCTAGGGTAACACTTTTCATGATCAGTTACCTTCGGCCCGTCTTGAATTCTGGCCTGATATGCTTTAAGCATCATATTAAGGTCCTCGGGATTCGGATCTGCTAGGACTGATCCTACTCTTGGGGGTGGTGGAATTAGGTGAGACGGGTTGGATGGAGATGGGAATGGTGGAGGTGATGGAGGTGGGGCAGTGTGAGAGGGAGTTTGAGCTGTGAGTTCGGTTATCCTGGCTTTGGTTTCTTTTAGGCTTTCCTCAAGTTCACTCATTTTCTTTGCCCATTGTCTTTTCATTCTTTCACGACTATCTATCCAAGCTCTAGTCCTCTTCTTGGTTATGCTCTCAGTTTCACTAGCCTCTAGGCTCTTTTCCTGGCCTACCCCTTGGTTTTGCTGCAATGCTTGAGCTCTGGTGACTACCTGTACGGGTGCAGTGGAAGTGACACTTCCTGTGGAATCTACCACTAACCCAATAACGTTAATAGGAGTGATTTTTGGCATATTATTAGGATTCTTAGGGCAGTCTCGTAAGAGATGCTCCTTTCCACACTCTTGGCAAAAGCCCTCGATCGTCACTGATTGGGTTTGGGTAGGTGCAGGCATGGGGCAATCACGAATGAGGTGATCTCCCTGACATCTGTAGCATGGTCCTCTAGGGAATGGGGTTCTTACTTGTCTAGGTTGAGGTCTAGGGTTGGGGTTTGCATACATGACATTTGTGTAATCTGACTCCCAACTAGGTTCATTTGGCTCTTCACTATAGTAGGACTCACCATGTTCAGGAGACTGTATGTAGTAGGCCTGGGGGCTATCAACATGTGTAGAATCGAAACTATGGTCACTGGGGTCACTTTTTGATAGTAATGGGGTTACTGGCACTATGGCCCTATTCAGGTTTTCTTCTGCAGCTGCATACTTTATAGGGATCACGTTGGATGGAGCTGGAGGTTGTTGGGCTAACACAGGCTGAGGCCTTTGCTGGGCTTGATATTGTGGTTGGTAGGTTTGTTGGGTCCTAGCATACTGCTGTGGTGGATATTGGTTCTTATATCTTCCTTGTTGATATGGCTGAGGGTAGGTTTTCCTAACCGCTTGCTTATTGTATGGACAGTCTTGTGTTGTATGATTTGTGTATCTCCGTTCTATGGTACAGTATTGGCTACTCGGATTTACTTGGGGTTGAGCCGTAATGGGACACACGTTCGCCATATGGTCACCACCGCAAGTATAGCACCTCTTTACTGGGGCAAACCTTGGGATTTGTTTGCTAGAGACACCTAGTTTTTGTGCCACTTTCTCAGCGAGTTCCTCAATTGATGTGGATTGCGTGGAAGAGAGGCTAGAGGCACTATCTGAATCTTTGTATATTTTGGAAAGCTCTAACTCCTCCCCTAGGTTATCCTCGATATCAATGCACATGCGTACACACTCTTCTATAGTCCTAGGGTCCTTCAGATACACATATGACCTCAATTTGGTACTTAGCAATCCATCCAAGAATAAAGCCACTTGCTTAGCTGGTGTGGGTAGCTCCAAAACAGGGCATCTTTCAAGGTATTGCCTAAATCTTCTTCCTGCAAGTCTCACAGTCTCTTGAGGGGTTTGTTTGAAGCTGTGAATCAATGAGGAGGTATTATGTCTTATGCCACTCTTAGAGAATTCAATAATGAAAGTCTCTAGGAGTTGGTCTATACTCCTGAATTATCTCTCATTCAATGGTTGAAACCACGTAAGGGCTGTGTTCCTAAGGGTTAGACCAAAGGCATTGTACTGCGTGAATAGATCCTCCACTTGTTCAGCTCTCAAGACTTGCCTGAACTCAGCCACATGGTCATAGGGATCTCCAGTGCCATCGAAGTAGTTTTTCATGGACTTAACTAGTTGGGTCGGTCTCAGGGTCCTCGTGTGCTCTCTTGGTCTTGGTAGAGGGAATTCATCTGCATTTCTTCGGTTCCCTGGGGCTCTATGTCCCTCAAGTTCCACTCTATTTGTTTCCGTTCTCGTTCTTCCTCTTCCCAAGGAGTTGGCAAAGCTTACCTCAGGTCTGTCTCTCTTTATGTCTCTCTGAACTTCATGAGCATGGGAAGTTCCAGCTCCCGGGTGGCCAGAGGACATGTTAGATTTTGGTTGGGGAAAAATAAACTCACCCATCCTAGTGTAAGCATGTCTATCATGTTCTGTAACCACAAAGATCCTCTCTGAAGCGTGATCTAGATAGGTCACTCTACCTGGGCTATCTGGATCTTTAAACTCATAGATCATGATTGTTCCTATATCAATTGGCCAATCAGATTTATACCTCCAAAAGGCTTCGTCAGTCTCTCAGTTTCGAAGCAGATCTATGCTCTTGTTGTCCTGGGGAACCCACTCGGGATTGAGGATTCTAGTAAGAACAGATTTCCCTCGAGGGGTCCTGGGCTCCCCTCCTACGTTCCCTTGTTCTAGGTCATCTATGTCCATCTCAGGGATCACATTCCCGAATTCATCTGTCCTCTCCGGGTGACAAGTGACCACATATATGGTTCCCTCTTTATCAAGGTATGCACCATTTTCAAACTTGACAGCAGGGTGCTCTAGCCCAATAGATTGGTCTGGGTTTTTTATTTGGACCACGGATCTTCCTAGGCCGTCCTCATAGATGCTAGCACCTAATCGGTTGGTCCTAAGGTATTCCAGTTGCGTCTTGTAAGGGCCTTCTACCCCGTGCAAGTATAGCACTCCTGAACTTCCCGTAGGTTTGTCCATGCCTTGAGACATCTCTGATTCACTAGTCTCAGAGCTAGGGTAGTATGAGTGGTGGCTCAACTACTGGGCCCAAGACCTAGCAGTGTGGTTGACACTAGCCTCTGAAGACCTAAGACTTTGTCTATCTCTCCCTAGATGTCGCCCTGATCTAAGGTTCATAAGCCTAATTGAATAGCCCAAATTTGCCCAAGTACAACCTCGTTGCTGAGTTCTTTTGTATCAGTTACTTGATTCTTTTTAGTGGTTACCGTGTTTATGCTCTTGTCAGAAATCACGTCGTCAAGAATATTTGAGTTAATTTTCGCACTGTAAGTTGATCGTTCCACGTTAGATTCTTTCCTTGAAGGTTATCGCATCACGAAGAGATTATGTTTAATCTTGAACTTGAGTGCATAGGTAGTCTTCAACTTGATTGATGCCTATCGCCACCCTGGCCTACTCCTATCACTAGTCGTTCTTAGCCTAAGCTAGGAATTGATAGAGGGTGTTGAGGATTTTCCAACCTTGAGTTTCTTTCCTTGTGTTGTTGCCCTGGTGTGCCCAGGACGCGTGTTCCCAAGCTTGCACTTACTCTTGCTTAGAATGCCCTCAAGTGCTCTTACTGGACCTGTAAAAGTCCCACGGATTTCGTATGAGAAAGTTATGTCACTTCAGGCTTCAGGGATCAAAACAGGGTTCAAAAAGGCCAACAGGGCAACAGGTTTTCCTCGGGTTATTTGCCTATAGCCTCCTTATGTGCTCTAGGGTCCATTATCCATGTCCAAATTTAGCCAAAATCTTCAATTTAAAAAAATCCTAAAAATTTAGCCGAAAATGGCTGTCAATCGCGATCGACTGGGCTGTCAATCGCGATGGATAGGGCTGTCCGTCGTGGCCTGTCAATCGCGATGGGCTGGTGTCAATCGCGATGGACTGGTGTCAATCGCGATGGATAGGTATCAGTCGCGATGGACAGGTATCAGTCGCGATGGACAGGTATCAGTCGCAATGGACAGGTATTAGTCGCGATGGATAGGTATCAGTCGCGATGGACAGGTATCAATCGCGATGGACAGGTATCAGTTGCGATTTTTCTGTCGGTCGCGATGGACAGGGGTGTCCGTCGCGATGGACACGTGTCCGTCGGGGTCTGTCAGTCGCGATGGACTGGCTGTCCGTCGCGATGGACAGTGTCAATCGCGATTGATGCTATCAATCGCGATGGACAGAGAAAATGCAAATTTTTTTGAAATTTTTGTGGATTTGTGAAGTGCAAGGTCTATAGTCTACTGTGGTGCACTCAGTTTTACCAAAAGATGAAGTTTTCTGTCAATCGCGATTGACAAAAACTTGCGACACAGAGACAGTTCTGCACATTTCCGTACCTGCACAGCATGCTGGGGATGATGGGATAGCCAATACCTGCAAGCAAACTCAAGAAACATGCAAAAAATAGCACACAATAGTTCGCTCTCTCGCTCTCTCTCACAAGTGAAATGAGGGAAATGAAAGGAGGAAGGAGATATAGTCAAAAAACTGAAATTTTTGCGATGATGGAGATGGAGGTGGACGATGATGATGATGAAGTAAGGACGAGAAAAATAAGGAAAAGTAAAGAAATTACCTACAACGCCAACGTCACAACTCTATGTCTTACCATCACACGCTCGTCCTCAAAGCTCGATCCTCGGCAATGGCGCCAAAATTTGGTGTAGCTCAGTGATGAGTAGCACCTCCTTTAATGTCAATCTGGGAAGACGTGAGGATGGTATGAAGACCTTGAGCAAGTGAAGGCACAAGTGCGTGAGTGAGAAGCACACTAACATGCACACACATACACACACACGTGCACATACAGCAAAACAAAGAGTGAGAAGCAATGGAGTTCTTAGATTACTTCCAAAAAGCTCACACAAGTTCAATTCAATTACAAGCTACCTCCAAAAATGAGCTCTCTAGCTCTATATATAGTTTTTGACTAGGTTTTGGCCCTGTCCAGACCTAGTGTCTGGCCTAGCTAAAAATTAGGTTCCAGGGCCTATTTGAGGGCTTAAATGGAGTCTAAAAAATACGAAAATTGATATGTAGGTACTTCTAAAGCTCCTCAAGCTCAAGGACTCCTTGGCTTGCACAAAATGGAGCTACAAAAATATGAAATGGTATTTACAATGATGGTTAGTGATAAAAATCACTGTTATAAAGATGTTGATTTGGAAAAATTTGAAGGCCTATCTGCCAGATCTGCGTCGACCGCTTTGTCTACTTAATCCTTCGCCTTGCTCTGACTCTCTCCGCTGGCTTCCTTGTCTCCTCAGTCCTTGGGTGCCCATACTGCTCTCAACACAAGTGAAGAAATGAAAGGAGGTCTTCAAGAGCAAGGTACCAATTCAAAGGTTGAGCTAGGATAGTTTTATTGCAAAGCATTTTGCATATATGATACATGTGGTCAAAGACAAAGAACCGGATGCATATGAGGAAGCATGTACACAAAAATAATGAAAGCAAGCTATGCAAGAAGAGATAAAAGCTCTCAAGGACAATCACACATGGGATCTAGTTCCAAAGGCTAAAGGTATGAAGATTGTTCCAAATAAATGGGTGTTTAAAATAAAGAGAAATGTTGATGGTTCTCTAGCTAGGCATAAAGCTAGAGTAGTAGCAAAGGGATTCAAGCAGACTCACGACATCGACTATGAAGAGACTTTCAGACCAGTTGCAAAGATGGGAACAATTAGAAACTTGATTGTAGTGAGTGCAGAAAGGAGATGGCCATTGTACCAACTTGACATAAAAAATGCTTTTCTCAATGGAGAACTTCAAGAAGAGGTATACACCAGTCAACCGATAAGATTTGAAGATAAAAAGCATCTAGATTTTGTTTGCAGATTGAAGAAATCTTTGTATGGGCAGAAGCAAACACCACGTTCTTGGAACCAAAAATTGGTTGAGTACCTCACAAGGTGTGGGTATAGTCCAACCAACGCATATCCTTCTCTCTACATGAAGAAAGAAGAAGGCAAGCAGGTATACATCTGCATATATGTTGATGATCTCATCATAACAGGAAGTAATGTTGCAGGAATACAAGAGATAAAAAGAAAAATCAGTAAGGAGTTAAAAATTTCAAATCTTAATGAGCTGAAATATTTTTTAGGCATTGAGGTAGTCTATGGGAAAGATGGCATCTACTTGATGCAAAGAAAGTACATGTTGGATGTTCTTTTCAGATTTGGAATCAGTGAATGCAAACCACTCACTCAACCTATGGACACAAATGTGAAGCTATGCTCGTATGATGGAGAGAAGTTACATGATGTAACTACATAGAGGAGTCTCATACGTTCATTGATCTATGCTATGATCACAAGACCAGATTTGTGTTATATTGTTGGAGTTCTTTTAGAATTTATGCAAACTCCAACAAATGAACATTTAAATTCAGCCAAACAAGTGCTAAGATATGTGAAGCACACAGTCAATCATGCCTTGTTTTATAGATATGATGAAGAATTATAGGTGAAGGGCTTTAGTGATGCTAATTGGGCTAGTTCAAAGGAAGATAGAAGATCCACTTCAGGTTATGTATTCATGATAGGCATCAAACCTATCACATGCAGCTCGAAGAAGCAACCTACTACTGCACTATCATCCAGAGAAGCTAAATATAGAGGATTAGCCTTTGCAACTTGTGAAGCTATGTGGATTAAGAAGCTCTTGGCTGATCTTGATGTGCAGGTAGAGACCATTCCAATTTATGGTGACAACATGTCAAGAATTCACTTGACAAACAATCCAATGTTTCATGCACGAAGTAATCACATAGAATTGCATTATCATTATGTCCAAGAAAACATTTTGAGCAAGGATGTGGATATAAAGCTCACTAGAACTAACGACCAGGTTGTAGACATGTTTACAAAGTCCTTAGATGCTTCTAAGCTAAAGAGCTTCAAGGATGAAATCAACTTGCAGGATATGGCTGAAGGTGCGAGCTCACATGTGAGCTTGAGGAGGGGTGTTAAAATTAAAGAAGGAAGATCATATATATTTCACAAAAAGAATTTTTTTCAAAAAGAAGGAAAATAAAAAATAAAAAATGAAAGAATTTACTTTAGCAAGTAGTGGATGCCAAAAGAGAATCAATCAAAAGAGAATCAAATCCAAAAACTAGACCGGAGGAGAAGAGTGGCTGCTCAAACTAGGGGAGGAGTTATGGAGAAGAGCTCTCAAATTCATCATGAGAGCTCGTGGTCATTTGGCTTCAAAAGAGGCAAGGGAGGACATTCAAGAACAGAGGAAGAAGGTGTGGAAGTCCCCATGTAGATAGTTCATTTGGTTTCAGTCATTTCATTTTCTTTAGCCTCATAGATTAGGTCCAACCACTCACCAATTTTTAGGTAGCCTGATTGCGAGAGTCATATCTCTCAATGTATGTATCCATTTTTAGAAGTTAAATATGTATTAGAATGCTTATCTTGTCTAATTGTTCTATGTAAAAATAGTTTTGTCAAATTCATCATGTTTTATGAGTTATTCAGTTTTTAGTGAAGTCTAGTTTTCAGCCTAGCTGAGTGGATAGGCAACCTATTTTGAGGCAAAGAGTTTCCGAACCAAAACTACTCCAAATCGAGTGTTTGATAGCTCATTTAAAAGCTATTATTGTCTAGTTTGAGTGACCAAAGTCTAAAAGCTCATTGTCTTCTTCAATTGATACCACTTTTCATTCTAAGGTTCAGTTATAGGTAAAAGTCTTAATCCTGAGAAGTCTTCTACACTTTTTGTTGCGCATAGTAGAGGAATTATCCAACATTTGTTTCCTTTGGTAATCAATCGTCCATCCTTTTTATACTCTTCTACATATAACCCATCAGCATTGAACGTGACTTGTAGTCCCTGGTCAACAATTTGTCCATAGAAACCATATTTTTAAATATATTTGAAGCATGCACCACATCAACAAGATGTTTTACCTTTCCATCCTCCATAGATAGTGCTATGTTTCCTATATGCTTGATAGGATGTGATGTGTCATCACCTATTTCAACATATCCAAGAACTAGCAATTTCTGCAAACTACTAAACCATTCAGCATGATTGGTCATGTGATTTGAAGCACCTGAATCAACATACCAGACATTTCCATTCGATTTCGAAACATCAGTAGACATCATATTCATCATGTGATGTTGAACCATGAATAGATTCTCAGAATCATCTACACTTGTGGATGTATAATTATTTTACTGCCTTCCGTTATTTTGATTCTTCAACCTACAATCATGTTCAAAGTGTCCAAGTTTACCACAATTCCATCATCCTTTATTGTCATTACCTGAATCATTTCTTTGGAAATTTTTGCAGCCTCTTTGGCTCCCCCCACCTCAAAACTATCCTCTACCTCTTGCATGACTCTGATGTTGACCTTGAGTTGGTTACCATTTCCTCTTCCACTTTCCAAGCCTCTAACACTGCCTCTTCCTCTGCTAGAGTAGAATACCTTAGAACTAGGTTTTCCTTGGGAGCTCGAGTCCTCACCAAGATTCTTTTCTTCAATAATCAAGATAGACACCAGATCAACAAAATTCGGAATATTTTCCCTAGTCTGAATAGATGTTTTGAACTGCTTGCATGCAGCTCCTAAACCACGAAGGCACACTTCCACCTTATCATCATCATCATCTACATTCACACCAATAGATGCAAGTGACTCATACATGCTTTTGATTTTTAGGATGTAGTCACTTACCAACATGCCCTTTTTCTCCAAAGTATGCAGCTTGTTCTTGAGTTACAATTTCTTTGCCTTCGTATTCATCTCATACAAAGTGACCAAGATGCTCCAAGCCTCTTTTGGAGTCTTGGCATCCTGTATGTGTCCAATCATGCTATCCTAACAAGCTCTTTACAGCCACATTGGCTCTGATATCATGTCATGAGGAAGGAGATAAGGAAGAGAGCTCACAAACACTCTCAGAATCAAAGAGAAGCATACACATACAAATTGTGGCAAGGAAGAATAATCTTCTTCTTCTTCTTCTTCTTCTTCTTCTTCTTCTATTACATAAAAGGAATGTACAAGAATGACCTAACAAAACAATACAACAAGTGCAGTATATAAAGAATAGTACATAAGGAATATCATAATGTCCACGAATGAGTGAGCTGGCAAGAAACAAATGTGTCATAACTCTCGGTAGATAAATCTAGTAAACCTCAATGAAGTATCCCTGACATATATTGGCGTGACCATTATACATGTCAGAGAAATGAAAAAGTGATACATGTCATCCTAGATCATCACATGTTAAGCTTGATATCTCAACAGTCCTAAGGGGAGAGTGATTGGTGCCTTCGCTAAAATATCCCACACCATGCCGAAGTTAGTCATTTTTGATGTAGTGTCCAATGAGGTCACTGGCTCTGATGCCACCTATTCTGGTACAACCTTCACTTGCTGCTCAACCTTTTGCCAAGTAACTAGTATAGGACCTGGGAAAACGGGATGTTTTTCTTGAGCCCACTTTGCTGCTTTAACAAATGTATGTTGCTGGTCTTTAAAGCTTGGTTCAAATACTTCTGCAACTCAGTGGATCACTTTGCTGGATCGTGTTTGAATGGTTGCTGTCTGGGTGTCTGTTGTTGTAATGTAAACCATATTAGCCATGGGGTTTTGCATATCATTTTTATGTTTTCATACTCCTGAGCATCCTTGCAATGTTGATGAATGTGTCCAACTTCTCCACAAAAATGACATCATGGTGGAGGTACTATGGTACTATTGGTTGTTGGAGATAGACGTCTGTGGAAGCACGCAAACAGCACAAGGAAGAAGAAGAAGCTTGGAGCACAAACACACAATACTGAATGTATTACTAGAGAATGTACAAAGATAAGTAGCCCATTAGGGCAATTGGCGTATGTACAAGCCGGGGGGAAAAAACCTCCTAAAGAGGGAAAAAAGTGCCCCGGCGGTCCTAGAGTGTTCACACACATCAATACCTAAATATATCAACAAATCCCCCCTGGGAGTGATGCGGTGAACAAGGAGCTGGCACTCATGTATAAGGAAGTGCCAAGCTATGTGGAAATCACTCCACAAAAGGAAGTAAGCCCAAAGCTTTGCGGAAAGCTTCAAACTTCTCCCTAGGCAGAGCCTTCGTGAAAAGGTCTGCAATGTTCTCCTGCGTGGGCACATATGCCAAGCTGATCTTCCCAGCAGAGAACCTCTCCCTGACATAGTGATAATGCACCTCAATGTGCTTAGTGCGAGCATGGAACACAGGGTTCCTCGCAACTGCCAATGCGCTCTGACTATCAGTGAAGATGGTGGTGGCAGAAGACTGGCCAACACCCAAATCAGCCATAAGGTGTCTGAGCCACACACACTCAACAGTCGCTGTGAAAGCTGCCCTATACTCAACCTCACAACTGGAAGTGGCCACAGTAGGCTGCTTCTTGCTCAACCAAGATATACATGAGCTACCAAGCATGAAGCAAAAACCACTGGTGGACACACGAGTGTCATAGCAACCAGCCCAATCTGAGTCAGAAAAAGCATGCAAATCTGGCGGTAGTGATCCCCCCTTGGGATAAAACAACCCAAGTAGCCGAGTACCACTCAAGTAGCGAAAGATGCGCTTAACCGCTTTCCAATGCGTGACTCCTGGGCAATGCATAAACCTGCTCATCTGTGAGACAGCAAACTGAATATCTGGCCGAGTAATGCATAAGTAAATCAAGCATCCAACAGCCTGCTGATAGAGAACATCATCAAATGCATCTCCAGCATCATGAAGACTCAATCGTAAACCTGTCTCCATAGGAGTGGCAATAGGCTTACAGTCTTCAAGGCCAAAACGCTGCAATAATGTGTCAATATATTTTGTTTGACACAAAGCCATTCCACCATCAACGTGCATAAACTGAATGCCCAAATAGTGATGCAAATGCCCCAAATCAGACATCTCAAATGAGGCATGCAAATCAGCCTTAAAATCAGCAATATGTGTCTCAATAGGACCAGTGAGCAACATGTCATCAACATAGACAGCAATGATCAGAAGCACATCATGAGCACGTTTAACATATAAGGTGCTTTCAGTTGGACTGTTCTCAAAACCATGTACAATCAGATAGGCATGTATCTTCTCATACCAAGCACGTGGTGCTTGCTTTAAACCATATAATGCCTTCTTTAACCTACAAACCTAGTTTTCATGCCCTTTCTGCACAAAGCCACGGGGCTGAAAAACATACACTTCTTCATGCAAGTCACCATTCAGAAATGCTGTTTTAATGTCCAACTGATGTACATTCCAACCATGATGGGTTGCAAGTGCACAAATGCTCCGAACAGTAGTCATACGGCATGTAGGTGCAAAGGTCTCATCAAAATCAATGCCTCTTTCCTATGCATAACCCTTTGCAACAAGCCTAGCCTTATACATGTCAACTGTACCATCAGGTTTACGCTTCAACTTGTATACCCACTTAGTGCCAATGGCCTTCTTGCCAGGAGGCAAGTCACATAAAGACCATGTACCATTCTTCATTATAGCATCATATTCAGATTGCATAGCAGCCATCCAATTTTCTGAATTTTGTGCTTCATCAAAAGAAACAGGCTCATTCTCATCACAGAGACTAGATGCAGCCATAGCATAGCAATCTGATGAAAAGGAGGCACTATGAGAGCCTGAATGAGTACGATATGACAAAGGTGCATCTAATTTGCTGTCACGCAAAGTCTGCACCAGTCATTTTGGCATAGTTTTTGCCTGCTCAATATTAGCTCTCTCATCAACAAGTGCATCATGTAAATCTGCATCAGAATTGGAATGATCTGCATCATCATATGAAACCTGCAAAGGTTGAGAAGTTGCCTCATTAGGACCAGCACTAGCCTGTCCACCTGTAAAAAGAGGAATCAAAGTATCATACATGTCTTTGGAGCTAACAGATGTCTCCTTAGTACATGAAAGCAATGGCTGAATAGCATCTTCCACAAAGACAACATCACAGCTAACCAGAATGCGTTTGGTTTGTGGATGATACAGATGATAGCCTTTACTTTCAGAACTGTACCCAACAAAAATACATTTTACTGCCTTATCATCCAATTTTCTGCAATGTTGTTCAGGCACTAATGCATATGCCAAACAACCAAAAACACGCAGATGAGCAAGAGATGGCTTGCGGTCATGCCAAGCCTCATATGGAGTGATAGACTGCAACGCTTTAGTGGGACACCTGTTCAGTACATATGTTGCACACATGACAGCCTCAAGCTAGAAACTATGTGGTAAAGCCTGACTTTTGACCATGCACCTCACCATCTCCATGAGTGACATGTTCTTTCGTTCAACAACTCCATTATGTTGAGGTGTATACGGCACTGTACACTAGTGTTTTATCCCACGTTCAGCCAGAAATGCATTAAAATCTGAAGACATATATTCCCCCCCTCGATCAGAACGGAGGGTGCCCATTTTACATGCTGACAGATTTTTAGCCAAAACTAAAAACTGTTTGAAGCACATGAACACTTCGGACTTTGCTTTGAGTGGATATACCCATGCATGCCTGGAAAAATCATCAATGAAAGTCACGAAGTAAAGGTAATTTTCAAAAGAGGGTGTCTGCATAGGACCACAGACATCACTATGTACAAGCTGCAATTTCTACGTAGCCCGAACTGAACCATCTTTTGGAAAGGAAGAACGCTGCATTTTGCCCAAAATACAGCCTTCACAAACATGTTTTCCAGGTGGCTCAAGTTTGGGCAAAGAGGACACCATTTCAGATTTCCGCAGGCGTAACAAACTAGCAAAATTCAGATGACCAAAGCGTGCATGCCAAAGCTTTGCATCTGACATAGCCTGAGAATCATGAACTGCACATGCCGAATCATTCACAGATCTTTCATAGTCTATGAGCTTATACAGCCCACGACATAAAATGCCAGAAGCAATAATCACATCGCCATTTGAGAGATCATGGACTGTACACCTGTCATCAACAAATTTCACAACCAAGCCAATCTTGGCTAATGCAAAATCTGATAACAGGTTCTTTTTGATCCCTGGCACAAATAAAGCATCTGACAAAGTGAAAGAACTACCATCAACAGTAGTTAGAATGATCTTACCAACTCCCATAACAGGATAAGAGGAGTTATTGGCGCATGTGACAGTATTCCCTGTAGGGGCACGCTCGAGTGAAGAGAAGAAACTGCGCTGCGAGGTAATATGTTTGGTCGCCCCACTGTCAAAGTAGCTGAGTCTACTGCAGACATGCACTGATCATGAGAAGATGGGTCAAAACTACAGACAGTAGTAAACGCCCATTCTTCTTCCTGCACAAGATTTGCAGACTCTGTTTTTGGTGTAGAGGCCTCTGCAACAACCATTCTAGCCTCTTTCTTCATTGCCTCTTTAGCAGCCAGTTTTGGATAGTTCTTTATAATATGATCATTTCCTTTACAGTACTTGCAGAACAATTTCTGCTTTTCTGATTTCTTCTCATCTTTATCCTGGTTCTTTGATTGTGCAGCATTTGCAGATTTTTGCTTACTAGTAGAAGAGCTCCATTTTCCTTTGCCCTTCTGACTAGCCAGGAAAGCTTGATCTGCAACACGCATAATGGACCTGTTCTGCCTGGACTGATCTTCCTGCAACATAACAGAGACTAATTCCTCAAATGACAAGGCATTCGGATTGCCTTTCATCATCAACCGAAGAGTAGAGGCAAAACTCTGATATGAATCAGGAAGACCATTCAGAACGGTCTACACAAGTGAGCTATCTGGTATAACCTCATCAGCAGAAATCAATTGTTCCTTCAGGTCTTTGATCTTTGTAAGAAAACTATCCATAGAATCACCTTCATTCATGTGCTCACTCTCCAACTGTTTTTGGAGGTAAGCAACACGAGCCTCATTCCTAGCCTGGTACAAAGTGGTAAGTGTATCCCAAGCATCCTTTGCTGTTCTGCAAGAGCGAATGTGAGAAATAATGGCACATTTGACAGACAAAGCTATCAATGCATGTGTCTAGGCATCTCTGCCATCCCAACGAATCTGCTCTGCAGTAGGTGCAACAGAAACAACAGCACGAACAGGAATCTGCGAAATATCATCTTCGACACCATCTTCATCAGCTCCAACACCTGTATTTGCAGTACCTGTCGTTACAGGTGTAACAGGACGTCTTTCAACACCCTGCACAATGTTCCACAATCCTTTTGCAACCAGTACATGTCGCATCATATAAGCCCATAATGGGTAGTTGGTACCATCCAACTTATCCTCAACAGCCAACATACGGAATACATCACTGCTTTCAGCCATGGCCGGTGACTAAAATACCTTGATGTAGAAAATTGACTATATCTCAAAAAGTTGAACAGAACTGCCCAGACGAGTTCTGCTAGACCTATAGCAGACTTCGAGACGCTTAAACTGGCAAACAAAAACTGGTATATACCTTTGGCACAAAAGGACGAAATAGCCTGCACAAGCGCTATGATAGTGCATTCGGAGGCCGAAACGAGCTCAGAGTATGCTCACCAAATTTTGTGCGAATCTAAGACTGCAAACGGAGGAGTGTCGACGGCGCCCTAGAAGAAGCAACGACCTGCTCTGATACCAATTGTTGGAGATAGACGTCCGCGGAAGCACGCGAACAGCACAAGGAAGAAGAAGAAGCTTGGAGCACAAACACACAATACTGAATGTATTACTAGAGAATGTACAAAGATAAGTAGCCCATTAGGGCAATTGGCGTATGTACAAGCCGGGGGAAAAAAACCTCCTAAAGAGGGAAAAAAGTGCCCCGGCGGTCCTAGAGTGTTCACACACATCACTACCTAAATATATCAACATTGGTAACTTGGCTTTGATTCCACTGAGATCGATTATAGTTCCCTGTATGTGGTGCTCAATAATTGGTAAAGTTGGGATATGATGTGTTTCGGAAGTGAGGAAATACATAGCTTACTACTGGTCCACCTTGTTCTCGACATACTACATTGATAGCCAATCGGTATTGTGTTTTAGTGTTCTATGGACAAGACTCTATGGAATGACTTGTTGTGTTGCAAATGGCACACTGAATGTGATTGAGTGCACAATTGATTGCCACATGACCTGAATTTTTGCATTTAGTGTAGTATATCTACTTTAGTGGGTCGTCATTTTTGGCCTTGCTAGATTTCAACCATTCAAAGTCTTTTGTAAAACCACCTACTTTATGTTCTAATTGTAGTGCCATTACAATGACAACATCTAGGGTCATGCCACCGATGGAGCGGATAATCATGACTTGTCACAATTATGGATTAAGACCACTGATGAGCCACTATGTGATGACATCATTAGGCAAATTCGTATTTGCTTGGGGTAACTATTGTAGATGCATGCGAAAGAGAGTGGCGTAGTCCTGCACACTCTGGTTCACCTTTTTCTTGTTAGTTTGCAAAAAATCAAATATTTTGGCAGCGTTCTTTTTTAATCAGAAGCATTGCAAAAATGCATTCTTCACATCCTCATATCACCTGAAATGATTTAAATAAAATTCGATGAGCCTTCTTTCTACTTCGTTGACTAATGTAGACTAGAATATAATGGCCTTGTATTCAGGTTATTTAATATCGTGTACTTGATTTCAAAAGTGTGCACATGCGCATCCGGGTCATCACCTAAGAATCCCCCAAATTTTGTGTAAGTCACTCCCGTAGTCGGTTGTCTCTATTCAAAACATACATACATACATGCATGCATATATACATACATGCACACTTGCACACATACAGGCATGAATGCATACATACATGCATACATACATACATACATACATACATACATACATACAAATATACATACATGCATGCATACATACATACATACATACATACATACATACATACATGCATATAGATACATGCAAGCATACATACATACACACACGCATAAATACATACATACATGCATACATACATACAAACATATATGCATACATATATACACTCATATATGCATCGATGCATACACAAACATGAATTAAAAGGGAGTCTCTTAGAAGTATACGAGATGATTTGTGTGTGGACGTGTGTGAGTGCATGCGAGAGAGAGAGGGGTCAAATAGAGTAGATTGATGCACGGGGAAAAAAGAAAGATAGAAATATATATATATATATATATATATATATATATATATATATATATATATATATATATATATATATATATATATATATATATATATATATATCGATAGAGAGAGGAGGAGAAGAAGAAGGAAAAGAACAAAAAGAAAACACAAATAAAAAGAAAGCAAGAGTGAAAAGATCATCTACCAATGATCTTCGAGAGTGAAAAGTGTTTCTTTTTTCACTTCAGTTGGAGCTTCTTATACTTGTGCACATGTACAAATGTGTTACACAAAAATGCCGATTTTTTTGGTTATTATTCTATAATTATTGGTACACAAATCGATAAAGAGACATGAACTTGTTCTATTTTCCATGCAAAGATAAATAGCGATTTTTTCACATGAGAGAAGAAGCTTGCAAGTTGCAAGTTGTACTAAAGCTTCACGTGCTTGCCTACTTGCTCAGTAGCTCTTGTTACGGTTCCTCTTGTATTCTGTGCTCAAGGAAAAAAGAAGATCACAAGAAAAAAAAGGATCGGGACCCTCCCCTCAAAGAGGGTAACCATCAATAATGAAAATCACATCGCTAAACATCAGGGGTTTGTCTGACCCCTCAAGAGCGGTGATTCTGGGTCAATGGTTCAAAGACAAGTGCCTCAACCCCGATTTTATCTGCTTACAAGAGATTAAAATCGACGCAGAGGATCTCCAGAAGCGACTTAAATGCATTTCCCCAAACCACCTTTGGTTCTCCACTTCGCACCCTAGGGGGGCGGGAGGCACTGCGATTGGTATTAGCCATTCCTGGTCCGGCAGATTGGCCTCAACTTGTGAAGATCGGAATCATCATTGGATTGCTGCCTCTATCGGGTTCCCTAACCAGTTCACTGTGGTCTCAATTTATGCCCCTAATGGAGAGGCAGATAGAACTGATACATGGGCTTCCCTCGACTCCCTCTCTCACAATGTTCTGATTTGCGGGGACTTCAACATGGTTGAGTTTCTTGAAGACCGATGGAATAACAAGGGGAACATTATTGACGGTCGGGAGAAAGAGATATGGGATAAAATCAAGCTCCATCTCGACCTGGTCGAGGTAAAAGACATGAAAGGGTTCTCATGGTCTAATCTCCAATTAGGGGACTCTCTGAGGAAAGCAAGGCTTGATAGATGTTACATCGACCAAAACACCATCCTCTAGTGGGGTAGTCCTTCGATTTCCCAACACATGGACCTGACCATCTCAAACCACTACCCGATTACTCTTTCTTTCAAACCTGTTCCCATGCTCCTGAAAGCTCCTTGGTTTCATGCTTGTCAGACATCATTTTCCCTCCCCTCGGTCCACCAAGAAATTTCCGTAGTGTGGGTGGAGGCCTTTGCCTACTGTAATGAACCGGCTAAGTGTTGGAGAAGTGCAGTGGAAAGGACTCGACAAATTCTAATCAGAACTCATAAGGCTATAAGAGATATCCAAAAAAAAAGAAGAGAAACAGTATACCAGAGGCTCTCAAGGCTTGAAGAAGAAGTGAACAAAGGTAACTTGCAATGCCAACAAGGTCTATTGAAAGTCAGGGGAAGAATAAGATTCGAGGAGGAGATTCAAAGAAAAGATCTTCAAATATTCTTCAAAGATTGGTGGGCGGGGAAGGCCGACAAACCTTCGAAAGAGATGTGTAACATCCTCAAAAGGAAGCAAGCTAGGGAATCCATCCCCTTCTTGGTCAACAACAATGGGATCGAATGTAGCACAGAAGTTGAGCACAGATCTATCATCGTCGAGCACTATACCCGTCTTCTCGGGGTCTCGACTCCTCTTTCCCCACAGAGGCGTGACTGCATGGCAACCATCTCAAGGGTTGCTCAATCTAGGATCCCACAGAACATGAATTATCTGCTAGATGCTAACATTTCTGAGAACGAAATTATCGAGGTTATTAATGCCCTTCCCAATGGAAAAAGTCCAGGTCCTGATGGTCTCACCAATGAGTTTTTCAAGTCCTTCAAGCATGTAGTTGCCACCCCGCTGCATCTGGTGTGGCAAGAGGCTCTCTCTTTCGGTGCCCTCCCAGTGTGTCTTAATAATGGCGTTATCAAGTTAATTCACAAAAGGGGAGATAAGAACAAAATTGAAAACTGGCAGCCGATTACCATGCTCCAAACTGGATACAAGATAATTGCCAAAGTTATCGCCAACAGAATCTCTTGTCATTTAAAGTCATGGCTTCGTGAGGACCAGAAAGGTTTTATCAAAGGTAGATCTATACTTGAAGCAATTGTCGATATTTGGGAAGGCCTTGCATTTGCTGAGGAGTCTGCACAAGATCTCGTATTCATTAAGATCGACTTCGACAAAGCGTATGACAGATTGGAATGGGACTTTATTCTTCAATCAATGAAAGACCTTGGATGCAGCCAAAAGTTCACGAAGATGGTTTCCACTCTTCTCGGAAATGCTTCAACAAGAATAAATATCAACGGTAAGCTCTCTAAGTCCATATGTTTAAAAAGATCGATCAAGCAAGGCTGCCCACTGGCTCCTTTACTCTTCGCTATTGCCTCAAATGGCCTCAGTTGCCTTTTAAAGCATCACTTGGATGCTGGCAATCTCAAGGGTCTTTCCCTACCTCTTGATCACGGCCAAATGATTACGAGACTCTTTGCCGATGACATGAATGCCTTTGTACATAACGATAGGAACAGCATTGAGGTGTTCTGGAGTTGCCTCGACACTTTTTGTGTGGCGTCAGGTTCAAAAATCAACCATGCTAAAACTGCTTTTAGAGCAATCCATGGGCCTCCACCCCAATTGCTGTTAGATCAGGGGTGTCAGGCTATACCTGGCGGTCAAGTCTTCCGTCTCCTTGGTATTCCGATGGGCTTCGACATCTCAATAGACCAACGGTGGAACTGGGTGCTATCCAAACTAGATAGCAAACTAAATCATTGGAAAGGGATGCAAGTTAACTTGGCAGGGCGGGCAATGGTGGTTAATACATTTATGCTCTCCACGATTATTTACTTTATCTCGTGCTGGAGACCGAAGGAGAAAGAGTTGGCCAAAGTGGAAAGAATCTGCAGAAACTTCCTTTGGACTGGCGACCCGAACAGAAGGGGGATTCCCAAAATCAAATGGGAATTTTGCATTAGCCCGAAAAATTCGGGGGGCTTAGGTATTTTGGATATCGCTGGGTTGGCTGACAAGTTGGAAGCAAAGTGGTTTATCAAGGCTTGGAGCAATAGTGAGTCCTCTTGGGCTAAATTGATCTTCAGAAACATGAAAGACCTTACCCTAGTTGGCCATCCTGGTTGGAAGGACTTAGGGATCCTCACGCTGTTGTTCTCCCCCTACCGGGTGTCCCCTAAAGGCTCTAGCCTAGTTTGTTCCTTATGGAAGAGTTGGAACAAGGCTAAACAATTCATCAGAATCAGTGATGATTGGAAGTGGGTGGCTGGGATGAGACAAAATGACTCTATCTGGTTCCCGATCATCGGCATTAGGGGGGTGGAATCTTGGAACCTCCAAACTGCTAAGCGGCTTTGGAACAAGGGGTTCAAACAGTGGAAACAATTCTGTAATCAAGATACTGACCAGTGGATCAGATTCGAAGATTTAGACCCGAGACATAGAGTTACCCGCGATGAATGGACTCTTCTTCAAGACAGGTGTTTAGCGTGGGACCGCACAACTACTCGGCTTCTCTGCGAACATGATCTTCCTTGCCTGGAGGGCCTCAAATGGAGCAACGGTAAGAAACTATCCAGAATCCCCAACTTCAAAGTGAACTCAGACGTTCATCACTCCCTTAACAGGAAGTGGTGCCTTTCTTGGCCCAAACTCCGATGGGAACTAAAGTTCATGTCAATTTGGCACCCCCTAATTGAGATCAAAAAGTCCGTTCTCATGTGGCAGATCCTGCATAAGGGTATCTGGTCCAATGCTAAGGCCAACAAAATTTGTGGCATGCCCCCATGGTGCAAGCGTTGCCATCGATGAATCGAAGATTTAGTCCACCTCTTCTTCGATTGCCCTAAGTCCCATGTTATCTGGCGTCACGTGACACGGGTATTGAGAATCACGAACCAAATCAACTGGCAACAGGTACTGTTGGGTGAGGCAGTTGGCTGCTCTGCAAGACTGTGGAATGCCATCAAGGGCGAGACTCTTTGGAAGATTTGGAGGGAGCGATGTGCTGTCAATTTTGGCCAAACTCCAAAGGAATGGTCAATTGAGAAATCCTTGTTTTCTCTAGGAAAAAGAATCTCCCGAGATAAGAGATCTCCACCGTTTAGACATCACTGTATTTGTCTCCTTGAAAATAACAAGTTGAAACCCAAATGAGTCCCACATGAGGGAGATGATAGATTTGTCCGCCTCATTTGTAATGCCCTCTAACTTGTCATACTCTTCCCTTGCATTGTGGGATTTGGGGGTCCCATGGGCACTAGTCCCAATCACTTGTAACTTTTCTTATTTTTTTAAATTAAAGTCGGGGAGAATAGGCCGTGGCCGAACTTCCTTTTGAAAAAAAAAAAAGAAAAAAAAATGACTTGCGTTGGATTTTTGCGAATTATTCAATACACATTGAGTATTCCGTGACCTCTTAAGGGAACGAATAGAGTCTGACCTTTCCAAGCATGTGAAAAGTTGATATCTGATAGCTTGTCGTGGCTTTCATAGTTGACAATATTTAATGGTGTCATCATCTTAACGCATTCGTCCGCATAGTCTCATTTGGTAGCTTGTAGTCTTCTTTCCCACGTGTAAGTGGGAACTTTAGGAATTCTGTTACCAAAAAAGTATGTTCTTGCCTACCTCATCATGGATCCATTGGTTTTTTTTTTTCAATGCCCATCCTTCTCATCGAGGGTGAAAAGTGAGATATTATATATATATATATATATATATGTGTGTGTGCGCGCGCATGTGTACGTACATTAGATGTAAAGGACTTCTATCACAAAAGACAAAGAGTCAACATTCTTCTGCGGATCCGCAAATTTCAGTTTCGAGCCCGTTTTTGTCAAATGCTGCTCGTGGCTATGCAAGTTCTTGAGGTGAGCGTGATCGTCAAAACAGGATCATTGACAGGAAGAGAACCCGAGCGATTTACTTAGTATTTTCAGTTGTTACTGCGGAGGAAGACGATGGCTTCTAGATTCTGAGGCAGTACCATCGAAGTCTGTAGCAGGAAGTGTTTACGAAGATCGTAGAGGTCGAGGGTAATTAGCTTCTTTTCCACTTGTTTATCATGCACGGGAGTAATATGCGGAGAAATGATAAGATCTGCTTCGCCAGATAAAGCCTCGCGCACTGGGATAATAAAGCGACCCACGTAGTCGAGAGGGAGACAGCTCTCTGCCACGCAGGAAGAGTGATAGATAGAAACATATCAGCGAGTCTAGATTGCCATTCCACAGGAAGCGACTGAGTAGCCATAACTGCTTCATACACATCCTTCAGTAAATGGAGAACATTGTCTTTGTGTAATACGATGGCTTAATCCTGTGTCTCATGACAGCTTCATCCGTTCGAAGTCATGCGCACATACGCAGAGGGACTGTGAATCCAGTCGTTTGGCTGTTCAGCTCCGATTCTACGTAGCTAAGCTCCTTCGGCATCGGGCATGTACGACTTGCTTAAGTCCCCGCGCAGGCTCCTCGTAAAACAACTACAGGAGACGACTGCCTCCATCTTGGCATCTTCCCCCGTCTCCCCCGATGATGAAGATCAAAACCAACAAGGCGGCAACGCCTTCGATTTCAACACGCGCTTCAGCCCCTCCATGACGCTCATTCTCGTGGTTCTGCTCACCGCCTTCTTCTTCATGGCCTTCTTCTCCATTTACGTCAAGCGCTGCTCGACAACCAGCGAGGGAGATGTTCGTCGCTCGCGCAGGCCGGGAGAAGGAGGAGATATCCAGCCTGGCGTCCTCGAACCTCCGTTCCAGGGCGTGCACCCCGCCTTCCTCGAAACGCTACCCCTCGTGCTTTACTCCTCTTCCAAGAAGCGCGGCACGAACGTCGATTGTGTGGTTTGCTTGAATGATTTTGAGGAGGGCGAGCCGCTCTGTCAGCTGCCCCGCTGCAAGCATGTGTTTCACAAGGACTGCATAAACATGTGGCTCTTCTCTCACAGGACTTGCCCTCTCTGCCGTCGCACAGTAACGTCTGATAGTACGCGCTCGTTCAGGTGGGGTACTGCATCCGGCAGCCTTCGACTATCCATTGGGAGGCGGGGGACGAGCGACAGAAGCTCTACAACAGTGACAGATCCATCCACTCCAACCGAGTCTCTACGGAACACAGGAGATCTCACAAGCCTGGACTGCACCCAGCTGAACAGGATCCCCAGGTCTCATTCGACAGGGCATTACTTATTCAAGCAGCCCCGTAGCAGCATGGTAAGGGTGCCGATGGCAGAACACGCAGATTTCGAGGGGGAAACAAGCGAAGAGGGAGGAGCAGCAGGAAGCGGCGGATGTTTGCCGCTGCCGCCACCGGCGGCATTCCAACGGTCGAGGAGCTACGCATCGGCGGTTGGAGAGAATGTGAGTGGCCAGCTTGGCAGAAGCAGCTGGATGCGGGAGGCGGGGGCCACGCTCAAGCGGGCCTTAAGCATAAAGAGGGCGGGCTCTGCGGGTGCCACCCCCACCGCACCGACGTCAGCCGCCACCACTATCTCAACTTCCGCCATCAGCGCGGCCGTTCCGTTCCAACGGATGAGTGAGCATCCAATTTGGTAGTAGGTGTGCCTACCTCTGATTTCTAAAGCACTTCGTCAAATCATGTATAAAATTTTTGTGCACATAAAATATCTTTTATCTCCGGATCTTCTAGGAAATGTGATATCGACTACACTAAACTAATGGTTTTCGATCCAATTTTAAAGGAAATGCAATAGAAAATCAAGGGCGAATATGATGTGTTTTAAGGCCTACTTGCACGTGAATCATATAAATATAGATTTCAAGAATAACATAGGTTCTATAAGAGGTAAGGCCATCTCATCATGCTCTCATTGAGAGAGCTTGGTATACTCTTGCAGCACACCCCCTAAACATGCACGCCCTCTCATTGGGTGGATGTATAAAAATATAGTTTCTAGGTGACCTAAGGTAAATCCATCATGACTCTTTGAGAGAGATATGGCCACTTGTAACATATAGCCTAGAGTTGCACACGAACTCACCATCATTGGATGCATGCATACATTGCCTCTCATTGGATGCACTTTCTCTACCCATGTACTTCCTCTCATTGGACGCATGCATACATTGCCTCTCATTGGATGTATCCATTAGAAATAGGAAGAATGGAGGTTACAACGAAGAGATTGATAATGGATTTTGAGAGAACATGCATCATGAGAGAGAGAGACATGACATTTGCAGAGGACTACATGTATGTGAGAGAGTATTGGATAAATGTTAGGAAGGGATAAAAGGTAAATATCATGTGTATGTGAGAGATTGATAAGAGCATAGGAGGAATAGAAGAGAAGACATGCATGCACACACACATCATGTACAAATGTTTCCATGTATACTTTCACTAGCGCACATACACGTATATGCATACATAAAGCTCATATTTATACGCACATATATGTACGTGCCTTTTGGACAATAAGTATGGTTCTGAGTCGCTTCAAATTAAATTCAATGTATGCTTTGAATTCAATTTCATGTAGTTTTTAGAGTTTAAGAACGTTCAATTGGTAGATGTATATGTATTATATTATTCTTCTAGTATATATGGATAGATAATCATTTGAATATTTATGACGATTTTTTTATTCCAACTTTGTCTTTTTTCGTATATTAGTGTTTTATTTTCTCTTTTGTTCAAGAATGCATATTTTAATGATCTTTTTATTCCAGCTTTGTTCCTTTTGGATGTTAGAGTTTTATTTTATCGCTTTGGTAGGTAGGTAAGCAGATCCTTAGATACATGAGTAGATAGATAAAGATAGAAATGCATTAGGTTGATATGCACATGGATTGATAAAGTGGTAGGTACATGAATTAATAAAGAGATGGTTATGAGTAGGTAGATAGATAGGTATATAGATAGCCATGATTAGATAGAAAGATATCAGATAGTAATTTTTCTATTTATTTTATATTTTTCATAGATACTGTCAGGTCACCGAAATATTATCTAGTAGATTAATTGTAATTAGGAAAAGATGTGTACTGAAAGGGTGTCATGCAAAACATTGTAATGCTTTCTTGATTAATAGAACAGTGATTGAAAGAGAGCGACAAACGCATCGCCAGATTGTCCTGTCTAGGCGATTGGCGAAAGCTTGATTCTATCACAAGTTATCAAATTGTGGTGTCGCTTGTATTGTTAAGGTTCAGTATTGAAGTAACTAAGGTACTGCATTAACATTTTATAGCGTTATTGGTGAAGTGCGAGTATAACAGTAATATTAAGTGAACAATAGAAGTTTCTGTGCATGTGCATGTGGTAGTTGTTAGAAGTTATTATACGTTGGAGATTGGTAGTTGAATCTGTTGTAATTGTCAGAAGATAATGAAGTGATTGCGGAAAATACATAAAGGGCCTCTGTATTACAGACCCCTAACCATCCCAAGAATCCACGAATAGATTTGTTAACATTTTAACACTTTTAACATTGGCACCGGCCATGGGGCATGGAGTAGCCAATCTGCGAGCAGATTAGAATTTGAGAAAGAATCCTATGATATATGCCTGTAACGCATTCTGAAGAATGTTACTCGAAGTAAAGAAGGGATCAGCATCCTTGGAAAGTTCCTAGTGCATTGGGAACACCTTCGGGTGATAGTGGTGACAGACAATCGTCGAAAGGAAAGCGAGAAATATGGGCTAGTGAGGTGTGACTTCAGCATTTCCTTGTGCAAGGATTACAAAGTATACCAAAAGTGCAACCAACCCCATCCGCGAAAAGTAAGGTCGGGGAAGTAATCATTGGTTTTGATAGCAGTGTGGAAGTTTTTGGTAGCAATTTGTGGAATTTCGGTGGCAGTTCGAATAATTTTGAGGTCGGTTTGCAGAATTTCAGTGATAGCTCTACTTTGGGTTCTGATTTTGAGGAAACTAGTATATTGTTGGATGAAAGTTTTGGTGAAAAGTTTACTTTAGAAGTCAACTCTAAGGAATGGCAGATGGGTGTAGGCATGTGATTGACTTAACAATATCAGATTAGCGGAGAACGTGCAAGACAACGAGATGACACAACATTATTTAGGCTTAACTGAGTCAAATCATTTGGCTGTGATACTTCCTCTTGATTTAAACATGAGTGGTTCCCAATAGCAACAACAACATCATCGACAACAACAACAATAACAGCAGCAGTAGGTCATACCACCATGACCGGTACTTGCAAGAGTTACGTATACAAAATTTGGAGGATTTCCCAGTGATGATCTTGATGCCAATGTGCATACTTTTAAAATCACTTATGTTGTACTCAACTATCTAGCGAATCTGGTATATAAGGCAATAGTGTTCAAATCTACTCTGGTTAATGAGGTTGCCCAGTGGTTAACTGAATATGACATTAATCATTTCGATCAATATGATGATATTAAGAATGCCTTCTTACAACGTTTTTAGTTGAAGAAAAATGCGATTGAGATCTTTGACTATCTGCAAAACAATAAACAGAAACCACATCAGAATGTGCAAGAGTATGCAACTTTATCTCGTACTCATCTACGACAACTGCCACCAGCGCATGCTAATCTACCGGATGATGTGATTACCCAGTGGTTTATTAATGGATTAAATCCTCAACTCAAACAAGTAATGATTATACGATGTGTAGGCGGTATGACCTTGGATGCAGTAATAGCCATGGCATTACAGTTGGAACATAAAGTGGATGGGTTTGCTAAAGATTTGGACTGATTAAAGGCATCCAAGGGTACGAGCAAGGATCCATTGAAATAGGTGTATTGCACAAAATGTAAGAACCTAGGACATACTACTTATGTATGTGCACTAAACCAAATGTACTGTGCTATTTGTAATACGACGAGTCACTCTACTGAAACATATCCATATAATGCTAAAGTACAGACCAGGCCAACCGTAAATGCTATAATACAGGAGCAGGGACAACAAACTACCCACTATGTACCACCACATTTAAGGAATACTGCTTACCAAAGTTACAAAACCTATATGGGATCGCGAGCAAACAATCGGTGAAACTCTGATCAATCGGATGAAGGCATATCTCTTCCACCACCAAGATGCCATTTCTGTGGTGAGATTTGACATATCCATAGATATTGCAAAGGGGCGTTCGAGTATGATAAACGAAGAAAAGAACGACAACATCCAATGGCAAACATGGTATATATTTTAGCACTAGATACCCAAGCGGCAGCAATTCAAACATGGTCTGATAAGAAGTTACAACCTGCTGCTGAGATTTTTGAGCCTGGCATTCGAGAACAACAGAAAGTTTTTACCAAAGCTAGTACGTGGGCCGGTCAGAACCAACTGTTTTCCCCGATCCGGTACCTGTGGTCCAGCAGACGGGACCGAGTGTCGCCAGAGAGTCCACAGAATTTGGTATCGAGTACGATGAATTTTGACTCTGTGTGGAATATGCTATCTCAGGCATCTATTACAATACCATTGGGGAAATTATTAGCCTTGGTTTTGGGTGTACGTCAACAATTCTAGCAACAAATTAGTCTAGGATCTTCGTGTACACCTGCTACGGCAACTATTAGTCCAAAAATTGATTCTACGATGGACCATGTGGTTCCTTTAATTACGGTATGGTATAAGAACCATAAAATTACTCAAGTGTTGATTGATGGAGGCTCCGGTGTGAATATTGCTACGGTTGCACTTTGTAAAAGGTTAGGATGGACTCAGATCAAACCTGTTCAGTTTTTCGTGAGAATGGCGGATCAATCAAGGGTCTATCTAGTGGGCTTGATGCGAGATATACCCATTACTCTTTAGGGAGCGATGTTCAAAATGACTTTTGTTGTTCTAGAATTACTTGACTTAAGTCTGAATTACAACTTATTGTTGTGGAGGCCCTGGCTAAAACAAGCCAAAGTGTTATAGGACTCGTCTGCACACGAACTTATTTTTAAAAGCAATCATCGGAAATATGTAGTACCCTTCGACGAAATGAAGCCTTGCGACCTTCATGCTCGACCTTATGTGGCCGAACCTATGCATATTCTGGATGGACTTTCAGGTGATGAAGAAGAAGCTTTTCTCAATGCTAACTAGGATTTTCTAGCCTTGGGTACAATCGACTTACAAGTGGTTGTAGATAATTGGAATTCAGTCCTTTGTACGGTAGTTCCGGTTGTCGAAGAAGTGGATCCAGTGCCGGATCAAGTTTTGTATGCCCAAAATTTACACTAATTATTCCAGTCATCTGAGGATATAGCCATGCCCTGACAGTTTTATGTATCGGAAGATCAGCTCATCACCTGCAATCTGGGAATTGAGGGTACACCGCAACCGGTCAAGCTTAAGGCTGGGTTACCGAAAACTTTTCAAAATGATCTACTTCAGTTGCCGATAGAGTTTCAAGATGTATTCGCATGGGACTCTCGAGATGTGATGGTGAAACCGGATGCATGTTGTCGGCGTGAAAGCGACGGTGGGTGGATCAGGGCGACTGCCAAAAAGACGGCGCACGCCGGGTGCTTGAAGCAACCTCAGGTAATTGATGGAGACTCAAAAAGTTTGATTAGTAATGCAATTTTAAGACCCTTTAGCACTTCATCATATGTGCTCTTTTTCTTATAAGCCAAACTGAGTACGACTCTAAAAAAATCTTCTTCGTAGTTAATTCATTTACTCAAAGAAAGCAATTTGAAATATGTTTAGGCTTATTGTCGTGATTTTTCATAAGCCAAATGTGTGGCAACTAAAAGCTTGTTCACATCTATATAATGCTTATTCTTTGAACTATTTCTAGTAAGGATGCCTATTTCTTTTTTGTATTATACGGCACATGGGGGTGCCTCTACAAGATCAAGGTAACTAATGGAAACTCAACATATGGAAATTTAATCATATCATAGTATTTGGGAAAGTGATTTGTCTTGCATGGTCAAAGATTATCTTTCATAACGAGACAAAACAAAGTGGGTTCAAATTCCTTTCACACGGCCATTATATTAAGTGTCAAAGTGAGTGTCAAAATGAATGGTCTACAAAGCTAATTCATCCCATCTCTAGTTTTGAGAAATAAAACTCACTTTTCAAAAGAATGAATTCAAACAGAAGTCACTTCTTTCAACAGTGACTTTACAAGTATTGAAATATCAACCCATATTCCTCATGTACTGTCACATCAATTCCATTCCTCCAAAGAATTTAACAACACGTTTTACCATAAGTTTCATACTTCACAAAGAAAAATCATTCTTTTGCGGAAATACATATCGAAGACAGTAAAAGAAAACCAGATAATATAAATGTTGTGCTGATTTCTTTTCACGTGTGACCATATGTTAGGAATCATATCATAACGAAAATGTTCTGAGTTTTAACTTGGTTGTACCTGAAAAGATGGAAAACAGAACAATAAATTTCTCTTTTAATCATAACTCAGGGGAACGAAAACTATAATGTCACTGGTTGAATGTAGAAAGCAATCGAATACTCTCTTTTTGTTTGCATCCGCCATGATCTCAGAGATGGAATACGGAATGGATTCTAACTACAAATCTAACCATTTCAACATATAAAGGTATCGGATTGTTCGATCTGCCTCATGTATAGGGATGATCACTTACAGTTGAGGAGGATAAAGACAATAACAATTTAGTATCGCTATTAGGAAACGAAACTCATGGCATGTAAATTTGCAAGAACGTGACAGATGCTAAACAGCTCATCTACAAGAAGTAGATGCACAATTAATATATAAAAAGCATGCGTGCAGTTAGAGTTTGGAAGTATGAAGATAAGATCAAAAGCGTCGGCTGTATCAGAGCATTGTATATGTGCAGACAGACATTCATGGAGAAAGTCGGTATGGGAAGTGACAAAGAATGTGAGTTGAATTCAAAATCGATCATCATAAAATTAAAGCTTCAATCATGCACTATAACTTGGCGCATCTGTCAGAATATGACCGTCAATTGTCGCTAGGTAAAGAAAAAGAAGTGGAGTATTTGCGCAATTAAACAAATGGAATTCAGCCATGGAGCGTAGATCAAATATGCAACAGAGCGTTGATAGATGCTCACAGCAGCTCTCACATATAACATAATATCATGCACCATTCATCATCATACCTCCGAGAACTTCATGGGTAGAATTAGAAATTAATATTCTCGCTGCGTCATGGAATTTATCAATGAGCGCCAGAAGATATGGCATCCTTATTGTCATGAGAACAGGGAAACTCGTGTCGTTAACAGATTCGTCAGAGGAGTTAACTCATCAGAAGTGATTCCATAGAAAATTGCGCTCAATCAGATGTGTCTTTTCTTCGCCAGGGAGAACTTGTCGGAGTCGTCAGATCATTGGCACAATCATTATCGTCCTCGGCCAGCCATCAGTGAATCAACCCACAACATCGCGCAGATTGGCCTCCCTCAGCAGCGGTTGTTGAAGGAAAAGAGATGCCTCATCCGATTACTATATCGATCCACCTCTGAAGTACTGAACATAATCCCCCTTCTGATCAAGAACGACCGCCTTCCTGCCCAAATCTCTACCGGATCAACTGACGAGCCCCCCATCTCTTTTAGTTAACTTATTAGTTTAACATGCATACTATATACATAACTGCACGAACTTTTTAGTTAACTTAAACACATACACTTACTTATGTCTTTTTACGTATGCAGTTTTATATAAGATATTATTGTTTAATTCTAAACCAATATATATATATTCAAATAAATAACTTAGTAAATAAACTATTTTGAACCTATATTTTCATTATACAATAAATTAAACTTCATCAAAAAAAGTTAAGAGCATCTTATTATATCTTTCGGATATCTTTTAATTGATCAAAAACACATGGAATTAGATGCTTTTAGTGGAAAAGATATTAAAATACATACGTAGCAGATATAGACATAAGATAGAATTACATATTGTTAACTTCTTATTCAATATTAATGCTCATAAAGTACTTATTCATAATCTCCACTACATGAGATCTTCGTTTAATTCAGCTTTTCACGGATTTATTATCTGCAGGTACTAAGAGAAAGAAGAAAAAGTTAGTCAAGTAAAATTCTTATGAGAGAAATTTCATTTAACTGACTCAAAAGCAAAATATTTTTATTTTTTCATATGACAATTCGAGTGGGGAAATTCTTCCGACATCTGCCCCCACCAAACCTGCACATCGCCCTCGATGGGCCAACCTACAGTTCAATAGGAAAGCAGTATCAAATTCTTTTGAAAAATATTTCTTAAACTATTTTCTTCAAAATTATATAAAATATGCTCCTAAAGGTAAGTACATCTTTTTTTTTTAATATAAAGGAAGTTCGGCATAAGCCTACTCTCCCGGACTTGAATTAAATAAAGAAAAGAAGAGTACAAGAGAAGGGGACTAGTGCCCACGGGACCCCCCAAATCCCACAAAGCAGGGGAAGCTTTTACAGAGCCTAGATGACATTACGAAGAAGGTTAATTACCCTCTCATCACCCTCATGTGGGGCCCACTTAGGTTTAAGCTTGTTATCGATCAAAAGGAGTACTTGATGATGCCTAAAGGGGGGTGATTTTTTACAGTTGACAATCCTTTTGACCACTCCTTGGGGGAGGCACCGAAGTTGAGAGCACATCTTTCCCGCCAGATTTTCCATAGGACCTCCCCTCTGATGGCGTTCCAGAGAGTCGTGGAGCAGCCTATCGCTTCTCCCAGCAGGGCTTGCTGCCAACTGAGAGGTTTTTGAAGTCTAATTCTCTTTCCAACCACCTGCCAGAGTCTATTGGAGTGGGGGCAGGTAAAGAAGATGTGTGAAACATCTTCGATAGACCGGTAAGTACATCTTTTGATAGTCAAGAAAACTTATAAACTTATGTAAGCTTGAATTTCAACCTTTTCGTTCAATGCATGAATTGGAAAATAGGTTTTAGAAAGAAACTATAGAAGTCATTCAAATAGTGTTCGTACTAACTCTTCTATTAACTCTGTTCATAAGTAAAGCATATGTTATATAAACCTTCTATCCTCATGTCCTAGCCACTTGCTATTAAGATACAAAAAACTAACTCCCCTTTAGCATACATCCGCCTTATATAGCCCGCTTTTCAATTCAGAAGTGATTTCAAGACCACAACTGATTTATTGAAATCATTTGATTTTTTTTCATCTCTTTTTTCATCATAATTTTTCTTTTTGTTATTTTTCTCTCTTTTCATATGCAGCAACCATTAATGTATTGCTTTCAATTTTTCTTCGCAACTTTTTTGATGAAGGGGAAAGGCTTAACCCCTAATCAGAGCAAAGGATCTAGAGGTAAGCTAAAGCGGGAACTAGGATCTCTTTAGTGAAATGGGTCAGATTTAAGGAAGCTTACCTATATAAGACAAGTTTACTTCTACTAGGAGTTGCAAGTTAAGGGTTCCGTCAACTATTCATATGACAGCCATAGGTCTCTAATCCCTATCTTCTCTTCAAGCACATTCCTACTTCAGTGTAAATTCTACTTTTCTTAATTTTAAGAAGTTTCTTAACCTATCTGAAGAATGTACATATCTAATTATGATAATGCATGAACTTTCATAATAAATTAAAACATAAATCAGGTTTAGAACTTTTTCACCTGATCTATATTGACTCCATCTTCAGCTCTCTTTAAGTTCATTAGATCTTCAATTGCTTTGATCGATTCATCTTCAGGACCTATAAGCAATCATAAAATAGAAACTACAAAACAAGTAATCTTCATTATCATTTATCTTGCAAATAGAAATGCATATATTCTATCAGATTCATCTTCATCATGTCACAAATTTCATCATAAGAAGTCATAGTGGGTATAATTCATAAACAAAATTCATAACTTCATAATTTCACATTAGCTTTTTCAACCTTTGAAATAAAGTTCATAAATTTCAGAAAAAATCATAATGTTCATAGTCTAATATAACCATCATATTTATTGTAAACAAAATCATTTTGATCAAAATATTCATCATTTCATTATAATAATGTTCTTCATAATTGTTCATCATAATAGATTTCTTCCTATTCTTCCTATTTCATCATTTCATAATTGTTCATCAAAGCATAATGTAAAACTTTATCATAAGCTAACTTTTCCAAGCATACAAACTTCATAAAACAAAGCAATTTAGGTATATGTTTCTCAACTTTAGGGAAAGAGGCATATATACAGTAATCAATATCAAAATTTGAAAAGTTTTATCTTCAATAAACAATTCCATCACAATAAAACTGTTCTCTTAAATTCTTCTCCTTATTGTTGACTTTAGCTGAGTTTTTGGTATCATTTACAAAAATATGTGTTCACTATTAGAGAAGATGTGTACAAAATGGCTTGGCTTCATTCTACTCATAGCCATGGAAAACTCTCCTACTCTGAGTAGTTCTTCCTTAACATCTCTCTCAGAAAAACCCGACTTTTTCTCTTGTCCCTTAAAACTTACAAATCAAGTTCTGCATGTTTTTCAACTCAAATTGACTTATATACATATTTTCTAAATACTCCTAGACTCAGACTCGTAAGTTTTAGGAATTCTATGTCAGGATTAAACTCTAATTTTGCACTATATCACAAGTGTGAATTTGTCCCTTCACTTAGGCTTGATTTTTTGAGTGTTTTGCTTTTACTTCTCTTTGTCTTTCTTCTTCCTTCATATGCCTTCATGTCTTTATGTCTAATTAGTGAGTGAAGCCCCAACAGCTCTCCCTCAATCACTAATTAGCATTCTTTGTCTTCTTCATATATCCTTCTTCTCTTTTATTCCTGCCATTTCTTTGAATCTACTTGTTTTCACTCCATCCAAGCTCTTTGTCACAAGCATTTTTGCAGAATCAGGATGAAGTTTTGTTATCTCAAGTTATAGCTTCAAGCTCTGTGCGGACTGATGCACACCTTGTCGAACCGCAGATTTTGCAAGAGATGTTAGAATCCTTAAAATAGAAAATCTCCCGCACCTTTAAATTACCTAGAACCATGAACATACAAGGAATCATTGATAATGCTTAATCTTGTAATCTTCCCTGCTAGGTTCGAGTCTACCGTGCGTGCTAGTGTTCGACCACCGGAATATCATCTAGTAGATTAATTGTAATTAGGAAAATAAATGCACTAAAAGGGTGTCACACAAAACATTGTAACACTTTCTTGATTAATAGAATGGTGATTGAAAGAGAGCGATAGACACATCGCTGGAGTGTTCTGTCTAGGCAATCGGCTAAAGCTTGATTCTGTCACAAGTTATCAAATTGTGGTGTCGCTTGTATTGTTAAGATTCAGTATTGAAGTAACTAAGGTACCGTGTTAACATCTTATTGCATTATTGGTGAAGTGCGAGTATAACAGTAATATCAAGTGAACAGTAGAAGTTTTTGCACATGTGGATATGGTAGTTGTTAGAAGTTATTATGCGCTAGAGATTGGTAGTTGAATCTGTTGTAATTGTCAGAAGATAATGAAGTGATTGGGGAAAATACATAAAGGGCCTCTGTATTATAGACCCCTGACCATCCCAAGAACCCACGTACAGATCTGCTAACATTTTAACACTTTTAACAATACATATATAACTAGGTAGGTAGATGTAGAGATAAAGATATGAAAATATCTAGATTTTCGTTCACATATATTTTTACCAATGGTTATGCAATGATATCTTATTTATTTTTATCGATATTATAGTTGATAAATTCCATAAAATAAACTGAATTGAGATCGATATATTCCTTTATAATATCAATATTATAGGTGGAAACTTAAAAGACATATATTTATGAATATTATAGTGAATAATATGAGTTTACTATTTGAATGATTTTGTATAAATGCCCCTTATGGAAAACTTTGAAATTTTTCTATCTTCATCTTTTATAGATATTGAAATTTTATATTGCATGCATCTTGGAAATCAAAACTTGAAGCTTATTATATCAGTTTTTCACTTGAGGAAATGCTGTTGATATTTCAATGTTATCCGTTTGACATAATCATCCTTTCTAAACAGCTTTCTATAATGTCTCTTGAAACCTATAAATACCTGATAACATATCCTTAGGTCTTAAATAATATTAAAGCTAGGTTTTATGATTCTTAAATAATATTAAAGCTAGTCTTTTAAATGTAAAGTCAACCTTTAACTTAACAATATGTATCTTAATATGTTTAATGAGGAATAACAACTGCAATCATAAGAAATATATAATCTATGTGCTTCATATACACAATGCTTTCACTTAAAGTACTCAAATAATGGTGTCAAAAGATAGGAATGTATTTTTCGATACCAAACATGTGGTGTTTGGTTTAAAAAATATAATCTCTACTTTACTCTACACACCTTATTCTCTTTCCCTCTTCATAAAAAACCATGGCTAAAATACGTACCCTTCCTTATGTAAATCCCTCACCAAGAATGCAGTTTTTAATTTCCAATTGATATACATTTCCCATTGTGAGGTGGAAGTGCACAAATGCCATGAAGAATTTTTATACAACTTGTAGGAGCAAAGTGTATCACCAAAGTTAATATCTTCACCTGAGCTTAATATTGTTTTCTAACAAGTCTAACCTTATAAGGAAAAATCATCCAAATCTAATGTCCTTTTCTTGAGCATGTCTTTTTGTAACAAAAAGTCTACACTTATAGAGATCAAATGTTTGATAAGCTTGCATTTTTACTAGTTGATGTATTTAGCAGCAGTGGCCTTGTTGTTAAGGAGGTAAATTATAGGGGGAACGGATAGTGGAACCTTCCATTAGGAAATCGTTCTTGGTCAAAATTGGTAATAAATGATCAAATTGTGCACGTGAAGATATTTGCATATTCTTTAAGCACTTGAAGTGAGCTTCCAACCATGTATAAAACTTTGCCATCTGACATCATTTTGCCCTTCAAAAGAAGAACCCTAATTTCTAGTCAAAATTTTTTATGAAAGTCAAAACTCACTCATACTCTTGTAAGGCTATGATTAACAGCTGGATCAAGATTGTATGCACCTAAGTTTTAGATGCTATTACTAAATTTAACATCTACCACATTAACATTAATACCACATGATAGTTTTTGCAAAAAAAGAAAGTTCTAAGGTAGCTTTTTCACGATTTTATTGCCTAGTTTCATAAATCTATTTAAATATCAGCTTTTCAAGAGTGTATGCATACTCGTTCTTGAGGATTGGAACATTCTCTCGAGCACTACATATAAGGGTGAATAAAAGCTTTAAAATAATCAAAAGAGCAAGCATATCATTTTTTAAGAGCGAGTATATCAAAACCCCTCAAATTTTACAACCAAGACTTGACCCTAAAGTCTAGGATAAGGCAAAGAATAAAAAATTTCCTTCAAGTTCTTAATTCCATGACATTTAAGTAAAAACTATATTGTTAGGATGCAAGAGAAATCCACCTATGAGAAAAAAAGGAAAAGAGAAGGCAAGAGTCCACCTGATCCAAACTTTAAATATTGAAAATAGTAAATTTTGGAGAAAAGTGGAAGTTCTACATGAAGATTGCATGCATCAAATTCTAGAATACTATGAGCTATGGTTTCTCCTTTGTTTGATCACAAAAACTTTAAATTTAAGTGTTTAATTAATAATTACCAAGATGTTTTTCTTGAAGAACTTTCATATGGCTTACCTCCTCCTCATGGGTAAGTCAATCATGCTACAAACTTGCTCCTAGCTACTAAGCCTATATATAAACGCGACTACCAAAAGTTATGATAAAGAATAAATATCTAATGCCCCAAATAGATGATCTGTTTGATCACTTGAAGGGAGAAAATATATGCTCAAAGCTTGATATATATCAAGGATATCACCATATTAGAATAAAATCTGAATATGTTCCCAAAATAGCGTTCATAACTAAGTATGACTATTTATAATTCTTACTAATGGACTTTGGACTTATGAATGTTGCCACCATTTTCATGACTTCGATAAGTGACTATAATATCACCCACATAAATGATTACTATAATCATCAAACCTGTTTCAGCTTTGATATAAAGAGTTGGAGCTGCATTTGAGTTATGGAAACCAATGGATAAAAGATATGTGTGTATCTTTTCATACCATGCTCTAGGTGCGTGTTTTAATCTATACAAAGGTTTTATAAGCTTATATACCAAGTGTTCTTTACTTGTTTCTTCAAAACCTTTGGCAGTTGAACATATACATCTTCATGTAAATCCCCATTTAGAAAAGCAATTTTTATGTCAAATTGATATACATTCCAACCAAAATATGCTGCTAAAGCAAGTATTGATCTAATAATTGTCATCCTAGATGTAGGAGCAAATATCTCATCATAATCAATACCTTTTTGTTGTGCATATCCTTGGACATCTAATCTTGCTTTGTACCTGTCAGTAGTACCATCTGCTTTCTGTTTGATTTTGAAGACCCATTTTATACCTATAGCTTTCTTTCCCTGTGGTAACTCTGTTGAAGAAACACTCACGAATTTGACGTACAGACAAAGAAAAAGGAAAAGAGAAGCAGAATCAGAGAAAATCAAAAGCCTTAGTGGAGGGACAAATCCACGACCGTTATGGACAGTACAGAATCTCCCAGGATCAGAGTTCGTTATGCCAAATCAACTGTACAAAGAAAGAACGTGCAAAGAAATAATAGAAGGGAAGTGCAAACAAGAACGTGCATAAGAAGAGCGTGCAGTATAAATAAGAGCACAAATAGAAGAAGAAAAAGTGTGGGGAGAGAGAGAGATATAGCAGATGCGCAGAGAGACGCAGAGATACAGATAGAAGATGCCATAGATCGCGTATGTAGAAGAAGACGCCAGAGATCGCGTATGTATAGATGAATAACAGAAGCCTGAGATATCGGGTATTCATCACAAGAGAGAGATGGTAATAAGAAACTACTCAGTATAGGAGAGTTTCTGTAGCTTGAGCAAGAAGAGGCCAAGCTCACTTGTACACATCTTCTCTAATAGAAAACACATGTTCATGTGGATGTTTGTGTGTATTGTTTGTATGCGAAGAAACAGAGTATGTTTATGTTACAGTTAAAGTTAGTCAACAGTTAACAGTTTCTCAGTAAACGCATTTTTGGTCAGTTACAGTTCTTACAGTAAACGAGTAATTTCTGGTAGAAGAACGACGTAGATCTCGCAGAGTAATGCAAAGTTTTGTGTGAGAGATAGCTCATTCTGTAGCTAGACATCTCTACTTTCAGTTGATCAAAGTTTCCGGTGGAAAAGATATCCACACATAGTACAAAGTCTGACCGGAAAGAGGTTGTCTGAACTGGTGGAGTTTTTTCTCTTAAACTTCAGAAAGAGTTCAGTAAGTTAAGGAAGCCTTTGCGTCACTTCCTTACTTCATGTATGTTCGCTTGAAGTAATTATAAACAGAATTGAAGTTCATTCCGGTACAATTCCGGTACGATTACGGTGTCAGTCCAGTGACAGTCTGGTGAAGTTTCGGTGAAATTTTTTCAGTGAATTTAGAGCGCAGTCTTATATGTTGAGCGCTAGACTTTGCTAAGCTATTGATTGATTACAGAGGTGTTCTAAATCACTCTAGCTTAGTTCTTCTTGGGCGTGGCGGTTTCCGCAAGGCTCAGCCTTCGGCGCGTCGTCAAGGAGTGGTATCAGAGTAAAGGAAGTATACCACATTTCCGCAACAGTGGTATCCGAGCCAGGCATAGCTAATCAGAGCCAGGCATAGCTAATCAGAGCCAGGCATAGCTAATCAGAGCCACGCATAGCTAATCAGAGCCAGGCATAGCTAATCAAAGCCAGGCATAGCTAATCAGAGCTAGGCATATCTAATCAGAGCCCAGAGTATTCACCATTATTGGAAAGAGAGCCAGTTAACCACAACGAGTGGAACCAGAACGAGAAGGATTCTGAAGAGCAGAAAGATTCTCAAAACTCACCGGAAGTAACAGAAACAAGAAGATTATGACAGACCACGTTACTATTGACAAGTTGGACAGAGATAATTATCCCGCATGGGTAATGTGCATGGAAGCCTTACTTATGAGTAAGGACTTAATGATGTACGTGACTGGAGAAGAAAAGAAGCCGACTTTTGAAGATGATAGTCAACCGGAAAAAGAAGAATTAGAAGCCTTGAAGCTGTGGCAGAAGAAAGATGCAACGGCAAGAGCCTACATCTATAATACCGTAACAGACCATCTACTACCGCATATTAGAGGTCTGGAGAAAGCAGAGGACATATGGAGTGCATTGGAAGATCATTTCCAAAATACTACGAAAGCCAGGAAGGCTAGTTTATGGTCCGAGTTTACGACATTCAGAAAGAAGTCGAGTCAAAGCATAAGTGACTACGTCACTAAAATGAAGGATCTAGCAGATAGTCTTGGATCCATAAATGAAGAAGTCGAAGATCATAGATTGATAGCGCAAGTGCTCACAGGTTTGAGAGGAGATGAAAGGTGGAAACCTTTTGTACTATCAACTGAACTGTCTTTAAATCATTTTGTGCCAGATTTAAATCAGTTGCTTGGTTTGATGCTCACATATGAGCAAGACCTGAAAGGAGATGCAGATAAAGGACAAAGCTCTGCAATGTACATGAAGAACATAAAGAAAGACAAAGGTAAGACAAAAGACGAAGAAGAGTCGAGCTCTCAGGCCTATTACGCAAGAGGTAAAGGCACTGGAAGAGGAAGAGCAAGAGGGTTTGGAAGAGGAAGAAGTAACCAGAATACCAACAAGAAGGCTTGCTGGATCTGTGGACTCAGTAATCATTTGGCTCATGATTGTTGGCACAATCAACAAGGATCAAATCAAAATCAAAACAGTAATAGCAGAGGCAGAAGCGGAAGATATCCAAGAGGAAGACAAAATCAAAGAGGAGGCTATGGTAGAGGTGGAGCGAGAAGTTGGGGACAGAATCAATCCTACAACACCACCTACAACAACTACGCAAACGACACGCAGAATGAAAGTCATACATCGTTGATGATGAACTCTATCAGCACATTAGAAAATGAAGACCTAAAGGTATTTTACATTGATTCTGGATGCTCTAATCATTTGTCAGGAAATATAGAACTGATGTCAAAACTAGAAAAAGGTAGTTCTAGTCACACTGTTCAAACAGGTGACAATACGAGACATAGCGTACACTCAATTGGAAAAGTGAAATGCAAGAGTGGAGCAGATTTGCTAACCAATGTTTTGTATGTTCCAACAATACCGAAAAATTTGATTAGCGTGGGACAGATAGTTGAGAAAGGTTTTCAAGTCAGATTTACAAATAAAGGTGTATTTGTAGAAGATCCCGAGAACGGATACAATCAGATCGTCTCTGGTAAGAAAGAAGGCAGACTCTTTACTTTAAGAGTACAAGGAAACATTGGCCAAGCGTTGCTCACACATGGAGAAAAAGTAATTACAGAACTTGATCTCTGGCATAAGAGATTGGGTCATTTCAATGAAAAAGGAATTAAAGCTATGATAACGAATCAGTCAGTATTGGGATTACCAAATATACAGAATCAACATATGATTCACAAGTGTGAAGCATGTCAGTTGGGAAAAGCCCACAGGTTACCTTTCCAGAAGAAAGGATTCAAACATGATGAAGTACTCGAGCTTATTCATACAGATGTATGGGGGCCAACGAAAGAAGGATCAATCAGTGGATCAAGGTACTATGTTCTATTCATTGATGATGCAACAAGGTGGATAACTCTTTATGTTTTGAAAGAAAAATCAGAAGTATTTGGAGCCTTCAGGCATTTTCATGCATATGCTGAAAGACTTACCGGACGAAAACTTAAAAGACTGAGGTCTGATGGAGGGGGAGAATACTTCTCCCGAGAATTCAATGACTATCTTTGGAATGCAGGTATTAAAAGAGAAATAACCTGCAGATATACACCACAACAAAATGGAGTAGCAAAAAGAAGGAACCGAGTTCTAGTTGAGTTCGCACGAGCTATGCTAAACGAAAAGGATTGTCCAAATTATCTTTGGGCTGAAGCTGTAAACACAGCTACATATTTGGTAAATAGATTACCATGTACAACATTGGAAGGAATGACCCCTTATGAAGCCTGGTGGGGAAAGAAGCCAACACTTGATCACTGCAAAGTGTTTGGATCAGTAGCGTATGCTTATGTACCGTCTCAACTCAGACATAAGCTTGAACCGAAAGCAGAGAAATATGTGTTCATCGGATATGATGAAAAGCAGATGGGTTACAGGTTATGGAATCCTCTAACCAAACAATTTACTGTGTCCAGAGATGTTACATTTGATGAACAGAAAAGCTGGTATGCAGATCAAAGTCATATGACTGAAGAATTCGAAGAAGAAATAAAAAGAAGAGAGAAAGGGAAATCAATTGTTCAGGTAAACAGAGATGAAAATCATATGCAGGCAAGTACGTCCAGGAACGGATCAGGTATGAGAAACGAAGATGAAGACGTGTATTCAGATACACACGAAGAATACGAACCAAGAAGGTCAAGCAGAACTAGAAGACAACCAGAAAGGTATTCATATGATACCTCATACATAACTCAGAAAGACTATGCATATATGGTCAAAGATGATGAAGAACCACAGAGCTATGATGAAGCAAAAGACAAAAAACAATGGGAAGAAGCAATGGAAGAAGAAGTCAGTGCACTAGAGGAGAACAAGACATGGGAACTTGTTCCGAAACCAAATGGTAAGAAAGTAATCGGAAATAAATGGGTTTTCAAAATAAAGAAATTTGCAGATGGAAGGATAGCCAGATACAAAGCAAGGCTGGTGGTCAAAGGCTATGCCTAGAAGCATGGCATAGATTATGATGAGACGTTTAGTCCAGTGGCAAGGATGTCTACCATAAGGACAGTGATTGCTATAGCAGCATCGAAAGGATGGAAGCTAAGTCAGCTAGATATAAAGAACGCATTTCTGAATGGATACATTTCTGATGAAGTGTATATGGAACAACCTGAAGGGTTCGAAAGTTCTAGATACCCAAACTTTGTTTGCAGATTAAAGAAAGCACTTTACGGACTGAAGCAAGCTCCAAGAGCTTGGAATTACAGACTTGTGAAATATCTAAACGAACTTGGATACCAAAGTTCGAAGGCAGATGCAAGTCTACTCATAAAGAGAACAGAAGAAGGTATGATCTACATTTGTATGTATGTAGACGACTTAATAATCACAGGAACATCAGATGAAGGGATTACAGAAGTAAAGAAACTACTTGAAAGAGAGTTCAAGATCAGTGACCTAGGAAAATTGTCATACTTTCTAGGAATGGAAATCACATACACAGATCATGGTGTACATGTGTCACAAGGAAGGTATCTCCTAAACTTACTGAAGAAGTTTAGTATGGAGAATTGCAGAGAGGCTTCAACACCGCTTGAAGTAAACCATAAGCTCAGCAAATACAGTGGAGCAGAGTTTAAAGATATGAAGAAATATCAGTCATTAGTAGGAAGTTTGATTTATGCTACGCTAACAAGACCGGATCTTAGTTATGCAGTGGGAGTTCTCTCACAGTTTATGCATTGTCCGACAGATCAACATTGGGTTGCAGGATAGAGAGTTCTTAGATATATTAAAAGAACTATAAAAGAAGGATTATATTATCCTTTTACGTCGGATATAAAGCTCAGAGCATACAGTGACTCAGACTGGGCTGGGAGTCAAGATGACAGAAGGTCAACACACGGGTATATGATATACCTAGGAGATAAGCTGGTAAGCTGGTGTTCAAAGAAGCAACACACAGTAGCGTTATCATCAACAGAAGCCGAATACAAAGGACTTGTAGAAGCAACAAAAGAAGTAATATGGATGCAGACCTTGTTCAAAAGCATGGGTATTGATCAAGGTACACCTATCATACATGGAGATAACATGAGTTCGTTATATCTTGCAGCAAACCCAGTATTTCATGCAAGAACAAAGCACATAGAAATTCAGTATCATTTCCTGAGGGAAAAGATAATGGAGAAAGAGATAGAAATAGTATACACTCCGACAAAAGATCAGATTCAAAGAAATGGCAGGCATAAAAGAAAGAAAGATATATGAGAGATCAGAAGAAGTCAAATTAGTGATTGAGGGGGAGCTGTTGAAGAAACACTCACGAATTTGACGTACAGACAAAGAAAAAGGAAAAGAGAAGCAGAATCAGAGAAAATCAAAAGCCTTAGTGGAGGGACAAATCCACGACTGTTATGGACAGTACAGAATCTCCCAGGATCAGAGTTCGTTATGCCAAATCAACTGTACAAAGAAAGAACGTGCAAAGAAATAATAGAAGGGAAGTGCAAACAAGAACGTGCATAAGAAGAGCATGCAGTATAAATAAGAGCACAAATAAAAGAAGAAAAAGTGTGGGGAGAGAGAGAGATATAGCAGATGTGCAGAGAGACGCAGAGATATAGATAGAAGACGCCATAGATCGCGTATGTAGAAGAAGACGCCAGAGATCGCGTATGTATAGATGAATAACAGAAGCTTGAGATATCGGGTATTCATCACAAGAGAGAGATGGTAATAAGAAACTACTCAGTATAGGAGAGTTTCTGTAGCTTGAGGAAGAGGCCAAGCTCACTTGTACACATCTTCTCTAATAGAAAACACATGTTCATGTGGATGTTTGTGTGTACTGTTTATATGCGAAGAAACAGAGTATGTTTATGTTACAGTTAAAGTTAGTCAACAGTTAACGGTTTCTCAGTAAATGCATTTTTGGGCAGTTACAGTTCTTACAGTAAACGAGTAATTTCCGGTAGAAAAACGACGTAGATCTCGCAGACTAATGCGAAGTTTTGTGTGAGAGATAGCTCATTCTGTAGCTAGACATCTCTACTTTCAGTTGATCAAAGTTTCCGGTGGAAAAGGTATCCACACATAGTACAAAGTCTGACCGAAAAGAGGTTGTCTGAACTGGTGGAGTTTTTTCTCTTAAACTTCAGAAAGAGTTCAGTAAGTTAAGGAAGCCTTTGCGTCACTTCCTTACTTCATGTATGTTCGCTTGAAGTAATTATAAACAGAATTGAAGTTCATTCCGGTACAATTCCGGTACGATTACGGTGTCAGTCCAGTGACAGTCTGGTGAAGTTTCGGTGAAATTTTTTCAGTGAATTTAGAGCGCAGTCTTATATGTTGAGCGCTAGACTTTGCTAAGCTATTGATTGATTACAGAGGTGTTCTAAATCACTCTAGCTTAGTTCTTCTTGGGCGTGGCGGTTTCCGTAAGGCTCAGCCTTTGTCGCGTCGTCAAGGAGTGGTATCAGAGTAAAGGAAGTATACCACATTTCCGTAACAAACTCACATAGCTGCCAAGTTTGATTCTTATAAATAGAGTCAATCTCTTCTTGCATAGCTTTTCTCCAAATAGGAATGTTAAGTGCATCTTTAACACATGCAAATTCATCTTCAACTATTGTGAGTGCTAAAATATTGTGAATCTTAGCAAAACTTATATGATCTTTTTGTTGTTGTTGTCTAGTTTGACTCCTTGTGCTTCCTGTAAAATTCTTTATACCACTATCTTTCCATGTCTGATATAACGAAGTAGGTGTATCCTTAAATGGTGGTGAAACTCTTTCTGACTCTTCAGATTCCACTGGTTCTAGAACATGTCCTTCTGAGGTGCTAGGAATTTCTGGAACTCTAGTACTTTCTTCCATTTCTGGAACTAAAGTCTCACATGGAACTGATTGTGTAGAAGGTTGTGAAATTCCTCTTTCTTGTGAAATTCTTCTTTCTTCAATCCTAGGAATTTTAACTCCCTCCTGATATGGATGAACATGTATATCCAAATTCCATCTAAAAAATCCATAGTCATTTTCACTAATGAACTCTAGAATTTCTGCTTCTTTATCATATATCTTATTTTCAACAATATATGCATTGCGTGAAAGGATAACTTCACCTGTCTCTGGAACATAAAACCTATATCCATTGCTCTCAACAGGATATCCAATGAAAACAACTTTTCTTTCCTTTACATCTAGTTTTCCATGATCCTTTTTCTCAACATGAACATAAGAAAGTGACCCGAATACTCTGAAATAGCTCACATTAGGTTTTCTACCATAATATGCTTCATAAGGTGTGATTACCTTTAAGGCTTTTGTAGAAGACCTATTGAAAATGTGATTAGCTCTATGTACTGCATCAAACCAGAATTTTGGTGGATGCCATCATGCTCTGCATTATCTCAACAAGTACTCTATTCCTTCTTTTTGCAACACCATTCTACTGAGGAGTATAAGAAATAGTAAGGTGTCGAGTAATACCTTTTTCTTCAAGAAATGTCTGAAACTCATTTGATTATGTATTCTCTACCTCTATCACTTCTAAGAATCTGGATAGTTACTTGACTTTTATTTTCAACCATAGCTACAAATTTCTTGAACACAAGAAAGACTTCTGACTTCAACTTAAGACCATAGATCCATGAATATCTCGTAAAATCATCAACAAATAAAACAAAATACCTAAAATCTTGAATAGAGTCTGCTCTCATGGGTCCATTCATATCTGAATGAGTAATCTGCAATTTCCTGATAGCTGTAATATGACCATGTTTCTTGAAAGGTAGTTTATGCATTTTACCTTCAAGACATCCTTCACATATATCTGAATCATATGGTAGCTCAAATGAGGGTAAACTCCCAACCATACCTCTGTCTTTGGTACTCTTGAGAGCTCCAAAACTAATATATCCAAATCTTTCATGCCATAACTTCATATCTTCCACCGGTGACGAAGATTTGATAGCATATACGTGACTGATTTTTGACAAAATAAAAATCCATCCTTTGTGCTCACCTTACAAAATACACTTCTCTTCTTTGTGTGACAAGATCTTACAAAGATCTCTCTCAAATACAACTTTGTAACCATCACCTAAAAATGCTGATATAGATAGCAGATTCGTCTTCATGTCAGGTACATATAAAATATTTGAAATCTGAAAATTACCACCTTCTCTTGACTTTAGGGTTATTGTACCTATTCCTACAACATCCAAATCATTGCCATCTACAATAGTAACTCTTCTACCTGAAGAATAGGAAAGAGAAGAAAATACTTCTCTACAACCTGTCATATGCTTTCTAGCACCTAAATCAAATATCCAAGGATTTGATGAAAGAACTTGTGTAAAACTGCTTGATCAAAAGCTACTTCCTCAATGATGATATTGTTGGAGAATTTCTCTCCTAATCGCAGCTGAAAGTGTAGAAGACCTTCTCAGGATCAAGACTCTTGCCAACAGTAGAACCTTCAAATGAAAACTGGTACCAACTGAAATATCCAATGAACTTGAAACTTTGGTCACTCAAACTAGACACCTAGAGCTTTCAAATGAGATATCAAACACTCAATTTGGAGTAGATTTGGGTTGGCAACTATTTGATTCAAGACAGACTACTTGTCCACTCAGTTAGGCTGAAAACTGGACTTCACTAAAACCTAAATAACTCACATAGCATAAAGAATTTCATAAAACTATTTTAGACATAGGAAGTACTCAAGATAAACTTTCCAACGAATGTTTAAACACTAAAATTGGATATATATATTAAGAGATATGACTCTCACAAGTAGACTACCCAAAAATGGGTGTGCGGTTGGACATACTCTATGAGAGTAAACTGAACGAAATGACTCAAAACAAATGAAGTAGCTACAAGGGGGCTTCCACACCTTCTTCCTCTATTCTTGAGTGTCCTCCCTTGCCTCTTTTATAGCCAAGTGACCAAAAACTCTCATGATGAGTTTGAGAGCTCTTCTCCATCATTTCTCCACTACTTTGGACAACCACTCCTCTTACAATTCAGTTTTTGGATTTGATTCTCTTTTGAATGATTCTCTTTTGGCCTCCACTACTTGCTGAAGTAAATGCTTCTATTTTTCATTTTTGTATTTTCCTTCTACTTGAAGAAAATCCTTTTTGCAAAAATATATGCGAGCTTACTTCTTTATTTTTAACACTCCCCCTCAAGCTCACATGTGAGCTTGCACCTTCAGCCATATCCTGCAAGTTGATGTCGTCCTTGAACCTCTTGAGCTTAGAAGCATCTAGGGACTTTGTAAGCATGTCTGCAACCTGGTCATTAGTTCCAATGAACTTTATATCCATATCCTTGCTTAAAACCTTTTCTCGAACATAATGATAATGCACTTCTATGTGCTTGCTTCGTGCATGAAACATTGGATTGTTTTTCAAGTGAATGCTTGACATGTTTTCACCATAAATTGGAATGGTCTCCACCTGCACATCAAGATCAGCCAAGAGCTTCTTAATCCACATAGCTTCACAAGTTGCAAAGGCTAAACCTCTATATTCAGCTTCTGTAGATGATAGTGCAATAGTAGGTTGCTTCTTTGAGCTCCATGTGATAGGTTTGCTACCTATCATGAACACATAACCTGAAGTGGATCTTCTATCTTCCTTCGAACCAGCCCAATCAGCATCGTTGAAGCCTTTTACCTGCAATTCTTCATCATATCCATAAAACAGAGCATGATTGACTGTGTGCTTCACATATCTTAGCACTCGTTTGGCTGAATTTAAATGTTCACTTGTTGGAGCTTGCATAAATTGAGAAAGAACTCCAACAATATAACACAAATCTGGTCTTGTGATCGTAGCATAGATCAATGAACCTATAATACTCCTGTATGTAGTTACATCATGTAACTTCTCTCCATCATTTGAGCATAGCCTCACATTTGTGTCCATAGGTTGAGTGAGTGGTTTGCATTCACTCATTCCAAATCTGAAAAGAACATCCAATAGGTACTTTCTTTGCATTAAGTAAATGCCATCTTTCCCATAGACTATCTCAATGCCTAAAAAGTATTTCAACTCACCAAGATCTGAAATTTTAAACTCCTTACCAAGTTTCCTTTTGATCTCTTGTATTCCTGTAACATTACTTCCTGTTATGATGAGATCATCAACGTATATGCAAATATATACCTGCTTGCCTTCTTCTTTCTTCATGTAGAGAGAGGGATCTACATTACTTGGACTATACCCACACCTTGTGAGGTACTCGACCAATCTTTGATTGCAAGCACGTGGTGCTTCCTTCAGCCCATACAAAGCTTTCTTCAATCTACAAACAAAATTTGGATGCTTTTTGTCTTCAAATCCAATCGGTTGACTCATGTATACCTCTTCTTGAAGTTCACCATTGAGAAAAGCATTTTTTATGTCAAGTTGGTACAATGGCCATCTCCTTGCTGCACTCACTGCAATCAAGGTTCTAATTGTTCCCATCTTTGCAACCGGGCTGAAAGTTTCTTCATAATCGATGCCGTGAGTTTGCTTGAATCCTTTTGCTACTAGTCTAGCTTTATGCCTTGCTAGAGAACCATCAACATTTCTCTTTATTTTAAACACCCATTTATTTGGAACAATCTTCATACCTTCAGCCTTTGGAACTAGCTCCCATGTGTGATTGTCCTTGAGAGCTTTCATCTCTTCTTGCATAGCTTCTTGCCATTCTTGCTGAAATTCTTCTTGGATAGCACCTCCATCATCTTTGCAATCTTCTTGAAGAATCTTCTGTTTCCCTTTGTCTCCAAACCATGGTCTTAGCTCCTCAAATACCACATCTCGTGAGACTCGTAGCTCCTTTGTCACCATATTGTAGCACCTATATCCCTTTTGCTCAGATGAATATCCAATAAAAATACATTTTTCGGACTTTGCCTCCATCTTTGTCCTTAGTTCTTGAGGGATGTGAACATAACACACACATCCAAAAACTTTGAGATGTGTAAGGTCAGGCTTCTTACCGGAATAAACCTCCTCAGGAGTTAGATTATGCACTCTAGCCGTTGTGCACTTGTTCATCAAATAAACGGCCGTACTAGTTGCTTCAGCCCAATAGTTTAGTGGCATCTTCATTTCGTTGAGCATGCATCTTGCAACTTCTGTGATATGTCGATTTTTCCTTTCAGCTATTCCATTTTGTTGAGGTGTGTACCTACATGTAAATTGTCTCTTGATGCCATTTTCATAAAGAAAATCTGAAAATTCTTTGGAGAAATATTATCCTCCTCCATCGGACCTCAAGGTCTTTATGTAGCGTCCTGTTTCCTTTTCTACCTGTGCTTTAAATCTCTTGAACATGGAGAACACATCTGATTTTTGTTTTATGCAAAACATCCATACTTTCCTTGAATGATCATCAATAAAAGTGACAAAATATCTATTACCAACCACTGATGGTTGTTGTGATGGTCCCCATACATCCGTGTGTATCAAGTTGAGGACATTCCTTGCCACATAGTTGCTTTTCTTGAATGGTTGTCGAGTTTGCTTTCCTAGTTGGCATGCTTCACAAAACTCATGTAGTCCGGCATCATTGAATCTTGGAAGACCTCTTACCACTTCATGGTTGCTCATGTCCTTGAGCTTGGGAATGTTGATGTGTCCAAAACTTTTGTGCCACAAATCGATTTCAACAATCCTCTTGTTTCGAAACTGAATATACATCACCTTTCCATGTGGTTGTTGAATGTCCAAAGTGAACATCCTTCCTTCTTTCCTTCCTTGAGCAATGACCTTGAATCCTTCTTTTGGATTCTTTATAAAGCAGCCTTTTTCATTGAAGATAACATGATATCTTTTCTCTACCATTTGTTCTACTGAAATCAAATTCTTTGCAATAGTAGGAACATGAAGAACATCAGCCAATACCTTTCTATCTCCAAGCTTGATATCTCCAACATGCTCAATTGCGTGTTGAGTTTCATCGTCGGTCTCCACACATCCTTTTCCACTTGGAGCTTGTAGCTTTGTGAATAAATCTCCTTGGCATGTCATATGGTTGCTGCAACCTGAATCTATGAACCATTTTTGGTCATCACTTCTCGAGTTGTTGTAGTCATGCTTCATGGCAAGCATGGTTTGCTTGTCTCCTTCACTTGATGTACTCGCATAGTTATTTTAGCTCCTTTGGTTGCCTCCATTCAGCCTTCCATTCTTTTGCCAACAATCATTTGCATAATGTCCTAGTTTACCACAATGATAACATGTTATACCTTTATGAGGATTGTATGAGCCTCGACCTCTTCCTCTATTTCTTCCTCGACCTCTTCCATGTGTGTTGTCATTTGAGTTGTCCTTGTCCTCCGAGTTGTGTTGGCTGAAATTTGTATTGTTGTAGCTTCTTCCTCTTCCTCTCGAGCCTCCTCTTGCCTTCCTCTACCTCTTCCTGCATATAACATTTGACTATGGATGTCCTTACCTTTGTTGCCTTCTCCTTGTTGATCAACCTCTTCAGCCACAAGATTTGGTATAATCTCATTGAATGTTGGAAGAGGATCTCTATAAAGAATGTTTGTGATGAGGGGCTTCCACTTTTCTTCACTCCTCAAGCCATTGAGGGCTGTTTGGACGATGTCTTCCTCTTCTATCTTGCATCCAACTGATGCTAGCTGATCTCGAAGCTCCTTGATCCTCAATGTATACTCACTAATGCTTTGGTTTGAGCTTTTCTTCATGTTGTTGAGCTCGTTCTTGAGTTGCATCCTCCGAGACCTTGTTGAGGTAGCATACACCTTCTCCAATGCTTCCCAAACTTCTTTGGCTGTTTCTAAGCTTTGCACATGACCAATCATAGTGTTAGAAATAACTTGTGAGATGAGGAACATCACCCTTCGATTCCTCTCTTCCCAATCAGCAAATTGTCTCCTTTGTGCCGGAGTAATGTTGGGATCTTCAAGGTCCACCGGTTGTGGATCGTCTCCACTAACTAAACTCCATAAACCTTTACCTTTAAGGTGCTTTATCATTCTATACCTCAGACTGAAAATTATCTTTGTCTAACTTCTCAACTTGTTGTCCTAAATCAGCCATTGAAAACTTCCAAGATTGAAGTTTACCTCAAGTATGTTGTGGTACTCTCTCTTGAATTCACGAAGCTACCCCTTGATTTGTAGCTTTCCCTTTGCTTCCGTTCAGTTCCAATGTTTTGCCTCTTCAAACTCCAAGGCTCCGATACCAATTGTTGGAGAATTCCTCTCCTAATCGCAGCGGAAGATGTAGAAGACCTTCTCAGGATCAAGACTCTTGCCAACAACAAAACCTTCAAATGAAAACTGGTACCAACTGAAATATCCAATGAACTTGAAACTTTGGTCACTCAAGCTAGACACCTAGAGCTTTCAAATGAGATATCAAACACTCAATTTCTAGTAGATTTGGGTTGGCAATTATTTGATTCAAAACAGACTACCTGTCCACTCAGTTAGGCTAAAACCTGAACTTCACTAAAACCTGAATAACTCACAGAGCATAAAGAATTTTATAAAACTGTCCTAGATATAGGAAGTACTCGAGATAAGCTTTCCAACGAATGTTTAAACACTAAAATTGGATACATATATTGAGAGATATGACTCTCACAAGTAGACTACTCAAAAATGGGTGTGCGGCTGGACATACTCTATGAGAGTAAACTGAACGAAATGACTCAAAACAAATGAAGTAGCTACAAGGGGGCTTCTGTTGAGATATCAAGCTCAACATGTGATGATCCAAGATGACACGTACCAGTTTTTCGTTTCTCTGACATGTATAGTGGTCACGCCAGTATATGTCACGGATACTTCATTGAGCTTTATTAGATTTATCTACCGAGAGTGATGGCACATTTGTTTCTTGCCAGCTCACTCATTCGCGGACATTAGGTTTTTCCTTATGTACTGGTATTTATATATTGCACTGGTTGTATTCTTGTTTTTTAGGTCATTCTTGTACATTCCTTTTATGTAATAGAAAAGAAGAAGAAGATCATTCTTCCTTGCCTCAATGTGTGTGTGTGCTTCTCCTTGAGAGTGAGAGTGTGTGTGTGAGCTCTCTTCCTTATCTCCTTCCTCGTGACATGGTATCAGAGCCAGCGTGGCTGTAGAGAGCTCCTAGAGAAGGCGACGGTGAAGACTACGCGGCTAGGCGTGGAGAAAACGTGATTTCACAAACGGCCTCCGTTTGCTACGAAAATCGCCGTGAAGGTAGAAGACCTCAAAATATTCCAGATTCACAAAAATCACCGTGAAGGTAGAAGACCTCAAAATATTCCAGATTCACTCATACGAACTTGCGTTGTGTTCGGCAACACTCATATATTCCAGATTCAGAATTTCAAGCGATTCCGTGTACTGTTGATACGCGAAAACTGTGTTTTTCTGAGATCGAACTGTCACGTCATAGTGCGACAGTGTTCAAGCAGAAGTGCTGCTTGTAGTGTGTTGCGGTGTCGTGAATTGTTGCAGAAATGGCAAACACAGATGGAATGAGTCAGCTTATGAGCGATAAGCTGGATAAGAACAACTTCCATGCTTGGAGATTCAGAATGACGAATTTCCTGATGGGAAAAGGCTATTGGAAGTACATCGAAGGAGAGAATGAAAATGCTCCGCAATTACCAGAAAGGAATCGGACTGCATATCAGTTAAGAGCATATGAGGAATGGAATCAAGGAGCACGAAAGGTAATGTATTGGCTATCTGTTAGCATACAGGATAGCATGATTGGACACATACAGGATGCCAAGACTCCAAAAGAGGCTTGGAACAGCTTGGTCACTTTGTATGAGACTAATACAAAGGCACGGAAATTGCAACTCAAGAACGAGCTGCATACATTGGAAAAGAAGACCATGTCCGTAAGTGACTACACTCTTAAAATCAAAGGCATATGTGAGTCACTTGCATCTATTGGCGTGAATGTAGATGATGATGATGATAAGGTGGAAGTGTGCCTTCGTGGTTTAGGAGCTGCATATAAGCAGTTCAGAACTTCCATACAGACTAGGGAAAATATTCCAAATTTTGCTGATCTGGTATCTATGCTGGTTATTGAAGAAAAGAATGTTGGTGAGGACTCAAACTCCCAAGGAAAGCTCAGTTCTGAGCAGGTATTCTACTCTGGCAGAGGAAGAGGCAGAGGTAGAGGTTTTGGAAGTGGAAGAGGAAACAATAACCAAGACCTAGGTCAACAACAGAATCATGCAAGAGGAAGAGGACAGTTTTGAGGCAGGGGGAGCCAAAGAGGTCGCAGAAATTTCCAAAGAAATGATTCAGGCAATGATAGTAAAGGATGTTGGAATTGTGGTAAACCTCGACACTTTGAACGTGATTGCAGGTTAAAGAATCAAAATAACAGAAGGCATCAAAACAACTATGCATCCACAAGTGCAGATGATTCTGAGAAGCTGTTTATGGTTCAACATCACATGATGAATACGATGTCTGCTGGTGTTTCAAAATTGAATGATAATGTCTGGTATTTTGATTCAGGTGCTTCAAATCACATGACCAGTCATGCAGAATGGTTTAGTAGTTTGCAAAAAATGCCAGTTCCTGGATATGTTGAAACAGGTGATGATACATCGCATCCTATTGAGCATACAGGAAACATAGCATTGTCTATGGAGGACGGGAAGGTAAAACATCTTGCTGATGTGTTGCATGTTCCAAATATAACAAAGAATCTGGTTTCTCTTGGACAAATGGTTGACCAGGGATTACAAGTTAGGTTCAATGCTGATGGATTATATGTAGAAGAGTACAAGCAGGATGGACGATTGGTTGCCAAAGGAAACAAAGTGGGTAGGATGTTCACCTTAAATTTGAAGATTCCTGAAATGAATGCAGCCATGTTTGCAAAAGGTGCAGGAGTTATTGCAGATATAGAGATATGGCACAAACGGATTGGACATGCAAACTTGCAAAGGCTGAAACTGATGCAGTCAAAAGAGCATCATTTCCACATGACAAGCATGTTAGTGAGAATGTACTAGAAGTAGTACATACAGATGTTTGGGGTCCAGCAAAGACCACATCTATGGGCGGTTGCAGGTTTTATGTTACTTTCATTGATGACCATACACGCAAAGTATGGGTATATTTTATGAAAGAGAAGAGCGAGGTGTTCACTCACTTCCAAAATTTTAAAGCTATGGTGGAAAAGCAGACAAGGAAGTACATTCAAACATTAAGATCTGATGGAGGAGGTGAATACATGTCAAATGAGTTCAACAGTTTTCTAAAAAATCATGGAATTCGGCGTCAGTTTTCATGCAGGTACACACCACAACAGAATGGTATTGCTGAACACAAAAATAGACATATTGCAGAAATAGCAAGAGCCTTGATGGCTGAGAAGAATATGCCTCATTGTTATTGGGCAGAAGCTGTACATACTGCTATATACATCATGAACAGAACTCCGACTACTGCTGTACATCAAGTTACACCTGAAGAGAAGTTTACAGGTAAAAAGCCAAACTTATCATATCTGAAAGTTTTTGGCTGTATTGCATATGTACATGTTCCAGATGAGTTGAGGACGAAGCTTGATCCAAAAGCAAAAAAATGTGTCTTCATTGGATATTCCCTTGAGCAAAAGGGGTACAAATGTTATAACCCACTCACACGACAGGTGAAGGTGAGCAGAGATGTGGTATTTGATGAAATGTCAAGCTTCTATGCAGATGCCAAAGAAGGACTGAATCTTGAACCAAATGACAAAGAAAATGCTGAAAAATCTAGTGCAGAATCTCAAGGTTTGAGTGGACCGGATTGTTGGTGCATTTTTCCCAAGCCTACATGCTTGATATGCTTGATATTATCCTCATTTGTAAGTCACATGAGTAGTCATGTGAACACCTCTTGTAAAAGAGTACATTTTATCTCTTGTAAATGGAAAAAGAAAAAAGTAAAAGGATGGCTTACCTCATGCATGATGTAAAAGCAAATTCGTGGCTCCAACTACCAAAATCACGAATTTTTGAGCTGAGGGAATCTCTCCTAACTTTGGGGATCACTTTTAGGTGGAGCCATTCGAATTCGAATTCAAAACTCCCTCCAAGAATAGCTATAAAAGGAGCAAGAAGGAAGAGGCGATTAGCAAGCCTTGTACGTGACCACTTCATGTCATTTTGTAGAGATTGAAGAGCTTACTCCATAGCTCTATCATTCTACTCCCATTGTGCAAAGATTCATTGCCAATGTGGTTGTAATCATATGTGAATCTATACATTTATTATCATCTACCTCTCTGTTTTGTTCTCTGCTATACTCACTTAGAGCAGTAACTTCAGAAGGTCATATCGCGAGTTTTACTGAACATTTTTCAGTGTTTTAAAGTGCGTTGGATAGCTCTCACTGTCTAGTTTCTACCTATAAATTTTCAAGGTCATTGGATTTATACTTTTGGAGATATCTGCATTTTACTGCTTACTGATCTATCTCTGTAGAGCCCCGAGAATTGTGGGAATGTTCCAGAACTTGATGAAACTTGTTCTCAGTGCTCAGTCCATCATTTGAAGTGTTTTAACTTGGAATAGGAAGCTTGCTAAGTCTATTTGCTATGCCCAAAAGGAATTTTTCTAATTCCTTCCAGGTTGAGAGCACTGTTCATTTTTTCCAGCAGGTGTATGTCCAAAAATAGCAAGTTTTGGGAGCTAGTCATTTCGCAACTTGTCGGTCTTGACTTAAACTTTTGGGATACATGTTCCAAAGTACTTGGCTGATATTTTGGTGGATTTAGGAAGCTCAAAGGGTCTACTAATCAACTCTGAAGTCTCAGTTGGCTGGTGTGAAGCTGGTTGTAGCGGCACCTACTCATCTTTGGATTGCATCCACCATCTCTCTTCACAGTGGTATCAGAGCATAGTCAAGCAACATGGGAGATGGATTTCCATCAACAATTGACAAATTGGATCGAAACAACTACCCGGCATGGTCTCTAAGGATGGAGGCTTACCTTCAAGGAAGGAATCTATATGGATTCATATCCGGAGATGAAGCAATGCCAACCATGAGGAACAAAGGGCAACCATCACATGAAGAAGTGGAAGGACTTTCGAATTGGTGTTCGAAGGATGCACTTGCAAGGTCCTATATTCTAAACTCAATCTCTGATTTTCTTTTACCTCATGTCAAGGGATGCAAGACATCAAGAGAAACCTGGAATGCACTTGCTTCTTTCTTCTCTTCCAACACTCGAGCAAGGAAGAACCAATTGTGGATGGAGTTCACAACAATGAAGAAAAGCCCGAAGCAAAATGTGACTGATTATGTCACAAAGATGAAGGAGATTTCCGACCAACTTGGAAGCATTGGAGAGGTAATTGAAGAGGAGCAAATCATAAGACAAATCATGAATGGAATCAAAGCAGACGACAAGTGGGAGTCATTCACAACAGCCATGGATTTATACATGGATATGCATGTACCCGACCTCAACACACTCATGGGCCAACTCTTCACTCATGAAGCAAAGATTAGCAAAGGTGGTGAGTCCTCAAGAGGTAATCAAACTTCTGCCTTATATTCTGATAAAGCTAAGGTCAAGGACAAGTCAAAGAATAGGAAGAATGAAGATGAAGGAAGCTCTTTCCAAGCAAACTTTGCAGGTAGAGGAAGAACTAGAGGAAGAGGCAGAGGTGGAAAGCAAGGCAGGGGGAGATTCCAATCATCTCAACCTTGCAACATATGTGGCTTATCTAACCATACTACTGAAGAATGTTTCAGGAATCCAAGGAACTCAAGAGGAAGAGGATTCAATAGAGGTGGCTATGGATCAAATAGAGGTAGGTACAATGGAGGCTACAACAACAACAACTACTACAACAACAATTACAACAACAACAACAACTATCAAAGTGGCCATAGAGGAAGAAGAGATTACAATAACTATGCAGAGGACCAAAGTCAAGAAGATTCATTATTGATTATGAATCTATCAACAAAGAAGGGTAAGGATGATGATCACATATTTTACATTGATTCGGGATGCTCGAACCATGTAGCAGGAAATGTGGCTTTACTTTCTGATTTGGAAGATCCTCATAACAAGCATGAAGTGCAGACAGGAGATGACACAAAGCACTCAGTGGAGAAGATAGGTAATGTGAAGACATCAGATGGGAATATGAACCTCTTAAGCAAAGTCTTGTATGTCCCTACAATTACCAAAAATTTAATAAGTGTTGGACAGATTGTTGAAAAAGGATTGCAGGTTAGATTCAATCGATTTGGAGCATATGTTGAAGACCCAAGGCAAGGCTTTCGAAGGATTGCCAAAGGAGAAAAGACAGGAAGGCTTTTCACTTTTGAAGTGGAAGATACAAAGAACATAGCTTTGTTTAGCTATGGATCTCAAACTCTAACAGAGTTGGAGATATGGCACAAAAGGCTTGCTCACATTGGTGAGAGGACACTCAAACAGATTTGCAGGGACCAAAGTGTACTTGGTTTGCCTAATATCACAAGGCAACACATGATTTATAAGTGTGAAGCTTGTCAACTCGGCAAGGCTCATAGACAACCTTTCAATAAGAAAGGATATATGTATCAAAATCCTTTGGATCTAGTGCACACGGATGTGTGGGGTCCAAGTAAGGAGCCATCTATATCAGGCTCAAGATATTATGTGTCTTTCATAGATGATTGTAGCAGGTGGACCATTCTGTTTTTCATGAAGCACAAGGATGAAGTGTTTAATTGCTTTAAGAAGTATATTGCTCTTGTTGAAAATCAAACAGGTAGGACTTTGAAAAGACTCAGATCAGATGGTGGAGGAGAATACTTCTCTTCTGAATTTGATGCCTTCTTGCATGAAAGAGGCATTAAAAGGGAAGTCACTACAAGGTATACACCTGAACTCAATGGTGTAGCAGAGAGGAGGAATAGAGCTATCGTCGAAGCTGCAAGGTCCATGCTCAACGAAAAGGGATTGCCGAACTACCTATGGGCAGAGGCTGTGTCGACAGCCACATATCTCATAAATAGACTTCCATCTAAGTCACTAGATGGAACCACTCCATATGAAGTGTGGAATGGAAGAAGACCTAGTCTAGAGCATTGTAAAATCTTTGGATGCTTAGCCTATGCTCACATTCCTTCTCAAGTAAGAGGGAAATTGGATCCCAAGGCAGAGAAGTGTGTATTCATTGGTTATGATCAAAACCAAAAAGGATATAGATTGTACAATCCAACCAATAAAGGATTTTCTGTGAGTAGAGATGTAATTTTTGATGAAAACAAATCATGGTTTGATGATGACAGGAAAGTGAAGCTGCCATATGACTTGGATGAAGATTTTCCATCACTTCAACCAAAGGAGCCAAAGCAGATTGAAGAAAGTGATTCGGAGATTGACCTAGAAGACTTGGAAAGACTAAAGCTATGGAAGAACAAAGGTAAAGCAAAGATGCAGGATGCTACATATGGACCCGAGAGCTCACATCAACCACTTAGAAGGTCTTCGAGGGAGAAGAAGAAACCAGAGAGGTTTGGTTATGATACTTCTTTGGTCACCAAGCACTCAATCTACATTGCAAAGGATTCAACCAATGAAGAACCTACCACATTCGAAGAAGCACAAAGCAAGAAAGCTTGGAGAGATGCAATGGATGAAGAAATGGAAGCCTTGAAGGAGAATGACACTTGGGAGCTTGTACCTAACAAGCCATCTATGAAGATAATCGGATCTCGATGGATATACAAAATCAAGAGGAATCCAGATGGAAGTATAAATAGACACAAAGCAAGGTTAGTTGCTAAAGGGTTTGCTCAAACCCATGGTATTGATTATGAGGAGACTTTCTCTCCTGTTGCAAAAATGCCTACAATTAGGGTTCTCATAAGTCTTGCTGCATCTAGAAATTGGAATCTTTATCAACTTGATGTAAAGAATGCCTTCTTGAATGGATGGATTTCTGAGGAAGTGTATATGGCACAACCTCCTGGATATGAGGATGCACATCATCCTAACTATGTATGCAAACTAAAGAAAGCTTTGTATGGATTGAAGCAAGCTCCAAGAGCTTGGAATTTCAGATTGGTTACTTATTTGCAGGACCAAGGATTCAAAGCTAGCAAGGCGGATACCTCTTTGTTCATAAAGAGGAATGGATCTGAAGTGATCTATTTATGTGTGTATGTTGATGATATTATTATCACAGGCAATGATCTTGAAGGAATCAAACAGGTAAAGAGTCAAATGAAGGAGGAGTTCAAAATAAGTGACCTCGGACCACTCACTTATTTTCTTGGATTGGAGTTGATCTACACAGATTCAGGTATATACATCACACAAAGGAAGTATGTCCATGACATGCTCGTCAAGTTCAAGATGGAAAATACCAAGTGTGCAGGTACACCTATGGAGCAAAATCATAAGCTTAGTGCTTATGAAGGAGAGCCAATTGAAGACATCACAAGCTATCAAAGCTTGGTTGGAAGTTTGAACTATGCAACACTCACAAGGGTGGATATATGCTATAGTGTTAGCATATTGAGTAAGTTTATGCATAAGCCGAGAAGACCACATATGGAAGCGGCCAAGCGAGTCCTCAAGTACCTAAAGGGGACCATGAATGAAGGTTTGTTCTATTCATATACTTCAGATATTGAGCTAAAGGTCTACTCAGATGCAGATTGGGCCGGATCTAAAGATGATAGAAGAAGCACATCAGGGTATATATCATTTGCAGGTTCAAAAATCATTTCTTGGTCATCGAAGAAGCAACCAACCGTGGCATTATCTTCTACTGAAGCTGAATATAGAGGTTTGGCTAATGCAACTCAAGAAATCATGTGGTTAAAATCTTTGTACACAGATCTTGGACTTCATTCTTCAACACCTCACATTTTTGGTGACAACACAAGCTCATTACATCTAGCAGCTAATCCAGTATACCATGCTAGAACCAAGCATATTGAAGTCCACTACCATTATGTAAGGGAGAAGCTAATGAGCAAGGATATTCAACTATCCTATGTCTCTACAGATATGCAATGTGCAGACATGTTAACTAAAGCTCTTGATGGTACAAAATTAAGTAGATTCAAGTTGATGATTGGCTTGCAGGAAATCAAGGACAATTGAAGACTTATTTGAAGGCCAAGCATGTTAGGCTTGAGGGGGAGCTGTTGGTGCATTTTGCCCAAGCCTACATGCTTGATATGCTTGATATTATCCTCATTTGTAAGTCACATGAGTAGTCATGTGAACACCTCTTGTAAAAGAGTACATTTTATCTCTTGTAAATGGAAAAAGAAAAAAGTAAAAGGATGGCTTACCTCATGCATGATGTAAAAGCAAATTCGTGGCTCCAACTACCAAAATCACGAATTTTTGAGCTGAGGGAATCTCTCCTAACTTTGGGGATCACTTTTAGGTGGAGCCATTCGAATTCGAATTCAAAACTCCCTCCAAGAATAGCTATAAAAGGAGCAAGAAGGAAGAGGCGATTAGCAAGCCTTGTACGTGACCACTTCATGTCATTTTGTAGAGATTGAAGAGCTTACTCCATAGCTCTATCATTCTACTCCCATTGTGCAAAGATTCATTGCCAATGTGGTTGTAATCATATGTGAATCTATACATTTATTATCATCTACCTCTCTGTTTTGTTCTCTGCTATACTCACTTAGAGCAGTAACTTCAGAAGGTCATATCGCGAGTTTTACTGAACATTTTTCAGTGTTTTAAAGTGCGTTGGATAGCTCTCACTGTCTAGTTTCTACCTATAAATTTTCAAGGTCATTGGATTTATACTTTTGGAGATATCTGCATTTTACTGCTTACTGGTCTATCTCTGCAGAGCCCCGAGAATTGTGGGAATGTTCCAGAACTTGATGAAACTTGTTCTCAGTGCTCAGTCCATCATTTGAAGTGTTTTAACTTGGAATAGGAAGCTTGCTAAGTCTATTTGCTATGCCCAAAAGGAATTTTTCTAATTCCTTCCAGGTTGAGAGCACTGTTCATTTTTTCTAGCAGGTGTATGTCCAAAAATAGCAAGTTTTGGGAGCTAGTCATTTCGCAACTTGTCGGTCTTGACTTAAACTTTTGGGATACATGTTCCAAAGTACTTGGCTGATATTTTGGTGGATTTAGGAAGCTCAAAGGGTCTACTAATCAACTCTGAAGTCTCAGTTGGCTGGTGTGAAGCTGGTTGTAGTGGCACCTACTCATCTTTGGATTGCATCCACCATCTCTCTTCACACGGATGCATCACCAAGCAATAGTTCCAACTCAAACCCATGGAGTGGAAGATTGCGTGGAAATTTCAGTCCAACAAATTCATCAAATACATCCAAGAAAGGTAAAGAAAAGCTTTCTGCTGGTAGTAAAACATGTGCAGGTTTTGAAGACGTTGATGGAGATTCAAGCGGTTCAGAAAAGAGTATTGATGAGGAACTTGGATTGCCCTCTGTGAAGACTCCAGGAGTAAGAAGGGCACATGCAGATGATAGAAGAAGAAGTGACCCAGGACCAAGAAGATCTGGGAGGATGCGTAATTCAGTGCAACGATTGACATATGATAGTTACATGGCTCGCCATTGTGCCTACATGACAAAGGTAATACAAGATGCTGAACCTTCTTGTTTTCAAGATGCAATTGGTAATGCAGATTGGGAAAAAGCTATGGATGAGGAGATGGTTGCACTTTATGGAAATGATACATGGAAGCTGGTTCCATTGCCGCAAGGAAAGAAATCCATAGGCTGCAAATGGGTTTACAAGGTAAAGCATAATGCTGATGGTAGCATAAGCAGGTATAAAGCACGATTGGTAGCTAAAGGTTATGCACAGACATATGGCATTGATTATGAGGAAACATTCAGCCCTGTAGCAAAAATGTATACTGTCAGAACACTTGTTGCATTAGCTACAGCAAAAGGATGGACTTTGCATCAGATGGATGTGAAGAATGCTTTCCTACATGGTGAGTTACAGGAAGAAGTATATATGGACCAGCCACAAGGATATGAAGATTCAAAGCATCCAGAATATGTTTGCAGGTTGCTTAAGGCTTTGTATGGACTGAAGCAAGCCCCTCGTGCATGGCATGCAAGGATTGCTGATTACTTAACCTGCATTGGGTTCTCTATGTGTGATGCAGATCACTCACTATATGCAAGGAGGGCTGATGATGCATCACTATTGTGGCTATTTATGTTGATGACTTGATTGTAGGTGGTGATAATGAAGAAAGCATCAAAGAGGTAAAGAAACTTCTTATGCAGGAATTCAACATGAAAGATCTTGGTGTGCTGCGCTATTTCTTGGGCATTGAGTTTATACATACAGAAACAGGTATATGGATGTCGCAAAGGCAATATGCCTTGAATATGCTGCAAAAGTATGGTATGGCTGATTATAAGCCAATTTCTATGCCATTAGGTCAGAATTTGAAATTGGATACTACATCAGGTGAAGCATTGGAAAATGCTACTATGTATAGGAAAATTGTGGGAAGTCTTATATATCTCACAATTACAAGGCCTGATCTAAGTTATACTGTTGGACTTGAAAGTCAATTTATGCAGGTTCCCAGGAAGCCACATTTGGATGCTCTGAGGCGCACTCTACGTTATGTGAGTGCTACTTTGGATTATGCATTGTTTTATGAAGCTGGTGTGGAGTTGCAAGTTCATGGATACACCGATGCAGATTGGGCTGGTAGTACTCCAGATAGAAGATCTACTAGTGGCTTTCTTTTCTCACTTGGAGGTGCAGCTATTACATGGAGCAGCAAGAAGCAACCCACTGTTGCTTTGTCGAGTACAGAGGCTGAGTATAGAGGTGCTGCAATGGTAGCATGTGAGGCATCATGGCTGGAGATATTACTTGCAGATTTAGGTGTGGAAGTGCAAAAGCCTATCACTATCTATTGTGATAATCTTAGCAGCATACAGTTAGCACGGAACCCTGTTTTCCATGCTAGAACAAAGCATATCGAGGTACATTATCACTTCATCAGAGAGAAGGTATTAGCAGGTGATATTGATCTTGTTTATATGAGAACAGATGAGCAGGTTGCTGATATTTTCACCAAAGAACTTGGAGCTGAGAAGTTGAAGAAGTTTCGGAAGATGCTTGGATTACAGGATATGGAGTTGAGCTTGAGGGGGAGTGTTGAGATATCAAGCTCAACATGTGATGATCCTGGATGACACGTACCAGTTTTTTGTTTCTCTGACATGTATAGTGGTCATGCCGGTATATGTCAGGGATACTTCATTGAGCTTTATTAGATTTATCTACCGAGAGTGATGGCACATTTGTTTCTTGCCAGCTCACTCATTCGCGGACATTAGGTTTTTCCTTCTGTACAGGTCTTTATATATTGCACTTGTTGTATTCTTGTTTTTTAGGTCATTCTTGTACATTCCTTTTATGTAATAGAAAAGAAGAAGAAGTTCATTCTTCCTTGCCTCAATCTGTGTGTGTGCTTCTCCTTGAGAGTGAGAGTGTGTGTGTGAGCTCTCTTCCTTATCTCCTTCTTCGTGACAGCTTCCACGCCTTCTTCCTCTATTCTTGAGTGTCCTCCCTTGCCTCTTTTATAGCCAAGTGACCAAAAACTCTCATGATGAGTTTGAGATCTCTTCTCCATCATTTCTCCACTACTTTGGACAACCACTCCTCTTACAATTCAGTTTTTGGATTTGATTCTCTTTTGAATGATTCTCTTTTGGCCTCCACTACTTGCTGAAGTAAATGCTTCTATTTTTCATTTTTGTATTTTCCTTCTACTTGAAGAAAATCCTTTTTGCAAAAATATATGCGAACTTACTTCTTTATTTTTAACAGATACATGCATATGAATCACCTTGAGATTTCCTTTTTTTATCATCTTTTGCAACATTACTTGATGACTTTTTCTTTTCTGCTGCAATCCTTTTCTGACAAACTTCTATGAAATGTCTAGTTTTCTTGCAATAGTGACATAATGCTTCCTTATTCTTAGAAGACTTCTCTTTACATGTAGTAGAAACAGAATCTCAAGTAGAAGGTGAAACGGACTTACTTTTCTTCTTGGATTGCTTTTCCTTCTTATCCTTCTTCTTCTTTTTACCCTTTGATGAAGACAAAGCTTCTTCATTCTCTTCCATTCTCTTCAAGTAATCTTCATCTTGAAGTAAAAAGAACTCTAACTCTTAAAATGTAACCTCTCTATCTCTTATTGTAAGAGTAAGAGTGGTTATAAAAGACCGATATGAGATAGGAAGTGAATTAATCAGCGTATTTACCATTTTTTCATCAGATATTTCAACTCCTACATTTTAGAAGTTGATCTTTCAAGTCAACGAGCTTTTTAATGTGGGTTTGAAATGACTGACCAGCCTTCATCCTTATGTTTGTTAGTTGTCTCCTCAAGTGAGCTTTCCTAGCAGGATTTCTGCTCTGGAAAAGATTCTCAAGCTTTAACCAAGCTTGTCTATAACTTCTGCAAGATCTAATTTGTGGTAGAATATGCTTTTTGACACTCATTGCTATGAATGAGAGTGCTAAAGCATCTCTAGCATCCCATCGTTCTTGTTCTTTGTTGATGTATGAAACACCACAAGAAATGAATTAAGGTGACACTAGAACACCTCTATGGTCACCATTAACTCATTGCCACTCCAAACTTTGAGAAATGATAGCCTAAAGTGAGAACTTTGCTTCTACAGAAATTCCTAGTCACTGAAATGACATACCTTCAGTATTTTGCTACTTTCTCCTAGCTCAAGCATTATTTCTTCATAAAACTTAACACGCTAAAACTAGAAGAGTAGAGCTTTCCAACAAGCTATCATATGCATCAAACGAATTTCTAGAACTCAAGTTATGGCTCTCACAAGATGACCCTGTATGACCTTCCAAAACTGGAAATATTACCTGTTTTAGTAAGAGCGCCTGTTTAAAATTAGAATTCGATACCTAGCATCGACTTGCAACGAGAATTCGATGCCGGGCATCGACTTGGGATGTTTTTGGCCACTTTTCAGCAGGGATTCGATGCCGGACATCGACTTCCCGCATAAAGTCTTGATCTTCTGGACACCAAAACTATAAGTGATTTCATGCATACTTACAATATGACTTATCAACTGGAATTCGATGCCAGGCATCAAGTTGCTCCAACAACATCATCTTTTCAAGAAGATTTGGCAGTAGATAAAAATCAGATATGAAGATAAGGACTTATCAAGTGAGATTTGATGCCACGCATCGACTTGCTTGGAAAACTTCAACCTTTCAAATCATTACACAGAAGACAAACACTGGAGATGGAAGAAGAAGACTTATACACAGAACTTTAACTAGTTCTTGTCATAACTATGAAAACTCAGAAGCTTACAAGTGCTTTCTCGCTCAGAGAAGCCTGACTATACTCAATCATACAAAAATGAGTTCTTCTCACTTTCTCATTGTCTTCCTCCTTCTTCTTCTCACCGCGTCGATCAATACTAACTAACTTATATAGACTTTCTCATTCCCGTGACTTTTGAAAAACTTCTAGAACTAAAGTGAACTAACTTTACAAGTATAATACATTTGTGAATTTGTCCCTTCACATAGGCATGGGGTTTTCTTCCTAAGATTTGACCTACAAATATATGTCTAGTTAGTGATTGTTTCTCCAACAGCTCCCCCTCAATCACTAATTGACATTCCCTGTTTCTTCATATCGTCTTCTTTTCTTTTACTCCTGCCATGCTTTTGAATCTGCTGGTCTTCACACCATCCAAGCTCTTTGTCATTATGTCTGCTAACTGATCTTTAGTAGAAATGTACTCCACTTCAATCTCCTTCTCCATTACCTTTTCTCTGAGAAAATGATACTGTATCTCTATGTGCTTTGTCCTTGCATGAAATACTGGATTTGCTGCAAGATAAAGTGAACTCATATTATCTCCATGTATTGTAGGTGTACCTTGATCAATGCCTAAGCTCTTGAACAATGTCTGCATCCATATGACTTCCTTAGCTGCTTCCACAAGTCCTTTGTACTCTGCTTCAGTTGATGATAATGCTACTGTATGTTGTTTCTTTGAACACCAACTTACAAGCTTATCACCAATGTATATCATGTAACCATGAGTTGATCTTCTGTCATCCTGGTTACCTGCCCAATCTGAATCACTATAGGCTCTCAACTTCAAATCTGATGTAAAAGGATAATATAATCCTTCCTTTATAGTTCCTTTGATATATCTGAGAACTCTTTGACCTGCAATCCAATGTGGATCCTTTGGACAATGCATGAATTGTGACAAAACTCCCACTGCATAACTAAGATCAGGTCTTGTTAGTGTAGCATAAATCAAACTACCCACAAGAGATTGATACTTCCTCATATCTTTGTAGTCTGCACCATCATATTTACTGAGCTTGTGATTAACTTCAAGTGGAGTTGAAGCTTCTCTGCAATTTTCCATATCAAACTTCTTCAACAAGTTCAGAAGATACCTTTCTTGTGACACATATATGCCATGATCTGTATAAGTAACTTCCATTCCAAGAAAGTATGATAACTTTCCTAGGTCACTGATCTTGAATTCTTTTTCAAGCAATCTCTTTACCTCCTTGATTCCTTCATCTGAAGTACCTATGATTATAATGTCATCTACATAAATACAAATGTAGATTGTACCTTCCTCTGTTCTTTTGATAAGTAGACTTGAATCTGCTTTTGAACTTTGATATCCAAGATCATTGAGATACTTCACCAGTCTATAGTTCCAAGCTCTTGGAGCTTGCTTCAATCCATACAATGCTCTTCTCAACCTGCAAACAAAATTTGGATACCTGAAATCTATAAACCCTTGAGGTTGTTCCATGTATACCTCATCTGATATGTATCCATTCAAGAATGCATTTTTTATATCCAATTGACTTAGAGTCCATCCTTTTGAAGCTGCAATAGCAATGATTGTCCTTATAGTTGACATCTTAGCTACAGGACTGAATGTCTCATCATAATCTATGCCATAGGTCTGGGCATAGCCTTTCACCACCAATCTAGCTTTGTATCTGGCTATACTTCCATCTGCAAGCTTCTTCACTTTATAAACCCATTTATTTCCAATAACTTTCTTACCATTTGGTTTAGCAACAAGTTCCCATGTCTTGTTCTCCTCTAGTGCATTGAATTCTTCCTTCATTGCTTCTTCCCATTGCTTCTTACCTTTAGCTTCATCATAGTTCTGAGGTTCTTCATCATCTTTCACCATATATGCATAGTTCTTCTGAGTTATGTAAGAAGTATCATAAGAATACCTTTCTGGTTGTCTTCTAGTCCTGCTTGACCTTCTTGGTTCACATTCTTCATAAGTTTCTGGATACACCTCTTCATCAAATATAGGAGCTTCTTCATTCCTTCTTGTTAATCCACTTCTCGATGTACTTGCTTCCATATAGTCTTCATCTCTATTCACCTGCACAATTGATTTTCCTTTCTCACATCTTCTTACCTCTTCTTCAAATTCCTCAGCTGTATGACTTTGATCTGCATACCAACTTTTCTGTTCATCAAATGTAACATCTCTAGAAACAATAAATTGTTTGGTTAGAGGATTCCACAATCTGTAACCCATCTGCTTTTCATCATAACCAATGAACACATATTTTTCTGCCTTTGGTTCAAGTTTATGCCTAAGCTGTGATGGCACATAAGCATATGCAATTGATCCAAACACTCTACAATGATCTAGTGTTGGTTTCTTACCCCACCAAGCTTCATATGGAGTCATTCCATTCAGAGCTGCACATGGTAATCTATTCACAAGATATGTAGCTGTATTTACAGCTTCAGCCCAAAGATAATTTGGACAATTCTTCTCCTTCAACATAGCTCTAGCAAACTCAACCAAAGTCCTGTTCCTTCTTTCTGCTACACCATTTTGTTGTGGTGTATACCTGCAAGTTATTTCTCTCTTAATACCTGCATTCCAAAGATAATCATTGAACTCTTGGGAGAAGTATTCTCCCCCTCCATCAGACCTCAGTCTTTTAAGCTTTTGACCTGTGACTCTCTCTGCATATGCATGAAAATGCTTGAAAGCTCCAAACACTTCTGATCTTTCCTTCAAAACATATAATGTTATCCATCTTGTAGCATCATCAATGAAAAGAACATAGTACCTTGAGCCACTGATAGATCCTTCTTTTGTTGGTCCCCATACATCTATATGAATGAGCTCAAGTACTCCATCATGTTTGAAACCTTTCTTTTGAAATGGTAACCTGTGTGCTTTACCCATTTGACATGCTTCACATTTATAAACCATATGTTGACTTTGCACATTTGGTAATCCTAGTACAGACTGATTAGCAACCATAGCTTTAATTCCTCTTTCATTGAAATGACCTAATCTCTTATGCCACAGATCAAGTTCTGTAATCACTGCTTCACCATGTGTGAGCAAAGCTTGACCAATGTTTCCTTGCACTCTTAAAGTAAAGAGTCTACCTTCTTTCTTACCAGAGACAATCTGATTATATCCATTCTCTGGATCTTCCACAAATACTCCTTCATTTGTAAACGTGACTTGAAAACCTTTTTCAACTATCTGTCCCACACTAATCAAGTTTTTAGGTATTGTAGGAACATACAAAACATTGGTTAGCAAATCTGCTCCACTCTTGCATTTCACTTTTCCAATTGAGTGTACACTATGTCTTGTATTATCACCTGTTTGAACTGTATGACTAGAAATGCCTTTTTCCAATTCTGACATCAATTCTATGTTTCCTGACAAATGATTAGAACATCCAGAGTCAATGTAAAATACCTTTAGATCTTCTTTATCTGATGTGCTGATTGAATTCATCATCAATGATGTATGACTTTCATTCTGTGTGTCATTTGCATAGTTGTAGTAGGTGGTGTTGTAGGATTGATTTTGTCCCCAACTTCTTCCTCCACCTCTACCATAGCCTCCTCTTTGACTTTGTCTACCTCTTTGAAAATTACTTTGATATCTTCCACCTCGGCCTCTGCTATTGTTGTTTTGATTCTGGTTTGATCCTTGTTGGTTGTGCCAACAGTCATGAGCCAAATGATTACTCAATCCACAGATCCAGCAAGCCTTTTTGTTGTTATTTTGATTACCTCTTCCTCTTCCAAAACCTCTTGCTCTTCCTCTGTCAGTGCCTTTACCTCTTCCATAATAAGCTTGAGAACTAGACTCCTCTTCATCCTTTGCTTTACCTTTATCTCCTTTCTTCTTGTTCTTCATGTACATTGCAGAACTTTGTCCTTTATCTCCATCTCCCTTCAAGTCTTGCTCATATGTGAGCATCAAACCAAGCAACTGGTTCAAATCTGGAACATAATGATTTAATGAAAGTTCTGTTGATAAGACAAAAGGTTTCCACCTTTCATCCCCTCTCAAACTTGCAAGTAGCTGAGCAATCAATCTGTGATCTTCAACATCTTCATCTATGGATCCAAAACTATCTGCTAGATCCTTCATCTTAGTGACATAATCACTAATACTTTGACTTGGCTTCTTTTTGAATGTTGTAAACTCTGACCATAGACTTGCTTTCCGTGCTTTAGTAGTACTTTGAAAATGATACTCCAATGCATTCCATATATCTTCAGATGATTCCAATCCTCTGATGTGTGGTAGCAAATGATCAGAGATTGTATTGTAGATGTATGCTTTTGCACTTGCATCCTTCTTCTGCCAATGCTTTAAAGCATCAAGTTCTTCTTTCTTTGGTCGGCTTTCATCTTCAAATACTGGCTTCTCTTCTTCACCTGTAACATATATCATGAGATCCTTACTCATAAGTAAGGCTTCCATTCTCATTACCCATGCGGGGTAATTATCTCTGTCCAGTTTGTCAATGGAGATATGATCTGCCATACTCCTTCCCTTCTGCTGCAACCTTTGAGCTTAAAGGATAAAAGATAATACCTTTTGAAGTTCTTTTTGTATGAGGATACTTTTGAAGTAACCTTTTGATGCCTTGTGTCTTCAAATGCTTCACCTTTGAACCTTTAATGGAAAACTTTCCAAAACTTCTCGTACCTTTGCCGCCTTCTGCTCTTCAGGACCTTTCTGCTCTGATACCACTTATTGATGTATGAAACACCACAAGAAATGAATTAAGGTGACACTAGAACACCTCTATGGTCACCATTAACTCATTGCCACTCCAAACTTTGAGAAATGATAGCCTAAAGTGAGAACTTTGCTTCTACAGAAATTCCTAGTCACTGAAATGACATACCTTCAGTATTTTGCTACTTTCTCCTAGCTCAAGTATTATTTCTTCATGAAACTTTATAGGCTGAAACTAAAAGAGTAGAGCTTTCCAACAAGCTATCATATGCATCAAACGGATCTCTAGAACTCAAGTTATGGCTCTCACAAGATGACCCTGTATGACCTTCCAAAACTGGAAATATTACCTGTTTTAGTAAGAGCGCCTGTTTAAAATTAGAATTCGATGCCTAGCATCGACTTGCAACGAGAATTCGATGCCGGGCATCGACTTGGGATGTTTTTGGCCACTTTTCAGCAGGGATTCGATGCCGGGCATCGACTTCCCGCATAAAGTCTTGATCTTCTGGACACCAAAACTATAAGTGATTTCATGCATACTTACAATATGACTTATCAACTGGAATTCGATGCCAGGCATCGAGTTGCTCCAACAACATCATCTTTTCAAGAAGATTTGGCAGTAGATAAAAATCAGATATGAAGATAAGGACTTATCAAGTGAGATTTGATGCCACGCATCGACTTGCTTGGAAAACTTCAACCTTTCAAATCATTACACAGAAGACAAACACTGGAGATGGAAGAAGAAGACTTATACACAGAACTTTAACTAGTTCTTGTCATAACTATGAAAACTCAGAAGCTTACAAGTGCTTTCTCGCTCAGAGAAGCCCGACTATACTCAGTCATACAAAAATGAGTTCTTCTCACTTTCTCATTGTCTTCCTCCTTCTTCTTCTCACCGCGTCAGTCAATACTAACTAACTTATATAGACTTTCTCATTCCCGTGACTTTTGAAAAACTTCTAGAACTAAAGTGAACTAACTTTACAAGTATAATACATTTGTGAATTTGTCCCTTCACATAGGCATGGGGTTTTCTTCCTAAGATTTGACCTACAAATATATGTCCAGTTAGTGATTGTTTCTCCAACAACTCCCCCTCAATCACTAATTGACATTCGTTGTTTCTTCATATCGTCTTCTTTTCTTTTACTCCTGCCATGCTTTTGAATCTGCTGGTCTTCACACCATCCAAGCTCTTTGTCATTATGTCTGCTAACTGATCTTTAGTAGAAATGTACTCCACTTCAATCTCCTTCTCCATTACCTTTTCTCTGAGAAAATGATACTGTATCTCTATGTGCTTTGTCCTTGCATGAAATACTGGATTTGCTGCAAGATAAAGTGAACTCATATTATCTCCATGTATTGTAGGTGTACCTTGATCAATGCCTAAGCTCTTGAACAATGTCTGCATCCATATGACTTCCTTAGCTGCTTCCACAAGTCCTTTGTACTCTGCTTCAGTTGATGATAATGCTACTGTATGTTGTTTCTTTGAACACCAACTTACAAGCTTATCACCAATGTATATCATGTAACCATGAGTTGATCTTCTGTCATCCTGGTTACCTGCCCAATCTGAATCACTATAGGCTCTCAACTTCAAATCTGATGTAAAAGGATAATATAATCCTTCCTTTATAGTTCCTTTGATATATCTGAGAACTCTTTGACCTGCAATCCAATGTGGATCCTTTGGACAATGCATGAATTGTGACAAAACTCCCACTGCATAACTAAGATCAGGTCTTGTTAGTGTAGCATAAATCAAACTACCCACAAGAGATTGATACTTCCTCATATCTTTGTAGTCTGCACCATCATATTTACTGAGCTTGTGATTAACTTCAAGTGGAGTTGAAGCTTCTCTGCAATTTTCCATATCAAACTTCTTCAACAAGTTCAGAAGATACCTTTCTTGTGACACATATATGCCATGATCTGTATAAGTAACTTCCATTCCAAGAAAGTATGATAACTTTCCTAGGTCACTGATCTTGAATTATTTTTCAAGCAATCTCTTTACCTCCTTGATTCCTTCATCTGAAGTACCTATGATTATAATGTCATCTACATAAATACAAATGTAGATTGTACCTTCCTCTGTTCTTTTGATAAGTAGACTTGAATCTGCTTTTGAACTTTGATATCCAAGATCATTGAGATACTTCACCAGTCTATAGTTCCAAGCTCTTGGAGCTTGCTTCAATCCATACAATGCTCTTCTCAACCTGCAAACAAAATTTGGATACCTGGAATCTATAAACCCTTGAGGTTGTTCCATGTATACCTCATCTGATATGTATCCATTCAAGAATGCATTTTTTATATCCAATTGACTTAGAGTCCATCCTTTTGAAGCTGCAATAGCAATGATTGTCCTTATAGTTGACATCTTAGCTACAGGACTGAATGTCTCATCATAATCTATGCCATAGGTCTGGGCATAGCCTTTCACCACCAATCTAGCTTTGTATCTGGCTATACTTCCATCTGCAAGCTTCTTCACTTTATAAACCCATTTATTTCCAATAACTTTCTTACCATTTGGTTTAGCAACAAGTTCCCATGTCTTGTTCTCCTCTAGTGCATTGAATTCTTCCTTCATTGCTTCTTCCCATTGCTTCTTACCTTTAGCTTCATCATAGTTCTGAGGTTCTTCATCATCTTTCACCATATATGCATAGTTCTTCTGAGTTATGTAAGAAGTATCATAAGAATACCTTTCTGGTTGTCTTCTAGTCCTGCTTGACCTTCTTGGTTCACATTCTTCATAAGTTTCTGGATACACCTCTTCATCAAATATAGGAGCTTCTTCATTCCTTCTTGTTAATCCACTTCTCGATGTACTTGCTTCCATATAGTCTTCATCTCTATTCACCTGCACAATTGATTTTCCTTTCTCACATCTTCTTACCTCTTCTTCAAATTCCTCAGCTGTATGACTTTGATCTGCATACCAACTTTTCTGTTCATCAAATGTAACATCTCTAGAAACAATAAATTGTTTGGTTAGAGGATTCCACAATCTGTAACCCATCTGCTTTTCATCATAACCAATGAACACATATTTTTCTGCCTTTGGTTCAAGTTTATGCCTAAGCTGTGATGGCACATAAGCATATGCAATTGATCCAAACACTCTACAATGATCTAGTGTTGGTTTCTTACCCCACCAAGCTTCATATGGAGTCATTCCATTCAGAGCTGCACATGGTAATCTATTCACAAGATATGTAGCTGTATTTACAGCTTCAGCCCAAAGATAATTTGGACAATTCTTCTCCTTCAACATAGCTCTAGCAAACTCAACCAAAGTCCTGTTCCTTCTTTCTGCTACACCATTTTGTTGTGGTGTATACCTGCAAGTTATTTCTCTCTTAATACCTGCATTCCAAAGATAATCATTGAACTCTTGGGAGAAGTATTCTCCCCCTCCATCAGACCTCAGTCTTTTAAGCTTTTGACCTGTGACTCTCTCTGCATATGCATGAAAATGCTTGAAAGCTCCAAACACTTCTGATCTTTCCTTCAAAACATATAATGTTATCCATCTTGTAGCATCATCAATGAAAAGAACATAGTACCTTGAGCCACTGATAGATCCTTCTTTTGTTGGTCCCCATACATCTATATGAATGAGCTCAAGTACTCCATCATGTTTGAAACCTTTCTTTTGAAATGGTAACCTGTGTGCTTTACCCATTTGACATGCTTCACATTTATAAACCATATGTTGACTTTGCACATTTGGTAATCCTAGTACAGACTGATTAGCAACCATAGCTTTAATTCCTCTTTCATTGAAATGACCTAATCTCTTATGCCACAGATCAAGTTCTGTAATCACTGCTTCACCATGTGTGAGCAAAGCTTGACCAATGTTTCCTTGCACTCTTAAAGTAAAGAGTCTACCTTCTTTCTTACCAGAGACAATCTGATTATATCCATTCTCTGGATCTTCCACAAATACTCCTTCATTTGTAAACGTGACTTGAAAACCTTTTTCAACTATCTGTCCCACACTAATCAAGTTTTTAGGTATTGTAGGAACATACAAAACATTGGTTAGCAAATCTGCTCCACTCTTGCATTTCACTTTTCCAATTGAGTGTACACTATGTCTTGTATTATCACCTGTTTGAACTGTATGACTAGAAATGCCTTTTTCCAATTCTGACATCAATTCTATGTTTCCTGACAAATGATTAGAACATCCAGAGTCAATGTAAAATACCTTTAGATCTTCTTTATCTGATGTGCTGATTGAATTCATCATCAATGATGTATGACTTTCATTCTGTGTGTCATTTGCATAGTTGTAGTAGGTGGTGTTGTAGGATTGATTTTGTCCCCAACTTCTTCCTCCACCTCTACCATAGCCTCCTCTTTGACTTTGTCTACCTCTTTGAAAATTACTTTGATATCTTCCACCTCGGCCTCTGCTATTGTTGTTTTGATTCTGGTTTGATCCTTGTTGGTTGTGCCAACAGTCATGAGCCAAATGATTACTCAATCCACAGATCCAGCAAGCCTTTTTGTTGTTATTTTGATTACCTCTTCCTCTTCCAAAACCTCTTGCTCTTCCTCTGTCAGTGCCTTTACCTCTTCCATAATAAGCTTGAGAACTAGACTCCTCTTCATCCTTTGCTTTACCTTTATCTCCTTTCTTCTTGTTCTTCATGTACATTGCAGAACTTTGTCCTTTATCTCCATCTCCCTTCAAGTCTTGCTCATATGTGAGCATCAAACCAAGCAACTGGTTCAAATCTGGAACATAATGATTTAATGAAAGTTCTGTTGATAAGACAAAAGGTTTCCACCTTTCATCCCCTCTCAAACCTGCAAGTAGCTGAGCAATCAATCTGTGATCTTCAACATCTTCATCTATGGATCCAAGACTATCTGCTAGATCCTTCATCTTAGTGACATAATCACTAATACTTTGACTTGGCTTCTTTTTGAATGTTGTAAACTCTGACCATAGACTTGCTTTCCGTGCTTTAGTAGTACTTTGAAAATGATACTCCAATGCATTCCATATATCTTCAGATGATTCCAATCCTCTGATCTGTGGTAGCAAATGATCAGAGATTGTATTGTAGATGTATGCTTTTGCACTTGCATCCTTCTTCTGCCAATGCTTTAAAGCATCAAGTTCTTCTTTCTTTGGTCGGCTTTCATCTTCAAATATTGGCTTCTCTTCTTCACCTGTAACATATATCATGAGATCCTTACTCATAAGTAAGGCTTCCATTCTCATTACCCATGCGGGGTAATTATCTCTGTCCAGTTTGTCAATGGAGATATGATCTGCCATACTCCTTCCCTTTTGCTGCAACCTTTGAGCTTAAAGGATAAAAGATAATACCTTTTGAAGTTCTTTTTGTATGAGGATACTTTTGAAGTAACCTTTTGATGCCTTGTGTCTTCACATGCTTCACCTTTGAACCTTTAATGGAAAACTTTCCAAAACTTCTCGTACCTTTGCCGCCCTCTGCTCTTCAGGACCTTTCTGCTCTGATACCACTTGTTGATGTATGAAACACCGCAAGAAATGAATTAAGGTGACACTAGAACACCTCTATGGTCACCATTAACTCATTGCCACTCCAAACTTTGAGAAATGATAGCCTAAAGTGAGAACTTTGCTTCTACAGAAATTCCTAGTCACTGAAATGACATACCTTCAGTATTTTGCTAATTTCTCCTAGCTCAAGTATTATTTCTTCATGAAACTTTATAGGCTGAAACTAGAAGAGTAGAGCTTTCCAACAAGCTATCATATGCATCAAACGGATCTCTAGAACTCAAGTTATGGCTCTCACAAGATGACCCTGTATGACCTTCCAAAACTGGAAATATTACCTGTTTTAGTAAGAGCGCCTGTTTAAAATTAGAATTTGAGGCCTAGCATCGACTTGCAACGAGAATTCGATGCCGGGCATCGACTTGGGATGTTTTTGGCCACTTTTCAGCAGGGATTCGATGCCGGACATCGACTTCCCGCATAAATTCTTGATCTACGAAGTTTATGCTCTACCTAACCTAATGTCTAGGCTCACAAAGATCATCTATAACCATCAATAGTCACACATAAACCTCATCTAACTTACAAGTTAGGGTTGCACAAATGTCCGGGCTCTCACAATGGCTTCTCCTCATAATAGGAGTGTTACAACTTGGAGCACCATGGATCATTTGTGGTCACTTGAGGGTGGATTATTGAGCATATCTAACACCCCCCTCAATGTCCACCTTGTAGTGAACTACCTCCTTGGTCCAAATTGTCAATCAAGTTTCTCTCTCCCAAGAGACTTGGTGAAGATGTCTGCTCCAGTTTCTTTAGTTAGACTATAGCTTATCTTCACCAACCCATCCTCTATCAACTCACGCACATAGTGATAGTGAATTTCTATGTGCTTGGTACATGCATGGAAGACATGATTCTTGGTAATGGCCATGCATTTCTATGTGCCATAGGATCCTTCCCAAATCATACTACTTCACATGTTGTAACATATGTTGCTTTGTAATCAACTTTAGTAGAAGATAATGCTACATTGGTTGCTTCTTACTGATCCAGGAGAATATCCTTGATCCTAAAGAAAATCGATATCACGAAACTGATTTTCTGGTATCAATATCTCCTACCCAATTTGAGTTACAGTATCCAATCAGAGATGATTCTTCTTCATAAAGAATACCATAATTCTTACTAGTCCAATAGCGTAAGAGATATCTGGTGTGCTATTGCACAAGTAGATGAAACTTCCAACTAATTTCATGAAGATGTGCTATTGCACAAGTAGATGAGACTTCCAACTAATTTCGTGAAACTTCCAATATCTACTAGAGGTGAAGTATCTTCAATAGATAATTTTGTGATGACCTCCATAGGTGTAGAAATTCCCTTGTAATGCTCCATGGACTTCAATATCTAACTTGCATACTTTTGTTGAGAGATAAAAATCTTCCCTTGTTCTTGCCAAACTTCAAGGCTTAAGCGATAATGCATTAAGCCCAAGTCTATCATTTCAAATTTTAAACTTATGGAATCTTTTGTTTGTTGAAGAAGAGCATCATCATTTACTATAATGAAAAGGTCATCTACATAGAGTACAAACCCAACTGTTTTCCCTTCTCTCTTTAGAACATACAAGTTAGCATCAAAAGCACATATTTTGAAACCTAGATCCAAGAGACACTTATTTGTATGCTAATAAGGCTCTAGGTGCTTGTTTCAGCCCATATAATGCCTTCTTCAGCTTACATACCTTGTTCTCTGAATGGGGAGCTTCAGACCTTGGTGGTTGAGACACATATACCTCCTCCTTGAGATCTCCATTTAGGAATGCTAATTTGAAATCCATGGGATAGATTGACCACTACTTATGTGTGACCACAACTAGTAATAGTCAGATAGTCTTCATCCTTGTAGTCGGGGCAAAATGTAGTTGCAAACTCTTTAAGCCAAATGCCTATGTTGACTTCTCTGAGCTTCATTCAAATCTCAATGGCTTAGAAAAATATGAAATGTGTCTATAAAAATGTACAAGTTTTAAAGAAGATTGGAAGAACGCTCTCAATGCAGGTACAAACTTATCATCTAAAGGTAAGTTTCAACACTATAGTATTCAAGATGAATATCTATTATACAAAGAAAAGGTATGTGTACCTTGTGATCAAAAAATTAGAAGGAAATTTTGGTTTGAATGTCATGAGGCCTCAAGTGCTAGTCATCCAGGAATCAACATGTGTTTGTTGTCAACCTTTGGAGTTGCCCTCTCCAATCATTATAGCACAAAAGATTAACTAACACTTCATCAAAATTGTCAATCTCGGAAATATGCAAAGACCACAACCCCTTGTAGTTAATGGAATCCAAGAATAAGAGGAAACATGGCTGATTTCTAAGAAATTAGTGAAGATGAAGATGGAAAACTAGGGTTTTGAATATCTTGAGCTATACAATAGCATTTTCAATGATCTTTGTGCCTAAAGTGTGTCATTTTCTCAGTAGATTACAAATATAAAATTAGATTTCAAGAACAGTACCTGTATCACATAGATGAGAAAATTGGGATTCTATAAAAACTAAGAATTTTCATTTCTAGCATTGATCTCTTGCAACAGTTCACTCAACAGACTGATAATAACCTCTCTTCATACACTTCACTCATAAATACACAAGAAAAGATCACAAATTCCATAGATTTCACAAGAGAAAGACTCAACAAATCAAGACGATACTCAAGAGAAGTAGAAAACACGATTTTCTACAAGAAACTCTTCACATTACTTGAGTAGCATGAGTAATAGTAGCAACAACCTTTACAAAGTAGAAGAAATTATCCTTTATACTTTTTAAAGTGTCCCTTTTCAAACTTGAAATTTGATCCTTCTACTTTCAAATCTAGAAATATGCTACTCCAGAGCTTCTAAAAATTCTAAGAAAAATATAATAGACATGTGACAACAAGTCATGGATCTTTCTTTTTGTGACATTCAAATTGTTCACCATTTCAAACACTTTTCTCCATTGGACTGCAGCTTCTGTTCTATCTATCACATCCTTCTTCAGGTACTCTGTATATGTTGTAGCTCAGTGATGAGTAGCACCTCCTTTAATGTCAATCCAGGAAGACGTGAGGATGGTATGAAGACCTCGAGCAAGTGGCGGCACAAGTGCGTGAGTGAGAAGCACACTAGCATGCACACACATACACACACGTGCACACAAGGCAAGACAAAGAGTGAGAATCAATGGAGTTTTTAGATTACTTTCAAAATGCTCTTACAAGTTCGTTTCAATTACAATCCAACCTTAAAAATGAGCTCTCTAGCTCTTTTTATAGTTTTTGACTAGGTTTTGGCCCTGTCCAGACCTAGTGTCCGGCCTAGTTAAAAATTAGGTTCCAGGGCCAATTTGAGGGCTTAAACGGAGTCTAAAAAATACGAAAATTGATATGTAGGTACTTCTAAGGCTCCTCAAGCTCAAGGACTCCTTGGCTATCACAAAATGGAGCTAAAAAAATATGAAATGGTATTTACAATGATTGTTAGTGATAAGAATCACTGTTAAAAGATGTTGATTTGGAAGAAATTTGAAGGGCCTATCTGCCAGATTTGCATCGACTGCTTTGTCTACTTACTCCTTCACTTTGTTCTGTCTCTCTCCGCTGGCTTCCTTGTCTAGTCGGTCCTTGGGTGCCCATACTGCTCTCAACACCCCCCCCTCTCTCGCGTCTGTCGTCCCTGACAGACCCTTGTTGTTGGGAGTGTTGGATGTAATATTCCACAACCTGAGTGGCAAGCTGATGTTCTTGTATGCGTAGTCCTCTGGCCAAATCTGTCATCATACGATCCCAATCGATTGGTCCTGGAATGTCCGGATGTGGCAGACGTAACTGATCTGCATGGATCGCTTGTTCTACTGCGAATAAATGTAGCAAATGTGTGGGTCTGGGAATTAAAATTTTGGAATTGTATTCCCAGAATCCCGTAGAGAACATTTCCTCAAATGTCTGCTTGAAGCATGCGGGCAAGTACTTTATTCGTGCATGCCAAGCAAAGATGATAGTGACCGAGGGGGTTTGGCTCATGTCGTAGACTAAATCCTTGTTGCCTTGAGAGAATCCAGGGGCAGAGATGTATGGAGCTTGGACATTCCGAAAGGTTTTGAAGACAATGGTCATGAGCTCGAATATCTTCATACACATTTTCGCTGCTATGTCAGGTACATTATTTAGACGTGTAGACCAGTGCCGAATTGTTGATATCATGTAGGCTACGGTTGGGGTCCCTCGAGGTGGAGCAAAATATGGGTAGTTAACCCAAGCCGAGCATTCTCTATTGTTGCGTACCTTGATTGCAAATGCTTGCCAGGATCTGCGACGTACCACTGGACAATAGCATGGATTATACTTGATATATAGTGGCATGGTTGCCCAGGTACTCATCATCTCTGGGTAATCGGTGAGTAGACGTGCACGCCAATTAGGTTGGAAGATCGAGCCAGCACGTGCATCTGTCGGTAAATCCCCTATCTCAAATTGAGTGGCGAATGTGGGCTCCTTCCCTGTATGTCTTTTGACTTCTGCATTATAATCATGTAGTAAGACAAAATAAGGCATGTATTGCGACTCTGATGTTGTGATTAACCGTTGATGGGATAAATTTTGAAAGTAGGAAGACCGAAGGATAGTTTCTTCCAGATTTGTGAGAGATTGCATTTGCACGGCCACACGATCATCATGTGTCTTACCCACTTTCTCGACCCTTTTGACCCAATCTGGAACTTGAATTTCTAACATGTCTTGTCCTTCTTCTGTAGTTCGACCACCAGGCGTGGGCATAGGCTCGTATGGCTCTTCATAGCTGTCATCGATGGGGATTTCCACTACTGTTTCAGGTTCTGGTTCTTCAATGGGCGAGGGTGGCCTTTCATATGGTAGGAGGCGTGCTTGGAGTTCTGCCACCTGTTTCCGGAGGGTCTCTACTTCTTCTGTAGAGTGTTGCAAGATTACCGGCTCCTGTTGAGCTGTGGGGACACTGGCTATCTGTTTCTTTAGATCTGCACATTCGGTCTCTAGTTTTTCATATGACTCCAAGAAATTTGCATGCTCCTCAAGTAAGATGCGAATGTCTTCCGATGGGACTTCTCTATATCTGGTAGGGCTAACGGTTGCTCCTACAGTTCCTTCCATAGCCGCTTCAAAGTTGTCTTGGTTTTGTTGTTGAAGTCGTTTGTTCTCTTCTAGTGCTGCGGCCATATGCTTCCTTAATAGCCCAATGTTGCGTCTGAGTGTAGCGTTAGAGATCATTTGCGCTTGAAGCACTGTTTCTAGTTCTTTGACTGCTTGGTCATCTACTGTTGATGTCTTTGATTCCAGTTCGGAGTGAGCCTACTGTAGGGTGGTATGCTCGGCTAGGAGCGTCTGGTAGTCAGCTTCAAGAGTGGTGACTCTAGCTTGTAGACGTTGAGATTCTGCTTGGAGTGCCGTAGTGCGTTCTTCCAATTGATGGTACTCTTGTTGTAGTTGATGTGCACACTGAAGTAAGGTGTTGAACGTGCTATTTACATTATGAGATGCAAGGGGAAAAGTTTGAAATGCAGGGGAGGTGGGATTGGGTAGGGGGGTAGTGAATGCTGTGTGTGCCAATGATGTGAGTGGTGAGGTGGGGGGCAAGGGAGGGGAAGATGGTGGAATCGTGGGGAGAGGTGCTGTGGTTGGTGAAATGTCCATTGGGTCAGACAAGGTGGTGTGTACAGGGGCTACCATGTAGGTGGGTATGGTAGGTGAAGTGAGTGTGGTGTTCGTGTAAATTGATGTCGTTGCGAACATCGGAGAAATGTGCCTCGGAAACATTGGAGAGTGGGTGAACTGCTCCACAACGGACGGGTATTGGGGTGGCGCGGTCAGGTTGAAAGAGGTGTAGGGGCCAGATGGGAAGTGAGGGTCATGGAATGGAGGTACCCGTATTGGGGGATAGGTCGGGAAACACAGGGTGCCTTCTGTGGGTGCTGGGTTTCCAACTACACTTGGAATTATGGGATGGCCAGTCATGGGTTCAGAGGATAGACGGGACGAAGTGTACAAGGGATTGGTGACGAAGGAGAAGAGGGTGTCTTGTGAGGTGGGTTCTCGAAATGAGAATGATTTGAATGAGGATGGGTTATAAGTGAAGGTAGAGGTGATGACTGTCGTTTCTTCCAAGGTGGGAGGTGGTGGTGGGGGTGGAGAAGGTGGTGATGGAGGATGCTGGGGTGAGATGGGTGATGTCTGAATGAAGGTTTCGGCGGAGAGGTCAATGGTGGTTGTGGGGGTGGCTGTGGTCTCAATGGGTACTTCTTGTTCTGTGACGGGTATCCTGATAGTCTTACCTGCTCGTGGTAACGTGTCCACTCTGCGTTTGTCGTACCTTACGGACTGGCGGACTGCAGTGTGGACAGCCTCCGGAACTCCTAAAGATTCTGACACTAATTTGAGGGTGTCAATGAAATGTTGGTCCACCCCTTCATCTGATAGCATTTCTTGCATCAAAGCTTGACCTGATACCAGAGAGAGTTGATGCCTTTCTTGTACTGCTTTGATAGTGTCGTATAGCCTTCATAGTTGAGCTGTATATGCTGGTGCACCTACAAGTTCTAGCACTTCTTGTTGCTCCTCTTGGTGCTCTTGATCATAATCCTCCTCATCATCCTCCTGTTCTTCATCTCCGTCATCCTCTGCATCCACTTCAACAGGTGTGACAGGTGCTTGGGAGGTTGTGGCCTGCGTTTGCACGTTTTCCGCTTGTTGTGCCTCTTCTGCTTCCAACTCTACATCTTGTAATAGTTGTTCGAAATCTTCATTAGTGAGTTCTTCCAAAGGTGCACCACTAGGAAATTCAAGATCGGTTGGAATGGGAGGGAATATCAAGGTGGAACCATCGGTGCTGCGTCTTGGAAGTCGGAGTGTGAATGGTCGGACTCTTCGGGGTGGAGGGGTGACGTCTGGTGTTAGGGTGGCTCCACGTGGTTGAGCACATGGGACTTGGACAGTGCCTCTCATCTTCTTAGAAGGGGGTCCAGTGGATGTCCTGCCTCTAAACTGCTCAACCCGATTCCACATTAGGGCCCGTTGGATCGGAATGTCATAAGCCAAACACCTATAAATGATTCTTGTCAGAGCACAGCAGCCATATAAAACCTGTTTCCGCGGCCATCGTTTGTGAGCTAGGTGTATCTGATCAATTATCCAGTGGGGTAAGTTGATGGTGAGGCTCTGTGTCTCTGCTAGATACAAGCTAAACCAAATCTTTTTGGGCGGCATGGTGAATCTATCTTGTGCCGGGAAAGCAAAGTGTTGCATGCACATGCGAAGGTGTATTGCAATATTAGGCGTCATGGACACCATGTCCTTGAGCTTGGTGAGACTTCGATTCTTCATGTAATCTGGTACTAGGGTTTCCTTCTCTGTAGGAATATGCATTCCTCGCATATCTAGAGCCTCTCTCACCAAGTTGTTTGATAGCCTATCACTCTAGCACAATGGTGAGTACCAACGTGAGAAGATTCATCTCATAATTGTCAACCCGTGGAGACGTGAGGACTAGTATGAAGACTATGAGCAAGTGAAGGCACAAGTGAGTGAGTGAGAAGCACACAAGCATGCACACACATACACACACACGTGCACACAAGCAAGAACAAGGAGAGGAACAATGGAGTCCTTTGCATTAATCAAAAGGTCTCTTACATAAGCTCAATTCATAAACAATCTAACCCCCAAAATGAGCTCTCTAGCTCTTTTTATAGTTTTTTGACTAGTTTTGGCCCTGTCCAGACCTAGTGTCCGGCCTAGTTAAAAATTAGGTTCTAGGGCTTATTTGAGGGCTCAAACGAAGTCTAAAAATTATGAAAATTGGTACGATGGTACTTCTAATACTCCTCAAGCTCAAGGACTCCTCGGCTTGCACAAAATGGAGTCTATTTTACCAAAAACGGGATTTACAATGTTTGTGTAGTGATTAAAATCACTTGAGTTGTACATAATCCATGGGAAAAAATGATTTGGCCTTGTTGCCGTATTGTGCATGACTCCTCTGTTGCTTTGTATGCCAACACTCCCCCCTTCCTAGCGTCTGTCGCCCCTGACAGACCTTTGTTCTCTCGGGTGGTCGATGTAATATTGGATGACATTGGTGGCCAGTTCATGTTCTCCTATCCTTAAGCCTCTTGCTAGATCAGCTTCCAATGCATCCCAATTTATTGCACCAGGGGTCTCTGGTTGCGTGGTGGTGTAGTACTCTGAGTACATTGCTTGTTCACAAGCAAACAGTTGGAGCAGATGTGTTGGCTTTGGTGCGAAAATCTCCGAGTGATACTCCCAGAAACCTGATCTGAACATTTCTTCGAAGGTCTGTTTGTAGCAGGCAGGGAGGTATTTGATGCGTGCATGCCAAGCGTAAGCCACACGAATACTGGGGGTGGTGCTCATGTCATACACCAAGTCGTAATTTCCATTGCTAAACCCCGGGAGACGTACCTGTGGTGCGGCTGCATTTCTAAAGGTCTTCAGGACTACTTGCATCATATCTAAGATTTTAAGCATCATTTGCGCTGCTACATCTTGCATGGGCTTCAAGCGCGGCATCCAGTGGCGAATGGTTCCCATCATATATGCTACCGACGGTGGTCCCTGTGGTGGCGCAATGTATGGGTAGTTCAGCCATTCCTTGCATTGCGCGTTGTTCTGTACCTTGATATTGAATGCCTTCCAAGACCTGCGGCGTGGGACTGGACCGTAGCATGGATTGTACAGGAGGTGTAAAGGTGCGTTGTTCCATGTGCGTAGCATTTCTGGATATGTCTCTAGAAGTTTCTGCCGCCATGTGGGTTGACGAATTTTGCCTTTTTGCACCTCTGGAGGAAGGTCTTCGGGTTGAAATTGGGTCGCAAAGGTAGGAATCTGACCCGTGACTCTTTGTATTTCTGCATTATAATCAGCCAAGATAATATAATACGGCCTGTATTGGAGTTCAGATGAGAGGATCAGGCGTCTCGATGACAGGTTCTTAAAGTAAGCCGATTCTAACACAGTTTCCTCTATGACCCTCATGGCCTGATTTTGCACTATTGTGCGCTCTTCGTGCGAACTCCCGATTTCCTCCACTTGACGTAGCCATGGGGGCCGTGGTGCCTCGAATGTGTCCTGCGCTTCTTCTGTTTGTTGGCCTCCTGGGAATGGTTGCGGATCGTATTCTTCGTCAAACGTTTGTTCCACAGGAATTTGCACAACTTCTTCGTCCGTGGGAGCCTCTGGAGGGGAAGATGGTCTCTCATATTGTAGTAGGCGTGCTTGCAATTCAGTGACCTGTTTCTGGAGATCTTTTATGGCCTCTGCGTCTGTGAGAAGTGAAGCCGCGGAGGGGGTGGTTGGAGAGGCTGATGTTGGTCCTTGTTGGTGTTCCTGCTTCAATTGTCCCAGTTCCTCCGATAGTTTATCATGTGCTTCAAGCAGCATGGCATAGTCTTCCAATATGATCTTGATATTATCGGGGGTCACTGCTTGAAACTTGGATGGGCTGATGGGTGCCCCCGGTGTGCTCTCAATAGCTGCCTCCAGGTTCTCTTGATTTTGTATTTGCAGGCGTCTATTCTCTTCCTGAGCAGCCGCAAGATGGCGTTTGAGTAGTGCCATATTTCGTTGAAGTTTTGAGTTGCGGTCCAGCTGTGTCCGTAGGTGACCTTCTACCACCTGCACCGCTTCCTGATCTACGTTCTGTAACTGTACCTCCAATATGCCATGAGCTTCTTGGAGAGTTTGGAATTGTGTGTGGAGGCGAGCATTTTCGGCTTCTAGTGCCGCAAGGCGGTGCTGTAGTGTCTCTGAGTGCTCGTGCAGGCGTTCATTTTGTTGCTGGAGCTGAATGTAATCTGTCCTTAAATTTGATATACAAGCCAACATGGTGTCCAATGCATTTCCTATAGATGAGTGGGTGGTGTTTACAGTGGGAGATGCATGGGAAGGGAATTGGGGAAGGGAAACAGTGAATGATGTGTCTCCGGAAGTTGTGTGTGTGAGTGAAATTGGTGGAGGGGGAATGGGAGGAGGTGAAATCGTGGGGGGAGGTGCCGTGGGTGGTGAAATGTCCATACCTTCAGGAGTGGGTGTGAGTGTGGGGTCTGCCATATACATTGGGATGGTAGGTGGTGTGTGTGTGGAAGTGGTGAATAGATGCGAAGTGGGGTGGGGAGCTGAAAAGACAGGAAATGGTTGAGACCCTGGTTGAAAAGCTCTAGCAAGGAGGTCATGGAGGGATTGTAGAAATGGAGAGAGAGAGGTCGGGGGTTGAGGTCGTAAATTTGAGGGGGGCTGGAAGGGTTGCGTGGTCGCAGGGAAACCCATGAATGTGGATCTAGGGTCAGGATGACCTATGGCTGAGGGCATGGGTGATGGTTGCCCTAGGGTAGGCTCTAGGAGCGGTTCGGTGGATTGTGTAGTGATGGGGGTTGCTTCAAAGATTGGGTTATCAGTGGTAGAGAATAGGGTGGAACTAGAGATGGGAGTACGGAAGATGAAGGTTGGGTCGGTGGGTTGAGTGGTCGAGGTGATTTCCACTGTTTCTGCTCTAGGAGGTGATGGTGGGGGTGTGGGTGGTAGTGGTTCGGTGGACTCCTCATGGGTGACTGGGTGCTGTTGGCTAGCCGTTTCGGTTGCTTGGGAGGTTGTCCTGATAGGTTCAGATGTAATGGTTGGCTCTTCTGCAACTGTAATGGGAATCTGGATATTCTTCCCTGAGCGTGGTCGTGTCTGGAACCTTCATGGGTCATATTGAGCTGGAGACCTCTGAATGGCAGTGCGCACTGCTTCCACTACCCCATATGTTTCTGCCATCAATAAGAGACCTTCCCTATACTCTGAGTCAACTCCTGCTTCTTCCAACAACTGAGTCATGAGTACTCTGCTACTCTGTTCGGTGAGTAGTTGTTGCGATCGCACTCTTTCCATAATCTGATACAGCCTTCGAAGTTCTGCTGTATAGGCTGGGGCTTCAGAGGTCTCCTCTTCATATGCTCCTTCTTCTTCTAGGTGTCCTTGTTGTTGACCTTGCTGAGCGTCACTCCAATGTACATGTCGACCGTCTGTAGACTTTCTTCTTCTTCGTGAGGATGTGCCTTGTTCCTCTGCCTCTGAATAAAACTCCACATCGGAGAATTGTGTACTTTGTAGGAATGCTTCGAAGTCCTGGGGGTCCATTCCTTCAGCATCTCCAGTGGCAGCAAATTCGAATTCAGGTGGAACAGGAGGAGCCGATGGGGTAGCTTGTGTCGTAGTGTCAGATCTCGACCTGGGTATCCTAATGGTAAAGGGAGGTACAGTGGCCTCCCGTCGTGGCGATACCTCAGGAGTAGTTAGAACTTCCCTTGTCTGGACACAAGGGATCGCACCCCTCATGCGCTTGGATTGATGTGTGGACGTCTTGAGCCTTTTAAACATTTGTAATTGTGCCCAAGTTAAGGCACGTTCAATGGGGACATCGTACGCTAGGCACCGGTAAATGATGCGTGTGATTGCACAGCATCCGTTCACCACTAATTTCCTAGAAGACCGTTTGTTTGCTTCATACAATTGATCTATAATCCATACCGGTAGCTTAATGGGTAACGCACCTGCTTCCGCTAAGTAGAGAGCGAACCAGATTCTCTTGTGTGGTTGTGTGAAGCGGTCTTGGCCGGGAAAGGCGAAATGTTGCATGCACATGCGGAGAGGGATGGACACGTTTGGTGTGAGTGCTGCCATATCTTTAAGCTTCAATAGTTTCCTATACTTCATGTTAGTGGGAACAAGAGCATCCTTTTCAGAGGGTACATGCGTGCCGTGCATATTCAAAGCGTCGCTTACCAACTCCACCATAAGTTCAAACCTCTTCAACTCGTTGTTGCCCAGCAAGGAGGGAAGAACAAATGATCCGGGTTTGTCCTTTTCTTCATTAGCTTGTAATGTGGAGACCAAATAGTAACATCGGAGGAGATCTGGTTTAGGTAGTGGGGCTTCAAAGTATTCTGCCAGCCCTGCTCGTTGCCATATGGTCTGGAGATCCTCGGTGTTCTGTAAAGTCTCGAACTCCTTGGAGAAAAATTGGAATCGAACCCATGATCTGTCATACTCGCACTTAGACTCCCATATATACTTGGCCTCTCCTAATGGACCTGGCATGCCATTGAACCAATGAGAATTGGCATGGACTCTTTCCGTGATCCCTGTAGGTGGATCCGGCACCGGGATTTGTTGAAGGTGCTGCAGCTCCACTGGTCGTTCAGTTGGTGGCACATCCACAGGTAGACTATCCACATCAATTCCTGTAGTAAGTATCCCTACTTGTGAGCCCGAACCTGTCGCTTCTGCCATTTTACTTCTTGCCTTCTGATTCTGTGAGAATATAGAATCATGTGTTAACATCGTAATGGACAGAATAAATCCGTTGTTGTCCCCGTTACAACATTAACATGAGGTAGATGGTGAGTTAGTGGTTAGTAAGTGCACGAAGACAGTGTGTGTAGTTAATGCTTGGGTATTCCTAGGAGACTAATGCAGTTAGTAAGTGGGGGTGAATTTACAAATTGGGGTCGGGGGGTTTACTACAAGTCTTAAGCTGCCAAATGCAGTGGATTGGTTTTTCTTTTGGTTTCATAGAGACGCTAGAGAACATTATAGGTGTATCAGATTGAACATGAGGCCTTTTAGGGACCCATTTACAAATGATTCTGTTCGTGCTCATGGGCCTTGGTGTGTTCGTGAGTGTTGAAAACGAGTGGATGCCGGTTGTGCGAGTGAATGGTTTATGCTGTATAGGTTGTGGCTTCGGCGTAGCTATTTGCGCCTGCAAGCAAGCCTTAGGCACCCAAATTTGTCTTGATTGTGGGCTAGCCTTCATCGACTTCTTGGACACCCAAATAGATTTCACGTTAGCAGAAGAATTTCCGAAAGACTTCTTATTAGTGTCGTGTTGTTGGTTACTAATAAGAGGCTTTGCCCGTGTGGTTGGCTTGAGTGCAACCGGGTGTTCGCCTTTCCGCACCCACACTTGTTTCACTTGCTGGGACATTTTGCTGCGCAGGTACTTTGGATCCCTGACATAGGTAGTACTCTGCTTCTTCTGCCTTTGATCCACCTTTGGTTGTTGCCTCCTTCTGGCCTTTGGAAAAGAAGGGAGTTCCTTTGCATCCCTGACTCCTTTTTTGCGAATATCACTCCTCTGCAACACATAGTTTTGGACAAGAACAACATGGTCATCTTCATGTGTATTCCTGGAAGGACCAGGAGTCTGTGCCTTTCCTAGTTCCTTGAGTGCTCCATTATCCAACTCTACTGTAATTCGACTATGATTGACCCAAACCTGAAGAAGTCCACTTCTTAAGTTTAAGTTGACTGCTTGGTCATAGATCCAATCTTGACCCAAGACAAGAGGTTCAGTGAGATCCTCGTCTTGACACACTAGTACTTTAACTGTTATAGCCTCATCATGAATATAGAGGGGAAGTTCCACCTCGCCCATGCAAGGGGTTTCCACGCCTCCCAATCCTATGAGATACGCTTCCACAGGATTGACAGTTAATTGCAACTCTTGACAGTAAGATAATTTAATAGCACTAGTGGCTGCACCTGAGTCAATCAAGGCTCTTACGGTCCTTGCACTCTTTCCTTGTCCTATATCTAGGGTTATGAAAGGACGTCGATCAATTATCCTATGCGAGCTTGTTCTTGCGACTTCACACATGGCCATAGGATATCCTTGATCTGCATAGTCATTTGTTCTAGGCTGATCTCTACCTTGCCTTCGTAACTTCATCCTTTTGATGCGTTCTAAAGCTTTTGCTTGAGCTTCTTCTCGAATTGGCTTTTCTTCCTCTTTGCGTTTCTTAGCAGTGTTGAGTCGGCTGAGCATTTCCTCCGTGAGGGGTTCCTGATACAACTTGACTCTGCAACCGCTAATATAGTTTGGGAGAATATCACCTTCTAACGTGGCTAATTGTACTGCTCCACTCGTGGAGATCCTATTGATAATCATAGGTCCGTAGCCTCTCTTTTCTAGGTTCCTTGCGTGTTGTTTCAGTGTATAGACTAAAACTAGATCTCCTGCTTTCAAGCCCTTATCCTTCACATGGGCATCGAAATATGCCTTCTGTCTCTTCTTGGCTGCATATATTCCTGCAGCTGCTCTCAGTCTTGTTTCTCCTAATCATTCAAGGTCAAAGATTCTAGAGGAGAGCTCATGACCTGTCCATTCGTGCTCTTGTGCTACTCTCAATGTAGGAATCAGGAAGTCCAAGGGTAGCACAGCGTTTTGGCCGAATACCATCTGAAAGGGGGTGGCTTGGAGTACCGTTTTGTAGGCAACTCGGTATGCCCAAACAGCATGGTGTAGCTGTTTGTCCCAATCAGAGCGTTTAGTGTTCACTAATTTCTTCAGTACATTGCATAAGATCTTATTAGTGCTCTCAGCTTGCCCATTAGCTTGCGGATGATAGGGGGCAGACTTCTTGTGTATTACCAAGAATTCTTGGAGTAGATTTTCAATCACTTCGTTCAAGAAGTGAGTGCCTCTATCACTTACAAGCTCTATAGGTAGCCCATATCTTGTGAACACATTCTCAAACAAGAATTTAGCAGTTGTTTGAGCGTCGTTCTTTGTCGTAGCCTTTACCTCTACCCACTTGGTGAGATAATATGTGGCCACAATGATGTATTCCGCATGAGAACCTTTAGCTGGGGGATTAATAGGACCTACGAAGTCTATTCCCCACTTAGAGAATGCACGTCCACCCATCATAGGTTTCAGTGGCATCTCATCTTTGCGTATAGGATACTGAGTCCTCTGACAGACATCACACCGTTTCACATAGGTATGTGCATCCATGTGAAGGGTAGGCCACCAGAACCCCGCAAATAGTATTGCCTTGATCACCCGATCTGGTCCAAAGTGTCCTCCTGCTACACCTTGGTGAGCAGTTTCTAAGATCTTAAGATATTCACTTTCATGAATACATAGCCTCAGGTAACCATCTTTACCACGCTTGTATAGGTTATCACCAATAAGTGAGTAATCCAGGGCTTCTTGTTCTAAACTCCTTTTCCTAGCTAGAGTCATGTCTGGAGGGAATGTGTTTGTCCTCAGGAAGGATACTAGAGGTTCACTCCAATCTCGCACAATGGATACTTGATAAAGAGTGGCGTGTTCCACTAGTGGTTTAGTGCAACAGATTGGGCATTCCTTGCACAACTTTTGGACATCCGCTTCCATAGTTGGCCAATGCACTCCGAATCTCTTTAGAGTCTGTAAAGTTCGTTGCTTTGAATGGTGTTGCGCTAACGCACCTACATGTGCTAATTGCAACCATTTAGCGTACTCATCCTCTTCTACGCAACAAGCCAAGATCCCTTGATCTGTGTGCTTGTACATGCTTCCTGCCATGATGTGGTACTTTTGGGCTTTTACAACCTCTCTATTCCGTGTGTTTATCACTGGATGATTAGGCCTGTATGTCAATACTGGTACCAATGGCTTGGCCCACTGCGGTACAACTTCCAAATTAAACAAGTAAGCATCAGGAAGGTCATCTGACACTCCTTGTGGGGCTTCTCCCGATGTGAGCCTAGAGAGATGATCAGCTCTCAAATGAGTCCTACCTTTCCTTACCACAACTTCAAAGTCATATTCCATGAGCAAGAGAAACCATCTCACTAATCTTCCTGTATTGCATGGCTTGTTTACGAGGTATAGCAATGCCTGATGATCAGTAAAAAATTTAAACTTATTTGCAAGCAAATAGTGTCTAAATTTCTTAACTGCATATACCATGCCTAAGCCTTCATCTCTCCGTAGTGGTGTAATTCCGTTCAGCCGCATTCAATTGTCTACCGGCATAGGCAATTGGAAGATCCATATTACCTTCACCAGTAGGTTGTGCAAGCACACATCCAATAGCATAATTGGATGCATCCACATGAACATGGAATGGTTTATTCCAATCTGGTGTGGTCAAGATTGGTGCTGAACATAATCTTCGTTTAAGCTCCTGGAAGGAATTCTCACATTCATCTGTCCACTCAAAGTTAGTCAGAAGCCCGTACATGGGCTCTGCAATGACAGCATACATGTGTATAAATCGTCGGTAATAACCACAATGCCCCATGAAAGCTTGTACTTCCTTGACATTCTTTGGCCTAGGTAGCTCTGCTATAGCTCTCACTTTTTCTTCGTCGGTAGATATGCCATTCTTTGACACTATGTGTCCTAGAATCTTGCCTTGCCTGACCATAAAAACGCACTTTTCTGGGTTCAGGCAGACTTGATATTCTCTACATTTGTCAAAGATTTGTCTGAGTTCAGGGATATGGGTTTGTCTAATGTTGGAATGAGCACAAAGATCATCAACGTAGACTTCTAAACTCTTCCTCAGGAACTCCTTAAACACATGGCACATCAGCCTCTGGAAGGTAGCTGGTGCATTGGTAAGCCCAAATGGCATTACTCTAAAAGAAAAAATGCCCCATTCTGTGGCAAAGACTGTCTTATGCTGATCCTCTGGAGCTATGGCTACTTGATTGTAGCCAGAAAATCCATCAAGGAAGCTGTACACTTCCTTGCCTGCCACTCTTTCTAAGAGATGTTCTGTGATGGGAAGCGGATAGTTATCTCAAATTGTGGCTGCATTAACCTTTTTCAAGTTAATGCACACACGCAGCTTGCCATTCTTCTTGGGCACCACTACGATGGGGGATACCCATTCAGTGTGCTCAATTTCATAAATAAATCCAGCTTCAACCAATCTATCTATCTCTTCTTTGATCTTAGCAGCGTAATTATCGTTATAAGTATAGGGCTTTTGCTTAGAGGGTTTGGCATCTGAAGTCATGGGGATGGTGTGTGAGCATATGTCCGGGTCAACACCTTTCAAATCCTTGTAACTCCAAGGGAATACATCTCTGTATTCTCTTAGCAAGGCAATCAATTCGTGCTCTTCTTCTTCTGTCAGGTCATGGCCTATATACGTGCATCTCTCCTCTCCTTCTTCTAGGGCCACAACTATTTTCTTGGTGGTTTCTTTGTTATCATAGGCCTCTCCTGATTGTGCCTCTCGTTTAGGCATTCTTATCATGACTCTCCTGTCATCTGTCTCATACTTCTTAAAATTTTCTGGGACCTCAAACAAAGATTCTTCCTCTTCTGGTAAGGCTTCTCTCTTCTTTCGTTTCTTTCCTTCTTCCTTCGAGGTCACATGTGTTGCTAGTCTTACATTAGTTGTAACCTCTCCATGCCTCTGGGGTTGAAATTCTACTTCATGGAAGTATTCTTCATCTGATGCAAACGGTGGGTCCATAATGATTGACTCTAGATCAGAGTCACTTGCATCCTCAAATGCGTCAGGGCTAGGTTCGCATTCTTCTAGAACTGCCTCTCCCATGATTGGCTCTATGGAGAAGACTGAAATGTCATAGCCATCCTCATCACAGTGAGGAGTCCATTGTTCTTCATTGATGGCTACGTCCATTGTTGCTAAAATTTCTGCCCAACCGTGAGGCTCAAATTCTTCGTCTGGAAAAACTACAGGTGCATAGGCTGGGTCTTGGATTGATCTATGGGTTTCTTTCGCACCTACCTCTCTGGCTTTCTCTCTCTTCTCTTCTTCTACTGCTACCTTGCACATCCATAAGTGGGTGTCTTCATGCATCCATGAGGATCCAGACCCTATGGAATGCACTGATTCCGTATCATCTTTGGCTCTATGGATGGGATTCCATTGGATAGGAGGGACATCTCTATGAGAATAATCCTTGAGATTGACTTTGGTTGTAACACCCAAGTGTTGCAAATACAAGGAGTTGGTTCCCCAATCCTGTACCACTTGCAACTGTTGCATAAATGGTCTTCCCAAAATCATCTCATAGGCATGATTTTTGTTGAAGTCGCATATGGCAAATGTATGCTCAAACTCGACACCACAAGTGGTGAGAGTTATTCCTTCTAGCAATCCTAGGGGTCTCTCTATGTGACCATCGACCATCTGCAATTTCATTCTCGTTGGCCTGAGTGCCGGCTTGCCCCAACGCTTCCATAGGGAAGTAGTGGCAATTGCAACTCCTGCACCTGAGTCCAAAATTGCCTTGGTGGTGTACTCCTGGTAGGTGATGGGAAGATAGGTGTTCCCTTCTTCACCTTCACACATATCTCCTATCTTATCCAAGGGAATTTCTGGCACTGTCCTATGGGATCCTATCTGGGAACGAGGTTTTGCTATCTCTGGTACTTGTTTGGCTACATGTTTCCATAATTCAGGTCTAACCTTGAGTAGCTCTTCTAACTTGAGATTACACTGCACGTTAGTGTTCTTCACTACCTCTGTGTTCCTAGGTATGATTGAATCTTCGTTTCTTACCATGACTGTAGGTGCTCTCATACAGGTGGACTTTGCTTCCCATGGTCCTGTGAAATGGGGTAACTCTTGTATGGAATTAGATTCGAAGTCCAATCTCTCGTGAGATTGAGTGCTCTCATGTTCCCCGTAAATAGATGGGATGTCTTGTGGGAATTGGTCGTGTGCATCATCCACAAGTTCAAAGGGAGGGGCGACTTCACTTTCGTTATCCCATTTGTCTTCTTGAATCTCTCGTAGGAAGTCTGGTGCAAACCGATTCATAGAAGAAGAAGCGTCTGGCTCCGTAGAATTAGGTGCATAAGCAACCTGGGAAGGAGGGCTTATTCTATTGTTGGCTCTCTCCTCGTTCTCATAGATGGCTGGAGCACAAGCTTCCTGGGGAGGGTTACTTATTCTATTACTTTTCCGAACAGGCTCATACGCTTCCTGAGAAGGAATGTAGGCAACCTGTGGAGGTACGCAAGCTTTCGAGGGAGGCTCATGTGCCTTTTGGGGGGGAAGATAAGCTTCTTGAGGAGGCACATGGGCTTCCTGAAGAGGCTTGCTTATCCGTTCTCTTCCCCTTTCCTTTCTTTGAGGGGCAGATTCCTTTTCTGATTGTGCAATTAGCCTCTCTATTCTTTCTAAGGAGGGGAGGTTGTCTGGTTTAGTGGAATTGGCCACATAAACTTCCGATGGGGGATGGTTCATGTTTTTGCTTGCTTTATCTTTTTCTTGATTTTTTTCTTCCTTGGCAGATCTTGCAATTATTCCTTCTAACTTCTCTAGGAATCCATCCAAGTGTAATTGCGTCTTGGCTGAGCCCGAGTAATTGAAAAGGCGACTGGTTTCAAACATAGTCTGAGCCAATGCGACCATTTTCGCGCACAACTTGGTTCTTTCTATCTCTAGGTCAGCTCTGGGATAGCACTTGTCATGATCCGTGACGTTTGGCCCTTCTTGGATTCTGGCCTGATATGCCTTAAGCATCATGTCTATGTCTTCAGGAGTGGGATCAACTAATACTGATCCTGTTTGGGGTGGTGGGTGGGTTACGTGGGGTGTCTTAGAGGGTGGAGGGATGGAGGGTGATGGGGATGGTAGCGGTGGGAATGTGTGAGAGTGCGGTTGAGATGTGATCTCTATGATTTTAGCCTTGGTTTCTCGTAGACTTTCCTCAAGTTCACTCATCTTCTTTGCCCATTGCCTTTTCATGCGTTCGCGGCTATCTCTCCAAGCTCTTGTTCTCTTTTTATTTTGGCTCTCAGTATCGGTAGCATCTGGGCTCTTTTCCTTGCTTACCCCTTGGTTTTGCTTCACTGCTTGAGCTCTCGTGACTACCTGTACGGGTGCAGTGGAAGTAATACTTCCGCTGGAATCTACCACTAACTCAATAACGTTGATGGGCGTGATTTTTGGCATATTATTGGGGTTCTTTGGGCAATCTCGTAAGAGATGCTCTTTTCCACAATCTTGGCAAAAGCCTTGGATCGTCACTGACTGGTTTTGTGTGGGTGGAGGTAAGGGGCAATCACGAATGAGGTGATCTCCTTGGCATCTGTAGCACGGTCCTCTTGGGAATGGAGGTCTTACCTGCCTAGGTTGAGGCCTAGGGTTGGGGTTTGCATACATGACATTCGTGTAATCTGACTCCCAACTAGGTTCGTTTGTCTCTTCGCTATAATAGGACTCACCATGCTCAGGAGACTGCATGTAGTAGGCCTGAGGGCTATCAACATGTGTAGAATCAAAGCTATGGTCACTCGGGTCACTTTCAGAAAGCAAGGATGTTACAGGGACTATAGCTCTGTTCAGGTTTTCTTCTGCAACAGCATACTTTACCGGAATCACATTAGCTGGGGCAGGGGGTTGTTGAGCTAACACTGGCTGAGGCCTTTGTTGGTTTTGGTAGGGTTGCTGATACGGCTGATGTGGCCTGCCATATGGTTGTGGAGGGTACGGGTTCTGGTATCTTCCTTGCTGCGGGTATGGCTGAGGGTAGGGTTGCCTAACTGCCTGCTTGTTGTATGGGCAATCTTGCGCAGTGTGATTGGTGTACTTCCATTCTATGGTGCAATACTGGCTACTAGGATTAACTTGGGGTTGAGCCATAATGGGACAGACGTTCGCCATGTAGTCGCCACCACAAGTATAGCATCTTTTCACAGGGGCAAACCTTGGGATTTGTTTACTAGTTACCCCTAATTTCTGAGCTACTTTCTCTGCGAGTTCCTCAATTGATGTGGATTGCGTGGAAGAGTGACTAGATGCACTATCTGAATCTTTGTAGATTTTTGAAAGCTCTAGTTCTTCCCCTAGGTTATCTTCAATGTCAATGCACATGCGTACACACTCTTCTATAGTCCTAGGGTCTTTCAGATACACATAGGATCTCAATTTCGTACTCAACAATCCATCAAGGAATAAGGCTACTTGTTTGGCAGATGTGGGTAGCTCCGAAACAGGACATCTTTCAAGGTATTGCCTAAATCTTCTTCCTGCAAGTCTCACAGTCTCTTGAGGGGTTTGCTTGAAGCTATGAATCAGTGAGGAAGTATTGTGTCTTATGCCACTCTTGGAGAATTCAATAATAAATGCTTCTAGGAGTTGGTCTATGCTCTTGAACTGGCGCTCATCCAATGGTTGAAACCATGTAAGTGCTGTGTTCCTAAGGGTTAGACCGAAGGCATTGTACTGCGTGAATAGATCCTCCACTTGTTCAGCTCTCAAGACTTGCTTGAACTCCGCCACATGATCATAGGGATCTCCTGTTTCATCAAAGTAATTCTTCATGGACTTAACTAGCTGAGTCAGTCTCAGAGTTCTTGCGTGCTCTCTAGGTCTCGGTAGAGGGAATCCATCCACATTTCTTTGGTTCCTGTGAGCTCTAAGCACCTCAGTTCTACCCTACTCGTCTCCGTCCTCGTTCTTTCTCTGCCCACTGGATTGGCAAAGCTTACTTCTGGTCTATCTCTACTTCTGTCCCTTTGCATTCCATGAGCTTGGGATGTTCCAGCCCCAGGGTGACCATAGGATACATTTGATCTTGGTTGGGGGAAAATGAATTCACCCTTCCAAGTGTAAGCATGCCTATCATTTTCCGTAAACGCAAAGATCCGTTCTGAAGCGTGATCTAAGTAGGTCACTCTGCCTGGACTATCAGGATCCTTAAACTCGTAGATCATGATATTTCCTATATCAATTGGCTGATTAGATTTATACCTCCAAAAGGCTTCGTCAGTTTCTCGATTGAGGAGCAACTCTATGCTCTTGTTGTCTTGGGGAACCCACTCAGGTGTGATAATCCTAGTGAGAACAGATTTGCCTCGGGGTGTTCTAGGTTCTACTCCCATGTTTCCTTGTTCCAAGTCACCTAAGTCCGCTTTTGAGATTACATTTCCAAATTCATCTGTCCTATCTGGGTGACTGGTGACTACGTATATGGTTCCTTCTTTGTCCAGGTATGCACCATTTTCAAACTTGACAGCTGGGTGCTCTAGTCCTATGGATTGGTCAGGGTTTTTAATGTGGACCACGGATCTTCCTAGGCCGTCCTCATAGATGCTAGCACCTAATCGGTTGGTCCTAAGGTATTCCAACTATGTTTTGTAAGGGCCTTCTACCCTGTACAAGTAAGGCACACCTGAACTTCCCATAGGTCTGTCCATGCCTTGAGACATCTCTGACTCACTGGTCTCGGAGCTAGGGTAGTACGAGTGGTGGCTCAACTGCTGGGCCCAAGACCTAGCAGTGTGGTTAACACTAGCCTCTAAAGATCTAAGGCTTTGTCTCTCCCTTACAAGATGTCGTCCTGATCTAAGGTTCATATGCCTATCTAAGTAGCCCAATTCTTTGCCCAGAGTACAACCTCGTTGCTGGTTACTTTATATTAGTCGCTTGGTTCTTTTTAGGTATTTTATCATGTTTAAGGTCTTGTCTGATATCACGTCGTCAAGAATATTTGAATGTTGTTTCGCACTTACAGTTGATCGTTCCACGTTAAGTTCTTTCCTTTTAAAATTCTCGACAGTACAAGGATTATGCCCTTAGCTTGAGCTTGAAAGTTTAGGTATGCTTCAACTTGATAGTGGCCTATCGTCGCCCTGACTTACTCCTACTTCTAATCGTTCTTAGCCTAAGCTAGGAATTGACGAAGAGGAGTTGAGAGTATTCCGACCTTTCTTGCCGAACCTTGCTCTTTAGTGCTCGAGAAGTTGATTCTCAAGCTTGCGCAAAACCCTTGCTTGGAAGCTCTCAATTGCTTCTCAATAGACCTGCATAAGTCTCAAGATTAGCTCCAAGTTGACCTTTCAATTGACAGACAATTTATTTCAGACACTTTTTTAATGACCCTTGTTCCCCCTTTTGTATTGCTAGAAATTTCCTCTAGAGCTCCCTTGGTGTTCCTACCCCTCAGTGTGTCAACTTCCAAATATCCTATCTGAAAATCAACGCATTATTCTTATGAAAAACAGTTGAGGGCATGTAGTATATGCCACGAGCTTTCCGACAAGCCCTAGAGCTCAAAAAATGGATTTCGTATGAAAAAGTTATGACCGTTCAGGGTTTAGGGGGTTAACTGGACAAACAGAACCTTTCAGGGGTTTTAATGCATTTTTCTAAGGACTTTGCAAGTGTATGAGTATTTGAGAGTGCAACTAAGCCCAAAGTTTAGCCTAAATTTCCAAAAAATTTACCCCCTTAATTTTTGCCGAAAATGTCTGTCTGTCGCGATAGACGGTGTCTGTCGCGATAGACACTGTCTGTCGCGGATTTCTGTCTGTCGCGATAGACGGTGTCTGTCGCGGAATTTCGGTCTGTCGCGATAGACGGTGTCTATCGTGGATTTCTGTCTGTCGCGATAGACGGTGTCTGTCGCGGAATTTCGGTCTGTCGCGATAGACGGTGTCTGTCGCGATAGACGGGGTCTATCGTGGATTTATGTCTGTCGCGATAGACGGTGTCTGTCGCGGAATTTCGGTCTGTCGCGATAGACGGTGTCTGTCGCGGAATTTCGGTCTGTCGCGATAGACGGTGTTTGTCGCGATAGACGGGGTCTATCGTGGATTTCTGTCTGTCGCGATAGATGGTGTCTGTCGCGGAATTTCGGTCTGTCGCGATAGACAGTGTCTGTCACGATAGACGGTGTCTATCGCGATAGACTAAAAAAACGCAAATTTTTGAGAAACTTCTAGTGATTTAGAGTGCCCTAATGGTGTAGGTTACCGTGCTAAACATGCATTCACAAAATTTTAAGTTTTTCTGTCTGTCACGACAGACAGAGGTCGTCGTCCCGGGACCTGTGCAGAGTCTGTCGTACCTGCGCACACTGCTGGAGGAGGTGGTACAGCAAGTTCCTGCAACAAAAGCTCAAAAACACACCAAAAACAGATAGCATGCAAGGTCTCTCTCGCTCTCTCTCACAATGAAATGAGGGAAATGAGGTGGGGAGTGTAATATGACCAAAAAACTGAAATTTTTTGTGGAGATGGAGATGGAGGTGGGAGATGGTGGAGATGATGATGGTGATGATGGTGATGCGAAAGTAAGGAAAAAATGAAGAAAACTTAAGAGAAAGAAGGATATTACCTATAACTCCAATGTCTCAACTCGACGTCTTACCATCACACGCTCGTCCTCGAAGCTCTCTCCCCGGCAACGGCACCAAATTTGGTGTCACTCTAGCACAATGGTGAGTACCAACGTGAGAAGATTCACCTCATAATTGTCAACCCGTGGAGACGTGAGGACTAGTATGAAGACTATGAGCAAGTGAAGGCACAAGTGAGTGAGTGAGAAGCACACAAGCATGTACACACATACACACACACGCGCACACAAGCAAGAACAAGGAGAGGAACAATGGAGTCCTTTGCATTAATCAAAAGGTCTCTTACATAAGCTCAATTCATAAACAATCTAACCCCCAAAATGAGCTCTCTAGCTCTTTTTATAGTTTTTTGACTAGTTTTGGCCCTGTCCAGACCTAGTGTCCGGCGTAGTTAAAAATTAGGTTCCAGGGCTTATTTGAGGGCTCGAGGTACTTCTAATACTCCTCAAGCTCGAGGACTCCTCGGCTTGCACAAAATGGAGTCTATTTTACCAAAAACGGGATTTACAATGTTTGTGTAGTGATTAAAATCACTTGAGTTGTACATAATCCATGGGAAAAAATGATTTGGCCTTGTTGCCGTATTGTGCATGACTCCTCTGTTGCTTTGTATGCCAACATAGCCTGAACCTCTTGAGCTCATTCCCCTTTGTCAGAGATGGAATCACAAATGAGCTTGCGCCTTTTGGGTTCTGGTTTGGAGTCAAGGTGTTGATGAGATAGTAGCATCGCATGAAGTCAGGTTTTGGGAGTCGTGCACTGAAATAGGCACTCAATCCTGCTTTTTCCCATATCGGACGTAGACCTTCTGCATTTTGTAATTTCTCAAACTCTCTTGTAAAGAAATGGTATCTGCCTTGCTTTCCATTGAAGTCCAAATCTGATTCCCATAGGTACGTTCCTTCACCCAAGGGTCCTGCCACCTCGGTAAACCAATGGGAAGTCTTTCCCACGGGCATGGTGTGGCCACGCGGAGGGTCCGCAATAGGTATGATTTTGACGGCCTGCAATTCTTCTGGTCTTTCAACTGTCTCAGGCAAAACGGGTAAACTGTCCAAGTCCACCACTTGCGGGCTTGTTTCTGTGTGAGAGCTAGTTCCTGCTGCCTCCACCATGTTGAAAATGTCGCAGCTGATTCTGTAAGAATATATGAATAAACGTTAACATTGCAATGGACACAAAAATGACATGGTGTCCCTTGTTACAACATTAACTTAAAGTTCGGGAGTGGTTAGGGGTTAATAAGTGCTCGGTGCTAGTGTGTGTAGTTAGGAGTTAGGTAGACCTAAGAGCTAAGCGAAATGATGTGATGTGAGAGTGAAGCGGTTAGTAGGTGGTCATGGATTTACAATCGGGGTCCGGGGGTTTGTTACAAGTCTTGGGCTGCCAAATGCAGTGGATGGGTTTTGCTCGTGGTTCCGTAGAGACTCTCGAGAGCTTTATAGGTGTGTCAGCTTGAACATGAGGCCTTTTAGGGACCCATTTACAAATGATTCTGTTCGTGCTCATGGACCTTGGTGTGTTCGTGAGTGCTGAAAACGAGTGGATGCCGGCTGTGCGAGTGAATGGGTTACGCTGTATAGGTTGTGGCTTCGGTGTAGCTATTTGTGCCCGCAAGCAAGCCTTAGGCACCCAAATTTTTCTTGATTGTGGGCTAGCCTTCATCGACTTCTTGGGCACCCAAATAGATTTCACGTTAGCAGAAGAATTTATGAAAGACTTCTTATTAGTGTCGTGTTGTTGGTTACTAATAAGAGGCTTTGCCCGTGTGATTGGCTTGAGTGCAACCGGGTGTTCGCCTTTCCGCACCCACACTTGGTTTACTTGCTGAGATATTTTGCTGCGCAGGTACTTTTGATTTCCAGCATAGGTAGTACTCTGCTTCTTCTGCCTTTGCTCCACCTTTGGTTGCTGCCTCCTTCTGGCCTTTGGAAAAGAAGGGAGTTCCGTTGCATCCCTGACTCCTTTTTTGAGAATATCATTCCTCTGCAACACATAGTTTTGGACAAGAACAGCATGGTCATCTTCATGTGTACCCCTGGAAGGACCAGGAGTCTGTGCCTTTACTAGTTCCTTGAGTGCTCCATTGTCTAATTCTACTGTAACTCGACTATGATCGACCCATACCTGAAGAAGTCCACTTCTTAGGTTTAAGTTGACTGCTTGGTCATAGATCCAGTCTTGACCCAAGACAAGAGGTTCAGTGAGATCCTCATCTTGACACACTAGTACTTTAACTGTCATTGCCTGTTAGACGATAATAACTCAATCCAACTTTCGGACGAGTATTATCGGGTCCTTGGGTTCTTGGGAGTGGTAGGGGTCTGTTAGACAGAGGCCCTGTACTATTTTCCCAATCCTTTACACAATCACCAGTAATTTCTCACTTCGTGATACCGGAGTTGAGTTTGAATACTAACTACTCCTCAGTATGATAAGCGCTGGAATGTTTGGCCCTGAATATACTATGGTAATAGCACAGTGATTCTGTCGAAACTTACACTACGAGAATACGTTCCTCTCAAAATACTCCGCAATAAGACGATTTCAGGTGATAACTAAATACACCGAACGAAATGCACAGACAAATCAGATCGAGATTATATTAAACTTTTCGTATACTGACTCAGATCACAGACTTATACCGCAATTAATGACTTACTAAGACTTCTGTCCACACACAGCTCCTTGTCGCATACTCAATGATCACTGATTACTATATAAAACCCTGGTTACTTGACCGAAAAGGTACTAAACTCTGTTCTTACACAGTTCCACGCATGACAAATCAATACACAATCTCACAATCGAGAACTACAGAGTCATATATAACTGTTCATCAAGTAGACTCACAGCATCACGAACTTTTCAATGAGAATCGATTCAACCAAAGAATAGCAGAGTAATTAAATATGAATCGAATGAAACAGTATTCAATGTCCTCAATAATATCTCATACACAGTCTTCTAAAATATGTTACTCGTGGTCTCCGAACACTTCAGTTACTATGTGATCAACCCTCATCACTACAGCGCGCAGCAGAACAGAGACGTATCTATCCTTCTGTCTCTCTCACCTACATTCCTATTAACTATCAATCCAAGAGTCTGTGTAACACAGTAACTCTGCTCCACCAGTCTAACGAAGTGACGAGGCGACGATCGAACTCTTTTCTCTTCCTGTCTTCTGCTTTTTATTGCTTCCGCATTCTTCATTTACCGCCTCTTGCGAAATTTCCTACCTCCCCGTCATTTCAGCCACCAATCTTGTTTATCCTTCTTCTGCGGTTGCGGTTGTCTCGCTCCCTCAGCCTTGTAACATTGCCTCATCATGAATGTAGAGGGGAAGTTCCACCTCGCCCATGCAAGGGGTTTCCACGCCTCCCAATCCTATGAGATATGCTTCCACAGGATTGACAGTTAATTGCAACTCTTGACAGTAAGACAATTTAACAGCACTAGTGGCTGCACCTGAGTCAATCAAGGCTCTTACGGTCCTTGCACTCTTTCCTTGTCCTATATCTAGGGTTATGAAAGGATGTCTATCAATTATCCTATACGAGCTTGTTCCTGCAACTTCACACATGGCCATAGGATATCCTTGATCTGCATGGTCATTCGTTCTAGGTTGATCTCTACCTTGCCTTCGTAACCTCATCCTTCTGATGCGTCCTAAAGCTTCTGCTTGAGCTTCTTCTCGAACTCGCTTTTCTTCCTCTTTGCGTTTTTTAGCAGTGTTGAGTCGGCTAAGCATTTCCTCCGTGAGGGGTTCTTGATACAACTTGACTCTGCAACCGCTAATATAGTTAGGGAGAACATCACCTTCTAATGTGGCTAATTGCACAGCTCCACTTGTGGAGATCCTATTAATGATCATGGGTCCGTAGCCTCTCTTTTCTAGCTTCCTTGCGTGTTGTTTCAGTGTATAGACTAAAACTAGATCTCCTGCTTTTAAACCCTTATCCTTCACATGGGCATCAAAGTATGCCTTCTGTCTCTTCTTGGCTGCATAAATTCCTGCGGCTACTCTCAGTCTTGTTTCTCCTAATCGTTCAAGGTCAAAGATCCTAGAGGAGAGCTCATGACCTGTCCATTCGTGCTCTTGTGCTACTCTCAATGTAGGAATCAAGAAGTCCAAGGGTAGCACAACATTTTGGCCAAATACCATCTGAAAGGGGGTGGCTTGGAGTACCATTTTGTAGGCAACTCGATATGCCCAAACAGCATGGTGTAGCTGTTTGTCCCAATCAGAGCGTTTAGTGTTCACTAATTTCGTCAGTACATTGCATAAGATCTTATTAGTGCTCTCAGCTTGTCCATTAGCTTGAGGGTGATAGGGGGCAGACTTCTTGTGTATTACCAAGAATTCTTGGAGTAGATTTTCAATCACTTCGTTCAAGAAATGAGTGCCTCTATCACTTACAAGCTCTATAGGTAGTCCATATCTTGTGAATACATTCTCAAACAAGAATTTAGCAGTTGTCTGAGCGTCGTTCTTTGTCGTAGTTTTTACCTCTACCCACTTAGTTAGATAGTCTGTTGCAACAATGATGTATTCCGCATGAGAACCTTTAGCTGGGGGATTAATAGGACCTACGAAGTCTATTCCCCACTTAGAGAACGCACGTCCACCCATCATAGGTTTCAATGGCATCTCATCTTTTCGTATAGGATACTGAGTTCTCTGACAGACATCACACCGTTTCACATAGGTATGTGCATCCATGTGAAGGGTAGGCCACCAGAAGCCCGCAAATAGTATCGCCTTGATCACCCGATCTGGTCCAAAGTGCCCTCCTGCTACACCTTGGTGAGCAGTTTCCAAGATCTTAAGATATTCACTCTCATGGACACACAGTCTCAGGTAACCATCTTTACCGCGTTTGTATAGATTATCACCAATGAGTGAGTAATCCAGGGCTTCTTGTTCTAAACTCCTTTTCCTAGCCAGAGTCATGTCTGGAGGGAATGTGTTTGTCCTCAGGAAGGATACTAGAGGTTCGCTCCAATCTGGCACTATGGATACTTGATAAAGAGTAGTGTGTTCCACAGGTGGTTTAGTGCAGCAGATTGGGCATTCCTTGCACAACTTTTGGACATCAGCTTCCATAGTTGGCCAATGTACTCCGAGTCTCTTTAGGGTCTGTAAAGTTCGTTGCTTTGAATGGTGTTGCTCTAGTGCACCTACATGTGCTAATTGCAACCATTTAGAGTACTCATCCTCTTCTACGCAACAAGCCAAGATCCCTTGATCTGTGTGCTTGTACATACTTCCTGCCATGATGTGGTACTTTTGGGCTTTTACAACCTCTCTATTTCGTGTGTTTACCACTGGATGGTTAGGCCTGTATGTCAATACTGGTACCAATGGCTTAGCCCACTGCGGCACCACTTCCAAATTAAACAAGTAAGCATCAGGAAGGTCATTTGATACTCCGTGTGGGGCTTCTCCCGATGTGAGCCTAGAAAGATGATCAGCTCTCAAATGGGTGCTCCCTTTTCTTACCACAACCTCAAAATCATATTCCATTAGCAAGAGAAACCATCTCACTAATCTTCCTGTATTGCAAGGCTTGTTTACGAGGTATAGCAATGCTTGATGATCCGTAAAAAATTTAAACTTATTTGCAAGCAAATAGTGTCTAAATTTCTTAACTGCATATACCATGCCTAAGCCTTCTCTCTCTGTAGTGGTGTAATTCCGTTCAGCCGCATTCAATTGTCTACTGGCATAGGCAATTGGAAGATCCATATTACCTTCACCAGTAGGTTGTGCAAGCACACATCCAATAGCATAATTGGATGCATCAACATGAACATGGAATGGCTTATTCCAATCTGGTGTGGTCAAGATTGGTGCTGAACATAATCTTCGTTTAAGCTCTTGGAAGGAATTCTCACATTCATCCGTCCACTCAAAGTTAGTCAGAAGTCCGTACATGGGCTTTGCAATGACAGCATACATGTGTATAAATCGTCGGTAATACCCACAATGCCCCATGAAAGCTTGTACTTCCCTGACATTCTTTGGCCTAGGTAGCTCTGCTATAGCTCTCACTTTCTCTTCGTCCGTAGATATGCCATTCTTTGACACTATGTGTCCTAGAATCTTGCCTTGCCTGACCATGAAAACACATTTTTCTGGGTTCAGGCAGACTTGATATTCTCTACATTTGTCAAAGATTTGTCTAAGTTCAGGGATATGGGTTTGTCTAATATTGGAATGAGCACAAAGATCATCAACATAGACTTCTAAACTCTTCCTCAGGAACTCCTTAAACACATGGCACATCAACCTCTGGAAGGTAGCTGGTGCATTGGTAAGCCCAAATGGCATTACTCTAAAGGCAAAAATGCCCCATTCTGTGGCAAAGGCAGTCTTATGTTGATCCTCTGGAGCTATGGCTACTTGATTGTAACCCGAAAATCCATCAAGGAAGCTGTACACTTCCTTGCCTGCCACTCTTTCTAAGAGATGTTCTGTGATGGGAAGCGGATAGTTATCTCGAATTGTAGCTGCATTGACCTTTTTCAAGTTAATACACACACGCAGCTTGCCATTCTTCTTGGGCACCATTACGATGGGGGATACCCACTCAGTGTGCTCAATTTCATAGATAAATCCAGCTTCAACCAGTCTATCTATCTCTTCTTTGATCTTAGCAGCGTAATTATCGTTATATGTGTAGGGCTTTTGCTTAGAGGGTTTAGCATCTGAAGTCATGGGAATGGTGTGTGAGCATATGTCAGGGTCAACACCTTTCAAATCCTTGTAACTCCAAGCGAATACATCTCTGTATTCTCTTAGCAAGGCAATCAATTCGTGCTCTTCTTCTTCTGTCAGGTCATGGCCTATATACGTGCATCTCTCCTCTCCTTCCTCTATGGCCACTACTATTTTCTTGGTGGTTTCTTTGTTATCATAGGCCTCTCCTGATTGTGCCTCTCGTTTAGGCATTCTAATCATGACTCTCCTGTCATCTATCTCATACTTCTTAAAATTTTCTGGGACCTCAAACAAAGATTCTTCCTCTTCTGGTGAGACTTCTCTCTTCTTTCGTTTCTTTCCTTCTTCCTTTGGGCTCACATGTGTTGCTAATCTTACATCATTTGTAAGCTCTCCATGCCTCTGGGGTTGAAATTCTACTTCATGGAAGTATTCTTCATCTGATGCAAATGGTGGGTCCATAATGATAGACTCGAGATCGGAGTCACTTGCATCCTCAAATGCATCAGGGCTAGGTTCGCATTCTTCTAGAACTGCCTCTCCCATGATTGGCTCTATGGAGAAGACTGAAATGTCATAGTCATCCTCATCACAGTGAGGTGTCCATTGTTCTTCATTGATGGCTACGTCCATTGTTGCTAAGATTTCTGCCCAGCCATTGGGTTCAAATTCCTCGTCAGGAAAGACTACAGGTGCATAGGCTGGGTCTTGAATGGGTCTATGAGTTTCGTTTGCACCTATTTCTCTGGCCTTTTCTCTCTTCTCTTCCTCTACTGCTACTTTGCACATCGATAAGTGGGTGTCTTCATGCATCCATGAGGATCCTGACCCTATGGAATGCACAGATTCCGTATCATCTTTGGCTCTATGGATGGGATTCCACTGGATAGGAGGTACATCTCTATGAGAGTAATCTTTGAGATTGACTTTGGTCGTAACACCTAAGTGTTGCAGGTACAAGGAATTGGTTCCCCAGTCCTGTACCACTTGCAACTGTCGCATAAATGGTCTTCCCAAAATCATCTCATAGGCATGATTTTTGCTAAAATCACATATAGCAAAGCTATGCTCAAACTCAACGCCACAAGTGGTGAGAGTTATGCCTTCTAGCAATCCCAAGGGTCTCTCTATGTGACCATCAGCCATCTGCAATTTCATTCTCGTTGGCCTGAGTGCTGGCTTGCCCCAACGCTTCCAAAGGGAAGTAGTGGCAATTGCAACTCCTGCACCTGAGTCCAAAATTGCCTTGGTGGTGTACTCCTGGTAGGTGATGGGAAGATAGGTGTTCCCTTCTTCACCTTCACACATATCTCCTATCTTGTCCAAGGGAATTTCTGGCACTGTCCTATGGGATCCTACTCGGGAACGTGGTTCTGCAACTTCAGTCACTTGACTGGCTACACATTTCCGCGCTTTTGGTCTATTCTTAGGCAGTTCTTCCAAAGTGAGATCGCGCTGCGCCTTGGTGTTCTTTACTACCTCCGTGTTCCTTGATATGACTGAGTCGTCGTTCCTTACCATGACTTTGGGTGCTCTCATACACGTGGACTTTGCTTCCCATGGGCCTGTGAAGTGGGGTAGCTCTTGTATGGAATTAGACTCAAAGTCCAATCTCTCATGAGACTGAGTACTCTCATGTTCCCCGTAAATAGATGGGATGTCTTGTGGGAATTGGTCGTGTGCATCATCCACAAGTTCAAAAGGAGGGGCGACTTCACTTTCGTTATCCCATTTGTCTTCTTGAATCTCTCGTAGGAAGTCTGGTGCAAACCGATTCATAGAAGAAGAAGTGTCTGGCTCCGTAGAATTAGGCACATAAGCAACCTGGGGAGGAGGGCTTATTCTATCGTTGACTCTCTCCTTGTTCTCATAGATGGCTGGAGCACAAGCTTCCTGGGGAGGATTACTTATTCTATTACTCTTCCGAGCAGGCTCATACGCTCCCTGAGAAGGAATGTAGGCAACCTGTGGAGGTACGTAAGCTTTCGAGGGAGGCTCATCTGCCTTTTGGGGGAGAAGATAAGCTTCTTGAGGAGGCACATGGGCTTCCTGAAGAGGCTGGCTTATCCGTTCTCTTACCTTTTCCTTTCTTTGAGGGACAGGTTCCTGTTCTGATTGTGCAATTAGCCTCTCTATTCTTTCTAGCAGTCCTTCAAAGTGTAACTACGTCTTAGCTGAACTAGAAATGTTAAATAGGCGGCTGGCCTCAAACATGGTCTGAGCCAATTCCACCATTTTGGCACAAATTTTAGTTCGTTCAAGCTCTAGCTCGGCTCTAGGGTAGCATTTTTCATGATCGGTTATGGTTGGCCCTTCTTGGATTCTGGCCTGGTATGCTTTAAGCATCATGTTTAGGTCTTCGGGAGTGGGATCAGCTAGGACTGATCCTACTCTAGGGGGTGGTGTGATTTGATGAGGCGGTGGGGAAGGTGGTGGTACGGATGGAGTTGGGAGTGGTGGAGGCGGGGTAATGTGAGAGGGAGTTTGAGCTGTGAGTTCAGTTATCCTCGCTTTGGTTTCTCTTATGCTTTCCTCAAGTTCACTCATCTTTTTAGCCCATTGTCTTTTCATTCTTTCTCGACTATCTTTCCACGCTCTAGTCCTTTTCTTTGTCACGCTCTCAGTTTCACTAGCCTTTGGGCGCTTTTCCTGGCTTGCCCCTTGGTTTTGCTGCAATGCCTGAGCTCTAGTGACTACCTGTACTGGTGCAATGGAAGTCACGCTCCCTGTGGAGTCTACCACTAACCCAATAACGTTGATAGGCGTGATTTTTGGCATATTATTAGGATTCTTAGGGCAATCTCGTAAGAGATGCTCTTTTCCACAGTCTTGGCAAAAGCCTTGGATCGTCACGGCCTGAGTTTGTGTAGGTGGAGGTAAGGGACAATCACGAATGAAGTGATCTCCTTGGCATCTGTAGCACGGTCCTCTTGGGAATGGAGGTCTTACCTGCCTAGGTTGAGGCCTAGGGTTGGGGTTTGCATACATGACGTTTGTATAATCTGACTCCCAACTTATTTCATTTGGCTCTTCACTATAGTAGGACTCACCATGTTCAGGAGACTGCATGTAGTAGGCCTGGGGACTATCAACATGTGTAGAATCAAAGCTATGGTCACTGGGATCACTTTCTGAGATCAATGGGGTTACTGGTACTATGGCCCTATTCAGGTTTTCTTCTGCAGCTGTATACTTTACAGGGATTACATTAGCGGGGTTTGGAGGCCGTTGAGCTAGCACCGGTTGGGGTCTCTGTTGGGCCTGATATTGTGGTTGGTAGGTTTGTTGGGGTCTAGCATATTGTGGTGGTGGATTTTGATTCTGGTATCTGCCTTGTTGGTAGGGCTGAAGGTAGGTTTGTCTGACCGCTTGCTTGTTGTAAGGACAGTCTTGTGCTGTGTGATTTGTGTATCTTCGTTCTATGGTGCAATATTGGCTATTTGGATTGATCTGGGGTTGAGCCATAATGGGACACACGTTTGCCATATGGTCACCACCGCATGTATAGCACCTCTTCGCTGGGGTAAACCTCGTAATTTGTTTGCTAGAGACGCCTAGTTTTTGGGCCACTTTCTCTGCGAGTTCCTCAATTGATGTGGATTGCGTGGAAGAGTGACTCGAAGCACTATCTGAATCTTTGTAGATTTTGGAAAGCTCTAGTTCTTCCCCTAGGTTATCTTCAATGTCAATGCACATGCGTACACACTCCTCTATAGTCCTAGGGTCCTTCAGATACACATAGGATCTCAATTTCGTACTCAGCAATCCGTCAAGGAATAAGGCTACTTGTTTTGCAGGTGTGGGTAGCTCCGAAACAGGGCACCTTTCAAGATATTGTCTAAATCTTCTTCCTGCCAATCTGACAGTCTCTTGGGGAGTCTGTTTGAAGCTGTGAATCAATGATGAGGTATTGTGTCTTATGCCACTCTTAGAGAACTCTACAATGAAAGCCTCTAGGAGTTGGTCTATGCTCCTGAACTGGCGCTCATCCAATGGCTGAAACCATGTAAGTGATGTGTTCCTAAGGGTTAGACCGAAGGCATTGTACTGCGTGAATAGATCCTCCACTTGTTCAGCTCTCAAGACTTGCTTGAACTCCGCCACATGATCATAGGGATCTCATGTGCCATCAAAGTAATTCTTCATGGACTTAACTAGCTGGGTCGGTCTCAAAGTTCTTGTGTGCTCTCTAGGTCTCGGCAGAGGGAATCCATCCACATTTCTTTGGTTCCTGTGAGCTCTAAGCATCTCAGGTTCTACCCTATTCGTCTCCGTTCTCGTTCTTTCTCTGCCCACTGGGTTGGCAAAGCTTACTTCTGGTCTATCTCTACTTCTGTCTCTTTGCATTCCATGAGCTTGGGATGTTCCAGCCCCAGGGTGACCATAGGATACATTTGATCTTGGTTGGGGGAAAATGAATTCACCCTTCCAAGTGTAAGCATGCCTATCATTTTCTGTCACCACAAAGTTCCTTTCCGAGGTGTGATCTAAGTAGGTCACTCTACTTGGGCTATCCGGATCCTTAAACTCATAGATCAGGATAGTTCCTATATCAGTTGACTGATTAGATTTATACCTCCAAAAGGCTTCGTTAGTTTCTCGATTGAGGAGCAGCTCTATGCTCTTGTTGTCTTGGGGAACCCATTCCGGTGTGATAATCCTAGTGAGAACTGATTTACCTCGAGGGGTTCTAGGTTCCGCACCCATGTTCCCTTGTTCCAAGTCACCTGAATCCGCCTCTGAGATTACATTCCCAAATTCATCTGTCCTGTCTGGGTGACTGGTTGTAACATAATCCTGGTAGGAGATGGTTGAACCACACCCTAAGAGAGAGGATTAGGAAGTAATCCTCAACCATGGCTTTTGGGGCAAGTGGTTAGCCCATCACATTCCTAACCAAGAGGTTGTGAGTTCAATCCCTTACATTGGTATCAGAGCCTAGGAAGTAGGCTTGGGCAAGATGGAATGACTCAATGGCCTCTAAAAAAGGCGCTTGGGCATCCTCTATGTGAAAGGGTAGGAATTGTGGAAGGCGCGCGCGTCGGTTTCAAGGATGGACCTTACAATGATTGGGGTGTATCTCTCAATCCGTATGTCGGATTGAGGCATGTAATATACCGTTGGAAAGCTCTCGGAACGAACTTTCCAATGAGCTAGCTTGGAAGTGTGAATTCCTTGGGAATCCTTGGGTGGCACTTGATTGAGTGTTCAAGATACCAAGCATGGGTGAG